>OY997274.1:75204352-75839352 GCA_963921465.1 Triticum timopheevii
GAATTAGAAATATGTTAATGTTTATTTTTAGTAAATGCTTAGTTGAACTAGTTGAATTAATATGTAGAACTAGTTTTTTTAGTAAATGCTTAGTTGAACTACTAGTTGAATTAATTAATATAATTACTAGTTTATTTTTAGTAAATGCTTAGTTGAACTAGTTGAATTAATAGATTTTTCTGTTAATAGATTTTTTTCTGTTAATAGATTTTTTTGGTGATATTATTATTGAATATGCATGTTTGGTGATACTATTGTTAATAGTTTTTTTTGGGTGATATTTAGATTGTGTAATTAATTTTGTTCATAAAATTTTAATGATTTTTTTGTTCATAGTATTTAGAAAAAGGAAAAAAAGAAGAAGTAGTTTATTTATAGTTGAACTAGCTAGTTGATTTAATAAACTAATTTATTTTACTATATATAGAAGTAGTTTGTTTTTAGTAAGTACTACTTATTTATTTATAGTAAGTGCTTAGTAGTTGAACTAGATAGTTGAACTAGATAGTTGACTAATAAAACTAAATTATGAACGTAGGCCGGAAATGTCGTACTCATCGGACGACGATAACCGCCCGGGGGAGTGCGACTGGTGCCACGACAACCGAGGTATCTGCGACAGGTTCATTGAGCTGGATGAAGATCGGCGCTTCAGCATTAACCTCGAGGAGACTTGCGATGTTCATACGGTACGCAACGATGACAATAGGTTTTTTCGTAATTAAGCACGACTTCAACTATTTTAACGTGTATTTTTCATCTTTCCAATTCGACTAGCTTATCCCATGCTTTGCAAGACGCTATGTCTTGGAGAGGATGGGTATTGAAGACCATGAAAATTTCGAAACCAAAAAAATTATCCCAAATACCGAACATGGCGTGGATTTTCAAGTAAAGCTGTACAATGCTCAGAGTGTAACCCATTTTGGTTGCAAAAATTGGGATGCATTTTGCAAGATGTATGGTCTTGATGAGGGTATGACTATCACCATGGATCTTGGTGATCCTACAATCGAGCAAGAGACACCTACGATTTGGGTCTTTGTGGATACACCTCCAGTTCTTCCCTCATGCGAGCTAAACATAGTTATTAAGTAATTTATATTGTTTATTTCAAAATATATAGTTGACAACTTATCTGCATTGACAGCTTATTTTAATTCTTCAAAGAATGTGCGGAAGATGGTAGACAGAACGTACTACACCGAAGGCTGCGAATTAACTTATCAGGAGAAACGACATCTGGTCGGATTTTGTACTGATCTTGAGAATTACAATATCTACAATCAAACTCCTCAACATTATGGTCAATACGTGCCACTAGTGCACGTGTTGAACTACGGGAACTACCATGGAGATACCTTGGTAAGATTATTTTTTACTATTTCAACATCCGTGCATCTTTTTGCACACTTCTAAAACTAGTACATCATTGCTAACTACAAAGTTATTATTATGTTTTTCAACAGATAATCCCGAATGAATGTGTGCCTCATCTGATGTATACGCGTGGTAGCCTTCATGTTTTGAACATACTACCAGGTCGTCCTACGAATCTCAACTGTCCATACCGGGTTTCTAAAAGAAGTGGAGACATAACAATCAAAGAATGGAGAAAATGTATGGACAGTCGTAAGGAGCTTCTTGGAAGCAATAAGCAGCGAAAGGCAAGAATTGGAGACAGGATGATCGCCATTCTTCATAACGGAGAGTCAGGGTCTATATTGTTTTATGCTATTTTACCTTAAGGGTGTTTAGGTCCTATACCTGATACTGATGATCATGTGCTAAGAACAATTATGTAGGGTTGGGTTCGATGACTATATATGAGGATGATGATCGTATGACTTATTATTAATAACGAGTAGAAGTTGTATGATGATGCATGATTAGTAGGACTTGTTATTATATATATATGATGATGTAATGATGCCAAAGCATGCATGAGCATGTTATATCTGCGGGTGCAATGAACATAGCAGCAGCGTTGATAAACAATTAAAGCATGCATGATGTATATATGATGCATAACGTGTACAATGTGTAGTATCGTAAAATACCAGCAAACGAAAAAGAATTAAAATGGAAACACAAAATTAAATGAAAAAGAAATAATAAAACTAAAAACCCACCAAACCTTATAGTACCGGTTGGTGTTACCAACCGGTACTAAAGGCCTCCAGGCCGCCGGCGCTGGCTAGTGCCACGTGGTCGCCCTTTAGCACCGGTTCGTGCTGAACCGGTGCTAAAGGGGGGGGGGGGCTTTAGTGACCACTAATTAGTGCCGGTTATGTAACCGGCACTATAGGGCCTTACGAACCGGTGCTAATGCCGGTTCTGCACTAGTGAACGTATGTTGTTATGCGGTTTGACCGATAAAGATCTTCGTAGAATATGTAGGAACCAATATGGGCATCCAGGTCCCGCTATTGGTTATTGACCGAGAATGGTTTTGGGTCATGTCTACATAGTTCTCGAACCCGTAGGGTCCGCACGCTTAACGTTTCGATGACAGTTTTATTATGAGTTTATAAGTTTTGATGTACCGAAGTTTGTTCAGAGTCCCGGATGTGATCACGGACATGACGAGGAGTCTCGGAATGGTCGATACATAAAGATTGATATATTGGAAGCCTATGTTTGGACATCGGAATGGTTCCGGGTGAAATCGGCATTTTACCGGAGTACCGGGAGGTTACCGGAACCCCCCGGGGGGTTAATGGGCCTACATGGGCCACGAGGGAGAAGAGGGAAGGAGCCAGGAGGGGGCTGCGTGCCCCTCCCCCTCCTAGTCCGAATAGGACAAGGGAAGGGGGGCGATGCCCCCCCCCTTTCCTTCCCCTCTTCCTCCTCTTTCCCCCCTTCTCCTACTCCTACTTGGAAAGAGGGAGTCCTACTCCCGGTGGGAGTAGAACTCCTCCCCTTGGCGCGCCCTCTAGGCCGGCCGCCTCCTCCCCCATGGCTCCTTTATATACGGGGGCGGGGGGGCACCCCAAACACACAAGTTGATCTTCGTGATCGTTCCTTAGCCGTGTGCGGTGCCCCCTTCCACCATATTCCACCTCGGTCATATTGTCGTGGAGTTTAGGAAAAGCCCTGCGCCGGTAGAACATCATCATCGTCACCACGCTGTCGTGTTGACGGAACTCATCTCCGGAGCCTTTGCTGGATCGGAGGGCTGGAGATCGTCATCGAGCTGAACGTGTGCTGAACTCGGAGGCCCCGTAGGTTCGGTGCTTGGATCGGTGAAAGTGCAACTAATCCCCGGGTGGTTTTGGTAATTAATAACAACATATATATCATTGAACTAATAGTTACCTAAGAATCATTTCAGAGAGTTCAGTGATATGGGTATGGTAAGGACTGAAGAAGTGGACCCCTCAAAATGCTAAGGCAAGCATTGGCAAAAGCTCAAGACTCCATTTTTGGTTTAGTGATCCAAGATCACATTGAGTCCATAGGAAAAGCCAATACTATTAAAAGGGGATGAGGTTATGATGATGATCTGGTAGCTCAAGTGCTTAGTGATACATCTCCTAAACTATCAGCAACTTTCACTGCCATATACACTCATAAGTAATCTCGGTCCCACCGATATTCCAAACTCAGTCACACCGAGATGAACCACCTCAGCCAAAAGCCAAACGCTAGAAAACTCGGATTTTCCGATTCTGAACTCGGTCTCACCGAAACTTGAGTTGCCAAGCTTCTGTAACCTTCTGTCATCAAATCGGTGTCACCGAGATGATGAAGTCGGTCCCACCGAAATTGGCATGCTCTTGTCATCTGCACGAATCGGACTAACCGAGATTGTATATTCGGTCCCACCGAAAATCCCAACGTTGACATTATTTGAACTATCGGTCTCACCGAGTTGTCCACTTCGGTCCCACCGAGATTTCTCAAATGTGTGTAACGGTTGGATTTTGTGTGGAGGCTATTTATACCCCTCCACCCCCTCTTCATTCGTGGAGAGAGCCATCAGAAAGAACTACCACTCCTACCTTACATTTCTGAGAAGAGAACTACCTACCCTTGTGTTGAGATCAAGTTGCTCCACTCCCACCATATGAAGCTTGATCTCTAGCCTTCCCAAGTTGCTTTCCACTCAATCCTTTCTTCCACCACAGCCAAATCAGTGAGGAGAGTTGAGTGTTGGGGAGATTATCATTTGAAGCACAAGAGCAAGGAGTTCATCATCATCTACAACATCTATTACCTTTTGGAGGGTGATGCCTCCTAGATTGGTTAGGTGTCGCTTGGGAGCCTCCGTCATCGAGATGTGGAGTTGAACCAAGAAGTTTGTAAGGGCAAGGAGATCGCCTACTTCGTGAAGATCTACCCCGAGTAAGGCTAGCCCTCCGTGGGCGTAGGCCATGATGGAATAGACAAGGTTGCTTCTTCGTGGACCCTTCGTGGTTGGAGCCCTCCGTGGACTCTCACAGCCGTTACCCTCCGTGGGTTGAAGTCTCCATCAACGTGGAAGTACGATAGCACCACCTATCGGAACCACGAGAAAAAGCACTGCGTCTCCAAAATTGCGTTTGCTCTTCTCCACCTCTCTTTACTACATGTGCAATTTACTTTCCACTGCCTATACTCTAGAATTGCATGTGTAGGGTGATGCTTGACTTGATCATAATTGTGAATCTGCCAAAAACTATTCTTTGTCAAAAGGCAGAATTTTTATATTGTCAAGTAGTCTAATCACCCCCCCTCTAGACATACTTTCGATCCTACAAGTGGTATCAGAGCTTTGGTCTCCATTGTATTGGTTTCCATTGCATTGGACTCCATAAGCTTGGTTTCACAACCTAGGAGAGTATGGCGTCTAGTGAGGGTAATTTTCGTAGAGGTCCTTACTTTGATGGTACAAATTTTGCTAGTTGGAAGCATAAAATGAAAATGCATATTCTTGGTCATAACCCAGCCGCATGGGGCATTATTTGTGTTGGTATGCAAGGTGAATTCTTCGAGGAAGGAAAAGTTCCGGATCGCGAAGCTACAACGGAAGAATTGCGGATGTTGCAAAACAATGCTCAAGCTTGTGACATTCTCTTCAATGCCTTGTGTCCCGAGGAGTTGAACAAAATCAGCCGTCTTGAGAATGCAAAAGAGATTTGGGATACTTTGGTTGAAATGCACGAAGGTACCGAGTCCGTGAAGGAATCAAAGCTAGATATTCTTCAAGGTCAACTTGACAAGTTCAAGATGAAGGATGGTGAAGGAGTCGCTGAAATGTACTCTAGGCTTGCTCTCATCACAAATGAGATTGCCGGCTTAGGAAGCGAAGAAATGACCGACCGATTCATCATCAAGAAGATTCTCAGAGCTTTGGATGGAAAGTATGACACCGTGTGCACTTTGATCCAAATGATGCCAAACTACAAGAATCTCAAGCCAACCGAAGTCATTGGAAGAATTGTTGCTCATGAGATGACACTTAAGGATAAGGAAGAGCTTCACAACAAGTCAAGTGGTGCTTACAAAGCTACAAGTGATGCTCCTGCAACCTCAAGTGACAAGTTAGTTTCCAATGAAGAGATAAGCCTAATGGTCAAGAACTTCAACAAATTCTACAAGAATAGAGGCAAAGAGAGAAGCTCGAAGTCTAGATCATATGATGAAAAGAGATCTTCTAGTCGTGATCGAAACTGCTACAATTGTGGAAGACCCGGACACTACTCAAATGAGTGTACGGCTCCCCACAAGAGAAGAGAAGAATCTCCAAGAAGAAGAAGCTCAAGAGGTGAGTCACCTCGGAAAGAGAGAAGGAGCAGAGATGATCGTTATGAACGAAGACTCTCTCGGAGAAGCAAGGATTCGGAGAGGAAAGACAAGTCATCAAGGAGCTACACAAGAAGAAAACATCAAGCTCATGTAGGTGAATGGGTCTCCGGCTCCGACTCCGACAATCAATCCGAAGGAAGCTATCCTCCAACTCCAACTCCTACGACTTATTTGATTCACCAAATGAGGGAATTGGAAGATGCTTCATGGCTAAAGGCCCGAAGGTATCACACCCTGAATTCATTGACTTCAATAGTGATGAGGATGACTTGCTTGGTGAAGATGAGCTCTTGCTTGATAAATCCAGTAAGCCTAGTAACGATGAACATGCTAGTAGTCTTTATAGTCGAGAAGAGTCGAATGACAATGCTATGAAGGAGATTGAGCGTCTAACTAAAGAACTAAACACTCTTAAGTTAGCTCATGAAACAACTCAAGAAGATCATAGAGAGCTCCTAAGATCTCATGAGAAGCTACGCTTCGAGAAGCTCACTCTAGAGCAAGAACATGAGTTTCTAAAACCAATCAATGACGATCTTCGAAAGAAGAGTTCTTCATATCTTGCCAAACGACTTCTCTTGTCTAATTTCTTGCCACCCATTAAGACTAAGCATGACAAGCATAAGAAAAGTTCTTCCTCTAGTAGTAACAATAACCATGCTAAATCTAATGTTGTTGCTTCTAGTAGTTCTCTTGATTCCACTAACAATGTTTCAAGCCAAGTTACACTTGAGCAAGAAAATAGTTTATTGAAAGGGATCATAGAGAAAGGTGTCTACAAGAGCCTTGCCGGAAGCAAGAACTTTGAGGAAATTGTTCGCAAGCAAGGAAGGCACCGGAAGAATCAAGGAATTGGTTTTGAGCGAAAGTTCAACGCCGAAGGTGTTGAATGGGAAGAAGGTCAATATCCTACTCCACAGTTTGTTTCTCAAAAGGAGAAGTATGATCCTACTTCTTCCAATGTGGAACAAGCTCAAGATGACCTTCCACCACAAGACCACAAGCTAAAAGGCAAGGACAAGCTTCAAGAGGAGATTGATGCATTTATTGAAGCACCTCAAGCCATGGTCAAGTGGGTTCCCAAGGAGACGTCAAGTTCTACTTCGTCAAGCTCAACTACAACCCCAAGGATTCCCATCAAGATGATGTGGATCCCGAAGAAGAAGAACTAGAAAGTTCTTGAGGGTGACTCCGCCAACGTACTTCACTCACATTCATTTTGGCAAAAACTTGTGCAATCAACTTCCACATCGTGCACTAGTTCATGGAGTCACAAACCCTCTTGTTGGTAAGTCAAGGGACAAGGTAATCATTGCTTTCATGGACATCATCTATTGTGAACTTCAATCTATGTCCATGGATATCCTTGTTTGTTCCTTGTGGGACTAACCCATGTAGGTATTGAAAGTGCCCGAATCCAAAGGATAGCTCCCAACTCTTGATGATCTCCATCAACATTGAGCATCCACATCTTCAACATCTACATGAAGTCTTCTATGACAACCCAAGGTTAGTTTGACCCTTTAAAAGGGGTTCTCACATCTAGGGGGAGCTTTGCTCTAAAAATTGAGCTAAAGCATCTTCAAATGATGTGAACACATCAATGCTTTATGTAAAAGTGGTAACCCCACTTGTGCTTAAACGATGAGTATGACCTATGATCAAATGTTCTCATTTGGCTCCTAAGTCAATATACTCATATAAAGATGACCTAGTCATCGACAAATTGTGTGTTAATTGCTAGACTTTTTGTTGTGCATGTTTGACACATATTTCATTTGCTATCTTATTGTGTGAGCATGTTGGATGCATGATTTTATCCATTCGAGGACATCCATTTGTTGTTTTGGTCGTTTTGATTTTTCTGACCAAATGGATGGACAAGAATGCCTAAGTACCTCCCCTAGCTATCTATGCTTTCTTGTCTCAAATTCTATTCATGCTTACATCACAAATTTTGAACAAGTCATTTTCGGACCCTCCGGGTGAGGAGCACTCGGAGCCACCGATCCGTCAAGGGCTAATTTCCAAAACCTTCTAATTGATTTCGGTCAGACCAACTCTCAAACTCGGTCGAACCGAAAGCATTTAGACTGATCTAGGTTTTCACCTCGGTGAAACCGAGTTGTGATTTTCGGCGTGACCGAAGTGCATAACTGCCTAGCAGTTATCCATCTCGGTGCCACCGAGTTTTACAACTCGGTCCCACCGACAGCGAAGGGGTATATATACTCCGAGGGCCGCGCGCGTTGATTCCTACTTCAAACGTTTCGCCCCCACACCCCTTGCTGCCGTCGCCTTGGTCTCCGGATCGTCGCCGTCGTCGCCTGTGCGCCCTCGCCGCAGGTCTCCGTCGCCGTCAACGGACATCTCCTCCGAGCCGTTGCCGCCGTAGAAAAACTCCACCAAGTTAGGGTGAGTTTTGATCCCACTCGTGCTCCCATCTCCGATTCAATGCACGTTTGGTTTGCCTAGTATCTTGCCACGTTTGAAATCCTCCTGTACACCAGATTAGTTCGTTTGAACTAGATTCGAGTAAAAGTTTTAGGGTTAGGTTTCCGCGGAACACATCTCGGTGAGACCGATTTTATATTTTCGGTATGACCGATTTGGCCTATGGCCATTGCACTGCACCCTTCGGTCCAACCGAGTTGTGCAAAATCGGTGTGACCGAAATGAAGATTCTATGAAACCCTAGTGTTTTCGGCAGGACCGAAACCCACTTCGGTCAAACCGAAATTGGTGTGCCAAGCTCCTGTTTAACACTTCGGATTCACCGAATCTTAAACTCGGTCTGACCGAAATGTCTTCTGTGAAAACTTAATACTAGAATTTGAACTCATTTTTTTTGCAAAAACTTCTGCAGTTTGTGATGACTCTTCTTCTCTGCCTACACCTTATCTATTCACAGGTTGTCAGCCATGTCAGATGCCAGTGACAGTCAGAACAGGTCAGAGACACCCATTGCAGACATTCCAGAGGCAGGCACTAGTCCTGATCCTAGTAGCTCATCTGATGATGGTGAGAGGAGTACACCAAGTGGCATGCCTCCTGCAGCCACCAGAGCTAGAAAGAATAGGAATTCAGATGATGAGGACTCAGATTTTGTTGTTGAGGAAGAGGTGACCTCAAAGCCCAAAAGGAAGGTTGTTGCCAAAGAGCAACAAGGTCAACAAACTAAGAAGGGCACCAGCAAAGTCAAGCAGTCAACTGTTGCTAAGAAGCTAAATTTGGGAGAGGCAGCTGCAAGCAAAGTGAAGAAAACCTCCAAGAGAAAGAGGATAGTGCATGATGCAGCAGTAGAGGATGAGGATGAGGAAGCACCCCAGCCTACTCCTCAGAAGCCGAAGCTCATGGGTGATGCCATTAAGGCTGGAGCCACATCAAAGCCCAAGAAATCTGCTCCAGCTAAGGCAGCTCCAGCAAAGCCTGCTGCCAAGCCCAAGAAGACCGTCAGAAACATTCCAGCGTCTGAAAAGAACAAGGATGATGTGCCACCAGCTGAGTCAAACGATGAAGGACCAGTTTTGCAGAAACTTCGTCCAAGACTGCCACTTCATAATGATGCTCATCCTCAAGCCGAGGATATGAAGGCAAGGAAAGATAAAGGTCTCAGGCTATGGAGACAAACTGACCCATATGCCGTGAGGAGAAGAACTGCTGTAGATCCCAGATTTCACACCAGAGAGCAGCAGGACTTCTATGAGACCGTGCTGATGGACAAGAAGCCCATAGTCGCAGACACCCGATATGTTGACTGGAAGTACATTGACAGCGAAGAGCACAGAGATTTCTTTCCACATGTGCATGAAAGTTTCACTGCATGTGGAGTTGCAAACTTTGTAGGTCAAAAATTGACCAGTTGGAACGATGAGATGATAATGCAATTCTATGCCACAGCTCACTTCTACCCTGATGGAAAGATTATATGGATGACTGAAGGTCAAAGATTTTCTTCTTCTGTTGAAGAATGGGCAGAAATTCTGAATGCTCCAGTGCAACGAGAAGATGATATTGATGTATATGGGATTCCAAAGAAGAATCATGAATCCATGAAGAACATGCACAAAGAGATTCCAGCAAAGGATTTGGGAATCTGGAAGCTCGGCTCAGTCTACTATCTCCAGGCAGGCTTACCTACCACTAATACCATTTTGAGGCATACCTTGATGCCCAAATCTGGAGATCATCGCATGATCAGAGGATATTCTACCAACATGCTGCACATACTTGATGAGAAAGCACCTTTCAAGGTGATGGACTTGATGGTAGAGACCATTAAGAGGACTGCAGCTGACCAGAAAAGGTCATGTGGATTTACCCCGCAGATTCAGATGCTTATCAATGCCAAGTTTGGCACGGGCACATTCTTGTTGGATAGAGCACATTTACCGTTGCAGCCAGAGCATGAAGACAATGTTGTTGTGATGGATGAGGAGGATCCGACATCTGTTGAAGGTCAAGCCAAGATCGAAGCTGCTAAGAAAGCCAAAGCTGACAAGGAAGCAGCAGCAGCAGCAGCTAAACCAAAGAGTTTCGGAGAGCAAATTCTTGAAGCTACTCAAAGGATTGAACAACGCCTGGCCAGCATTGTACAGTCTCAGGAGAGCTTAGAGAGGATTGTTGAAGACAAGATCCACGCTCCGGACGTGAAGCTGACTGAAGTACAAGTGACCGTCAACAAGCTCGAGGCAGACATTGAGGAAGCAAAGCGGGAGAAGGAAGAGCTTATGCGTGAGTTGCAGGATGACTTAGTCCAGGATTCTCAGCGACAGACTGCTCCGGTTCCCAAAGGATCCCGATCAGCTGCTATTCCAGTGATAGACACCAGGACTACAGCTTCAGCACCTCCCACAGTTCCAGCAGTTACTCCAACTCCAGCTCCAGTGACCACTCCTCCAGCACAGACATCAGCTGAAGTCTTCGCCGATGCTGTCATATCCACTCCAACATCAACCCAGACAGGAGCCGCCAGCAGAGTCCACAGTGACGCTTAGCTCTATGCTTTTTCGAACTTTTTGGTAACTTGTTGCCAAAGGGGGAGAAATTGTATAGATCATAGGACTTCGAGAGAGAGAGTGTTGTTGTCTTTGCGCTTTTGCTCTTTCGTTCTTTTGCAGTTTCTTTGAGATACTTTTGGTTTTCGAGACATTCAGTGTGTTTGATACTCCGTTTGATTCTACCTTAATGAGTGCTTGGTCGTACTATGCTTTAATGTGTGCTTAATGCTTATCATATGCCATTCCTATCTTGTATGACCATTTACTCATGTCTTGGTGATTGGGTGCATGCTGTTCATTCTTATCATTATGTGCGCTCCACCAAGATGTATGTGACATGGAAGAGTGACCCATGATCCTAATCGATTGTGCATTTGCATTCAAACGCAAATCTTAAATAATGCACAAATTTAGGGGGAGCTCTTGCTTATCACATACTTCTCAAAGCGACGATATTATTCATTGATTATATCCTTTGTCGAAGCTTTGATCTATATGTTGTCATCAATTACCAAAAAGGGGGAGATTGAAAGTGCAACTAATCCCCGGGTGGTTTTGGTAATTAATAACAACATATATATCATTGAACTAATAGTTACCTGAGAATCATTTCAGAGAGTTCAGTGATATGGGTATGGCAAGGACTGAAGAAGTGGACCCCTCAAAATGCTAAGGCAAGCATTGGCAAAAGCTCAAGACTCCATTTTTGGTTTAGTGATCCAAGATCACATTGAGTCCATAGGAAAAGCCAATACTATTAAAATGGGATGAGGTTATGATGATGATCTGGTTGCTCAAGTGCTTAGTGATACATCTCCTAAACTATCAGCAACTTTCACTACCATATACACTCATAAGTAATCTCGGTCCCACCGATATTCCAAACTCAGTCACACCGAGATGAACCACCTCAGCCAAAAGCCAAACGCTAGAAAACTCGGATTTTCCGATTCTGAACTCGGTCTCACCGAAACTTGAGTTGCCAAGCTTCTGTAACCTTCTGTCATCAAATCGGTGTCACCGAGATGATGAAGTCGGTCCCACCGAAATTGGCATGCTCTTGTCATCTGCACGAATCGGACTAACCGAGATTGTATATTCGGTCCCACCGAAAATCCCAACATTCACATTATTTGAACTATCGGTCTCACCGAGTTGTCCACTTCGGTCCCACCGAGATTGCTCAAATGTGTGTAACGGTTGGATTTTGTGTGGAGGCTATTTATACCCCTCCACCCCCTCTTCATTCGTGGAGAGAGCCATCAGAAAGAACTACCACTCCTACCTTACATTTCTGAGAAGAGAACTACCTACCCTTGTGTTGAGATCAAGTTGCTCCACTCCCACCATATGAAGCTTGATCTCTAGCCTTCCCAAGTTGCTTTCCACTCAATCCTTTCTTCCACCACAGCCAAATCAGTGAGGAGAGTTGAGTGTTGGGGAGATTATCATTTGAAGCACAAGAGCAAGGAGTTCATCATCATCTACAACATCTATTACCGTTTGGAGGGTGGTGCCTCCTAGATTGGTTAGGTGTCGCTTGGGAGCCTCCATCATCGAGATGTGGAGTTGAACCAAGAAGTTTGTAAGGGCAAGGAGATCGCCTACTTCGTGAAGATCTACCCCGAGTAAGGCTAGCCCTCCGTGGGCGTAGGCCATGATGGAATAGACAAGGTTGCTTCTTCGTGGACCCTTCGTGGGTGGAGCCCTCCGTGGACTCTCGCAGCCGTTACCCTCCGTGGGTTGAAGTCTCCATCAACGTGGAAGTACGATAGCACCACCTATCGGAACCACGAGAAAAATCACCGCGTCTCCAAAATTGCGTTTGCTCTTCTCCACCTCTCTTTACTACATGTGCAATTTACTTTCCGCTGCCTATACTCTAGAATTGCATGTGTAGGGTGATGCTTGACTTGATCATAATTGTGAATCTGCCAAAAACTGTTCTTTGTCAAAGGGCAGAATTTTTATATTGTCAAGTAGCCTAATCACCCCCCCTCTAGACATACTTTCGATCCTACAATCGGTCGAATCGTGAAGACGTACGACTACATCAACCGCGTTGTGCTAACGCTTCCGCTTACGGTCTACGAGGGTACGTGGACAAACACTCTCCCCTCTTGTTGCTATATCATCACCATGATCTTGCGTGTGCGTAGGAATTTTTTTGAAATTACTACGTTCCCCAACAGTGGCATCCGAGCCAGGTTTTATGCGTTGATGTTATATGCACGAGTAGAACACAAGTGAGTTGTGGGCGATATAAGTCATACTGCTTACCAGCATGTCATACTTTGGTTCAGCGGTATTGTGAGATGAAGCGGCCCGGACCGACATTACGCGTAAGCTTACGCGAGACTGGTTTCACCGTTACGAGCACTCGTGCTTAAAGGTGGCTGGCGGGTGTGTGTCTCTCTCACTTTAGCTGAATCGAGTGTGGCTATGCCTGGTCCTTGCGAAGGTTAAAACAGCACCAACTTGACGAACTATCGTTGTGGTTTTTGATGCGTAGGTAAGAACGGTTCTTGCTAAGCCCGTAGCAGCCACGTAAAGTTTGCAACAACAAAGTAGAGGACGTCTAACTTGTTTTTGCAGGGCATGTTGTGATGTGATATGGTCAAGACGTGATGCTATATTTTATTGTATGAGATGATCATGTTTTGTAACCGAAGTTATCGGCAACTGGCGGGAGCCATATGGTTGTCGCTTTATTGTATGAAATGCAAACGCCCTGTAATTGCTTTACTTTATCACTAAGCAGTAGCGATAGTCGTAGAAGCAATAGATGGCGTAACGACAACAATGCTACGATGGAGATCAAGGTGTCGCGCCGGTGACGATGGTGATCATGACGGTGCTTCGAAGATGGAGATCGCAAGCACAAGATGATGATGGCCATATCATATCACTTATATTGATTGCAGGTGATGTTTATCCTTTATGCATCTTATCTTGCTTTGATTGACGGTAGCATTTTAAGATGATCTCTCACTAATTATCAAGAAGTGTTCTCCCTGAGTATGCACCGTTGCGAAAGTTCTTCGTGCTGAGACACCACGTGATGATCGGGTGTGATAGGCTCTACGTTCAAATACAACGGGTGCAAAACAGTTGCACACGCGGAATACTCAGGTTATACTTGACGAGCCTAGCATATACAGATATGGCCTCAGAACACGGAGACAGGTCGAGCGTGAATCATATAGTAGATATGATCAACATAGAGATGTTCACCATTGAAACTAATCCATCTCACGTGATGATCGGACATGGTTTAGTTGATTTGGATCACGTGATCACTTAGATGACTAGAGAGATGTCTGTCTAAGTGGGAGTTCTTAAGTAATATGATTAATTGAACTTAAATTTATCATGAACTTAGTACCTGATAGTATTTTGCTTGTCTATGTTTGTTTGTAGATAGATGGCTCGTGCTGTTGTTCCGTTGAATTTTAATGCGTTCCTTGAGAAAGCAAAGTTGAAAGATGATGGTAGCAATTACATGGACTGGGTCCATAACCTGAGGATTATCCTCATTGCTGCATAGAAAAGTTACGTCCTGGAAGCACCGCTGGGTGCCAGGCCTGCTGCTGATGCAACTGATGACGTTAAGAACGTCTGGCAGAGCAAAGCTGATGACTACTCTATAGTTCAGTGTGCCATGCTTTACGGCTTAGAACCGGGCCTTCAACGACGTTTTGAACGTCATGGAGCATATGAGATGTTCCAGGAGTTGAAGTTAATATTTCAAGCAAATGCCCGGATTGAGAGATATGAAGTCTCCAATAAGTTCTATAGCTGCAAGATGGAGGATAATAGTTCTGTCAGTGAACACATACTCAAAATGTCTGGGTATAATAATCACTTGATTCAACTGGGAGTTAATCTTCCTGATGATAGTGTCATTGACAGAATTCTCCAATCACTGCCACCAAGCTACAAGAGCTTCGTGATGAACTATAATATGCAAGGGATGAACAAGACTATTCCCGAGCTCTTCGCAATGCTAAAAGCTGCGGAGGTAGAAATCAAGAAGGAGCATCAAGTGTTGATGGTCAACAAGACCACTAGTTTCAAGAAGAAGGGCAAAGGGAAGAAGAAGGGGAACTTCAAAAAGAACGGCAAGCAAGTTGCTGCTCAAGAGAAGAAACCCAAGTCTAGACCTAAGCCTAAAACTGAGTGCTTCTACTGCAAGCAAACTGGACACTGGAAGCGGAACTGCCCCAAGTATTTGGCGGATAAGAAGGATGGCAAAGTGAACAAAGGTATATGTGATATACATGTTATTGTTGTGTACCTTCCTAATGCTCACAGTAGCACCTGGGTATTTGATACTGGTTCTGTTGCTAATATTTGCAACTCGAAACAGGGACTACGGATTAAGCGAAGATTAGCTAAGGACGAGGTGACGATGCGCGTGGGAAATGGTTCCAAAGTCGATGTGATCACGGTCGGCATGCTACCTCTACATCTACCATCGGAATTAGTATTAGACCTAAATAATTGTTATTTCGTGCTAGCGTTGAGCATGAACATTATATCTGGATCTTGTTTGATGCGAGACGGTTATTCATTTAAATCAGAGAATAATGGTTGTTCTATTTATATGAGTAATATCTTTTATGGTCATGCACCCTTGAAGAGTGGTCTATTTTTATTAAATTTCAATAGTAGTGATACACATATTCATAGTGTTGAAACCAAAAGATGCAGAGTTGATAATGATAGTGCAACTTATTTGTGGCACTGCCGTTTGGGTCATATCGGTGTAAAGCGCATGAAGAAACTACATACTGATGGGCTTTTGGAATCACTTGATTATGAATCATTTGGTACTTGCGAACCGTGCCTTATGGGCAAGATGACTAAAACGCCATTCTCCGGTACAATGGAGAGAGCAATAGATTTGTTGGAAATCATACATACAGATGTATGTGGTCCAATGAATGTTGAAGCTCGTGGCGGATATCGTTATTTTCTCACCTTCACAGATGATTTGAGCAAATATGGGTATATCTACTTAATGAAACACAAGTCTGAAACATTTGAAAAGTTCAAAGAATTTCAGAGTGAAGTGGAAAATCATCGTAACAATAAAATAAAGTTTCTACGATCTGATCGTGGAGGGGAATATTTGAGTTACGAGTTTGGTCTACACTTGAAACAATGCGGGATAGTCTCGCAACTCACGCCACCGGGAACACCACAACGAAATGGTGTGTCCGAACGTCGTAATTGTACTTTACTTGATATGGTGCGATCTATGATGTCTCTTACTGATTTACCGCTATCGTTTTGGGGTTATGCTTTAGAGACGACCGCATTCACGTTAAATAGGGCACCATCAAAATCCGTTGAAACGACGCCTTATGAACTGTGGTTTGGCAAGAAACCAAAGTTGTCGTTTCTTAAAGTTTGGGGCTGCGATGCTTATGTGAAGAAACTTCAACCAGATAAGCTCGAACCCAAATCGGAGAAATGTGTCTTCATAGGATACCCAAAGGAGACTACTGGGTACACCTTTTATCACAGATATGAGGGCAAGATTTTCGTTGCTAAATTCAGATCCTTTCTAGAGAAGGAGTTTCTCTCGAAAGAAGTGAGTGGGAGGAAAGTAGAACTTGACGAGATAACTGTATCTACTCCCTTATTGGAAAGTAGTTCATCACAAGAACCGGTTCCTGTGACAACTACACCAATCAGTGAGGAAGCTAATGATATTGATCATGAAACTTCAGATCAAGTTTCTACTGAACCTCGTAGGTCTACCAGAGTAAGATCTGCACCAGAGTGGTACGGTAATCCTATTCTGGAAGTCATGTTACTTGACCATGATGAACCTACGAACTATGAGGAAGCGATGATGAGCCCAGATTCCGCAAAATGGCTAGAGGCCATAAAATCTGAGATGGGATCCATGTATGAAAACAAAGTATGGACTTTGGTTGAGTTGCCCAATGATCGGCAAGCTATTGAGAATAAATGGATCTTTAAGAAGAAGACTGATGCTGATGGTAATGTAACTGTCTATAAAGCTCGACTTGTTGCGAAAGGTTTTCGACAAGTTCAAGGGGTTGACTACGATGAGACTTTCTCACCCGTAGCGATGCTTAAGTCTGTCCAAATCATGTTAGCTATTGCTGCATTTCATGATTATGAAATTTGGCAAATGGATGTCAAGACTGCATTCTTGAATGGATTTCTAGAAGAAGAGTTGTATATGATGCAGCCGGAAGGTTTTGTTGATCCAAAAGGTGCTAACAAAGTGTGCAAGCTCCAGCGTTCCATTTATGGACTGGTGCAAGCATCTCGGAGTTGGAATAAACGCTTTGATAGTGTGATCAAAGCATATGGTTTTATACAAACATTTGGAGAAGCCTGTATTTACAAGAAAGTGAGTGGGAGCTCTGTAGCATTTCTAGTTTTATATGTAGATGACATATTATTAATTGGAAATGATATAGAATTTCTGGATAGCATAAAGGGATACTTGAATAAAAGTTTTTCAATGAAAGACCTCGGTGAAGCTGCTTATATATTGGGCATCAAGATCTATAGAGATAGATCAAGATGCTTAATAGGACTTTCACAAAGCACATACCTTGACAAAATTTTGAAAAAGTTCAAAATGGATCAGGCAAAGAAAGGATTCTCGCCTGTGCTACAAGGTGTGAAGTTGAGTCAAACTCAATGCCCGACCATAGCAGAAGATAGAGAGAAAATGAAAGATGTTCCCTATGCTTCAGCCATAGGCTCTATCATGTATGCAATGCTGTGTACCAGACGTGACGTATGCTTAGCAATAAGCTTGGCAGGAAGGTACCAAAGTAATCCAGGAGTGGATCACTGGACAGTGGTCAAGAACATCCTAAAATACCTGAAAAGGACTAAGGATATGTTTCTCGTATATGGAGGTGACAAAGAGCTAGTCGTAAATGGTTAGTCGATGCAAGCTTTGACACTAATCCGGACGATTCTAAATTGCAAACCGGATACGTGTTTATATTAAACGGTGGAGCTGTAAGTTGGTGCAGTTCTAAACAAAGCGTCGTGGCGGGATCTACATGTGAAGCGGAGTACATAGCTGCTTCTGAAGCAGCGAATGAAGGAGTTTGGATGAAGGAGTTCATTTCCGATCTAGGTGTCATACCTAGTGCATCGGGACCAATGAAGATCTTCTGTGACAATACTGGTGCAATTGCCTTGGCAAAGAAATCCAGATTTCACAAGAGGACCAAGCACATCAAGAGACGCTTCAATTCCATTCGAGACCAAGTCCAAGTGGGAGACATAGAGATTTGCAAGATACATACTGATCTGAATGTTGCAGACCCATTGACTAAGCCTCTCTCACGAGCAAAACATGATCAGCACCAAGACTCCATGGGTGTTAGAATCACTACTATGTAATCTAGATTATTGACTCTAGTGCAAGTGGGAGACTGAAGGAAATATGCCCTATAGGCAATAATAAAGTTATTATTTATTTCCTCATATCATGATAAATGTTTATTATTCATGCTAGAATTGTATTAACCGGAAACATGAAACATGTGTGAATACATAGATAAACATATAGTCACTAGTATGCCTCTACTTGACTAGCTCATTAATCAAAGATGGTTATGTTTCCTAACCATAGACATGTGTTGTCATTTGATTAATGGGATCACATCATTAGGAGAATGATGTGATTGACATGACCCATCCCGTTAGCTTAGCACTTGATCGTTTAGTATTCTACTATTGCTTTCTTCATGACTTATACATGTTCCTGTAACTATGAGAATTATGCAACTCCCGTTTACCGAAGGAACACTTTGGGTACTATCAAACGTCACAACGTAACTGGGTGATTATAAAGGAGTACTACAGGTGTCTCCAAAGGTACATGTTGAGTTGGCGTATTTCGAGATTAGGTTTTGTCACTCCGATTGTCGAAGAGGTATCTCTGGGCCCTCTCGGTGATACTCATCACTTAAGCCTTGCAAGCATTATAACTAAAAAGTTAGTTATGAGATGATGTATTACAGAACGAGTAAAGAGACTTGCCGGTAACGAGATTGAACTAGGTATTGGATACCGACGATCAAATCTCGGGCAAGTAACATACCGATGACAAAGGGAACAACATATGTTGTCATGCGGTTTGACCGATAAAGATCTTCGTAGAATATGTAGGAACCAATATGGGCATCCAAGTCCCGCTATCGGTTATTGACCGAGAATGGTTTTGGGTCATGTCTACATAGTTATCGAACCCGTAGGGTCCGCACGCTTAACATTTCGATGACAGTTTTATTATGAGTTTATAAGTTTTGATGTACCAAAGTTTGTTCGGAGTCCCGGATGTGATCACGGACATGACGAGGAGTCACGGAATGGTCGAGACATAAAGATTGATATATTGGAAGCCTATGTTTGCACATCGGAATGGTTCCGGGTGAAATCGGCATTTTACCGGAGTACCGGGAGGTTGCCGAAACCCCCCGGGGGGTTAATGGGCCTACATGGGCCACGAGGGAGAAGAGGGAAGGAGCCAGGAGGGGGCCGCTCGCCCCTCCCCCTCCTAGTCCGAATAGGACAAGGGAAGGGGGCGGCGCCCCCCCCTTTCCTTCCCCTCTTCCTCCTCTTTCCCCCCTTCTCCTGCTCCTACTTGGAAAGAGGGAGTCCTACTCCCGGTGGGAGTAGAACTCCCCCCCTTGGCGCGCCCTCTAGGCCGGCCGCCTCCTCCCCCCTGGCTCCTTTATATACGGGGGCGGGGGGCACCCCAAACACACAAGTTGATCTTCGTGATCGTTCCTTAGCCGTGTGCGGTGCCCCCTTCCACCATATTCCACCTCGGTCATATCGTCGCGGAGTTTAGGCGAAGCCCTGCGCCGGTAGAACATCATCAAGGTCACCACGCCATCGTGTTGACGGAACTCATCTCCGGAGCCTTTGCTGGATTGGAGGGCCGGAGATCGTCATCGAGCTGAACGTGTGCTGAACTCGGAGGCCCCGTACGTTCGGTGCTTGGATCGGTCGGATCATGAAGACGTACGACTACAGCAACCGCGTTGTGCTAACGCTTCCGCTTACGGTCTACGAGGGTACATGGACAAACACTCTCCCCTCTCGTTGCTATATCATCACCATGATCTTGCGTGTGCGTAGGAAATTTTTTGAAATTACTACGTTCCCCAACAGACATGGTGGTTCACGACCTTGTAGAAGATCCATCCATCATTCTCATCGGTGCTAGACCGGTAGAACCTCACCTGCTCGCCGCAATCCGGGCACCCGATCAGTGGTACAGCAACAGAGCGGCCACGCAGCGCTGAGCGGATGGAGCTGGAGGACGACATGAAGGAGGAGACAGAGGAGGCGGAGGAGGGCGTCGGCAATGGCTGCGGCGGCGGAAGGCGATGGCGGCGGTGCGGACGGGATTTGGATAGGGTTCGGAGCAGAGGTAACGGAGAGCGAGAGGGAAGAGACAGAGGAGGTGGAGGAGGGCGTCGGCAATGGCTGCGGCGGCGGAAGGCGACGGCGGCGGCGTGGACGGGAGTTGGCTAGGGTTCGGAGCAGAGGTAGCGGAGAGCGAGAGGGAGGAGACAGAGGAGGCGTAGGAGGGCGTCGGCAATGGCTGCGGCGGTGGAAGGCGACAGCGACGGCGCGGACAGGAGTTGGCTAGGGTTCGGAGCAGAGGTAGCGGAGAGCGAGAGGGAGGAGACAGGAGCGACCCGGTGCAGTCCGACCAGGTGGGTGCGGTCCGACCAGGTGCGCGCATTTGCAAAAAAAACCTCCAGCCATCTACTATTAACGCACAAGTGGACAGGTACTGCACAAGTGGCGGTCAAAGCACAGCTGTCAACGGTTGACTCGGCCAAGTCAGCAAATACGTAGCTCAATTCGTATATACGGACCAAAGTGAACCCCCTGCGCAAGTACATGGACTGTATTTCGGGTATTTTGAAGTAGTGGTACTTAAGTGTCAGCCAGCTCAAGTTGTGTGACCTATGGTGAATTTTTCTCTTGTGCCAACGACGGGATGGCGGGATTTTAGCTACGGGCACGAACAATCGCCGCAAATACGCATGCATGCAGGATGAGCGATGACGACTTTGCATGCGCGCCATAGCTTGGAGCTGCATTGTTAAATATGCATGCATATAAAAACAAAAATACTGATGTCATCAAAGATTTCTTTGAAATTCAAACTTTAAAACGTTTTGTAGCACAAATCATAGCTCTGATTGAAAAACTGTTTTCACATAAAAGATTCGTCGTGACGAGAACTTCGAATCTAGATCCCATGTTGGTATGTTTCGACGACTTTTTTTGGGGTCAAAAGTTATCAGGCCCAGGCTAAGTAAGTTATCACGGCTATGATACGTAGGTTACCATCTTCTTTATATAGAAATTATCGGGGCATAAAAGTGGTCCTCAAATTCTCCCCACATGCAAATGAATTAGAATACCAAAAAGTTGATGCCATCCTTGATTCCCCTTTATTTCGAAACTTCAAAATGTTTTGTAGCTCAAACCGTTGGTCCGATCAAAAAGATTCATGAAGAAAGCATCAAAACTAGATACTATGTTGATTTGTTCAGATAATTTTTATTTCGGATCAAAAGCTACTACTTCTGGGCTAAGTAAGGTATCACGCCTGAGCTACATATGTTACCATGTTGTTTACAGATATTACCGGGGTATAAATTATCATGGTCTGCGATATGTGAGATACCATGCTATTCACACAAAAAGTTACTGAGGGGATATTTCACTACTAGGGAAAAGCCTAGCAGCAGCGCGGGTTTTGGGCCTATTAGTAGCGCGGGGGCCGGCGCTACTAATAAGGCGCTACAGCTAACTTATAGCAGTAGCGCGGGTGCCACCCGCACTACAGCTAACGTATAGCAGTAGCGTGGGTAAAAACCCGCGCTACTACTAATTTGTAATCTCTGATTATTATTTTTTGAATTTTTTCGATTTTTTTTTGATTTTTTCCCCTAATTTTCAAATTTCTGAATTATGTTAACCTCAAATCTCTAATCACCCATCATCGCTGCTAAATTTAATCTCTAATCACCCCTCATCATTCCAAATCATCTAACTTCCCCGACGGTCACCCATCCTCTCACTACTCCAGCCTGAGCACGCTTAACTTCCGGGTTCTATTCTCCCTCGTTTCCAAGTCTGCACTTGTTGTTTTCCTGACAATAGTAAGATGTCAATCGTATTAACCTCAGGAATTTAGCTTGAGCATGTAGTGACACATTTCACTGTTTGAGTTTGAAACTATTGTTCTAAAAAATTAGTAACACTAATATTTCTTGAATAATTAGTTTGACCCACAGTTTGACCATAGTTTGACCAAATTTGACCACAGTTTGACCAGATTTGAACAAAATTCAAAAAAACTAAAATAATTATTTAGTAACAATAATATTCTTGAATAATTAGTTTGACCATAGTTTGACCAGATTTAACAAAAATTAAAAAAACTGAAATTTGATGAATTTTTTTGCCTCCAGATCTTAAAAGCCCCGTAACTTTTTTCTGTTAGGTTTTTGAGGATTTTAAAAATGTTTAACGGGGTTCCCCCGATTAAATTCGGATGTAACTTTTCGAGTAGATGATTTTTCATATAAAAAACTTTTTCATCCGAGTTCGTATGCAAAAGTTATGCCCGTTTTACAAATTTCCAGAGAGATTTTGCAAATAAAGTCAAAATTCATATTTGTAAATTTTCCCAACAACTAGACCACATATCACATGGGAAACTTATTTTCTTTTATTTTTTTGACATTTTTATCATTTTCTTTTATTTTTTTAAAACTGAAAAGGCGGTCCACGGGGAGGTGGGGGTAGACTTTGACAAATAGGCCATACCCCGCGCTACTACTATGGCAGACGATTAGCAGTAGCGCGGGTTTTTAACCCTCGCTACTACTAAGTACATAGCAGTAGCGCGGGTTTATAACCATCGCTACTACTATGGCATGGTCCAGGGGCCACTTAGTAGTAGCGAGGGTTAAAAACCCGCGCTACTGCTATCAACTTAGTAGTAGCGAGGTTTAAAAACCCGCGCTACTACTATGGCATATCCCGGGGGGCACGGTAGAGACCGCTTAGTAGTAGCGAGGGTTACAAACCCGCGCTGCTGCTATCAACTTAGTAGTAGTGAGGTTTAAAAACCTGCGCTGCTAGTAAGTAGCAGTAGCGAGGGTTTTTAACCCTCGCTGCTGCTAAGATTATGTGTATAGCCTTTTCCCTAGTAGTGTTTCATCAACCCCTCCCCCCCCCCCCCACATGCCAAAGTTATTTGGACCGAGGTACATAAGTTACCAGGTCTGCATATGTGAGTGACCATGCTATTCATACAAAACTTACCGAGGGGATATTTCATCAACCCCCCCCCCCCCCCTCCATGTCAAAGTAATCCGGACCGAGGTACATAAGTTATCAGGTCAGCGGTATGAGAGTTACCATGCTATCCACACAAAAGTTGCTGAGGGGATATTTCATCAACCCCCTCCCCCCTCCCCCCATGCCAAAGTTTTCAGGACTGAGGTACATAGGTTATCGGGTCTGCGACATGTGAGTTACCATGCTATTCACACAAAAGTTACTGAGGGGATATTTCATGAACCCCTCCCCCTCCCCCATGCCAAAGTTATGAGGATCGAGGTACATAAGTTATCAGGTCTGCGATATGTGAGTTACCATGCTATTCACATAAGGGCAGTGCTAACTTCCGACATAGCTCATATCGTTTCCTTTTTATGTGTGTGTTCACTGTCCACTAATAGTTAGTTTAATTAGCAGCTAATGACATGCATGCAGAAAAAATGATGATGCCATCCTAATTTTTTTTCAAAACTAAAAATTCAAAATGTTTTATAGCTCAAACCGTCCATGGGATTGAGAAACTGTCTTCACATAAAGATTCATCACGACGAGACCTTTGAAACTAGATAACATGCTGATATGTTTTGATGATTTTTTTCCAGGTCAATACTAGGCATGTACTATATAATTATCATGTCTATGACACATAAATTATCAAGCCGTTCCTCGGGCACAGGACGTGCGACGTTGCATGGGTGATGTGGGGACCCGGGGACCCTGATTTTCTCGCACGCGGGACGTGCAGGAGTAGTAGTTTACTCGCTCGATCGTGACCTTGAGATGCCAATTGGACGGATACCGGATCATTCAGATCTGTTAGCGAATTTCCAGTCGACTGGAAAATAGCTTTCTCAAGGTGACGTGGGGCATCACTACTAGGGAAAACCTTATACACAGAAGTTTATCAGTAGCGCGGTTTAAAAATGGGCGCTACTGCTAATTAGTAGTAGCGAGGGGTATAAAAACCGCCTGCTACTAAGTTGATAGTAGTAGCGAGGGGTATAAACCCGCGCTGCTACTAAATGGTCTCCAACAATGCCCCCGGAATAGGCCATAGTAGTAGCGAGGGGTATAAAACCGGCGCTACTACTAAATAAGTAGTAGTAGCGCGGGTAAGACCCCACGCTACTACTAAGCGTGTCCACCCCCGTCCCGATCCACACTCCCACCCCACCACCACCTCCCACCCCACCAACCGTCCCACACCACCCACCCCCGTATGTCTAAAAAAAATCACGCAGCCCGATCCAGATCCCCAACCTCCTCTCCCCTCTCAACCCACTCGGCCGGCCTCCCTTCCACCTCCTCTCCTCCGTCCATCCGCCCCCATGCCCCCCGCCGCGTGCGCCACACCGGCGGCCGCGCGCCCGCCGCTCCCCATCTCGCCCCGCTGCCCGCCCCCGCCACCCTCCGCCACGCACGTGCCCGCCCGCCGCGGCGCTAGCTCCTCCTCTATCACTTTCGCTGCACTGCCTCGTCCCCCGCGGCATCGGCGTCAGTGGTGTCGGCGTCCCCGTCGGTCTGGGACTGGACCAGCTGGAGCCGCCACTTCGTGTTGGTGGACCAGGCCGAGAGTTACGTCTCCGTGCTGCGCTTCTAGCTCGAGGATGCCGTGGAGGGCGAGGACTTCGCCGAGGCCGCCGCCCTCATGCGCGCGCTCCTCGACGCCATCGCCGGTGTAAGGGCTGTCGATAGGTTAGTTCATCTTGTATGGCTGGAGATCTTGTAGTTCCAGGGGTTTGTTCTGTCCGCCGTCAGCTTTCAGGTTCCCACTGTGGGAGGAGTTTTGCTGGGTCTGGGTACGGCCAGCAGATCGGCTGCGCTGGCCTGGACAGGACACAGGTGGGGGGTTCGCCGGCGACCAGATGCATCTCCGACCCGGTGGCCCCTGGTTGGACAAAAAGGTCTGTACCCAAAATCTTCCCTCTGTTGAACTGTATTTCTTCCAAGTGGCTGGACATTCGTACACAGAACAATGTTTTGAACCACATAGTTGTATTCTGAAAAATTGTAGGAAACAGCACTGCATCAACATGTTAACAGAACCACTGTCTCCATTACTAGCTAAATACTCAGTTTACCTGACTTGCCGACAAAAAATGCATCAGTAGTCATCTTTTCAGGCGAAACTAGTGAACTGAATATGTACGTTTTGAAAATTCAGGTTACGCCTCTGCAGTGCATCACCGGATCGGACACCATGTCCCTCTAGGATGATTGCACTTCTAGGCCGAGCACAAGGTCTGCTCGCTCACCGCTTGATTCCTCCATCTCGCTATCACCAATTCCGGCCTGATTCCGGATGTTGTTGAACTGGTATGGGCCCAAGCCCATCAAGCCTTGTCACTTAGGGCCCAAGCCCATGAGGAGGTACTGACCTAGAAGGAGGCATCCAGTCCTCCCGTTCTCAGTAGAGCCGCCACACACATACGACACAGCCAAAACAAGGTGAGTCTGCGACACAACATGGTATCAGACGCAGGCGAGGTGCTGGGGACGACGGCGATGGTGGCCTAGTCGCCGGCCGGCGGCGGAGTCCGGTGGGGAGGCGGCGGCGCATCTGGGCGGACGTGGCTGTGTGCGAGCGCGCGCGTGCGGCTGCGCGTCACGGCGGCGAGCGCACGGCGGCTGCGCGGGCCAGCGGGAAATCAACGGCGGCTGTGCGCGTGGAGGCGTGCGGCTGTGGCGCAGGACAAGGAGAAGAGCCGTAGGAACAGTGAACGTGGAGAGCAGGAGAGGCGTGCTGCTGTCGTTCGCGCGGAGGGAGAGAGCGAGTCCGCACGGCTCTGCTTGTTGCCGTTGTGTCCTGGCTGCTGGGATTGAAGAGAGGAAGGTGCTGCTTATTGTTGCTGCTGCGCGTGCGGAGTGTGAGCAGAGGGGGAGAAAGAACAGAGGGCCTTGCTGTATGTGTGCAGCGGACTGTTGCTGCTGATTCTGCAAAGGACTGTGTGCGGCTGTGCTTGATGCTGTTGTTGTTGGGTGTGTAGAGCCTGTCTCCGAAGATGAGTGAGCCAACAGGCCTTGCTAAGGCTTTCGAGAACCTAGCTAAGTTCCTCGAGGAGTCGAAATCTGGGGCCATCGTTCCTCGACCGGAAGTGGCTCAAAAGATCGAACTGTCACCCATGGACATGAAGTTAGAGGGGACTACCAATTATCTGAGCTGGTCCCGGAGGGCGTTGCTGGCTGTGGAACAGAAGGAGCTTGATGGGCACTTGTTGGGTGTTGTTGCTGAACCAGGAGACAAGACTACTGTGGAGGGAAAGAGATGGAAGGTCATAAACTCTGTGCTCATTGGCTGGTTGTTGAACTCGGTGGTGCCCCCCATTGGACGCTCTGTGGAGGGGCTATCCACATCCGCTGCGATATGGACGACTCTGTCCACTTTGTACTCAGGCAAGGGCAATGTCATGCTAATTGCTCAGATTGAGGGGAAGATCAGTCGGCTGCATCAAGGTGACGACATGTCAGTGATGGCATATGTGGCAGAGCTGCAGGCTCTGTGGGCAGAGCAGGATAACTGCGACCCTCTGGAACTCTATGATGCGGCTTGCATCGAGTCAGGGCGCAAGTGGATTGCACGCAGGCGTGTGCTGAAACTGTTGGAGGGTCTTAGAGGTTGCTTTCATGGCAGGAGGGCTTCCCTGTTGCACCAACCTCTTCTGCCCTCTATTGAGGAGGCTATTGCTGCAATGTCTCAAGAGGAGGTGCGTCTATCTCTTGAGCATGCAGACATGAAGGCTGTGCCGGCTTCGACATTTGCAGTCACTGAGCGCATGGAGTGGAGCGATCCCAACAAATGTCATATCTGTGGGGAGATAGGTCACTGGAAGTGGGCCTGTCCAACTCGTGGCAGAGGCAGGGGATACAACAGAGGGGGAACTGGCAGAGGCAGGAGTAGAGGCAGAGGTGGATACTCAGGGACCTCAAGGGGTCAGGCTTCTATGGGCAGAGGTGGTTACTCAGGACACTCAGGGGATCAGAGGGCTCACATGACAGTGGCAGGAGACACTGGGACGTCAAAAGGCAAAGATGCAGACAATGCTAACTATGGAGACTTTGCTCTCTGGGCCTCCACTGATGAAGGTAATCCGGAAAAGGCATCTCTTGCTTCTAATGAGAGTGCTCCAGAGTGGGTTCTTGACTCTGGAGCATCTAAGCATGTTGCTAGTAAATCCTGCATGTTTGAGTCTTACAATAAGCACCCTCCATCTCACATGCGCACTATGCAAACTGCTGATGGCACAAACCAGCCTGTCATGGGGGTTGGCACAGTCAAGTGCACTCCGACCATCTCCCTGTCCTCAGTTTTACATGTGCCGGCTTTTCCTGTCAATTTGGTCTCTTTCAGTGCTCTAATTGATCAAATTGACTGTCGTGTGATCCTTGACAAATTTAGGTGCGTGATTCAGGAGCGACAGACGAGTCAGACGGTTGGGACTGGCACCAGGCGTAGGGGGATTTGGTACATGGACCAAGAGGTGCAGCCGGACTTGGTGTGTGCTGCGACCATGGAGGACAAGGAGAAGGAGGCGATGATCCATCACTGTAGGATGGGCCATGTATCTTTTGATAAGATGAGTAGAATCTTTCCGGATGTTATGTGTGGGATAGGCAAGGGCAAGTTGACATGTGATGCTTGCGAATATGCCAAACACACACGAGCCTCATATGTGAGTAAGGGGCTTAGGAGCATATCTCCTTTTATGCTTATTCATTCGGATGTATGGAAGAGCCTAGTTGTATCAATGAATGGAATGAAATACTTTGTTACATTCATCGATTGCTATTCTCGTATGACTTGGATTTATTTGATGCGTCACAAAGATGAGGTGTTTAGCTGTTTTCAGAATTTCCATGCCTTGGTGAAGAATCAGTTTCAGGTGCAGGTGCAGGTGATCAGGACTGACAATGGGACAGAGTATGTGAACAACACATTTGGGGCTTACTTGTCTGATCAAGGTATTCTTCATCAAACTTCATGCCCAGACACCCCTCCTCAGAATGGAGTGGTAGAAAGGAAAAATCGGCATATTCTTGAGGTTGCCCGGTCATTGATGTTTACGATGAATGTGCCCAAATTCTTGTGGAGTGAAGCAGTTATGACAGCCACATACTTGATCAACAGGACACCATCAAGAATACTAAGCATGAAATCTCCGTGTGAGCTAGTATATGGAGAAACTAAGTTTGTTGTTCCCCCAAAGTTGTTTGGCAGTACTTGTTTTGTTCGAGATCACCGTCCTTCTGTTGGAAAACTTGATCCGCGGGCAGTGAAGTGTATTTTTCTGGGCTATTCTTCTAGTCAGCAGGGACATAAATGTTGGTGTCCCTCAGAGAAACGCAGGTTTGTCAGTATGGACGTAACCTTCAGGGAGTCTGAGCCATTCTATGGTGAGCCAACAGATCTAAGTGTGTTGTTTCAAGAGCTTGACCATTTCCACTCTGTGCAAGATGGTCAAGAGGGGGAGAAGGCTGTATCTCACACTCACGCGGATTCTGTGGGCACTAACATTGATGATGATGATGTGCAGGTTCAAGTCCAGCCAATTGTGGGTACAATTTCGGTTGGTACTCTCACTGATGGTGATGTGCAGGTACGGGTCCAACCAACCGTGGGTTCCATTCAGATTGGTAATCTCCAGCTCCCTGTTCGAGATCGGTGGCAGAAGATCCCCCTAGTGTACTCTCGGCGAGAGCCACAAGTGCCACAGGTGCATGACTCATCTGACACTCGTCTGGTATATTCTCGGCGGCAGCCACTTGTGCAGGAGGGGGAGCAACAAGTGCAGGGGGAGCAGTCAGTGCAGGGAGAGCAGCAAGGCAGTGGTGCAAGCTCATCTGACACAGTGGAGCTACCTATTGCGTTGCGAAAGGGGACACGTGAAGCGGCTGAGAAGGCTTTACCCCTGGAGGTTTTGGATGATCATGACATTGGAAATTTTGTGTCTTATGAGGCTTTGTCTCCTTCCTATAGAGTGTTTGTTGCCTCTCTTCAAACTGTGTCAATCCCAAAGGATTGGAAGGCTGCAAAGCAAGATCCGAAGTGGCATGAAGCAATGATAGAAGAGTTGGAAGCACTGAGGAAAAATAAGACGTGGGTGCTAACCACATTGCCGGCAGGAAAGAAAGCAGTGAGAAGTAAGTGGATCTATACAGTGAAGCAGAATCCTAAGGGGAAGGTGGAACGGTATAAGGCCAGATTGGTCGCCAGAGGATATAGTCAAACTTATGGAATTGACTATGACGAGACGTTTGCTCCAGTGGCAAAGATGAACACAGTAAGGATATTGGTTTCCTGTGCTGCAAACTTTGGGTGGAAATTGCATCAATTAGATGTCAAGAATGCCTTCTTGCATGGTGAGTTGCAGGAAGAAGTGTACATGGAGATACCGCTAGGTTTTGGTACTTCACTGACAACAGGGAAGGTATGCAGGCTGAAGAAATCCTTGTATGGACTGAAGCAATCGCCGAGGGCTTGGTTTGATAGGTTCAGGCGTGCTGTCCGTGCTATGGAGTATGGTCAATGTAATGGTGATCACACGGTGTTCTACAGACACTCACTCTCTAATCGAAAGATCACCATTCTTGCAGTTTATGTGGACGACATTATCATCACTGGAGATAATGAGGAGGAAATAAAGAGATTGAAGGGGTGTCTGAGCAATGAGTTTGAGGTGAAGGATTTGGGCAACCTAAAATACTTCCTTGGGATTGAAGTGGCCCGGACAGAGAAGGGAATATCTTTGTGCCAAAGGAAATACACCTTGGATCTCTTGAGTGACATGGGCATGATGGGATGCCGTGCAGCCCCTACGCCGATTGAACAAAATCATCAAGTGACAGCTCAGTCAGGCGAGCTGGTGAATAAGGAAGATTATCAGAAACTGGTTGGGAGGTTATTGTACTTGTGTCATACCAGGCCTGACATTACGTATGCCGTGGGTGTGGTGAGCAGATACATGCATGAACCAAGGAGTGGGCATCTTGATATTGTGCACAGAATTCTGAGATACTTGAAGGGGACTCCAGGTAAAGGGTTGTGGTTTGCGAAGAGTGGACATCTTGAAGTGGATGGCTATAGTGACTCTGATTGGGCCAGTTGTCAAGATGATAGAAGATCAACTTCTGGCTACTGTGTGTTTGTGGGAGGAAACTTGGTGTTGTGGAGAAGCAAGAAACAACCTGTTGTGTCTAGATCAACAGCAGAAGCCGAGTATAGAGCTTTATCTCAAGGGTTATGTGAGATGCTCTGGGTGAAGTACCTACTGAGCGAGTTGAAACTTCTGAGGAAGGGACCCTTGAAGGTGTAGTGTGACAATCAGTCAGCTATAGCTATTGCTAATAACCCAGTTCAGCATGATAGGACAAAACATGTGGAAATTGATCGCTTCTTCATTAAGGAGAAACTTGATGCTGGTATCATCAGTCTTACTCACGTCAGCTCTGGGCAGCAGTTTGCAGATTGCTTGAAAAAGGGACTGGGAACGAAGGACTGTAACTTGGCATGTGACAAGATGGGGATGATAGATATCTACCACCCATCTTGAGGGGAAGTGTTGAACCGGTATGGGCCCAAGCCCATCAAGCCTTGTCACTTAGGGCCCAAGCCCATGAGGAGGTACTGACCTAGAAGGAGGCATCCAGTCCTCCCGTTCTTAGTAGAGCCGCCACACACATACGACACAGCCAAAACAAGGTGAGTCTGCGACACAACATCTTAATACCTAGGGTTTGTCCCCGTCCCCTGTTTTGTTTCCCTCACATATTGTTTTGGTCGATCCTGGCAGAGCACCATCGAGGAGCAGCAGTACCAGGACGCCTCCAGGCTGACCAAGCTCGCCATAACCAGCCTGGTGAGCCCCCTATCGCCCACTCCTACTTCTCCGGCGCTGCTTCTTCTTAACAAACCATCTTCTAATAGCAAGGTGCTGGTCCTAATATAAGTAATAACAAACCATGGCTAGTGATAATTCCTCTGTTGTTCGATCCTTTATATATGCAAAAGAATACACACATGTCTGTTCCAGATATGGCCAAAGTTGTAAACATTAGATAATCCATCAAGTGGGCTTTTGATGCCATCCTGCAGCACTTGTTGGGTTTGATTCTAGCCAATTTCATTTTCAGGTAGGTTGGTGGGCGGGATATGCTAAGGACAGCGATGACTCAATCGGGAGGATTGTGCGGATAACCCCTGGTGTCGGGAGATACGTCGCCAAGATCTACAGCCCAAGGTCCGCTTTCTCCGTTGATGCAAAATTGAACATGCAGTTTTTTAGCCTAATTTATCACAAGCGAGGAGCAGTGAATTCTATAGTCCATTAGCTACGGTTGATCGGCAACTGCATAAGCTTCTATTTCTACTTCTGAATTTTGAATGATTGTATGAGCAAATGAGTGCTACAGTTATTGCCTACCTTTGCTCAGTCAAATCTAAGTAACAACGTAAAAGGACTTCTACACGACCAGCTCGACCAAAATACCACCGGCATCCATTCTTTTAGTTCAAAATAAAAAGACATCCTACATATATGCACATGCTCCAACACGGGCAGATTTATGAAACTAGTGTTGTTGGTTTAGGCAAACACCTCACAGTACTCAAAAGTACAGTTTTGTAGAAACCATAGTATTAAGTACAGTTTTGTAGAAACCATAGTATTCTGATTAAACTAGTAGGATCCTTCTGCTGAACTGAAGATCCTTCTCTGCAATCAAATTAAGAAGCCCATGGGATGGGATGGAGGTGATGTTGGGCGCTATGGTGTGGTGCGTGTTGTATCTGATTCATCAAAAATTGGCCTCTGAGCTCTCGATTTTGCGTCCACGAGATGCTACTCCACCATATAAATCCTACTGTGGCTGCTGCTCCGTCAGTTTCTGCCGGCCGGTTCCTCTCCAATCCATCCCTTCACGTTAAGTTGCTGAACTCTCTGTACAGCAGCATCCAGATCCAACAGAGATGATATATAAGGATACATCAATACTGAAGAATTGAAACAACTATCAATACGGACGGGGTAGGAAGAGATCCTTGCAGAATATTTTACATATGATAGAATCTAAGCATCACACGTGTATGGCTTATATAGTCTACAAAACCAACAAGAAGGATTGATTAGTATTCTTCATGCGCACAGTACAAAACTTCTCCCTATTTTTGCAGATATAATAGGATAGATAGAATAGGGGGGAGGACAAAATTTCTCTCTACGTACTTGGTACTTCGACCTTCTCCACCGATTAGTGAGCTCCGCCACCGAACGTAGATCCTGTGCTGTGTTGCTGTTCTAGCCAAAGGTTTTATCACAATTTTTATATATCTACATCCCCTGCTATCATGCTAGCTGAAGCACCTTGTTGAGTTATTTTGGAATCTTTTATGCACTTTTCTATTGAGTGCCTTTGTTTTAAACTATGAGATATGCCTATGTTTAATTCTGAAATCTTAATGCAATCTTATGTTGTTCCACCGAGATTGATTTTCAAAATGTGTATATCTAATGTTTCTTACTGCAGCTTTAAGCTTTGCTGTCAGCTATCTCTTTCCACTTAATTTTTGTTATCTGTCTTTGAACCTATAAAAATGGGTGATCTGTACACTTGTCATCTCCTACATGTGTACAATATGACACTGAATTGGCCTTTTATAGGTTGGTTCCATTTTCTGTATATGCCTTGTACACTCTTATATTCTCCCATGTATGCCTTGTACACTCTTATATTCTCCCATGATTGAAGTCTGCAATGCTTATGGGACAATTTTTGTTTGTAGGTTAAGACCTCGTTGTCTGCTTGAACGAAGAGATTTGAAGAGTTGCAAAAGGTAATTTTGGGGCAAATTTCCATTGCTGCAGGATAATGAGATGTTGAAGCGGCAGACTGAATCCATGACACCGAAGTGCAATTGCGGCAGATTATCTCTATTTTTTCTTTTCATTTTTCTTACTATTGGAGTGAGAATAGGTAGAATGAGGAACTGTGTGATGATACAACAATTGTAGTAATGGAATTGGTTTATTATAAATCTTGTATTTGTAATGATGTCTACTGGTTTATTACAAATCTTTGTTGGTTCTAGTTGTTGGAATTTGTTGGAATTGTAAACATAAAATGGAATTGGTTCATTTTATTTTTTTTAATTCCTAATAAGTTAGTAGTAGCGTGGGGAGGAACTGGGCGCTACTAGTATATAGGATACTAGTAGCGTTGGTTGTTTACATACGCTACTACTATTTCATTAGTAGTAGCGCGTGTACGTAATAGCAGTAGCGCATGTGGAACACGCTACTACTAACAAAGTTAGTGGTAGCGCGGGTTTCACCCACGCTACTACTAACTAATAGCTGTAGCGCGATACTAGGAGCGCGGGTACCCGCGCTGCTAGTAGCCATTTTACCCGCGCTGCTAGTAGCCTTTTTCCTAGTAGTGCATAAATTATCATGCTATTTACATAGTAGTTATCATAGGTTGTTTTCAACAATTTTTTCCTTGGGTCAATGTTATCATGGTGTGCGAGGTTCGACTCCAAGGTCCCCAGCTTTTTGCGAGAAATTTAATTGAGGGACCCAAAAAAGAAACTTGTGCGAGGGATTGATGGCCGAAAGAAAAAAGGAAACTCCCTCGCGGTAATGATGGCCGAAAAAAAAGGAAACTCCCTCGCGGGAATGATTGCTGAAAAATAAGGAAACTCCTTCGCGGGAATGATTCCCGGAAAAAAGGAAACTGCCTCCCTAAACATGCGTGAGTAGAAAAAAAAAGAGGTGCGAGATGGAACTTGCGTGGGGCGTTCGATGCGGATACAACGGTGAACAAACCGTTAGGATCTGTTGCAAACAGCCAGCCGGCAGGAATTTAGCATTCTCGTTTATTTAAAGCTACGAACTCCGAGCTACAGCCTAGAAGCATGGTTTTCAGGGTTGATCTTAGCATGCATAGTTGATGTAGAATGTAACTATAATAGATGCAGCGGAGCGCGCCTTACCCCTAGTGCAGCATGATATACGATGGACTGGGTGCTTTTGGGTTGTTTGATGAAATGCCGAAGAAAAATGACAAATTGCACGGATCATCAATTGACGGATTATGTTGGGAAGCGTTGCATGGAAAACAAAAAAAATCTACGCACACGCAAGATCTATCAAGGAGATGAATAGCTACGAGAGGGGAGAGTGTGTCTACATACCCTCGTAGACCGTAAACGAAAGCGTTTAGTAACGCGGTTCATTTAGTCGAACTTCTTCGCACTCCAACCGATCAAGTACCAAACGTACGACACCTCCGCGTTCAGCACATGTTCAGCTCGGTGACGTCCTCCGCCTTCTTCATCCAGCAAGATGGCGAGGTAGTGGATGAGTTCCGGCAGCACGACGGCGTGCTGATGGTGATGGTGAAGTTATCTCCGCAGGGCTTCGCGTAAGCACTACAAAAATATGACCGAGGGTGTAAACGGTGGAGGGGGGCGCCGCATGCACACAACTAAACAATTGTCGTGGTTATGTGTGGCGCCCCCCTCCCACATATATATATATATAGGTTGGAGGGAGGGGGGAGAGGCGAAGGGGCACCCCATGTAGGGACGAAACCTACTTGGGGACTTCCCCAAACCGTCCCCCTTTCCATATATGACTGCGGGAAGAAGGCGGGGCGAGGAGGCGCCCCCCCCCTTACTTTCTCTCACGAGGAGGGAAAGGCAGGAGGGGCCACCCCTCCCCTTTCCTTCCCCTAGGGCTGGCCTGCAAAGGAGAGGGGCGCACCAGCCCGCTAGTGGGCTGGTCTGTCCCCTCCTTTGGCCCAATAGGCACATACACTTACCGGGGGTGTTCGGAACCCCTTCCGGCGACCCGATGACTACCCGGTGCACTTCGAAACTCTTTCGGTGTCCGAATACCATCATCGTATATATCAATCTTTACCTCTTAACCATTTCAACACTTCTTGTCATGTCCGTGATCTCATCTGGGACTCCGAAATAAATTCAGTCACCAAATCATATAACTCATATAACACTATATCGTCAACGAACATTAAGCGTGCGGACCCTACGGGTTCGAGAACTATGTACACATGACCGAGAAACCTATCGAGTCAATAACCAATAGCGCAACCTGAATGCCCATATTGGTTCCTACATATTCTAAGAGATCATCGGTCAAACCGTTATGACAACATACGTCATTCCCTTTGTCCATCGGTATGTTACTTGCCCGAGATTCGATCGTAGGTATCTCTATACCTAGTTCAATCTCATTGCTAGCAAGTCTCTTTACTCGTTTCGTAATACATCATCTTGCAACTAACTCATTAGTTACTTTGCTTGCAAGGCTTCTTATGATTTGTATTACTGAGAGGGCCCAGAGATACCTCTCCGATACTCGGAGTGACAAATCCTAATCTCGATCTATGCCAACTCAGCAAACATCATAGGAGATAACTGTAGAGCATCTTTATGATCACCCAGTTACCTTGTGACGTTTGAGAGCACACAAGGTACTCCTCCGGTATCCAGAAGTTGCATAATCTCATAGTAAGTAATAACAATAAACTGAACGATCAATATGCTAAGCTAACGGATGGGTCTAGTCCATCACATCATTCTCCTAATGATGTGAGCCCGTTATCAAATGACAACACATGTCTATGGTTAGGAAACATTAACCATATTTGATCAACGAGCTAGTCTAGCAGAGGCTTACTAGGGACACGATATTTGTTTATGTATTCGCATGTAGTTAAGTTTCCGATCAATACAACTCTAGCATTAATAATAAACCTTTATAATGAATAAGTAAATATAAAATAACAACTTTATTATTGCCTCTAGGGCATATTTCCGTCAATCTCTCACTTGCACTAGAGTAAATAATCTAGTTCACATCGCAATGTGATTAACACCCATAGTTCACGTCGCCATGTGACTAACACTCGAAGAGTTTACTAGAGTCAATAATCTAGTTCACATCGCCATGTGATTAACACTCAAAGAGTACTAAGGTGTGATCATGTTTTGCTTGTGAGAGAAGTTTAGTCAACAGGTCTGCCACATTCAGAGCCGTATTAATTTTACAAATTTTTATGTCTACAATGCTTTGCATGTAGCTACTCTAGCTAATTGCTCCCATGTTCAATACGTATCAAGATTAAGACTTGGAGTCATCCGGATCGGTGTCAAAGCTTGCATTAACGTAACCCTTTACGACAAACTCTTTATCACCTCTATAACCGAGAAACATTTCCTTAGTCCTTTTTAGGTATCTAAGGATAATTTTAACCGTTGTGCAGTGATCTACTCCTGGATCTCTATTGTACCCCCTTGCCAGGCTCAGGGCAAGGCACACAACAGCTTTGGTACACAACATGGCATACTTTATAGAACCTATGGCTGAGGCATAAGGAATCTCTATCTTCTGTCGTGGTCATGTTTTGACTCTTACTCAACTTCACACCTTACAATACAGGCAAGAACTCCTTCTATGACTGATCCATTTTGAACTTCTTCAAAATCTTGTCAAGGAATGTACTCATTGAAAGTCTTATCAAGCGCCTTGATCTATCTCTATAGATCTTGATGCCCAATATGTAAGCAGCTTCACCGAGGTCTTTCATTGAAAAATTCTTATTCAAGTATCATTTTATGCTATCCAAAAATTCTATATCATTTCCAATCAACAATATCTCAACCACATATAATATCGGAAATGCTAAAGGGCTCCACTCACTTTCTTGTAAATATAGGCTTCACCGTAAGTCTGTATAAAACCATATGTTTTGATCACTTCATCAAAGCATATATTCCAACTCCGAGATGCTTGCACTAGTCCATAAATGGATCGCTAGAGCTTGCACTCTTTGTTAGCACCTTTAGGATCAACAAAACCTTCTGGTTGCATCGTATACAACTCTTCTTTAAGATATCCATTATGGAATGCAGTTTTGACATCCATTTGCTAGATTTCATAATCATAAAATGCGGCAATTGCTAACATGATTCACACGGACTTAAGCATCGCTACGAGTGAGAAAGTCTCATCGTAGTCAGTCCCTTGAACTTGTCAAAAACCTTTCATGACAAGTCGAGCTTTGTAGACAGTAACATTACTATCAGTGTCAGTCTTCTTCTTGAAGATCCATTTATTTTCTATGGCTTGCTGATCATCGGGCCAGTCCACCAAAGTCCAGACTTTGTTCTCATACGTGGATCCTATCTCAGATGACATGGCCTCAAGCCATCTGTCAGAATCTGGGTTCACAATAGCTTCTTCATTGTTCATAGGTTCGCCTTGGTCTAGTCACATGACTTCCAGGACAGGATTACCATACCGTTTTGGTGTGGATCGTGCTCTTGTCGACCTACGAAGTTTAGTAGTAACTTGATCTGAAGTTTCATGATCATCATGATTAGCTTCCTCTCTAGTTGGTGCAGGCATCACGGGAACAGTTTTCTCTGATGTACTACTCTCCGATTCGAGAGAAGGTACAATTACCTCATCAAGTTCTACTTTCCTCCCGCTCACTTCTTTCGAGAGAAACTCCTTCTCTAAAAAGGACCCATTCTGATACGGGGCTAACCCGGTGTAGGCCGATCTTTCACGATTGGAGTGGATTCCCTCGAAGAACACGAAGAACACAGGGAAGAACGGGGAGAAATCACAAGGGGAAACACTCAAGAACAAGTCCAATCACACATCCACTAGACAATCAAACACACAAGATCCACAAGGTACATGAACAACAAAGGGAAAGATACAAGGTAGATTTCATCCCAAATTCAAAGGAGATGGGGGCTTGAATCCTAGAAGGATCTTCCCGCGAGGGGGCTTGATGATCTAGATAGATCCTTCCCCGAAGGGGTCTTGATATCCCTCGGGATCTCCTCCGTGGAGGTCTTGGCCTCCAATGGAGTAGTCTCTCTCTCAAGAGGAGAAGGTAGGAGCAAAGCTCACATACAAATGAGCTATCACTTTGCTAACCCTCACTAGAAGGAGGTGGAGGAGTATATATAGTCTAGAGCCACGAAGGGGTAAGTGAGGAGGGGATACATGGGCATCTGGCCCGGTTAGGCACGTGCAGGTGCCGGACGTCCGGGCTGGGGGCCGGATGTCCGGGGCTTCGGGACGAGCCGGATGTCTACGGTCTTGGCCGGATGTTTGGGCTGAAGTGGCAGTTTGGTTGCTCTCTGGATACGCTGCTGCCGGATTTCCGGGGATGATGCCGGATGTCCGGCGGTTGCCAAGGTGCTGGATGTCCGGGCGCATGGGCCGGATGTCCGGGCACTGATGCTTCAGCCGTCTATTGGTGCAGCTCCTTGGAGGCTGCACAGGCGCCGAATGTCCGGCCCTTGGCCCGGATGTCCGGCCGCTGTAGCGTCAGCAGCTCCGTCTTCTTCCGTTGTTGCTTCCAGGCTTCCCTCACAGATGGTGTAGTTTTTCCTTGTCCCTTGCACTCCTCAACATCCGTGAAGCTCCGCCAATACCTATGCATGCACACGGGAGAAGTGTCAAGTAGTATACCATCCTCGAAGGGGTCAAGGGAGCACATGTAAAGGAGATGATTCACCTTTGTGTATGTGAAGTAGATGCCGCACGTGTCACTCGCCGAACGGACTCTTGACATGGTGATGTCCATAGGATGATCCGCATCATCTCCCCCCCCCCCCTTGGGAAAGATCCGACCTCGGATCAAAAAACAAATCACCATGGGAAAGATCCGACCTCGGAATAAAAACCAAATCACCATGGGAAAGAGATGGCTTCGCCGTGTAGAAGTGGACGTTCACCAAGTACTTGTCATCTTGAAGCTCGAAATGGGGACTCTCTAATGTCGCACCATCTTGGGATTCCTTCAAAAGGAGTAAGGACAACAAACACTTAGAAAAACAAAAGTGGTTAGCGTTAGTGCAAAACCAAGCAATCAAGAGGTGATTCACCAAACAAGTGTCACCATCATGCAAAGCATATAGTGTGACAAAGGATTGTGACATGGCATGTAAGTATATCTATCGAGCACAAGAAATGGTATCATAGCGACTAGTATGCAATTGTGAGGTAGTGATGCAAATATGTGTGAGAAGAGAATAAGCATCGACCTCGAGGTCATAGCAAGCATTCACAAATTGCTCAATGAAAGGTCTATGGTTGGCATATGAATCATTCACAATACCAAAGAAGATGAGATGTCCAAACACATGGGTCAAGCGCAAGACAATCTGGTGTAGTGAATATAGTGTGGCACTCAACACAATAGAAAGAGCAATTGTTCATCATGTGTGAGGAAATCAAGTCAATCATGTGACAAGCAATGGGACATGGCATATGTAAAGAAATGACATTGTTGCAACCAATCATATGATAGGAGCAAGTAATCCACAAGTCGGATGCAACACACAAGGCATATATATCATGATGCATGGAACGGGGAAAATGACAAGTCAAAGCATGATCTCTAACATGTGTGCAATCAAATAGTCCAAGATGAACAATAAGTCTCATGGTGCAAGCAACACAAGTAGTATGATCCGTCATATCCATGCTCAAGAAAGATGTCACCTTGAAGGCGTGTCCTTGTGCATCCTTCACAAAGCCAAAGCACAAGCAAGTGCGATGTAGAAGCGAGTCGTGGTAGAATGTATGAGGCACGCTCTCAAGAGCTCGAATGGTCAACTCACGAGAAGTGGAAGTCAACATATAGCCCAAGCATCCTACACATGCACACAACAAAACAAAGAACGTATGCGCATGGTAGATAAACACATCATCCATCATGATGGTTCTCTTCTCTTGCACATAACCATTAGAAGCACAAGTGCATGAATAATATGATGCAACAATTGCTATATTCATGGCACTAGGTATATGGTGCAAAGAGGTAAGACAAGCATGCTTCACAAGAAATATGTCAAAATCTCCAAATATATGTGAGAATGCTATGGGGGCGAACTCATTATCAAGACTAAAGGCATAATTGCAGTCAATAAATGGCAAATCATCTAGCATGAGAGAGGCAACACATGGATATACATGACAAGAAGCAATAGCAATCATGTGCAAAGCATGTAGATGGTTTTCATCAACCGCATGACATGAGTAAGTAAGAATCATTGGTGATGCAACATAAGCAAGCATAGTAATCAAGTCGGGCAAACTAGTGGGGCGAAGATGCAACACACTAGAGGAAATCATGGCAATCATGTCATGTGAGCAAATAATAGGCATAGGTAATGCACATGACATATCACAAGCACGAACACAAAGCAAGATCATAGTATCATCATAGGAATGGGTCATAAGTGGAACATGGCAATAACAAGCAATGTCTCCACCAAGCTTGCAAATACACATACAAGTATGAGAATCAATCATCATGTGTAATGCAAAGTATGGGTCACAAATGCATGGCAAAGGCAAAGGAATGGGCATATCATGCAAGGTGAACATGGAAAGATGGGCATATAATATGTAATGGACAACAACCCATAACCATGTGAGGGCCATGTAGAATCAATGCACGAAGTCTTTGCGCAAAGGGAATGGTGGACAATCCATGAGATCCCAAGTCATCGTTGCTCTCGAGAGCTCGTTTTGTCAACACATGGGATTGTGAGGTTGACAAGTAAGCATGGGTACCTACACAAAAAATACACAAACGAAAGAAATTGTGTGTGTGGTAAATGTACACATCATCCATCATGATGTGTATGTGCACGTGTGAGTTAGCACAAGATAAGCATCTCTCAAAGAAATTTGAAGCATGGTATAATAACATTTCATCCATCATGAAAGAATTGTTATTGTGTATAACACGATGGGAACACAAATTGAAAATGCAATTATATGGCACGTCAATAACATGTTTATTCATGGGGAGCATATTGTGCACATAATTATGAGGATCATGCAATGGATAGGATGAATCAAAGAAACTATGGGGGTCTCCTCATGAGTAATATTTGAAACATCATATGGAGAATATGGGCAACACCCAAAACAATGCATATCCGAAGCTAGGTGGTCATGGCATGGCATATGAGATAAATGATGCAAAGGGAGCATATCAATATCATCACAAGAAAAACAAATGCCAATAACCATGGGCTTGTCATCTATGCCATAAGTGCAAATTGGGTTAATTTTAATGGCATATGCATAGTCACTATGATGAGATTGCAAATATGACATATGGTTTATCTCATGCATAGCATATGAGAAGTCAAGCGGATTGTCGAACATGATGTGAGCTAAAGAATTGTCACAAGAAATCCTATGTAACATGGCAACGCAACTAATAGACTCCACGTGAGAATCATCATACTCATCGTAAATGGGCAAGAAATCATCACATGAGGAAGTCGCACTAGCATGAAGCATGGAAATAGGTTGATCAACATCATGCAAGCAATCAATGTCAAGAATGTCCACTAGTGGGACTAGAGCATCACCTTCACCTATGTTACCTTGTTCATTCCACTCAAGTGGTGTAGGTGAGGTGGTAAATACCAAATGGTGGTCATCTTCATCGTGATGGAACCATGTGGGGGTGCATCATATTCCACCATGGCCATCGTCTTGTCCAAAGGAAGGACGAAGTCGTCGTGAATCGGCGCATCATCATATATGGGACCTAGCACCAAATGAGAAGACACAATAGAGGTAGAGTTTAAGTCATTAGAAAACATAGTGGCCTCACATGCCTTATCAACTATCACACTCTCTCTATGTGGTGGTTCACTCACTCCCTCAAGATAGGTGCACTCAAAGTCACATGTGGTGGAGTCACTCATCTCACTCAAGTGGTGGGGGTTGTGGCTCTCCTCACATGGGAATTGTGGCAACTCATCATATATGGGGCTAGGGGTGAAGTCACTCTCACTCTCAATATGCTGACAAAGGTCACTCAAGTCATCATACGTCGCCGTGGTCGAAGGGAAAATCCCATGCTCAACCATCTCATCGCTGTCGCTGACGGTGTCCTGGACTAGGGGGTACTCACCACGTCGTCTCCCGATCAGTTGGATTGGGCTGAAGACCCCCATGGCCATTTACTCATGGGCCAGTTCGGACAGCCGATGACAGCATGAGGAAGATTGCACAAGACTTGGTGATCAAGACAAGGACTCCTCTCCACCGGCATATTCGACTAGGACTCTTGTTATCCTAGGCCTCTGGTACATTATATAAGCCGAGGCCGGGCTAGTCTATGGAGAGGCTAGATCATTATGATATTATTCATCATACCCTTAGGTTTTAGACCACAACATATGATCTCGAGGTAGATCAACTCTTGTAATCTCTATATTCATCAAAATCAATCAAGCAGGAAGTAGGGTATTACCTCCATTAAGAGGACCCGAACCTGGGTAAACATCGTGTCCCCTGTCTCCTGTTACCCATCGATCCATGACACACAGCTTGGAACCCCCTACACGAGATCTTCCGGTTTTGACACCGACAATTGTGCTTTCATTGAGAGTTCTGTTGTGTGATCGGCAAAGGATCAATGGCTCGTCTACAGATTAACTGCGACGTCGGCATCTTCGTCACCGGCTCGGCTTGTCACCTTGGTTCGACCAAGGACTGCTCTCCGCATTAAATCTTCGTGTTAAGACGATGACCTTCATCAACATCAACTCCGATCTCTCTCAAGATCATGGAGGAATCATCCATGGAGCCCCGGGGCTCCACGTCAACATTGCCCTCGTCTGGCCATGCTGTTTTTCTGGACAACAAACTTGTATCCGCTGCCACCACCTCCTCGAGCATAGCTTTCATGATTCCTTCGGCGGAGTTGTGCGGAATTAAGTCTACAACAACCATGCAAAATTTCATCGAGTTCCGATGGAGGAATCTCTGGCAATCTACGATATACCGGAGCCCTGTCAAATCTGGACGGGAATCCAGATGAGTTTAGGGCGTGGTCTCCAGAGCCCAGCTCGGAGGTCCTTTGGAAGATCCTACCGTTCATCTGCTGCGGAATTCCTATATCTACCACCCCTCAAAATTTCAGCTCGATCTTATGGTTCAAACTCCGGGAACCATTAGATGAGTGGACCAATTTTCGGATCCGTTTGTTGCACGAATACGAATCCGACCCGAGTTCATGTTTCTTCATGAATGGGACATTGGACAACCTTTTGAAGGAAGTTTTTTCTAGGGTATTGTGGGTTGTTTTTAAACATGTGACAATAAAATTTTAAACCTCCTATGAGGTAATCTGCACCATCACGCTGGTGTCAAACCAGTTCGGCAATATTGCTCCACGGCTGCCGACCTGCACTAGACACATCGTCTCTTTATTGAGCCGAGCTCAACTTCTTCGAATCATCATCTCGGTGAGCCGAACAAAGAGTTCAGAATCGCAAAAGATAAATCATCACCAACATGGCCGCCCCATGGATCACACGGAGCGGGCACACCGGCATTGCCGCATGGTCACTTCATCAGGCCGACATTGACCGCGTCACAAGTTACGACCTGAGTCGGCACGGCCGCACTGTTGCTTCTTCAAGCCGATGTCCATCACGCCGAACTGCTTCAGCACCTCGGTTGACATGGCAGCTGCAATGTCTCCTTACCAACATGCTTCGTCACCTCGGCTAAACCGGGGGCTTCACCATCTCTTCGTCAACCTACTCCGGAGACTTCAGCGTCACCCGCCGACCAGCTTCATCACATTAGCTGGGCCGGGGGCTTTGCCTCGGCAAGCCAACCTTTGCCAGCATCGTCATACCGCCGCTTCATCGCTCATCAGGCAATGGTGTGCGGATCAAGTCCCAATGTTGGGAATAACCTTTTTTTAGATTGCTACAACAGATGAACCAGGTGCTATTAATCCTAGTAATTTTTCCTGCTTGGGTATATTTTTCCAAGAAATCTATACACCGGTCCATCAAATGGTGGCCGCATTCACGACGGTCGCGTGGCAGTTTTGTCAGTTTCCGTACATAGTTCGGCGAACGCCACATTGGGAACTCGGACCGACCTGTGAATTCAGGCTTTGCCACGCCTTTACCGCATCATGCCGACGCCCTGCATCGACATTGACTTCGGCGCCAGGCCACATATTTTCAAATAAATTATCTTGCGTAAATTAATTACGTGAGGATTTTCATATATTTATATCATTATTGTTGGCCTGCACTATTTTACATGTGCAGGTAATAGACTTCGACTGTGTCATGTGGTCTCTTCTGCAAGCCGACGCCGTTGTCCCAATCGGCGTAAATCGGCTCGCATGATCACCTTGTTGGTCGAGTTGACATACCGACGGTGTTCGGTTGCCTCGGTGACTTCGGCATCGCCGAGAGAGCTCTACCTCATCGAGTGCTCGGCGCACATGCCATATTTCTTTATTACTCAATTTGCATAAATTATTTATTATGCAACAATTTCTTCAATTTATTATTATTACTATTATCTTCGGTTTGCACTATTTTTTGTGCATAGGAAAATGATTCGGGTCAGGCAGTGTTGTCACCTCGGTGTACTGGCATACCACGCCACCTCGGCGGGACGGGGGCTTCGTCAACACTTCATTAACCCACGCCGGTTCGGCATCACTCTGCCAGTCTGCATTGGTCGTGCTATGTCACCACTTCGTAGTGCCGAGCTCTTCGCTCCGCCACCTCGGGACAGGCTTGGGGGATGGAACCTTGTCCCGCATCAAGCTCGGACCACGTCATCACTACCAAACACATTAACCAGCTAAGTCGCTTTCATGCTCAAAGTTTTAAATTTTTAACTTGTGTTCGATTCGACCATGCTCACATATGTTGTTCGTTAAAAGAAACTCCCCTTACCCATGTTAACTGGGGGCTCTTAAAATTTACACAAGCCGTTCTATAATAATGTGTTTTCTTCTTGGTCATTGCAAAGTCTTTTTCTACCGCTTCTTTTTCGACTCGAGTGCATGGTCAATAGCCGGATATCCTAGCTTCTCTCTCAAGCTGCTCAAGTTTAGTTCGCTAAACTGGCCTCGGAGAAGCACTCCGCCTTCGGGATAAGGATCTTGAAGCCGTAGGCTGACCCGCTTGAAGTCTTGAGATCGGATGTGTCATGTTAAAGCACGATAGAAGCACAATTTTTTTTTAAAAAGACCAATTTCCGGATTGGCACCAAAATCTCGGTTTAGTCCGGACGTCAAGCTTTTACATAAGTTTTTGGCTTCTCGAGCCTATGGCACTTTTAAACTATTAGTGTGTTTCAAGCATAAGTCTCGTAGTGCAACGCTGGACACCTTTAGAGATTCTGCAAAAACATTCTCGGATATTGCTATGTATGCATCGGTTTCAAATTGTGTCTTTGGTCAATAGTTGGGTTGCCCGGCTCCTGTGCTTGCCTCCTACGTTCCGCTTTGTTCGGCTAGGTGTGCAAAGGGAGAACCACTGCGATTGTGCTTCTAGCTCCCATGGTTAAGCACCTCGGTGGAGAAAGCCGAAAACTGACTGTCACAATAAGCGTAAACTGGTCAGCGATCCAACGACTGTGTTAAATGACAGGCCGTTCATAACATTGGCCGAATTGTTTACGGCTTGACCTCGGCTGTTGCTGAGCACTAACCAGGGGCTAGTAGCTGGCCTCCCAACTTTAAGCTCCTATGACTAAGTGAAAGTTATAAAGCCCGCATATCTGATTGCCTTGTTTCCGCTAACAGAACTGCCTCAAGGCACCGAGACGTCGGCTAAGGGTTGTCTTGTTATTGCGGAAACACCCTGCATAGTATCTACAAAGGGGTAGAAGTCGACGATGGGCGACTTTCAACTGATAAACGATCGCAACAGAGTCAAAATAAACATATCATCAGCATTTGTATTCAGTATACAAGCACTGCCTTCCGTAATCATTGTTATAAAGCCATAAATATGCATCAATTTGACTTAAGATTTTGGCCAAGCTGGGTTGCCTGGCTCCTATGCTTACCCCTACGTTCCTGATTGTTTGGCTAGGTGGTAAAGGGAGCACCTCTGTGATTGTTACTACCGGGTCATTCGAGTTAGTACCTCAGACTGGGTGAAGCCGAAAGCTAGCAATCTTAAAGGATCACATTGGTCGGCAACGACGGAAGTGAAAATTTAGGTTCTTTAAAGACCACATAGTTCGGGTCCCCAAACTAAATCTTCAATATTTTGCTCCCACATTGATCGGAGCTGAGGTTTCATGACCATGCTTAGCATGACAACCCAAAGAAAGGAACCCATAGCGGGACTATTTTCTTTGGAAGATGTTTCTTATGTTAAAAAGTAATATAACATACCACTCTGCGTACCTTTGTTTATAAAACCGTATGGCCAGATTGCCTTGTTTGCCGTAAATCTTTACCCTCATAAAGGCTTTATAAAGTAGGACAAACACTCCTCGGCTGCTGGGCGAGGAAGTTGAAGTCGATGGTCGGTCAACAAAGTTTTGTACAAAGCGGATCCAAGCATTAATGATGTAGAGTACAGGGATACATAGAATCATTACACATAATTTGTGATTTTACTTTGGATATCGATCCTTAATTCGGCCACCCGTAACCGCATTAAGTATTGGGGGCTACTGGGCTTAGGGCTTATCATTTACTTATATTAAAGGGGCACATCGATCCCCTGATCTGGTATGGCAACCCGACCAGTGTCTCGGGGGCTACCGCATTAGCTATTCAATGCAGAAAATTCAAAGTGCTTAGTGTTTGTCTTGACCGAACTATGGGCAAACGTGTCTTCGGACGTCAACAGGTACCATCTGGACCTATCTGGCATCAAGCTAATATATTACGACAACTTCTCAAGACACTCCCTCAAGGACCGTTCGTCGATCGTCATTACTTCTAATATATTACACTGCAATTCTATTCCTACGTATGCTGCCGAGCTAGGAGGTGATCCTCAGGCTGGTTTTGCAAATCGACCCGAGTCTCAGGGGCTACTAGGATAAGCAGTTTTTTGTTTCCCTTTAGGTGCACCTCGGGTTTTAGATCGACACACACCTTGAGGGCTACTGGATATACATATACTGGCTATATATATCGGCAGAGAATAAATTGCACCATTCAAAAATATTCACAAAAAATCAGCCATTGATCGGGGTGGTGCACCACCTCAGAAGCAGTCCGGCAAAAAGCTCGGGTGCCAGTGGCTGGCTCCATAGAGGGCATTTTCGGCATTAAGCTCGGCTGAATTCGTTCAATCTTTTAAAAGACCGAGGTAGTTTATGACACCTCGGACGCTGACCATCGTTGGAGCTCGGATTTGAATGGCTCCTTCCATAGAGAACTTTTCAGCGTTAAACTCGGGTAACCTCCTTCAAACTTTTTCAAGCCAACGTGATCTATGACACCTGGGATATAGTCCGGCGTTGGAGCTTGGATATAGTCTGGCGTTGGTGCTCGGTTGCAAAAGATATCTCGAATGCAGTCCGGCGTTGGAGCTCGGACGCGAGAGGACACCGCCGCACGGGAACAACTTCAAACCCGAGGTGTGGTGTAAAAAATAACAAGGCATTGATAAAGTTCGAGAACTTAAAGGGGCTCATCGGATACCCGACGTGTAAACTCTTCGGATTCACTTCGGCGATCCTCAAGATCGAAGATGAGAAGATTTGTTGAAGCAGTTCCCAAGACCAACAGCCGAAGATGAAGAACAGTTCGGAAGAATCGAGGGGCATCCCCAACTTGAAGACCGGTTCAGGGGGCTACTGACGGTGTCCTGGACTAGGGGGTACTCACCCTGTCATCTCCCGATCAGTTGGATTGGGCCGAGGACCCCCATGGCCGTTTACTCATGGGCCAGTTCAGACAGTCGATGACATGCATGAGGAAGATTCCACAAGACTTGGTGATCAAGACAAGGACTCCTCTCCACCGGCGTATTCGACTAGGACTCTTGTTATCCTAGGCCTCTGGTACATTATATAAGCCGAGGCCGGGCTAGTTGATGGAGAGGCTACATCATTATGATATTATTCATCATACCCTTAGGTTTTAGACCACAACATATGATCTCGAGGTAGATCAACTCTTGTAATCTCTATATTCATCAAAATCAATCAAGCGGGAAGTAGGGTATTACCTCCATTAAGAGGGCCCGAACCTGGGTAAACATCGTGCCCCCTGTCTCCTGTTACCCATCGATCCATGACACACAGCTTGGGATCCCCTACCCGAGATCTGCCGGTTTTGACACCGACAGTAGCCATGGATTAAGGCCGAAGATGGCGTATCATCACTCTCCTCCATGACTGAAGGGAAAGTCCCATGCTCAATCATCTCGTCACCGTCGCCATGGATGAAGGCCGAAGATGGCACATCATCACTCTCGCCTCCTAAGATGGAAGCATCATCCTTGCTCGTCACTGATGACCCACAAGTATAGGGGGTCTATCGTAGTCCTTTCGTTAAGTAAGAGTGTCGAACCCAACGAGGAGCAGAAGGAAATGACAAGCGGTTTTCAGTAAGGTATTCTCTGCAAGCACTGAAATTGTAGGTAACAGATAGTTTTGTTTCTGAGACCAATTTATAGCTCAGGTTCTGAATATATCTTCCTGAGATCATTTCTCTGATTTGTTTCTACAGATTTTAGTCAATTATTTAGATACTTTTGTACATATATGTGTATGTACGTATTCATTTGTGATGATGACAATGAAATCAATTTGTCAAAAGTTGAGGTAAATATTTTCAATCCTTATGCCTGTAGTCAGTTTGACAACTACAAATTGAATATAGATAATCTATGTAATCTTCGATGCAGAGCGAAAGCTTTCATTTACTACAAAGTAGGAGATAGAATTGTTATGCAAACACACCAAGATACATTGTTATCCATGTTACATATTTGACTGAACATTCATACATGTTGGCTAGAGCTTCGTCCTATAGTTTATTTAAAGCTACGAACTACGAGCTACAACCTGGAAGCATGGTTTTTAGGGTTGATCTTAGCATGCATAGTTGATGTAGAATGCAACTATAATAGATGCAGCGGAGCGCGCCTTACCCCTAGTGCAGCATGATATACGATGGACTGGGTGCTTTTGGATTGTATGATGAAAATCCAAAGAAAAATGACACATTGCACGGATCATCAGTTGACGGATTATGTTGGGAAGCGTTGCATGGAAAACAAAAAAAATCTACGCACACGCAAGATCTATCAAGGAGATGCATAGCTACGAGAGGGGAGAGTGTGTCTACGTACCCTCGTAGACCGTAAACGAAAGCGTTTAGTAACGCGGTTGATTTAGTCGAACTTCTTCGCACTCCAACCGATCAAGTACCGAATGTACGGCACCTCCGCGTTTAGCACACGTTCAGCTCGGTGACGTCCTCTGCCTTCTTCATCCAGCAAGACGGTGAGGTAGTGGATGAGTTCCGGCAGAACGACGGCGTGGTGACGGTGATGGTGAAGTCATCTCCGCAGGGCTTCGCCTAAGCACTACAAAAATATGACTGAGGGTGTAAACGGTGGAGGGGGGCGCCGCACACGGCTAAACAATTGTCGTGGTTATGTGTGGCACCCCCCTCCCACATATATATAGGTTGGAGGGAGAGGGGAGAGGCGAAGGGGCACCCCATGTAGGGACGAAACCTACCTGGGGACTTCCCCAAACCGTCCCCCTTTCCATATATGACTACGGGAGGAAGGCGGGGCGAGGAGGCGCCCCCCCCCCCCCCCCACCCTTTACTTTCTCTCACGAGGAGGGAAAGGCAGGAGGGGCCACCCCTCCCCTTTCCTTCCCCTAGGGCTGGCCTGCCAAGGAGAGGGGCGCACCAGCCCACTAGTGGGCTGGTCTGTCCCCTCCTTTGGCCTAATAGGCCCATACACTTACCGAGGGTGTTCGGAACCCCTTCCGGCGACCCGATGACTACCCGGTGCACTCCGAAACTCTTTTGGTGTCTGAATACCATCATCGTATATATCAATCTTTACCTCTTAACCATTTCGAGACTTCTTGTCATGTCCGTGATCTCATCTGGGACTCCGAAATAAATTCAGTCACCAAATCATATAACTCATATAACACTATATCGTCAACGAACATTAAGCGTGCGGACCCTACGGGTTCGAGAACTATGTACACATGACCGAGAAACCTGTCCAGTCAATAACCAATAGCGCAACCTGGATGCCCATATTGGTTCCTACATATTCTATGAGATCTTTATCGGTCGAACCGTTATGACAACATACGTCATTCCCTTTGTCCATCGGTATGTTACTTGCCCGAGATTTGATCGTAGGTATCTCTATACCTAGTTCAATCTCATTGCTAGCAAGTCTCTTTACTCATTTCGTAATACATCATCTTGCAACTAACTCATTAGTTACTTTGCTTGCAAGGCTTCTTACGATGTGTATTACCGAGAGGGCCCAGAGATACCTCTCCGATACTCGGAGTGACAAATCCTAATCTCGATCTATGCCAACTCAGCAAACATCATTGGAGATAACTGTAGAGCATCTTTATGATCACCCAGTTACGTTGTGACGTTTGAGAGCACACAAGGTATTCCTCTGGTATCCAGAAGTTGCATAATCTCATAGTCGAAGGAATATGTATTTGACATGAAGAAAGCAATAGCAATAAACTGAACGATCAATATGCTAAGCTAACGGATGGGTCTTGTCCATCATATCATTCTCCTAATGATGTGAGCCCGTTATCAAATGACAACACATGTCTATGGTTAGGAAACATTAACCATCTTTGATCAACGAGCTAGTCTAGCAGAGGCTTACTAGGGACACGATATTTGTTTATGTATTCACATGTATTTAAGTTTCCAATCAATACAACTCTAGCATTAATAATAAACCTTTATCATGAATCAGTAAATATAAAATAACAACTTTATTATTGCCACTAGGGCATATTTCCTTCAGTCTCTCACTTGCACTAGAGTAAATAATCTAGTTCACATCGCAATGTGATTAACACCCATAGTTCACGTCGCCATGTGACTAACACTCGAAGAGTTTACTAGAGTCAATAATCTAGTTCACATCGCCATGTGATTAACACTCAAAGAGTACTAAGGTGTGATCATGTTTTGCTTGTGAGAGAAGTTTAGTCAACAGGTCTGCCACATTCAGAGCCATATTTATTTTACAAATTTTTATGTCTACAATGCTTTGCATGTAGCTACTCTAGCTAATTGCTCCCATGTTCAATACATATCAAGATTAAGACTTGGAGTCATCCGGATCGGTGTCAAAGCTTGCATCAGCGTAACACTTTACAACGAACTCTTTATCACCTCTATAAACGAGAAACATTTCCTTAGTCCTTTTTAGGTATCTAAGGATAATTTTGACCGTTGTGCAGTGATCTACTCCAGGATCTCTATTGTACCCCCTTGCCAGACTCATGGCAAGGCACACAACAGCTTTGGTACACAACATGGCATACTTTATAAAACCTATGGCTGAGGCATAAGGAATCTCTATCTTCTGTCGTGGTCATGTTTTGACTCTTACTCAACTTCACACCTTACAATACAGGCAAGAACTCCTTCAATGACTGATCCATTTTGAACTTCTTCAAAATCTTGTCAAGGTATGTACTCATTGAAAGTCTTATCAAGCGTCTTGATGTAAGTGCATCTAGTGCCCCTTAGTGATTTTGGTGTATTGAAGACTTATAGGTTAAGTAACTGATGCGTTTGTGAGTGTACACAGGTCTATAAGTCCATGAGGAGTTTGATATTTACAGAGAAAGTCGACCCCTAAAAATGAAGTTCTTCGACTGAAGACTTTGATACTCTGAAGACTTTCTGAAGACTTTGAAAGTGAAGAAATTGGTGTGACCATGAAGACTTGATATTCATTCGAGGAATATGAAGCGTGAAGACTTTTGTTTTCGTAGTTTCATTTTCTCTTTCTTGAGTCATAGGAAACACCGTACTGTTAAAGGGGGTCGAGGAAATACTAAGGAAAAATTTCCATGTGATGCTCAACTCAAAATCCTACACCTACCAATCCCTTCGAGTGAAGCCATTGGAAATCTCATACAGTTCAGTCAAATTCTTCAGTGACAGAGACGCAGTTCTTCTGGTCACTGATGACTTTGCTCTGACTGAGGAGTTAGGAATTCGCCAGTGCGAATTGCCTACACAGTGAGGAACATGATAGCCCTGAGGACTTTGAGAGTCAAATTTCCGACTGTTGCTGTGCTGCGCGCCGGCGGACCAAAATATCTTATCCACCTAACGGTCATATCATTGAAGGGCATTTATGTCTTATCATGTCGGGCTGCTCCCTAGGCTATAAATAGCCGCCCCCTACAACCACTAGTTGGTTGGCTGCTCCGAGAGAACTTGACACTTGTCATTTGAGAGCAACCCATCCTCCGAGGACTTTGAGCGAAAATCATCAAGTGAGGAAAATCCCAAAACCAAACCCACAAAACCCCAAGTGATTGAGCATCACTGAAGAAATTGATCCTGCGTGGATCCGACGCTTGTTACCTTTGAAGACTGTGCTTCTTACAGACGGTTAGGCATCAAGGTCTAGAGCATCCAAGAGGAATTGTGGATCGCCGAGTGACCAAGTCTGTGAAGGTTTGGAAGTCACCTGAAGACTTACCACGAGTGATTGGACGAGGCCTGCGTGGTCTTAGTTCAAGGAGAATACGGTGAGGACTGGGTGTCCTGAGTTGCGGCTCAGAGACTGGGTGTCCGGGACTGTGTGTCCTCGAGTTTAAATACTCAGCCGCTCCAACCAGACGTACAACTGAGACAGCAGTTGGAACTGGTTTACCAAATCATTGTCTTCACCAACTGACTGGTTCTATTTCCTCAACTCATCCATTTCCTCATTCTATGTTGTATGTTGTTCATATCTATGCTTGAAGACTTTGACTGAAGACTTTCACAAATTCCTCAGTTCAATTTCTTCAGTCTGTTTGTCTTCATCTTGTTATCATGTGTTTACGCTTCCTGTACTCTGTTCTAGTCTTCATTTCATCATGCAGACTATGTGTGTAATCTGTTATGTTTACCTCTGAGTATATATTTTGCTGCAAATAGTTCTTCGCTAAGGAATTTCCTCACCGGCAAATTCCTCAGTGAAGAATTTCATAAAAATCGCCTATTCACCCCCCCTCTAGTCGATATAACGCACTTTCAATTGGTATCGGAGCAAGGTACTCCCTTGTTCTGTGTGATTTTGGTTTAACCACCTGGAGTTCTAGTTATGTCGACCGCAGGTATGAAGAAAGTGACATGCCCTATCTTTGACGGTCATGACTATCCCAAGTGGAAGGCCATGATGAAGAAGCGCCTCATGGCAAAGAACAGCGAGCTGTGGACCGTCACTGAGATTGGTCTTACTGATCTATGCAAGATGGCGAATGCTGATGATATTCGCAAGTACACTCGACTTGATATCATAGCGAAGGATATCATCTGCTCCTGCCTATCCAGAGACCAATTCGGGCGAATTATGCATCTTGGCAATTCAAAGCTCATCTGGGACCGAATCTCTGATGTCTATGAAGGTCATCGAACTTGTCATGATCCCTGGTTTGAGGACTTCAAGGAATCTCTCAAAACGATGACTTTCGAGCCAGAATCATCATCGTCTGCACCTTGTCTTATGGCAAATGGTGCTGAGGTAGCCGAATGCTCCTCATCCGAATCCGATGATGATGAATCTGATAATGATGAATCTGATGATGACATTGAATCCTGCTATACTAAACTCATTTGTGTTGCCACTAAACAACAAACGATTTTGGAACAAACTCAAGATATGCTAGAAAGAAGTGATAATATGTTGCGCAGGGAAATGGATCAGTCAAAAGCCTTGGGTGAATGTCTTCAGAGAATTCACTCCAAGCTTGACGTCCTTCAAGATCAACATAATACCCTCTTGACTGATCATGAGAAGCTTTCTCTTGAAGCTATTCAAAGAAAGGCAGATCTTGAAAAGCTAAGAGTGTGTTATGAAGATCTTCAGAAGGAGCGCGATTCATTACTAGCTCAACAAATTAGTACTTCTCAGGAAGAATTTGTTCCTCCATGCTTAAAGTGCATTGAACGTGAATCTGCTAATTCTTCACCTGAATGTTCAAATGCTTCAAATGTTACAAATTCTTCATCTGCCTCTGCTATCACTAATTCCTCATCTGAGGACTTTGCTAGTATCACTGACAATGCAGGGCTGAAGGAATTGTACATGACAGGCATGTACAAAAGCCTCAAAGGACATCAGACACTTTGTGATGTGCTCAAAAAGCAGATCCTCAACAGAAACCCTAGGAAAGAGGGTATTGCCTTTGAGAGGAAACTCAATGCCGATGGAACATATTGGAAGCCTGAGCAGTATCCCAAAACCTCATGGGTTGCTGCAAAGGGACCTCCAGTTGATCCATCTAACTTATCTGGCTTTACATGTGAATCTCCTCATTCTTCTGATGAGTCATTTGACTCCAACTATAAACTGTTCAAAAATCAGAATGGTGAAGTATTTGCTAGATATGTTGGCACTAACTGCAGGAACGGTTCCCCTATGAAGAAAATCTGGGTTCCCAAAAGCTGTGTTGAAAGTCTTCAGGTGAATGTCCTCATGACACCACCTGTGAAGAAACGGAACCCCAGATCAAATTCTTCATATGGACCAAACTCTTCATATGGATCCAAGTCCTCATATGGACCAAATTCTTCACGAGGATCAAATTCCTCAACTGGATCAAAGTCCTCATATGATTATCACCATGCTAACAAATCTGTCTCGCAGGGTAAAGCTAAGGGCTATGAATATGTGCATTATTCTTCAAACCATTATGTTCATAAGTCCTCGAAGAATTACTCTGCTTATTCATATGCTTACCCTAACCCCTCTCATGCTAAGCGAAATGGTTTGGCATCTTTGCCACCTTTCTCACATGGTGCTCGCAGGATGATGAACTCTTTGCCACCCCTACAGATGTGGGTGGTGAAGAAAAAAGAACTAATCTCTTCTGCAGGGTCAGGTCTCCAGACGTGCTCTAACGTCTGAAGAATTTGCTGGGGACATGACAAAATGCCTGAAAGGACGCAGGCGAATCATGATGGAATGAACTTCCATTTCACACGTCCTCATACTGCTACATCTGTTTACTGCTTGATGAAATTCATCTGATGAACTCGATATCATATTCTTCACTGATGAAGCATATGAGATTGTAAGTTATACTAATTCATCTGCAGGATGATCAACCCAAAACCACTGAATGGGTCCTCGATAGTGGATGTACAAATCACATGACTGGTGACAAGAATCTATTGATGGATGCTCCCTTATCACCGTCACCTCTGAAGCATATCATCTTTGCTGACAAAGGCAAAGTCAGGTATTGGGTCTTGGTAAGGTTGCTATCTCTAAGGATAAGCACATGGACAAAGTCATGCTTGTTGAATCCCTAGGGTACAATCTTATGTCAGTCTCAATGCTTTGTGATCTTGATATGGTTGTTGTCTTTGGCAAATATCGCTGTGTTGTGATTATGGAAGCTGACAATTCCAAAGTCTTCGAAGGCTTTAGGAGAGGAGATCTGTATATTGTTGATTTCTCTACAGGACCACAACCAGCCATGTGTCTACTTGCAAAAGCTTCAGAAGGCTGGCTATGGCATCGACGACTTGGTCATGCAGGCATGAGGAATTTGAACACGCTTGCGAAGAAGAAGCATGTCATTGGCATTGAGAATGCCAAATTCCTCAAGGATCACTTATGCGGAGCATGTGAAGCCAGAAAAATGACAAAGGCCAAGCATCCAGCGAAGACTATCATGACCACTACCCGTCCATTTGAATTGCTTCACATGGACCTCTTCGGACCTAACCATTATTCAGCAGTCACTAATGATGCATCTCTATATGGTTTTGTCATTGTTGATGATTATTCTCGATATACATGGGTACACATTGTTACTTACAAACATGAAGTGCAGGAAGTCTTCAAACGATTTTCCTCGAGGGCTTCAACCAACTTTGGTGTGAAGATCAAGCATATTAGAAGTGACAATGGAACTGAGTTCAAGAATTCTGGTCTTGATGCCTATCTTGATGAACTTGGTATTACTCATGAATTATCTGCTCCTTATACTCCTCAACAGAATGGCGTCGTGGAGCGCAAGAACAGAACTCTTGTTGAGATGGCTCGCACTATGCTTGATGAATACAAAACGCCTCAGTGTTTTTGGATTGATGCAATTGATAATGGCTGCCACATCATCAACAGAGTATATCTTCACAAATTCTTCAAGAAGACTGCCTATGAACTCCTCACTGACAAGAAACCCAATGTGAGTTATTTCAAAGTCTTCGGTGCTAAATGTTGGATTAGAGATCCTCACCACAACTCTAAATTTGCACCGAAAGCACATGAAGGTTTTATGCTTGGTTACGGAAAGGACTCGCACACCTACAAAGTCTTCAACATTGTTCTTCACAAGATTGTTGACACTGTAGATGTGCGGTTTGATGAAACTAATGGCTCGCAAAGAGAGCACCTACCTTCTGTGTTAGATGAACCAGCACCTGAGGATGCTATCAAGCTCAAGGCAACTGAGGATGTCATTCCTACTGAAGAATCTGCTGAAGAATTTATTCCTGTTCGTGAAGAACGTCGAGCTGATGCACCTGAAGAACATGATGAGGAAAATGGTGCTGAAGAAAGTGCTGATCAAAATCCTCAGTGACAACCCACTCATCCACGCGTTGCAAAAGAAGTGCAACTGGAGAAGATCATCGATGACATCAGCGCACCAGGTCCTCTCACCCGCTCAAAAGCCTCACACTTATCTAACTTTTGTGGGCACTATGCTTTTGTCTCTATCTCAGAGCCCACTAAGGTAGATGAAGCATTTCTGGAGCCGGAGTGGATTCAGGCTATGCAAGAAGAATTACATCAGTTCGAGCTGAACAATGTCTGGGAATTGGTAAATCGCCCAGATCCTCGCAAGCATAATATCATTGGCACAAAGTGGATCTACCGCAACAAGCAAGATGAAAATGGCCTTGTGGTGAGGAATAAGGCACGACTAGTAGCTCAAGGCTACACACAGGTTGAAGGAATTGATTTCGATGAAACTTTTGCACCTGTTGCTAGACTTGAGGCTATTCGCATTTTACTTGCCTATGTTAACCATCATGATATCATCTTATATCAAATGGATGTGAAAAGTGCATTCCTCAATGGTAAGCTTGAGGAAGAAGTATATGTTGCTCAACCCCCAGGTTTTGAAGATCCCAAGAATCCTGACAAAGTCTTCAGACTCAATAAGGCTCTCTATGGCCTCAAGCAAGCCCCTCGGGCGTGGTATGACACACTGAAGGAATTCTTCGTAAAGAATGGCTTCACACCCGGTTCACTTGACCCTACTCTATTTACTAAATCATATGATGGTGAATTGTTTGTGTGCCAAATATATGTTGATGATATTATCTTTGGCTGTAGTAACCAACGATATAGTGATGAATTTGCCTATATGATGAGTGAAGAATATCAAATGTCTATGATGGGAGAGTTGAAATTCTTCTTAGGCCTTCAAATTCATCAGCAGCGCAATGGCATATTCATATCTCAGGAGAAATACCTCAAAGATGTACTAAGGAAATTCGGCATGCAAGATTGCAAAGGCGTCAAAATTCCTATGCCCACAAATGGCCATCTATGCACTGATGAAAATGGTATTGACTTCGATCACAAGGTATACCGCTCCATGATTGGTTCTTTATTGTACTTATGTGCATCTAGGCCAGATATAATGCTTAGTGTTTGCATGTGTGCCCGATTTCAAGCTGCACCGAAGGAATCACACCATAAGGCTGTGAAGCATATTCTTCGATATCTAGCTCACACACCAACACTAGGATTATGGTACCCCAAGGGCTCTGCTTTTGATCTCATTGGATATTCTGACTCTGACTATGCTGGTGATCGTGTGGACCGCAAGTCAACATCAGGCACTTGTCATTTCCTCGGACGATCTTTGGTCTGTTGGTCCTCGAAGAAACAGAACTTCGTATCTCTATCTACTGCTGAAGCTGAATACATTGCTGCTGGCTCATGCTGTGCTCAACTGCTTTGGATGAAGCAAACCCTCAAGGACTATGGCGTCAACGTGAAGAATGTGCCTCTCCTCTGCGACAACGAGAGTGCCATCAAGATTGCTCACAACCCAGTTCAGCACTCGAAGACTAAGCACATCCAGATTCGTCATCATTTTCTTCGTGATCATGTGTTGAAGGGCGATATCTCCATTGAGCATGTGAAGACTAAAGAACAGCTAGCTGATATCTTCACCAAGCCCTTGGATGAGAAGAGATTTAGCAAGTTGCGGTGTGAGCTAAATATCTTAGAATCTTCGAATGTTCTTTGAAAAGGACACACATCCTAACCCTTATGCATAATTGATGACTTAGATGTGCAACACATGAAGAAACGTAGTTCCTCAATCAATGAAGAATAACACTCTAAGTGTGAAGAAATCAATGAATAATTTGATTCTCAGAACCCTACGACAATTGTACGAGGTGTCTGAAATCATCATTCTTATACGGTGGGCTACGCCACCACAAAAGTTGAAAATCTTCAATTTGAGTTTTTCCTCATTTTTGAAATTCCTCATTTTTCAAATTCTTCAACTTTGCAAAATCTTCAATGGTTCCGTCGTTTTTCTTCATTGGCTATATATATATATATATATATATATATATATATATATATATATATATGAGTTTATGTCCTCTACAGCATTCACTTATTGCTAATTCTTCAAGTTGCTACTTCTGCTAAGTGAATGTGATCGGACCCTTCCCCTCTATGCTATACTCAATCCAATCTATTCACAAATTCTTCATGTGCGTTCTGATTGAATCTCGTTCAAATTCTTCACTGGTCCTTGACAGCTGAAGAACGAAACTTTTAAACAAATCTTATCCAAGTTTTCGGTTTTACCGCTCAAACCGTTCCGCATCCCACGATGTATTAGTTTAATCACCCACGATCTTACACGATCTCATCTGCACGGTACGTGGGTGACACACGTCGCGTGAAGGAGAAAGGGCAGGGGCACGTTCGTCCCAAAATCTTCGGGCGGACAGTTTTTCACCGTGGCTATAAATACCCCTTTACCCTCCTCACTTCATTTACTCCGCTCGATCGCTGTCTCTCGCTCGAGCTCTCCTCAAACCCTAGCGCCACCGCTACTCCATCGCCACCGGTGAGGAAAAGCTTCGCTGCCTCGACCTCATCGCCGTCGTACTCGCGCCGGTTGCGGAAATCTTCACTCCGCCGCCGCCGTAGCTGTCTCCCTCTGCAAAGTTAGGGCGTGGGAGATCTAACGTGACGAACTTCACTACAGTTCATCTCAGTTCGTCGTGTTCTTCAGATTCGGGTAATTAAAAGTCACTTTTATTACTCGCGTTGATTCTCAAATCTCTCTGAAAATCTTCAAAGGTGTTTTTGCTCTTCAAATCTTCACATATGAACACCTCACACACTATATGTTCTTGATTTATCTCTCTAAGCATTCAATTCTTCAAGATTCCTCAATTGTGCGGATTTTCAATCTGTACAACTCTGGAACCTAAGACGAAACGCTTAGTGAAATTCCTCAAGGCTCAACTGGTCAAATTCCTCAAAACTTGCTTCTTTTGAAAAACCTTCTGAGAACGCATATGACCTCTCCAAATTCCTCGCAACTACACTCTGTTCACAGGTACTCATGTCCGCTGCTGAATCACTAGGTTCTCATCAACTTAACTCATTTGCAGCGTTCCTCGAAGAAAAACTGCATACTTCTTCAGAGTGCTCTATTGTTCAAATTCCTCACCTGAAGAAAATGGCAGAAGGCAAGAGACCACAGAAGGGAGGAAAGAAACCGGAAGTCACGACTGCCTTTGAGATTCCTGAGGAAATATATAAAGACTACTGCACACCTGATGAATCCAAATTTGGCAAGGAGACCAAAAATCAGCGCAAAGTGCGCATACAGAGGATAGAAAGAAGATGGGCACGAGAATGGAGAGAATACCGCTATGTCACTCCCAAGTACATGAGGAAATTCGCTTTGAACCCTCCATGCCCAAGAGCTCCTCTGGCACCTGGCCAAGTCGCTGATCCCACTAGCATCAAGAGTGGTGAAGACTTTCCTGAAGAATGGTCCAGGCGCCAAGCCAAATTGGCAAGACAGGCCAAGGAGGCAGTGAGGAAATTCAATGAGGATTCTGCTGCTGCTGCTGATGCTGATCCCTCGGTCAAGCCGAGGAAATCAATGCCAAAGAAGCCTGCACGCAAGCCAAGTGCTTCACCGTCAGCGCCCTCACGGCCCAGTTCCTCAGTCGCGCCCTCACGGCAAATTCCTCAGACTGCTGCTGCTCACTCAAAATCCTCAGCAGCTCCCTCCAAGTCCTCAACACCTGTGCATCTTGCTACTTGTCAAAGGCCTCAAGGTTTCTCAATTGCTTCTGGTGTCTCAGCAAGTTCCTCAGCTGCACCAATGTCCTCAACAGGCCCTACCCTGCTGAAGACAAAAGCAACTGCTGGACGCGGTCCTCGGCCAAGTCCAAAGAAGAAACAGGTTGCATTCAACGTTCCCTCTGATGAAGAACTTGAAGAAATCATCAGGGACAGACTGACCAAGGCCGCTAGAGCCAAAAGAACAAGTGTGCCTCTGCTTTTGGATCCGAAGAAGATCCTTGACTTCATTGACCTGTGGCATCAGGATCCTCACACTCCTATTCCGGATCTGCCACTGACTCCTGGTCAAAGTCATATGCTGAACCATTTCATCTCTGAAGAGAAATGGAAATTTGAAAAGGCTCGTGAATTGAAGAGAGCAAAAGCAAGAAAGGAGAAGCTTCTGAGGAAGAACATCATCAACTTGACTCCTAAAGAACTTCTCAAAGCACAATCTGAAATTCAAGCCCTCAGCAAGGATTTCGATGCTTACAATGCTGATTGGCAAGGAGCCAAGGTGAGATTCGTCAATCTGACGAAGAAAATGTCAACTGTTGCAGCTCCATCGCAACAAGAAAATCCTCAGGCTGAAGAATCTGCTCAGCCTGCTGAAGAACATGCCAGCACTGCTGATGACTTTCAGCGTGCTGATGAGAACACAAGTTCCAGGGCTGATGACTCCATTCCAGCTACTGAAGAAATTCCCAGGGCATCCACTAGCGGTGCGCCTGAAGAATCTGAAGGAAACAGGGCAACTGCACCAGTTGTGCCTGAAGAAACTGTACCACAATCCTCAGCTCCTCCTGCGCCAACACCAACTCCAATTCTTCCTTCTGCCTATGAAGTGAAGAAGACAAAGGCTGCAGAACGAGCTGCAGTGAAGAAAAGGAAGGCATCAGCTGCGTCAAATTCTTCGGCTGCGAAGAAAATGAAGACAATGACCAGCTCAATTGAACACCCTATTGATGCCATTCCCATTTCCTCCATGTCATCTAAGGAAATTGTTCCTTATGGAGAAGAATACAAGATCCCAAGCGGATCTGATGAAGAAAATCAATCTGTTGCTACTTCAGAACAGCTTGATGAAGAAATTGAAGTGGAAGCTTTCCCTTCAACTCCTGTTGCTTCCTCACCCGTGCCTCAGTTCACTGCTGAAGAGGCAGGTGTTGAGGAAATTGAAAAAGAAGATGAAGACGTGGATATTGGGTGCACTACACCTGTGATGAACAATGACTTTTGGGAAAGTCAGCATCCCAATACTCCTCTCTTCACTCCGCTTCAACAAGTTCCTCTGTCCCCGGCCACAACTGTTCAAATGGGCTCTGAAGAAACTCATCCCACATCGTCTGTCAATGAAGAGATTCCAGCCACTAGCGCTGAAGAACCCACAGCTGATCCTCAAACTGCACAAGGAGAGGAACCAGAAATTCCTCAGCCTGAAGAACCTGAGATTGTGATTCCTGAGGTTGTGCTGCAAATCACAGATATTCCTCTGCCCAAGCCAAAGAATCCGTTCTCAAACAAGCAAAAATTCAAGGCTGAAGACTTCTTTTCTGAGCACGTGTTCTTCACTGCTTATAATCCATATGACTCTGCTCGAATGAGGAAAAGACGCTTCTGGACTCCAACACAAGCAAACTTCTATTCCTCAGTGCTATTTGACAAGGACAAGATCTTCGACCATGAGCATATTCCTCATGTGGATATGGAATCACTGCCGTGCTTCGAGCCAGTACTCCGTGTTCTTCAAGATGCAGGGCTGCTGAATTTCTGCACTGATATATGTGACTGGAATGAAGAACTCATTCTTCAGTTCTATGCCACCCTGCACATCACCGGAGATGCTGAAGACATCAACTCATGGGTATTGGATTGGATGACTGAGAATACTCACTACAAGGCACCAGCAACTGAATTGCTTCGTGTCCTTCCTCTTGATCCTCCCCATGAATCTGCACGCTGCATTTATAATGACCGTGAATTATCTGATCACTTTATGCAAGTGCTTATGAAGCCGCTGAAGCCAGGCCAAGCCCCTCGAACCAAATTCCTCGTCAAGGATTTGTTGTATGTGCCTCGGACTGTTTATAGAATCTTGACGAAGACAATGACTCCCATCAAAGGCCACGACTCAAATGAAGAAGATGTCGTTGGCACCATGAAGAACATGCTTTTCAATATCATTCATGGCATTCCTGTCAATTTCCATGATTTCTTCATGAGGACTCTGGCCAATGTTGCAGTGTCACCTTTTGAGCTTAAGCCATATGCGCCTTGGATCATGAGATTCATAAGGGCAAGATCTTCATTCAACTACAGGGCTGACACTCTGAACCATGGCAGCTTCCTGCCGCCCATTGAAGTCCTCAAGCGACCAATTTCATCATCTGATGACAAGGGCAAGGCAGCAGCTGTAATTGATGAAGGCACTCGTCCATTGGATGGTCAATTTTGCAAGGCTGCATCTTACTCCACCAATGACGATTCTGCAACGCATGATACTGCCGCAAATACCTCAACCAAGCAACAGCCTCAAGCAACTGCACCCAGGGTGATGACTGATAGTGAGTTACTCCTCAGTCTTCATCAGAAGGTTGAACGCAATCAGAAATGGGTGAAGCGCCAATTTGCTGCAATTATTCACAACATGACCTCAACGCATAATGCTGTAAAGAAAAACCAGTACTACCTTCATGAAACCCTCAACCGCACCTGGGCTGTTCTTAATCATGTCTATTCCGCGGAAGAATTGAAGACTATGGTTCTTCAGGAAGCTTATGACTGGTCTGCACCACCTCCAAAGAAATTCAAGAGAGTCAAAGTTCCTGATTTGGTGGCCAGCTCTTATTCTTCATCGCGCAAAACTGATGAATATGAAGATTTAGACGACACTGCGGCAGGCCCTACTTCAACATCCAACCCCGACAACGCTGGCGCTCCTCCATCAACTTGAATATCTTCAGGGGCGTTAGTCCTCAGTTTCGATCCTTTTGGTCATTTGATGACAAAGGGGGAGAAATCTGAGTTAGTCTTCAAGCGGGTTTATACTATGGGCGTTTTATTATTAAGTTACAACTCTCGTTCTTCCGAAACTTTTATTGGATCGAGTTGTAATCTTAAAAACCGATGGTGCCTTGATACTTTTGAACGGTGCATTGTGCTAACTTGCACTATGCTCTGATACTTTTGATCGTGCTTCGATACGTTTGATGCTCTGATTTTGATACGTGTTATGCTCTGATGCTGTTGAAGCACTAAGCTCTGAATGTGATATCTGAGCTCTGATATTTTTGATGTGTTATTCTGCATGCTTATTCCCCGTTAATACTATTGCACGCATGCTGAATCTCATCAGGCACCATATTTCATCATGCATTTCAAATTCTTCATAGTATATATATCAAATGCGTGTATGAATTACAAGATATAGGGGGAGATCTCCATGATTCAATTCTTCAAATGTGCATTGCCTCAAAAGCAAATTCCTCATTATGCACATATTCAGGGGGAGTTCTTCTATATCTTGCAATCAAATTCCTCAATATCAGTTTTTACACTTCATATGTTTATCCCCGTTGAAAACTTAACCTATGTTGTCATCAATCACCAAAAAGGGGGAGATTGTAAGTGCATCTAGTGCCCCTTAGTGATTTTGGTGTATTGAAGACTTATAGGTTAAGTAACTGATGCGTTTGTGAGTGTACACAGGTCTATAAGTCCATGAGGAGTTTGATATTTACAGAGAAAGTCGACCCCTAAAAATGAAGTTCTTCGACTGAAGACTTTGATATTCTGAAGACTTTCTGAAGACTTTGAAAGTGAAGAAATTGGTGTGACCATGAAGACTTGATATTCATTCGAGGAATATGAAGCGTGAAGACTTTTGTTTTCGTAGTTTCATTTTCTCTTTCTTGAGTCATAGGAAACACCGTACTGTTAAAGGGGGTCGAGGAAATACTAAGGAAAAATTTCCATGTGATGCTCAACTCAAAATCCTACACCTACCAATCCCTTCGAGTGAAGCCATTGGAAATCTCATACAGTTCAGTCAAATTCTTCAGTGACAGAGACGCAGTTCTTCTGGTCACTGATGACTTTGCTCTGACTGAGGAGTTAGGAATTCGCCAGTGCGAATTGCCTACACAGTGAGGAACATGATAGCCCTGAGGACTTTGAGAGTCAAATTTCCGACCGTTGCTGTGCTGCGCGCCGGCGGACCAAAATATCTTATCCACCTAACGGTCATATCATTGAAGGGCATTTATGTCTTATCATGTCGGGCTGCTCCCTAGGCTATAAATAGCTGCCCCCTACAACCACTAGTTGGTTGGCTGCTCCGAGAGAACTTGACACTTGTCATTTGAGAGCAACCCATCCTCCGAGGACTTTGAGCGAAAATCATCAAGTGAGGAAAATCCCAAAACCAAACCCACAAAACCCCAAGTGATTGAGCATCACTTAAGAAATTGATCCTGCGTGGATCCAACGCTTGTTACCTTTGAAGACTGTGCTTCTTCCAGACGGTTAGGCGTCAAGGTCTAGAGCATCCAAGAGGAATTGTGGATCGCCGAGTGACCAAGTCTGTGAAGGTTTGGAAGTCACCTGAAGACTTACCACGAGTGATTGGACGAGGCCTGCGTGGTCTTAGTTCAAGGAGAATACGGTGAGGACTGGGTGTCCTGAGTTGCGGCTCAGAGACTGGGTGTCCGGGACTATGTGTCCTCGAGTTTAAATACTCAGCCGCTCCAACCAGACGTACAACTGAGACAGCAGTTGGAACTGGTTTACCAAATCATTGTCTTCACCAACTGACTGGTTCTATTTCCTCAACTCATCCATTTCCTCATTCTGTGTTGTATGTTGTTCATATCTGTGCTTGAAGACTTTGACTGAAGACTTTCACAAATTCCTCAGTTCAATTTCTTCAGTCTGTTTGTCTTCATCTTGTTATCCTGTGTTTACGCTTCCTATACTCTGTTCTAGTCTTCATTTCATCATGCAGACTATGTGTGTAATCTGTTATGTTTACCTCTGAGTACATATTCCGCTGCAAATAGTTCTTTGCTAAGGAATTTCCTCACCGGCAAATTCCTCAGTGAAGAATTTCATAAAAATCGCCTATTCACCCCCCCTCTAGTCGATATAACGCACTTTCACTTGATCTATCTCTATAGATCTTGATGCCCAATATGTAAGCAGCTTCACCGAGGTCTTTCATTGAAAAGTTCTTATGCAAGTATCCTTTTATGCTATCCAAAAATTCTATATCATTTCCAATCAACAATATCTCAACCACATATAATATTAGAAATGCTAAAGGGCTCCACTCACTTTCTTGTAAATATAGGCTTCACCGTAAGTCTGTATAAAACCATATGTTTTGATCACTTCATCAAAGCATATATTCCAACTCCGAGATGCTTGCACCAGTCCATAAATGGATCGCTAGAGCTTGCACTCTTTGTTAGCACCTTTAGGATCAACAAAACCTTCTGGTTGCATCGTATACAACTCTTCTTTAAGATATCCATTAAGGAATGGAGTTTTGACATCCATTTGCTAGATTTCATAATCATAAAATGCCGCAATTGCTAACATGATTCAGACGGACTTAAGCATCGCTACGAGTGAGAAAGTCTCATCGTAGTCAGTCCCTTGAACTTGTCAAAAACCTTTCGTGACAAGTCGAGCTTTGTAGACAGTAACATTACTATCAGTGTCAGTCTTCTTCTTGAAGATCCATTTATTTTCTATGGCTTGCTGATCATCGGGCCAGTCCACCAAAGTCCACACTTTGTTCTCATACGTGGATCCTATCTCAGATTACATGGCCTCAAGCCATCTGTTGGAATCTGGATTCATCATAGTTTCTTCATTGATCGTAGGTTCTCCTTGGTCTAGTCACATGACTTCCAGGACAGGATTACCATACCGTTTTGGTGTGGATCGTGCTCTTGTCGACCTACGAAGTTCAGTAGTAACTTGATCTGAAGTTTCATGATCGTCATGATTAGCTTCCTCTCTAGTTGGTGCAGGAATCACGGGGACAGTTTTCTCTGATGTACTACTTTCCAATTTGAGAGAAGGTACAATTACCTCATCAAGTTCTACTTTCCTCCCGCTCACTTCTTTCGAGAGAAACTCCTTGTCTAGAAAGGACCCATTCTGATACGGGGCTAACCCGGTGTAGGACGATCTTTCACGATTGGAGTGGATTCCCTCGAAGAACACGAAGAACACAAGGAAGAACGGGGAGAAATCACAAGGGGAAACACTCAAGAACAAGTCCAATCACACATCCACTAGACAATCAAACACACAAGATCCACAAGGTACATGAACAATAAAGGGAAAGATACAAGGTAGAGTTCATCCCAAATCCAAAGGAGATGGGGGCTTGAATCCTAGAAGGATCTTCCCGCGAGGGGGCTTGATGATCTAGATAGATCCTTCCCCGAAGGGGTCTTGATATCCCTCGGGATCTCCTCCGTGGAGGTCTTGGCCTCCAATGGAGTAGTCTCTCTCTCAAGAGGAGAAGGTAGGAGCAAAGTTCACATACAAATGAGCTATCACTTTGCTAACCCTCACTAGAAGGAGGTGGAGGAGTATATATAGTCTAGGGCCATGAAGGGGTAAGTGAGGAGGGCATACATGGGCCTCTGGCCTGGTTAGGCACATGCAGGTGCCGGACGTCCGGGCTGGGGGCCGGATGTCCGGGGCTTCGGGACGAGCCGGATGTCTGCAGTCTTGGCCGGATGTTTGGGCTGAAGTGGCAGTTCGGTTGCTCTCTGGATACGCTGCTACCGGATTTCTGGGGATGATGTCGGATGTCCGGCGGTTGCCAAGGTGCTGGATGTCCGGGCGCATGGGCCGGATGTCCGGGCACTGATGCTTCAGCCGTCTATTGGTGCGGCTCCTTGGAGGCTGCACAGGCGCCGAATGTCCGGCACTTGGCCCGGATGTCCGGCCACTGTAGCGTCAGCAACTCTGTCTTCTTCCGTTGTCGCTTCCAGGCTTCCCTCGCAGATGGTGTAGTTGTTCCTTGTCCCTTGCACTCCTCAACATCCGTGAAGCTCCGCCAATACCTGTGCATGCACATGGGAGAAGTGTCAAGTAGTATACCATCCTCGAAGGGGTCAAGTGAGCACGTGTAAAGGAGATGATTCACCTTTGTGTATGTGAAGTAGATGCCGCACGTGTCACTCGCCGAACGGACTCTTGACATGGTGATGTCCATAGGATGATCCGCATCATCTCCCCCCCCCCCTTGGGAAAGATCCGACCTCGGATCAAAAACCAAATCACCATGGGAAAGATCCGACCTCGGATCAAAAACCAAATCACCATGGGAAAGAGATGGCTTCGCCGTGTAGAAGTGGACGTTCACCAAGTACTTGTCATCTTGAAGCTCGAAATGGGCACTCTCCAATGTCGCACCATCTTGGGATTCCTTCAAAAGGAGTAAGGACAACAAACACTTGGAAAAACAAATGTGGTTAGCGTTAGTGCAAAACCAAGCATTCAAGAGGTGATTCACCAAACAAGTGTCATCATCATGCAAAGCATATGGTGTGACAAAGGATTGTGACATGGCATGTAAGTATATCAATCGAGCACAAGAAACGGTATCATAGGGACAAGTATGCAATTGTGAGGTAGTGATGCAAATATGTGTGAGAAGAGAATAAGCATCGACCTCGAGATCATAGCAAGCATTCACAAATTGCTCAATGAAAGGTCTATGGTTGGCATATGAATCATTCACAATACCAAAGAAGATGATATGTCCAAACACAAGGGTCACGTGCAAGACAATCCAAGCATAACATGCATATGGTGTAGTGAATATAGTGTGGCACTCAACACAATAGAAAGAGCAATTGTTCATCATGTGTGAGGCAATCAAGTCAATCATGTGACAAGCAATGGGACATGGCATATGTAAAGAAATGACATTGTTCCAACCAATCATATGATAAGAGCAAGTAATCCACAAGTCGGATGCAACACACAAGGCATATATATCATGATGCATGGAACGGGAAAAATGACAAGTCAAAGCATGATCTCTAACATGTGTGCAATCAAATAGTCCAAGATGAACAATAAGTCTCATGGTGAAAGCAACACAAGTAGTATGATCCGTCATATCCATGCTCAAGAAAGATGTCACCTTGAAGGCGTGTCCTTGTGCATCCTTCACAAAGCCAAAGCACAAGCAAGTGCGATGTAGAAGCGAGTCGTGGTAGAATGTATGAGGCACGCTCTCAAGAGCTCGAATGGTCAACTCACGAGAAGTGGAAGTCGACACAAAGCCCAAGCATCCTACACATGCACACAACAAAACAAAGAACGTATGCGCATGGTAGATAAACACATCATCCACCATGATGGTTCTCTTTTCTTGCACATAACCATTAGAAGCACAAGTGCATGAATAATATGATGCAACAATTTCTATATTCATGGCACTAGGTATATGGTGCAAAGAGGTAAGACAAGCATGCTTCACAAGAAATATGTCAAAATCTCCAAATATATGTGAGAATGCTATGGGGGCGAACTCATTATCAAGACTAAAGGCATAATTGCAGTCAATACATGGCAAATCATCTAGCATGAGAGAGGCAACATATGGATATACATGACAAGAAGCAATAGTAATCATGTGCAAAGCATGTAGATGGTTTTCATCAACCGCATGACATGAGTAAGTAAGAATCATTGGTGATGCAACATAAGCAAGCATAGTAATCAAGTCGGGCAAACTAGTGGGGCGAAGATGCAACACACTAGAGGAAATCATGGCAATCATGTCATGTGAGCAAATAATAGGCATAGGTAATGCACATGACATATCGCAAGCACGAACACAAAGCAAGATCATAGTATCATCATAGGAATGGGTCATAAGTGGAACATGGCAATAACAAGCAATGTCTCCACCAAGCTTGCAAATACACATACAAGTATGAGAATCAATCATCATGTGTAATGCAAAGTATGGGTCACAAATGCATGGCAAAGGCAAAGGAATGGGCATATCATGCAAGGTGAACATGGCAAGATGGGCATATAATATGTAATGGACAACAACCCATAACCATGTGAGGGCCATGTAGAATCAATGCACGAAGTCTTTGCGCAAAGGGAATGGTGGACAATCCATGAGATCCCAAGTCATCGTTGCTCTCGAGAGCTCGTTTTGTCAACACATGGGATTGTGAGGTTGACAAGTAAGCATGGGTACCTACACAAAAAATACATAAACGAAAGAAATTGTGTGTGTGGTAAATGTACACATCATCCATCATGATGTGTATGTGCACGTGTGAGTTAGCACAAGATAAGCATCTCTCAAAGAAATTTGAAGCATGGTATAATAACATTTCATCCATCATGAAAGAATTGTTATTGTGTATAACACGACGGGAACACAAATTGAGAATGCAATTATAAGGCACATCAATAACATGTTTATTCGTGGGGAGCATATTGTGCACATAATTATGAGGATCATGCAATGGATAGGATGAATCAAAGAAACTATGGGGGTCTCCTCATGAGTAATATTTGAAACATCATATGGAGAATATGGGCAACACCCAAAACAATGCATATCCGAAGCTAGGTGGTCATGGCATGGCATATGAGATAAATGATGCAAAGGGAGCATATCAATATCATCACAAGAAAAACAAATGCCAATAACCATGGGCTTGTCATCTATGCCATAAGTGCAAATTGGGTTAATTTTAATGGCATATGGATAGTCACTATGATGAGATTGCAAATATGACATATGGTTTATCTCATGCATAGCATATGAGAAGTCAAGCGGATTGTCGAATATGATGTGAGCTAAAGAATTGTCACAAGAAATCCTATGTAACATGGCAACGCAACTAATAGACTCCACATGAGAATCATCATACTCATCGTAAATGGGCAGGAAATCATCACATGAGGAAGTCTCACTAGCATGAAGCATGGAAATAGGTTGATCAACATCATGCAAGCAATCAATGTCAAGAATGTCCACTAGTGGGACTAGAGCATCACCTTCACCTATGTTACCTTGTTCATTCCACTCAAGTGGTGTAGGTGAGGAGGTAAATACCAAATGGTGGTCATCTTCATCGTGATGGAACCATGTGGGGGGTGCATCATATTCCACCATGGCCATCGTCTTGTCCAAAGGAAGGACGAAGTCGTCGTGAATCGGTGCGTCATCATATATGGGACCTAGCACCAAATGAGAAGACACAATAGAGGTAGAGTTTAAGTCATTAGAAAACATAGTGGCCTCACATGCCTTATCAACTATCACACTCTCTCTATGTGGTGGTTCACTCACTCCCTCAAGATAGGTGCACTCAAAGTCACATGTGGTGGAGTCACTCATCTCACTCAAGTGGTGGGGGTTGTGGCTCTCCTCACATGGGAATTGTGGCAACTCATCATATATGGGGCTAGTGGTGAAGTCACTCTCACTCTCAATATGCTGGCAAAGGTCACTCAAGTCATCATACGTCGCCGTGGTCGAAGGGAAAATCCCATGCTCAACCATCTCATCGCTGTCGCTGACGGTTATCCTGGACTAGGGGTTACTCACCACGCTGTCTCCCGATCGGTTGGATTGGGCTGAGGACCCCCATGGCCATTTACTCATGGGCCAGTTCGGACAGCCGATGACATGCATGAGGAAGATTCCACAAGACTTGGTGATCAAGACAAGGACTCCTCTCCACCGGCATATTCGACTAGGACTCTTGTTATCCTAGGCCTCTGGTACATTATATAAGCCGAGGCCGGGTTAGTCTATGGAGAGGCTAGATCATTATGATATTATTCATCATACCCTTAGGTTTTAGACCACAACATATGATCTCGAGGTAGATCAACTCTTGTAATCTCTATATTCATCAAAATCAATCAAACAGGAAGTAGGGTATTACCTCCATTAAGAGGGCCCGAACCTGGGTAAACATCGTGTCCCCTATCTCCTGTTACCCATGGATCCATGACACACAGCTTGGAACCCCCTACCCGAGATCTTCCGGTTTTGACACCGACAATGGTGCTTTCATTGAGAGTTTCGTTGTGTGATCGGCAAAGGATCAATGGCTCGTCTACAGATTAACTACGACGTCGGCATCTTCGTCACCGGCTCGGCTTGTCACCTTGGTTCGACCAAGGACTGCTCTACGCATTAAATCTTTGTGTGAAGACGATGACCTTCATCAACATCAACTCCGATCTCTCTCAAGATCGTGGAGGAATCATCCATGGAGCCCCGGGGCTCCACGTCAACATTGCCCTCGCCTGGCCATGTTGTTTTTCTGGACAACAAACTTGTATACGCTGCCACCACCTCCTCGAGCATAGATTTCACGATTCCTTCAGTGGAGTTGTGCGGAATTAAGTCTACAACAACCATGCAAAATTTCATCGAGTTCCAATGGAGGAATCTCTGGCAATCTACGATATACCGGAGCCCTGTCAAATCTGGACGGCAATTCGGATGAGTTTAGGGCGTGGTCTCCAGAGCCCAGCTCGGAGGTCCTTTGGAAGATCCTACCGTTCATCTGCTGCGGAATTCCTATATCTACCACCCCTCAAAATTTCAGCCCGATCTTATGGTTCAAACTCCAGGAACCATTCGATGAGTGGACCAATTTTCGGATCTGTTTGCTGCACGAATACGAATCCGACCCGAGTTCATGTTTCTTCTTGAATGGGACATTGGACAACCTTTTTGAAGGAGGTTTTTTCTAGGGTATTGTGCGTTGTTTTTAAACACGTGCCCATAAAATTTTAAACCTCCTCTGAGGTAATCTGCACCATCACGCTGGTGTCAAACCAGTCCGGCAATATCGCTCCACGGCTGCCGACCTGCACTAGACACATCGTCTCTTTATTGAGCCGAGCGCAACTTCTTCGAATCATCATCTCGGTGAGCCGAACAAAGAGTTCGGAATCGCAAAAGATAAATCATCACCAACATGGCCGCCCCATGGATCACACGGAGCAGGCACACCGGCATCGCCGCATGGTCACTTCATCAAGCCAACATTGACCGCGTCACAAGTTACGACCTGAGTCGGCACGGCTGCACTGTTGCTTCTTCAAGCCGATGCCCATCACGCCGAACTGCTTCAGCACCTCGGTTGACATGGCAGCTGAAATGTCTCCTTACCGACATGCTCCGTCACCTCGGCTAGACCGGGGGCTTCACCATCTCTTCGTCAACCTACTCCGGAGACTTCAGCGTCACCCGCCGACCAGCTTCATCACATTAGTTGGGCCAGGGGCTTTGCCTCGGCAAGCCAACCTTTGCCAGCATCGTCATACCGCCGCTTCATCGCTCATCAGGCAATGGTGTGCGGATCAAGTCCCAATGTTGGGAATAACCTTTTTTTAGATTGCTACAACAGATGAACCAGGTGCTATTAATCCTAGTAATTTTTCTTGCTTGGGTATATTTTTCCAAGAAATCTATACACAGGTCCATCAAATGGTGGCCGCATTCACGACGGTCGCGTGGCAGTTTTGTCAGTTTCTGTACATAGTTTGGCGAATGCCGCATTGGGAACTCGGACCGACCTGTGAATTCAGGCTTTGCCACGCCTTTACCGCATCATGCCGACGCCCTGCATCGACATTGACTTCGGCGCCAGGCCACATATTTTCAAATAAATTATCTTGCGTAAATTAATTACGTGAGGATTTTTACATATTTATATCATTATTGTTGGCCTGCACTATTTTACATGTGCAGGTAATAGACTTCGACTGTGTCACGTGGTCTCTTCGGCAAGCCGACGCCGTTGTCCCAATCGGCGTAAATCGGCTCGCATGATCACCTTGTTGGTCGAGTTGACATACCGACGGTGTTCGGTTGCCTCGGTGACTTCGGCATCGCCGAGAGAGCTCTACCTCATCGAGTGTTCGGCGCACAGGCCATATTTCTTTATTACTCAATTTGCATAAATTATTTATTATGCAACAATTTCTTCAATTTATTATTATTACTTTTATCTCCGGTTTGCACTATTTTTTGTGCATAGGAAAATGATTCGGGTCAGGTAGTGTTGTCACCTCAGTGTACTGGCATACCACGTCACCTCGACGGGATGGGGGCTTCGTCAACACTTCATTAACACACGCCGGGGGCTTCGGCATCACTCTGCCAGTCTGCATTGGTCGTGCTATGTCACCACTTCGGAGTGCCGAGCTCTTCGCTCCGCCACCTCAGGACCGGCTTGGGGGGTGGAACCTTGTCCCGCATCAAGCTCGGACCGCGTCATCACTACCGAACACATTAACCAGCTAAGTCGCTTTCATGCTCAAAGTTTTAAATTTTTAACTTGTGTTCAATTCGACCATGCTCACATATGTTGTTCGTTAAAAGAAACTCCCCTTACCCATGTTAACTGGGGGCTCTTAAAATTTACACGAGCCGTTATGTAATTATGTGTTTTCTTCTTGGTCGTTGCAAAGTCTTTTTCTACCGCTTCTTTTTCAACTCGAGTGCATGGTCAATAGCCGGATATCCTAGCTTCTCTTTAAAGCTGCTCAAGTTTAGTTCGCTAAACTGGCCTCGGAGAAGCACTCCGCCTTCGGGATAAGGATCTTGAAGCCGTAGGCTGACCCGCTTGAAGTCTTGAGATCGGATGTGTCATGTTAAAGCACGACAGAAGCACAATTTTTTTTAAAAAAAAGAGCAATTTCCGGATTGGCACCAAAATCTCGGTTTAGTCCGGACGTCAAGCTTTTACATAAGTTTTTGGCTTCTCGAGCCTATGGCACTTTTAAACTATTAGTGTGTTTCAAGCATAAGTCTCGTAGTGCAACGCTGGACACCTTTAGAGATTCTGCAAAAACATTCTCGGATATTGTTATGTATGCATCGGTTTCAAATTGTGTTTTTGGTCAATAGTTGGGTTGCCCGGCTCCTATGCTTGCCTCCTATGTTCCGCTTTGTTCGGCTAGGTGTGCAAAGGGAGAACCACTATGATTGTGCTTCCAGCTCCCATGGTTAAGCACCTCGGTGGAGAAAGCCGAAAACTGACTGTCACAATAAGCGTAAACTGGTCAGCGATCCAATGACTGTGTTAAATGACAGGCCGTTCATAACATTGGCCGAAGTGTTTACGGCTTGACCTCGGCTGTTGCTGAGCACTAACCAGGGGCTAGTAGCTGGCCTCCCAACTTTAAGCTCCTATGACTAAGTAAAAGTTATAAAGCCCGCATATCTGATTGCCTCGTTTCCGCTAACACAACCGCCTCAAGGCACCGAGACGTCGGCTAAGGGTTGTCTTGTTATTGCGGAAACACCCTGCATAGTATCTACAAAGGGGTAGAAGTCGACGATGGGCGACTTTCAACTGATAAACGATCGCAACAGAGTCAAAATAAACATATCATCAGCATTTGTATTCAGTATACAAGCACTGCCTTCCGTAATCATTGTTATAAAGCCATAAATATGCATCAATTTAACTTAAGATTTTGGCCAAGCTGGGTTGCCTGGCTCCTATGCTTACCCCTACATTCCTGATTGTTTGGCTAGGTGGTAAAGGGAGCACCTCTGTGATTGTTACTACCGGGTCATTCGAGTTAGTACCTCAGACTGGGTGAAGCCGAAAGCTAGCAATCTTAAAGGATCACATTGGTAGGCAACGACGGAAGTGAAAATTTAGGTTCTTTAAAGACCACATAGTTCGGGAACTTTCCCCAAACTAAATCTTCAATATTTTTCTCCCAATTGATCGGAGCTGAGGTTTCATGATCATGCTTAGCATGACAACCCAAAGAAAGGAACCCATAGCGGGACTATTTTCTTTGGAAGATGTTTCTTACGTTAAAAAGTAATATAACATACCTCTCCGCGTACCTTTGTTTATCAAACCGTATGGCCGGATTGCCTTGTTTGCTGTAAATCTTTGCCCTCATAAAGGCTTTATAAAGTAGGACAAACACTCCTCGGCTGCTGGCCGAGGAAGTTGAAGTCGATGGTCGATCAACAAAGTTTTGTACAAAGCGGATCCGAGCATTAATGATGTAGAGTATAGGGATACATAGAATCATTACACATAATTTGTGATTTTACTTTGGATATCGATCCTTAATTCGGCCACCCGTGCCCGCATTAAGTCTCGGGGGCTACTGGGCTTAGGGCTTATCATTTACTTATATTAAAGCGGCACATCGATCCCCTGATCTGGTATGGCCACCTGACCAGTGTCTCGGGGGCTACCGCATTAGCTATTCAATGCAGAAAACTCAAAGTGCTTAGTGTTCATCTTGACCGAACTATGGGCAAACGTGTCTTCGGACGTCAACAGGTACCATCTGGACCTATCTGGCATCAAGCTAATATATTACGACAACTTCTCAAGACCCTCTCTCAAGGGCCGTTCGCCGATCGTCATTACTTCTAATATATTACACTGCGTTTCTATTCCTCCGTATGCTGCCAAGCTAGGAGGTGATCCTCAGGCTGGTTTTGCAAATCGACCTGAGTCTCAGGGGCTACTAGGATAAGCAGTTTTTTGTTTCCCTTTAGGTGCACCTCGGGTTTTAGATCGACACACACCTTGAGGGCTACTGGATATACATATACTGGCTATATATCTCGGCAGAGAATAAATTGCACCAATCAAAAATATTCACAAAAAATCAGCCATTGATCGGGGTGGTGCACCACCTCAGAAGCAGTCCGACAAAAAGCTCGGGTGCCAGTGGCTGGCTCCATAGAGGGCATTTTCGGCATTAAGCTCGGCTGAATTCGTTCAATCTTTTAAAAGACCGAGGTAGTTTATGACACCTCGGACGCTGACCATCGTTGGAGCTCGGATTTGAATGGCTCCTTCCATAGAGAACTTTTCAGCATTAAACTCAGGTAACCTCCTTCAAACTTTTTCAAGCCAAGGTGATCTATGACACCTGGGATATAGTCCGGCGTTGGAGCTTGGATATAGACTGGCGTTGGTGCTCGGCTGCAAAAGATATCTCGAATGCAGTCCGGCGTTGGAGCTCGGACGTGAGAGGACACCGGCGCACGGGAACAACTTCAAACCCGAGGTGTGGCGTAAAAAATAACAAGGCATTGATAAAGGTCGAGAACTTAAAGGGGCTCATCGGATACCCGACGTGTAAACTCTTCGGATTCACTTCGGCGATCCTCAAGATCGAAGATGAGAAGATTTGTTGAAGCAGTTTCCAAGACCGACAGCCGAAGATGAAGAACAGTTCGGAAGAATCGAGGGGCATCCCCAACTTGAAGACCGGTTCAGGGGGCTACTAACGGTGTCCTGGACTAGGGGGTACTCACCCTGTCGTCTCCCGATCAGTTGGATTGGGCCGAGGACCCCCATGGCCGTTTACTCATGGGCCAGTTCAGATAGTCGATGACATACATGAGGAAGATTCCACAAGACTTGGTGATCAAGACAAGGACTCCTCTCCACCGGCGTATTCGACTAGGACTCTTGTTATCCTAGGCCTCTGGTACATTATATAAGCCGAGGCCGGGCTAGTCGATGGAGAGGCTAGATCATTATGATATTATTCATCATACCCTTAGGTTTTAGACCACAACATATGATCTCGAGGTAGATCAACTCTTGTAATCTCTATATTCATCAAAATCAATCAAGCGGGAAGTAGGGTATTACCTCCATTAAGAGGGCCCGAACCTGGGTAAACATCGTGTCCCCTGTCTCCTGTTACCCATCGATCCATGACACACAGCTTGGGATCCCCTACCCGAGATCTGCCGGTTTTGACACCGACAGTCGCCATGGATTAAGGCCGGAGATGGAGCATCATCACTCTCCTCCATGACTGAAGGGAAGGTCCCATGCTTGATCATCTCGTCACCGTCGCCATGGATGAAGGCCGAAGATGGCACATCATCACTCTCGCCTCCTAAGATGGAAGCATCATCCTTGCTCGTCACTGATGACCCACAAGTATAGGGGGTCTATCGTAGTCCTTTCGTTAAGTAAGAGTGTCGAACCCAACGAGGAGCAGAAGGAAATGACAAGCGGTTTTCAGTAAGGTATTCTCTGCAAGCACTGAAATTGTAGGTAACAGATAGTTTTGTGATAAGATAATTTGTAACGGGTAACAAGCAATGAAAGTAAATAAAGTGCAGCAAGGTGGCCCAATCCTTTTCGTATCAAAGGACAAGCCTGGACAATTTCTTATAATGAGAAAAGCGCTCCTGAGGACACATGGGAATTATCGTCAAGCTAGTTTCATCACGCTCATATGATTCGCGTTTGTTACTTTGATAATTTGATATGTGAGTAGACCGGTGCTTGGGTACTGACCTTTCTTGGACAAGCATCCCACTTATGATTAACCCCGCAAGCATCCACAACTACAAAATAAGTATTAAGGTAAACCTAACCATAGCATGAAACTAGTGGATCCAAATCAGCCCCTTACGAAGCAATGCTTAAACTAGGGTTTAAGCTTCTGTCACTCTAGCAACCCATCATCTACTTATTACTTCCCAATGCCTTCCTCTAGGCCCAAATAATGGTGAAGTGTCATGTAGTCGACGTTCACATAACACCACTAGAGGAGAGACAACATACATCTCATCAAAATATCGAACGAATACCAAATTCACATGACTACTAATAGCAAGACTCCACCCATGTCCTCAGGAACAAACGTAACTACTCACAAAGCATATTCATGTTCGTGAACAGAGGAGTATTAATATGCATTAAGGATTTGAACATATGATCTTCCACCAAGTAAACCAATTAGCATCAACTATAAGGAGTAATCAACACTACTAGCAACCCACAGGTACCAATTTGTGGTTTTGATACAAGATTGGATACAAGAGATGAACTAGGGTTTTGAGAGGAGATGGTGCTGACGAAGATGTTGATGGAGATTGACCCCCTCCTGATGATAGGATCTTTGGTGATGACGATGGTGATGATTCCCCCCTCCCGGAGGGAAGTTTCCCCGGTAGAACAATTCTGCCGGAGCCCTAGATTGGTTCTGCCAAGGTTCCGCCTCGTGGCAACGGAGTTTCGTCCCATAAGCTTGCTTATGATTTTTTTTTCAGGGTAAAAGACTTCATATAGGAGAAGATGGGCACCTGAGGGCCACCAGGGGGCCCAGGAGACAGGGGGCGCCCAGTAGGGATGGGCGTGCTCCCACCCTCCTGGCCAGGGTGTGGGCCCCCTCTGGTACTTTCTTTGCTCAATAATTCTTATTAATTCCAAAAATGACTTTCGTGGAGTTTCAAGACTTTTGGAGCTGTGCAGAATAGGTTTCCAATTTTTGCTCCTTTTCCAGCCCAGAATCCCGGCTACCGGCATTCTCCCTCTTCATGATAAACCTTCTAAAATAAGAGAGAATAGCCATAAGTATTGTGACATAACGTGTAATAACATCCCATAATGCAATAAATATTGATATAAAAGCATGATGCAAAATGGACGTATCAGTCACCATGCCGTTCGCCTCCAAAGCTTGGTCCTTGATGGTCTCCGTAGTCGTAGTCGTCGCTGCACCATCTTGAAAAAGAGTCGTGGAGGACTCTGCATCATCAATGCCACAAAGAGGGATGGCGGTGAAGTCAAACTTGGTAGCATCGTCTTGGAGCTCATCGGGCTTGGACATCGTGGTGGTACTAGCCTCATGCTCGTTGTCTCGGAGCTTGGTCTTCGAGAAGTGTGCTTGGGGTCGAGAAGCCTTGGCCTTCATGAGTTCTTGTTCCGCCTTGAGAGCACCGATGTAGTTGTCATCGAGGGACTTGTAGTTCTCGAGGAAGATAGCTTTGGAGATGTCATTGTGCAATCCCATCATCAAGTGGAACTTCATTGAAATGGGATCATCCACGCCGGCTCGTTGCAAGGCATGCTTCATCTCCTTGAAGTACTCGTCGATGGACTTGGATCCTTGGATGGTGTTCTCCAATTGGCGTAGAAGTTGTTCCGTGTAGGTTGGAGGCACGAACTCTTTCCCCATAGCTCTCTTCGTCTTGGGCCAACTCATGTCGTAGCTCTCCGAAGGTGTGTGCAGCCACCACGTGGACGCGTAGTCGTGGAAGTTTCTTGTGGTCCACTTCACTTGATCTTCGGGAGGAACTTGATGTAGCTTGAGGTAGTCGTCCATCAAGCGCTCCCACTCGAGATACTCCTCGGGTTCTAGAGTTCCATAGAAAGGAATCGCATGGTCGATATCGAGGTCGTAGTAGCTCGTGGAAGTCGCGGACTTGAGCTTGGGGAGCTTCTCTTGAGCGTAGTCTTGAGGTGCTTGTTGGCGAAGATGTCGTATGTCCGTAGGCAAAGATGCCTTGAAGTTGCTTGGCGAAGATGCCAAGGGAGATGGTGAAATCATTGAGCGGTAGTTGGTGTTGAGCTCTTGACCTTCATGTTCTTGTCGGTGATGGTGTCGGTGCGAATGTGATCTTGCTAGAGATGGTAGCTCGGAGGCATGTGCTCTTGAGCGTATTCGCGAAGATGAGGAAGACCGCTTGTAGGCCTTGATGAGGGCCTTGATCTCCTCCATTTGAGCATGCATCTTGGCACCGGTGGAGTTCTTCATGGCATCGAACTCGTCGTTCTTGTTGTAGACTGAAGGTGAAATGCCTTGCCTATCCATCACAAGACTCGAGTAGAGGTGAGTAGGAAATGAGATAAACAATACCAAGTTACCTTTTCCCAAAGTTGAGAATGTATCTTGTTTCACTCAATGTGAAAAGAAAGAATAGTGGAACTGGTACCAGACTTGTTCACTCACACCTACAAATTAAAGCTTATGGAGGAGCTCGGTGAGGATAGTGGCACAAAAATTTTATGCAAAATTTTAGCAAGAGTCAATAATGTTGAAAGAGATTCACAAATTCGCAAGTGAAACAAGTAGACCAATAGCAATGAATGGCACACGGAAACACACACACACGGATAGATAAATGGGGTCGTGCAACCAAGGAATGAGCACAAAATGTGGAGTCTACAAAAAACACTCATGTTGCACAATTCAAGAGAGATGCTAGCACAATTGCTCAATAGGCGGATACGACACTTGTGCACAACCTATAAGATGCAAAATGGATAAACTTTCTATCCCAAGTATGCTATGTATGTATGTTCCGGTGCTTTAGCACAAGATGATCGAGTGTGATACCATATGATATATTGTAATGCACTATGATACGATGCTATGGATCTTGCTTACAAGCTTCTTTGTTCACTCTTTTTCTTTTCTTAAAAGCTTATTCTTTTTTTTATATGGCCACTTTGCGAAATGCACAAAACAAGATAGCAATTGTGAATATGCGGAAACAATCTTGTGACACAAGAGATGATATGATACCAATATGATATGGTATGTATGCAATGGAAGGTGTATCGATGATCACTAATGTGCACAAGTAACGTTGCCGGAATACTCAAATGGCTAGTCTCAATAGGGAAGTGATGCCAAATGGGCTAGGGGTTATCAATGCAATTGCAAGGGGAATATACAATGGTGTCGCCGAGGTTACCGTCCTTGGCGATGATGAGTGGCGGTGTTCTTGATGTCGAGCCATTCCTAGTTAGCCGAAATACCCTAGGAAACGGAAACACCGCGAACTCAAAATCTCGAAAGGCAAATGTCAAATGGTTGTAGCGGAAAGCGGTGGTGGTTTGCACTCGGCAATGCGGAAGTGGAATGATGGGTTATACGAGTCGATGTTGAAGTGATTGTCCCTAAGTAGTCGAAACACCTTAGGAGACACAAGCCACAACTCAAACAAGCTCAAACAAAATTGGGTTAAGTTGCGGTGGCGGAAGTGTATGGCGGGCAAGCATATGCGGAAGTTATGGTGGTGGTTGATGAAGAAGCAACCATCCCTAAGTAGCCTAAACACCTTAGGAGACTCGAATCACTACTCAAGCAACCACTAATGCTATGGGGAACAAAAATGGGTTAGGTTGCGGAAGTCGGTGGTGGTTATGTGGATGATATGGTGGAAGGCCTAGGCAAAGATGCCAAAGTGCCAAAAAAATTATGGAGTCAAATGGTGTTGAAACCTATCTATAGGGATAGAGGATGTCAATAGCTACTCAACAAGCTAAAGAACGCGAAAATCGGACTCCGAATGTGAAAGTTATGGGCAAAACGGTGAAACACGGGAGGCTGAAATGCCAGGGGTCGGACATCGGGGGTGGGGGCGGATATCCGGGGGCTGATGTCCAGAACCATGCGGATTTTGTGCTCCAGGAGCCGGATGTACGGCTTGGGGCCCGGATGTCCGGCCCGACGATTCCAGATCGGGATTTGGACTTCGCAACTCGATTTGGGGCGGAAATTGATGATTTCGGTGGCAAAATTGATGAGATTTCGTGGATGGAAGGTGGGGAAACTTGGGAGATGCTAGATCCACTCGAAACCAAGAAAATCCATGTATCATCAAACCAACAAATTACAAAAAAAATTGGGGGCTATTTTTGGTGGGGATTTTCGAATTTAGGACGAAATCACACAAAACAAGGCTAGAAAACGGTGGGAGGGACTCCAAATATGTGATCAACGTGGCTCATGATACCATATGATACGGGGCTAACCGGTGTAGGCTGATCTTTCACGATTGGAGTGGATTTCCTCGAAGAACATGAAGAACACAGGAAGAACGGGGAGAAATCACAAGGGGAAAAACTCGAGAACAAGTCCAATCACACATCCACTAGACAGTCAAAGACACAAGATCCACAAGGTACATGAACAACAAAGGGAAAGATACAAGGTAGAGTTCATCCCAAATCCAAAGGAGATGGGGGGCTTGAGTCCTAGAAGGATCTTCCCGGGAGGGGGCTTTATGATCAAAATAGATCCTTCCCCGAAGGGGTCTTGATATCCCTTCGGATCTCCTCCGTGGAGGTCTTGGCCTCCAATGGAATAGTATCTCTCTCTCAAGAGGAGAAGGTAGGAGCAAAGCTCACATACAAATGAGCTATCACTTTGCTAACCGTCACTAGAAGGAGGTGGAGGAGTATATATAGTCTAGGGCCATGAAGGGGTAAGTGAGGAGGGGATACATGGGCCTCTGGCCCGGTTAGGCATGCGCAGGTGCCGGATGTCCGGGCTGGGGGCCGGATGTCCGGGGCTTCTGGACGAGCCGTATGTCCGGGGTCTCGACCGGATGTCCGGGCTGAAGTGGCAGTTTGGTTGCTCTCTGGATACGCTGCTGCCGGATTTCCGGTGATGATGCCGGACGTCCGGGGGTTGCCAAGGCGCCGGATGTCTGGGCGCACGGGCCGGATGTCCGGCCACTGATGCTTCGGCCGTCTGTTGGTGCAGCTCCTTGGAGGCTGCACAGGCGCCGGATGACCGGCCGCTGTAGTGTCAGCAGCTCCGTCTTCTTCCGTCGTCGCTTCCAGGCTTGCCTCGCGGATGGTGTAGTTGTTCCTTGGCGCTTGCACTCCTCAACATCCGTGAAGCTCCGGCAATACCTATGCATGCACACGGGAGAAGTGTCAAGTAGTATACCATCCTTGAAGGGGTCAAGTGAGCACGTGTAAAGGAGATGATCCACCTTTGTGTATGTGAAGTAGATGTCGCACGTGTCACTCACTGAACGGACTCTTGACATGGTGATGTCCATAGGATGCTCCGCATCACATTCTTAACAACAAAAATCTTGCCTTCGAATATGTGGTAGAAGGTGTACCCAATAGTTTCTTTAGGGTATCCTATGAAGACGCACTTCTCCGATTTACGTTCGAGCTTATCAGGCTGAAGCCTTTTGACATAAGCGTCCCATCCCCAAATTTCAAGAAACAACAGTTTAGGTTTCTTGCCAAACCATAGTAGATAATGATAGTGCAACATACAAGGTTTTATTCATGTCAACAGAACAACAATTATATTGGTGTAACATAATTGTGGCACTGCCGTTTAGGTCATATTGATGCCAAAAGATGTAAAGTTGATAATGATAGTGCAACACAATTGTGGCACTGCGGTTTAGGTCATATTGGTGTAAAGCGCATAAAGAAACTCCATGCGGGTGGACTTTTGGAATCACTTGATTATGAATCATTTGATAATTGCGAACCATGCCTCATGGGCAAGATGACTAAAACTCCGTTCTCCAGAACAATGGAGAGAGCTAATGACTTATTGGAAATAATACATACCGATGTATGCGGTCCGATGACTGTTGAAGCACGCGGCGGGTATCATTATTTTCTGACCTTCACAGATGATTTGAGTAGGTATGGGTATATCTACTTAATGAAACACAAGTCTGAAACATTTGAAAAGTTCAAAGAATTTCAGAGTGAAGTGGAGAATCATCGTAACAAGAAAATAAAGTTTCTACAATCTGATCGCGGAGGCGAATATTTGAGTTACGAGCTTGGCCTTCATTTAAAACAATGTGGAATTGTTTCACAACTTATTCCACCTGGAACACCACAGCGTAATGGTGTGTCTGAACGTCGTAATCGTACTTTATTAGATATGGTGTGTTCTATGCTGTCTCTTACCGATTTACCACTATCGTTTTGGGGTTATGCATTAGAGACAGCTGCATTCACGTTAACTAGGGCACCATCTTAATCCATTGAGACGACACCGTATGAACTATGGTTTGACAAGAAACATAAAATGTCGTTTCTTGAAGTTTGGGGATGCGACACTTATGTCAAAAGGCTTCATCCTGTTAAGCTCGAACATAAATCGGAGAAGTGTGTCTTCATAGGATACCCTAAAGAAACTATTGGGTACACCTTCTACCATAGATTCGAAGGCAAGATCTTTGTTGCTAAGAATGGGTCCTTTCTAGAGAAGGAGTTTCTCTCAAAAGAAGTGAGTGGGAGGAAAGTAGAACTTGATGAGGTAATTGTACCTTCCCTCGAATTGGAAAATAGTACATCAGAGAAAATTGTTCCCATGATGCTTAGACCAACTAGAGAGGAATCTAATCATGATGGTCATGAAACTTCAGATCAAGTTACTACTGAACTTCGTAGGTCGACAAGGGCATGATCTGCACCATAATGATACGGTAATCCTGTCCTGGAAGTCATATTACTAGACCAAGGCAAACCTACGAATTATGAAGAAGCTATGATGAGCCCAGATTCCGACATATGGCTTGAGGCCATGAAATCTGAGATAGGATCCATGTATGAGAACAAAGTGTGGAATTTGATGGACTTGCCCGATGATCGGCGAGCCATAGAAAATAAATGAATCTTCAAGAATAAGACTGCCGCTGATGGTAATGTTACTGTCTATAAATCTCTACTTGTCGCGAAAGGTTTTTGACAAGTTCAAGGGGCTGACTATGAGACTTTTCTCACCCATAGCGATGCTTAAGTCTGCCCGAATCATGTTAACAATTGCCGCATTTTATGATTATGAAATCTAGCAAATGGATGTCAAATCTGCATTCCTTAATGGATATCTTAAAGAAGAGTTGTATATGATGCAACTAGAAGGTTTTGTCGATCCTAAAGGTGCTAACAAAGTGTGCAAGCTCCAGCGATCCATTTATGGACTGGTGCAAGCATCTCGGAGTTGGAATATACGCTTTGATGAAGTGATCAAAGCATATGGTTTTATACAGACTTACAGTGAAGCCTGTATTTACAAGAAAGTGAGTGGAGCCCAGTAGCATTTCTGATATTATATGTGGTTGACATATTATTGACTGGAAATGACATAGAATTTATGGATAGCATAAAAGGATACTTGAATAAGAATTTTTCAATGAAAGACCTGGGTGAAGCTGCTTACATATTGGGCATCAAGATCTATAGAGATAGATCAAGATGCTTGATAAGACTTTTAATGAGTACATACCTTTACAAGATTTTGAAAGAAGTTCAAAATGGATCAGTCATAGAACGAGTTCTTGCCTGTACTGTAAGGTGTGAAGTTGAGTAAGACTCAAAACTTGACCACGGCAGAAGATAGAGAGAGAATGAAAGTCATTCCCTGTGCCTCAGCCATAGGTTCTATAAAGTATGCCATGATGTATACCAAACCTGTTGTGTGCCTTGCCATGAGTCTGGCAAGGGGGTACAATAGTGATCCAGGAGTAGATCACTGGACAGCGGTCAAAATAATCCTTAGATACCTAAAAAGGACTAAGGAAATGTTTCTCATTTATGGAGGTGGTAAAGAGTTGGTCGTAAAGGGTTACGTCGATGCAAGCTTTGACACCGATCCGGATGACTCCAAGTCTTAATCTAGATACTTATTGAACGTGGGAGCAATTAGCTAGAGTAGCTACATGCAAAGCATTGTAGACATAGAAATTTGCAGAATAAATACGGCTCTGAAGGTGGCAGACCCGTTGACTAAACTTCTCTCACAAGCAAAACATGATCACATCTTAGTACTCTTTGAGTGTTAATCACATGGCGATGTCAACTAGATTATTGACTCTAGTAAACTCTTCAAGTGTTAGTCACATGGCGATGTGAACTATGGGTGTTAATCACAGGGCGATGTGAACTAGATTATTGACTCTAGTGCAAGTGGGAGACTAAAGGAAATATGCCCTAGAGGCAATAATAAAATTATTATTTTATATTTCCTTATTCATGATAAAGGTTTATTATTCATGCTAGAATTGTATTGATCGGAAACTTAAATACATGTGTGAATACATAAACAAATACCGTGTCCCTAGTAAGCCTCTACTAGACTAGCTCGTTGATCAAAGATGGTTAATGTTTCCTAACCATAGACATGTGTAGTCATTTGATAACGGGATCATATCATTAGGAGAATAATGTGATGGACAAGACCCATCCGTTAGCTTAGCATATTGATCGTTCAGTTTATTGCTATTGCTTTCTTCATGTTAAATACATATTCCTTCGACTATGAGATTATGCAACTCTCAGATAATGGAGGAATACCTTGTGTGGTATCAAACGTCACAACATAACTGGGTGATCATAAAGATGCTCTAAAGGTATCTCCAAAGGTGTTTGTTGAGTCGGCATAGATCGTGATTAGGATTTGTCACTCTCCAAAACTACCTGTAGAGCATCTTTATGATCACCCAGTTACGTTGTGACGTTTGATAGCACACAAGGTATTCCTCTGGTATCTGGGATTTTCATAATCTCATAGTCGAAGGAATATGTAGTTGACATGAAGAAAGCAATAGCAATAAACTGAATGATCGATATGCTAAGCTAATGGATGGGTCTTGTCCAGCACATCATTCTCCTAATGATGTGATCCCGTTATCAAATGACAACACATGTCTATGGTTAGGAAACATTAACCATCTTTCATCAATGAGCTAGTCTAGTAGAGGCTTAATAGGGACACGATATTTGTTTCTGTATTCAACATGTATTTAAGTTTCCGATCAATACAATTCTAGCATGAATAATAACCTTTATCATGAATAAGGAAATATAAAATAACAACTTTTTTATTGCCTCTAGGGCATATTTCCTTCTGTCTCCCACTTGCACTAGAGTCAATAATCTAGTTCACATCGTCAATTAACACCCATAGTTCACATCGCCATGTGACTAGCACTCGAAGAGTTTACTAGAGTCAATAATCTAGTTCACATCGCCATGTGATTAACACTCAAAGAGTACTAAGGTGTGATCATGTTTTGCTTGTGAGAGAAGTTTAGTCAACGGGTCTGCCACATTCAGAGCCGTATTTATTTTGCAAATTTATATGTCTACAATGCTTTGCATGTAGCTACTCTAGCTAATTGCTCCCACATTCAATACGTATCCAGATTAAGACTTGGAGTCATCCGGATCGGTGTCAAAGCTTGCATCAACGTAACCCTTTACGACGAACTCTTTATCACCTCCATAACCAAGAAACATTTCCTTAGTCCTCTTCAGGTATCTAAGGATAATTTTGACCGCTATCAAGTGATCTACTCATGGATCACTATTGTACCCCCTTGCCAGACTCATGGCAAGGCACACAACAGGTTTGGTACATAGCATGGCATACCTTATAGAACCTATGGCTGAGGCATGGGGAATGACATTCATTCTCTCTCTATCTTCTGCCGTGGTCATGTTTTGAGTCTTACTCAACTTGATACCTTACAATACAGGCAAGAACTCCTTTTATGACTGATCCATTTTGAACTTCTTCAAAATCTTGTCATGGTATGTGCTTTTGCAAGGCTTCTTATGATGTGTATTACCGAGAGGGCCCAGAGATACCTCTCCGATACTCGGAGTGTCAAATCCTAATCTCGATCTATGCCAACTCAACAAACATCTTCGGTGATAAATGTAGAGCATCTTTATGATCACCCAGTTACGTTGTGACATTTGAGAGCACACAAGGTATTCGTCCGGTATCCAGGAGTTGCATAACCTCATACTCGAAGGAATATGTATTTGACATGAAGAAAGCAATAGCAATAAACTGAACGATCAATATGCTAAGCTAACGGATGGGTCTTGTCCATCACATCATTCTCTGTGAACCTGTTATCAAATGACAACACATGTCTATGGTTAGGAAACATTAACCATCTTTAATCAACGAGCTAGTCTAGCAGAGGCTTACTAGGGACATGGTATTTGTTTATGTATTGACACATGTATTTAAGTTACCGATCAATCCAACTCTAGCATGAATAATAAACCTTTATCATGAATAAGGAAATATAAAATAACAACTTTATTATTGCCTCTAGGGCATATTTCCTTCAGTCTCCCACTTGCACTAGAGTCAATAATCTAGTTCACATCGCCATGTGATTAACACCCATAGTTCACATCGCCATGTGACTACCACTCGAAGAGTTTACTAGAGTCAATAATCTAGTTCACATCGCCATGTGATTAACACTCAAAGACTACTAAGGTATGATAATGTTTTGCTTGTGAGAGAAGTTTAGTCAATAGGTCTGCCACATTTTGAACCGTATTTATTTTACAAATTTCTGTGTCTACAATGCTTTTCATGTAGCTACTCTAGCTAATTGCTCCCACATTCAATAGTATCGATATTAAGACTTGGAGTCATCCGGATTGGTGACAAAGCTTGCATCGCCGTAACCCTTTATGATGAACTCTTTATCACCTCGATAACCGAGAAACATTTCCTTAGTCCTTTTTAGGTATCTAAGAATAATTTCGACCGTTGTGAAGTGATCTACTCCTGGATCACTATTGTACCCCCTTGCCAGACTCATGGCAAGGCACACAATAGCTTTGGTACACGGCATGGCATACTTTATAGAACCTATGGCTGAGGCATAGGAATGACTTTCATTCTCTCTCTATCTTCTATCGTGGTCATGTTTCGAGTCTTACTCAACTTCACACCTTACAATAAAGGCAAGAACTCCTTCTATGACTGATCCATTTTGAACTTCTTCAAAATCTTGTCAAGGTATGTACTCATTGAAAGTCTTATCAAGCGTCTTGATATATCTCTATAGATCTTGATGCCCAATATGTAAGCAGCTTCACCCAGGTCTTTCATTGAAAAATTCTTATTCAAGTATCCTTTTATGCTATCCAGAAATTCTATATCATTTCCAATCAACAATATGTCAACCACATATAATATCAGAAATGCTACAGGGCTCCACTCACTTTCTTGTAAATACAGGCTTCACTGTAAGTCTGTATAAAACCATATGCTTTGATCACTTCATCAAAGCGTATATTCCAACTTTCAGATGCTTGCACCAGTCCATAAATGGATCACTGGGGCTTGCACACTTTGTTAGCACCTTTAGGATCGACAAAACCTTCTGGTTGCATCATATACAACTCTTCTTTAAGATATCCATTAAGGAATGCAGTTTTGACATCCATTTGCTAGATTTCATAGTCATAAAATGCGGCAATTGCTAACATTATTCAGACGGACTTAAGCATCGCTACGGGTGAGAAATTCTCATCGTAGTTAGCCCCTTGAACTTCTCGAAAACCTTTCGTGACAAGCCAAGCTTTGTAGACAGTAACATTACCATCAGCATCAGTCTTCTTCTTGAAGATCCATTTATTTTCTATGCCTTTTCCAAGTTGGGGAACCTAGCATGCAATTTCAAAAAAATTCCTATGATCATGCAAGATCTATCTAGGAGATGCATAGCAACGAGAGGGAGAGAGTGTGTCCACGTACCCTCATAGACCAAAAGCGGAAGCGTTAGGTTAACGCGGTTGATGTAGTCGAACGTCTTTGCGATCCAACCGATCAAGTATTGAACGTACGACACCTCCAAGTTTAGCACACGTTCAGCTCGATGACGTCCCTCGAACTCTTGATCCAGCAAAGTTTCGAGGGAGAGTTTCGTCAGCACGACAGCATGGTGATGGTGATGGTGATCTAATCGGCGTAGGGCTTTGCCTAAGCACTATGGTGATATGACCAGAGGAGTAAAGTTTGGAGGGGGGCACCCCACATGGCTAAGAAACAACCGTTGTGCCTTGGTGTGCCCCCTGCCCCCGTATATAAAGGAGGAGAGGGAGGAGGCCTGCCAAGGGGCGCGCCATAGGAGGGAAACTGACTAGGACTCCCAATCCTAGTCGGCCCCCCTTTCCTTTCTTTTGGAGGAAGAAAGGGAAGGCGAGGGAGAGGGAGAGGGAGAAGGAAAGGGGGGCGCGCCCCCTCCCCCTTGTCCAATTTGGACTCCTTTGGGAGGCGCGCGTCACCCCTGCGGGCTCCCCTCTCTCTCCTCTATGGCCCATGAAGGCCCATTACTTCCCCGGGGGGTTCCGGTAACCTCCCGGTACTCCGAAAAATACCTGAAACATTCCAGAACCATTCCGATGTCTGAGTATCATCGTTCAATATATCAATCTTTACCTCTCGACCATTTCGAGACTCCTCGCCATGTTCGTGACCTCATCCGGGACGCCGAACAATCTTCGGTCACCAAAACACATACCTCATAATACAAATCGTCATCGAACATTAAGCGTGCGGATCCTACGGGTTCGAGATCTATGTAGACATGACCGAAACACATCTCCGATCAATAACCAACAACGGAACCTGGATGCTCATATCGGTTCCTACATATTCTACGAAGATCTTTATCGGTCAAACCGCAATTACAACATACTTCATTCCCTATGTCATCGGTATGTTACTTGCCCGAGATTCGATCATCGGTATCCTCATACCTAGTTTAATCTCGTTACCGACAAGTCTCTTTACTCGTTCCATAATGCATCATCCTGCAACTAACTCATTAGTCACATTGCTTGCAAGGCTTATTGCGATGTGCATTACCGAGAGGGCCCAATGATACCTCTCTGATACTCGGAGTGACAAATCCTATTCTCGATCTATGCCAACCCAACAAACAACTTTGGAGATACCTGTAGAGCATCTTTATAATCACCCAGTTATGTTGTGACGTTTGATAGCACACAAGGTATTGCTCCGGTATCCGGGAGTTGCATAATTTCATAGTCAAAGGAATATGTATTTGACATGAAGAAAGCAATAGCAATAAAACTGAATGATCAACATGCTAAGCTAACGGATGGGTCTTGTCCATCACATCATTCTCCTAATGATGTGATCCCGTTCATCAAATGACAACACATGTCTATGGTTAGGAAACTTAACCATCTTTGATTAACGAGCTAGTCTAGTAGAGGCTTACTAGGGACACAGTGTTTTGTCTATGTATCCACACATGTGTCAAGTTTCCGGTTAATACAATTCTAGCATGAATAATAAACATTTATCATGATATAAGTAAATATAAAATAAGAACTTTATTATTGCCTCTAGGGCGAATTTCCTTCAGTCTCCCACTTGCACTAGAGTCAACAATCTAGTTCACATCGCCATGTGATTTAACACAAATAGTTCACATCTTTATGTGATTAACACCCGTAGTTCACATCTCCATGTGACCAACACTCAAAGGGTTTACTAGAGTCAATAATCTAGTTCACATCGCCATGTGATTAACACCCAAAGAGTACTAAGGTGTGATCATGTTTTGCTTGTGAGAGAAGTTTTAGTCAACGGGTCTGCCACATTTAGATCCGTATGTATTGTTCAAATTTCTATGTCTACAATGCTGCATGGAGCTACTCTAGCTAATTGCTCCCATGTTCAATACGTATCCAGATTAAGACTTAGAGTCATCTAGATCAGTGTTAGGGCTTGCATCGACGTAACTCTTTACGACAAACTCTTTATCACCTCCATAACCGAGAGACATTTCCTTAGTCCTCTTAGGTAACTATGGATAATTTAGACCGTTGTTTAGTGATCTACTCCTGGATCACTATTGTACCACCTTGCCAAAATCTTTGTAAGGTACACAATATGTCTGGTACACAGCATGGCATACTTTATAGAACCTATGGCTGAGGCATAGGGAATGACTTTCATTCTCTCTCTATCTTCTGTCGTGGTCGGGCTTTGATTCTTACTCAACTTCACACCTTGCAACACAGGCAAGAACCCTTTCTTTGACTGGTGCATTTTGAACTTCTTCAAAATCTTGTCAAGGTATGTGCTTTTGAAAGTCCTGTTAAGCGTCTCAATCCATCTCTATAGATCTTGATGCCCAAAATATAAGTAGCTTCACCAAGGTATTTTATTAAAAACTCTTATTTAAGTATCCTTTTATGTTATCCAGAAATTCCACATCATTTCCAATCAACAATATGTCATCCACATATAATATTAGAAATGCTACAGGGCTCCCACTCACTTTCTTGTAAATACAGGCTTCACCATAAGTCTGTATAAAACCATATGCTTTGATCACCACATCAAAGCATATATTCCAACTCTGAGATGCTTGCACCAGTCCATAGATGGATCGCTGGAGTTTGCACACTTTGTTAGCACCTTTAGGATCTACAAAACCTTCTGGTTATATCATATACAACTCTTTTTTGAGACATCCATTAAGGAATGCAGTTTTCACATCCATTTGCCAGATTTCATAAAATGCGGCAATTGCTAACATGATTCGGACAGACTTAAGCATCGCTATGGGTGAGGAAGTCTCATCGTAGTTAAATCCTTGAACTTGTCAAAAAAACCTTTTTCCAACAAGTCGAGCTTTGTAGATAGTAACCCTACCATCAGCGTCTGTCTTCCTCTTGAAGATCCATTTATTGTCAATGGCTTGCCGATCATCGGGCAAGTCCACCAAAGTCCACACTTTGTTCTCATACATGGATCCTATCTCAGATTTCATGGCCTCAAGCCATTTATCGGAATCTGGGCTCATCATCGCTTCCTCATAGTTCGTAGGTTTCTCATGGTCTAGTAACATGACTTCCAGAACAGGATTACCGTACCACTCTGGTGCGGAACATGCTCTCGTTGACCTACAAGGTTCGGTAGTAACTTGATCTGAAGTTTTGTGATCATTATCATTAGCTTCCTCTCTAGTTGGTGTAGGCATCACGGGAATGGTTTTCTGTGATGAGCTACTTTCCAATTCGAGAGAAGGTACAATTACCTCATCAAGTTTTACTTTCCTCCCACTCACTTCTTTCGAGAGAAACTCCATCTCTAGAAAGGATCCATCCTTAGCAACAAAGATCTTGCCTTCGGATCTGTGATAAAAGGTGTACCCAGAAGTTTCTTTCGGGTATCCTATGAAGACGCATTTCTCCAATTAGAGTTCGAGCTTATCAGGCTGAAGCTTTTTCACATAAGCATCGCAACCCCAAACTTTAAGAAACGACATCTTAGGTTTCTTGCCAAACCACAGTTCATACTGTGTCGTCTCAACGGATTTAGACGGTGCCCTATTTAAAGTGAATGCAGCTGTCTCTAATGCATAACCCCAAAATGATAGTGGTAAATTGGTAAGAGACATCATAGATCGCACCATATCTAATAAAGTATGGTTACAACGTTCGGACACACCATTATGTTGTGGTGTTCCAGGTGGCGTGAGTTCTGAAACTATTCCACATTGTTTTAAATGAAGGCCAAACTCGTAACTCAAATATTAGCCTCCGCGATCAGATCGTAGAAACTTTATTTTCTTGTTATGATGATTCTCCACTTCACTCTGAAATTCTTTGAACTTTTCAAATGTTTCGGACTTGTGTTTCATTAAGTAGATATACCCATATCTGCTCAAATCATCTGTGAAGGTTAGAAAATAATGATACCCACCGCGAGCCTCAACACTCATCGGACCACATACATTGGTATGTATTATTTCCAATAATTCAATGGCTCACTCCATTGTTCCAGAGAATGGAGTCTTAGTCATCTTGCCCATGAGGCATGGTTCACAAGCATCAAATGAATCATAATCAAGTGATTCAAAAGTCCATCTGCATGGAGTTTCTTCATGCTCTTTAGACCAATATGACCTAAATGGTAGTGCCACAAGTATGTTGGACTATCATTATCAACTTTGCATCTTTTGGCATCAATATTATGAATATGTGTATCACTACGATCGAGATTCAATAGACCATTTATATTAAGTGTATGACCATAGAAGGTTTTATTCATGTAAACAGAACAACAATTATTCTTTGACTTAAATGAATAACCATATTGCGATAAAAATGATCCAATCATATTCATGCTCAACGCAAACACCAAATAACATTTTTTTTTGGTTCAACACTAATCCCGAAGGTAAAAGGAGTGTGCGATGGTGATCTTATCAACCTTGGAATCATTTCCAACACATATCGTCACCTTGCCCTTAACTAGTCTCTATTCATTTTGCAACTCCTGTTTTGAGTTACTAATCTTAGGAACTGAACCGGTTATCAAATACCCTGGGGTTACTATGAACACTAGTAAAGTACACATCAATAACATGTACATCAAATATACTTTTGTTCACTTTGCCATCCTTCTTATCTGCCAAGTATTTGGGGTAGTTCTGCTTCCAGTGACCATTCCCTTTGCAGTAGAAGCACTCAGTTTCAGGCTTAGGTCTAGCTTTGCGCTTCTTCATGGGAGTGGCAACTTGCTTGCCATTCTTCTTGAAGCTCCCTTTCTTTCCCTTGCCCTTTTACTTCAAACTAGTGGTCTTGTCAGCCATCAACACTAGATGCTTTTTCTTGATTTCTACCTTCGCTGATTTCAGCATCGCGAAGAGCTTGGGAATCATTTCCGTTATCCCTTGCATATTATAGTTCATCACGAAGTTCTAGTAACTTGGTGATAGTGACTAGAGAACTCTATCAATCACTATCTTATCTGGAAGATTAACTCCCACTTGATTCAAGTGATTGTAGTACTCAGACATTCTGAGCACATGCTCACTAGCTGAGCTATTCTCCTCCACCTTGTAGGAAAAGTACTTGTCAGAGGTCTCATACCTCTTAACACGGGCATGAGTCTAAAATACCAATTTCAGCTCTTGGAACATCCCATATGCTCCGTGGCGTTCAAAATGTTTTTGAAGTCCCGCTTCTAAGACGTAAAGCATGGTGCACTAAACTATCAAGTAGTCATCATACCGAGCTTGTCAAACATTCATAACGTCTGCATCTTCTCCTACAATAGGTCTGTCGCCTAGCGGTGCATCAAGGACATAATTCTTCTGTGCAGCAATCAGGATAATCCTCAGATCACGGACCCAGTCCGCATCATTGCTACTATCATCTTTCAACTTAGTTTTCTCTAGGAACATATCAAAAATAAAAGAGGGAACCTATACACGAGCTATTGATCTACAACATAGATATACAAATACTATCAGGACTAAGTTCATGATAAATTAAGTTCAATTAATCATATTACTTAAGAACTCCCACTTAGATAGACATCCTCGAGTCATCTAAATGATTACGTGATCCAAATCAACTAAACCATGTTCGATCATCACGTGAGATGGAGTAGTCTTCAATGGTGAACATCTCTATGTTGATCATATCTACTATATGATTCACGTTCGACCTTTCGGTCTCCACTGTTCCGAGGCCATGTTTGTACATGCTAGGCTCGTCAAGTTTAACCCGAGTATTCTGCATGTGCAAAACTGGCTTGCACCCGTTGTATGTGAACGTAGAGCTTATCACACCCGATCATCACATGGTGTCTCGGCACGATGAATTGTCGCAATGGTCCATACTCAGGGAGAACACTTATACCTTGAAATTTAGTGAGGGATCATCTTATAATGCTACCGCCGTACTAAGAAAAATAAGATGCATGAAAGATAAACATCACATGCAATCAAAATATGTGACATGATATGGCCATCATCATCTTGTGCCTTTGATCTCCATCTCCAAAGCACCGTCATGATCTTCAGCGTCACCAGCTTGACACCTTGATCTCCATTGTAGCATCATTGTCGTCTCGCCAACTATTGCTTCTACAACTATCGCTACTGCATAGTGATAAAGTAAAGCAATTACATGGCGATTGCATTTCATACAATAAAGCGACAACCATAAGGCTCCTGCTAGTTGCCGACAACTTTTAGAAAACATGATCATCTCATACAATAACTTATATCACATCACGTTTTGACCATATCACATCACAACATGCCCTGCAAAAACAAGTTAGAAGTCCTCTACTTTGTTGTTGCAAGTTTTACGTGGCTGCTATGGGCTTCTAGTAAGAACCATTCTACGCATCAAAACCACAAAGATTTTTCGTCAAGTGTGCTGTTTTAACCATCAACAAGGACCGGCCGCAGTCAAATTCGATTCAACTAAAGTTGGAGAAAAAGACACCCACCAACCACCTTTATGCAAAACTAGTTGCATGTCTGTTGGTGGAACCGGTCTCATGAATGTGGTCATGTAAGGTTAGTCCGGGCCGCTTCATCCAACAATGCCGCCGAATCAAAATAAGACATTGGTGGTAAGCAGTATGACAATCACCCCCACAACTCTTTGTGTTCTACTCGTGCCACTGTTGGGGAATGTAGCATGCAATTTCAAAAAAATTCCTGCGATCACGCAAGATCTATCTAGGAGATGCATAGCAACGAGAGGGGGAGAGTGTGTCCACGTACCCTCATAGACCGAAAGCGGTAGCGTTAGGTTAACACGGTTGATGTAGTCGAACGTCTTCAAGATCCAACTGATCAAGTACCAAATGTACGTCACCTCCGAGTTCATCACACATTCAGCTCGATGACGTCCCTCGAACTTTTGTTCCAGCAAAGTGTCGAGGGAGAGTTTCGTCAGCACGACGGTGTGGTGACGGTGATGGTGATGTGATCCACGCAGGGCTTCGCCTAAGCACTACGGCGATATGACCGGAGGAGTAAACTGTGGAGGGGGGCACTGCACACGGCTAAGAAACAAATGTTGTGCCTTGGGGTGCCCCCTGCCCCCGTATATAAAGGAGGAGAGGGAGGATGTCCTCCAAGGGGCACGCCATAGGGGGGAAACCGACTAGGACTCCCAATCCTAGTCGGCCCCTCTTTCCTTTCTTTCGGAGGGGGAAAAGGGAAGGAGAGGGAGAGGAAGAGGGAGAAGGAAAGGGGGTCGCGCCCCTCCCCCTTGTCCAATTCGTACTCCCTTGGGGGGCGCCAACCCCTGAGGGCTCCCTTCTCTCCCCCCCTATGGCCCATGAAGGCCCATTACTTCCCCGGGGGGTTCCGGTAACCTCTCGGTACTCTGAAAAATACCCGAAACATTCCTGTACCATTCCGATGTCCGAATATCATCGTCCAATATATCAATCTTTACCTCTCGACTATTTTGAGACTCCTCGTCATGTCCGGGATCTCATCCGGGACTCCAAACAATCTTCGGTCACCAAAACACATAACTCATAATACAAATCGTCATCAAACGTTAAGCGTGCGGACTCTATGGGTTCGAGAACTATGTCGACATGATCGAGACACATCTCCGATCAATAAACAACAGCGGAAACTGGATGCTCATATTGGTTCCTAAATATTCTACGAAGATCTTTATCGGTCAAACCGCAATGACAACATACGCCATTCCCTATGTCATCGGTATGTTACTTGCCCGAGATTCGATCGTCGGTATCCTCATACCTAGTTCAATCTCGTTACCGACAAGTCTCTTTACTCATTCTTTAATGCATCATCCCGCAAATAACTCATTAGTCACATTGCTTTCAAGGCTTATCGTGATGTGCATTACCGAGAGGGCCCAGTGATACCTCTCCTATACTCGGAGTGACAAATCCTAATCTCGATCTATGACAACCCAACAAACACCTTCGGAGATACCTGTAGAGCATCTTTATAATCACCCAGTTACGTTGTGATATTTGATAGCACACAAGGTATTCCTCAGGTATCAGGGAGTTGCATAATCTCATAGTCAAAGGAATATGTATTTGACATGAACAAAGAAATAGCAATAAAATTGAACAATCAACATGATAAGCTAACGGATGGGTCTTGTCCATCACATTATTCTCCTAATGATGTGATCCCGTTCATCAAATGACAACACATGTCTATGGTCAGGAAACTTAACCATCTTTAATTAACGAGCTAGTCTAGTAGAGGCTTACTAGGGACATGTGATGTTTATCTCCATATCCAAAGCAACGTCATGATCTCCATCGTCACCGGCTCGACACATTGATCTCCATCGTCGCGTCATGGTCTTCTTGCCAACTATTGCTAACGCATAGCGATAAAGTAAACAATTACATGGCGGTTGCATTTCATACAATAAAGAGACAACCATAAGGCTCCTGTCGGTTGCCGATAAATTACAAAACATGATCATCTCATACAATAACGTATATCACATCATGTCTTGACCATATCACATCACAACATGCCCCTGCAAAAACAAGTTAGACGTCCTCTACTTTGTTGTTGCAAGTTTAACGTGGCTGCTACGGGCTTCTAGCAAGAACCGTTCTTACCTACGTCAAAAACCACAACGGTGATTTATCAACTTTGTTGTTTTAACCTTCTTCAAGGACCGATCGCAGTCAAATTCGATTCAACTAAAGTAGGAGAAACAGACACCCGCCAGCCACCTTTATGCAAAACTAGTTGCATGTCTGTCAGTGGAACCGGTCTCATGTACGTGGACATGTAAGGTTTATCCGGGCCACTTCATCTTACAATAACACCGAATCAAAATAAGACGTTGGTGGTAAGCATTATGACCATCACCACCCACAACTCTTTGTGTTCTACTCGTGCATATCATCAACGCATAGACCTGGCTCGGATGCCACTATTGGGAAACGTTGCATGGAAAACAAAAAAATCTACGCACACGCAAGATCTATCAAGGAGATGCATAGCAACGAGAGGGGAGAGTGTGTCTTGATGATCCACAAGTATAGGGGATCAATCATAGTCCTTTCGATAAGTAAGAGTGTCGAACCCAACGCGGAGCAGAAGGAAATGACAAGCGGTTTTCAGCAGGGTAATGTTTGCAAGCACTAAAATTATAAGTAACGAGTAGTTTGATGGCAAGATAATTTGTAATGAGAAAGTAACGATAACAGTAACAAAAGTGCGGCAAGGTAGCCCAATACTTTTGAGGCAAAGGACATGCCAAAACGGTCTCTTATGATAAGCAAAGTGTTCTTGAGGGTACACGGGAATTTCATCTTAGTCACTTTCATCATGTTGGTTTGATTTGTGTTCGCTAATTTGATAATTTGATATGTGGGTGGACCGGTGCTTAGGTGTTGTTCTTACTTGAACAAACCTCCTACTTATGATTAACCCCCTCGCAAGCATCCGCAACTACGAGAAAAGTATTAAGAATAAATCTAACCATAGCATTAAACTTTTGGATCCAAATCAGTCCCTTACGGAATAGCGCATAAAATAGGGTTTAAGCTTCTGTCACTCTCACAACCCATCATCTAATAACTCCTCCACAATGCATTCCCTTAGGCCCAAGTATGGTGAAGTGTCATGTAGTCGACGTTCACATGACACCACTAAGGGAATCACAACATACGTACCATCAAAATATCGAACACATATCAAGCTCACATGATTACTTGCAACAAGATTTCTCTCGAGACCTCAAGAATAAAAGTAACTACTCACAAATGATAAGCATGCTCATGATCAGAGGGGTATTAAATAGCATAATAGATCTGAATATATATTCCTCCACCAAATAAACCATATAGTAATCAACTACAAGGTGTAATCAACACTACTAGTCACCCACAAGTACCAAACTATAGTTCTGGTACAAAGATTGAACACAAGAGATGAACTAGGGTTTGAGAGGAGATGGTGTTGTTGAAGATGTTGATGGAGATTGCCCTCCCCAAGATGGGTGAGTTGTTGGTGATGATGATGACAATGATTTCCCCCTCCGGGAGGGAAGTTCCCCCGGCTGAATCGCTCCGCCGGAGGGCAAAAGTGCTCCTGCCCAAGTTCCGCCTCGAGATGGCGGCGCTTCGTCCCGAAAGTCATCTTCTTTTTTTTAGGTCAAAATGACTTATATACTAGAAGAGGGGCACTGGAGGTGGGCCGAGGAGGGCACAACCCACCAGGGCGCGCCCAGGTGGGTTGTGCCCACCTGGTGGACCCCCTCTGGTAGTTATTTGCTCCAATAATTCTTATTTATTACATAAAAATTCCTCGTGAAGTTTTAGCTTATTTGGAGTTGTGCAGAATAGGTGGCCTGGCGTAGCTTTTTCAGGTCCAGAATTCCAGCTGTCGGTATTCTCCCTCTTTGTGTGAACCTTGCATATATCAGAGAAAAGGCATTAGAATTACTCCAAAAAGCATTATTATGCATAAAAACATTATAAATAATAGTAGGAAAACATGATGCAAAATGGACGTATCATGTCTACGCACCCTCATAGACCGTAAGCGAAAGCGTTTAGTAACGCGGTTGATGTAGTCAAACTTCTTCGCGCTCCAACCGATCAAGTACCGAACGTACGACACCTCCACGTTCAGCACACATTCAGCTTGGTGACGTCCTCTGCCTTCTTGATCCAGCAAGATAGCGAGGTAGTGGATGAGTTTCGGCAGCACGACGGCGTGGTGACGGTGATGGTGAAGCTATCTCCGCAGGGCTTCACCTAAGCACTATGAAAATATGACCGAGGGTGTAAACGGTGGTGGGGGCGAGGGGAGAGGTTATGTGTGACGCCCCCTCCGACATATATTTAGGTGGGGGGAGAGGGAAGATCTTTATCGGTCGAACTGTTACACAACATACGTAATTCCCTTTGTCCATCGGTATGTTACTTGCCCGAGATTCGATTGTCGGTATCTCTATACCTAGCTCAATATCGTTACTAGCAAGTCTCTTTACTCATTTCGTAATACATCATCTTGCAACTAACTCATTAGTTACTTTGCATGCAAGGCTTCTTATGATGTGTATTACCGAGAGGGCCCAGAGATACCTCTCCGATACTCGGAGTGACAAATCCTAATCTCGATCTATGCCAACTCAACAAACACCTTCGGAGATACCTGTAAAGCATCTTTATGATCACCCAGTTATGTTGTGACGTTTAATAGCACACAAGGTATTCCTCCGGTATCCGGGAGTTGCATAATCTCATAGTCAAAGGAATATGTATTTGACATGAAGAAAGCAATAGCAATAAACTGAACGATCAATGTGCTAAGCTACCCGATGGGTCTTGTCCATCACATCATTCTCCTAATGATGGGATCCCATTATCAAATGACAACACATGTCAATGGTTAAGAAACATTAACCATCTTTAATCAACGAGCTAGTCTAGTAGAGGCTTACTAGGGACACGATATTTGTTTATGCATTCACACATGTATTTAAGTTTTCTATCAATACAATTTTAGCATGAATAATAAACCTTTATCATGAGTAAGGAAATATGAAATAACAACTTTATTATTGCCTCTAGGCCATATTTCCTTCAGATTATGACTACTGTAGAAGCCATTTTGGATGAAGTAAAACAAGTTATGGGTAATTAGATGTCGGAAGCTTCTTTTCATAATGAATATATTGTTACTGTCGGTGTTTTTTCTTATATAATCTCTGTTATTTGTTGGTTCTCAACTATCTATTCATTATTCTGTAGGGTCTCCATCAAATCATGTAAGATGATAATGAGGGACTGACTGTGTAAATCGACTCAAAAAAATTGGTGTAAGTCATCCTTTTGGGTTGTTGGATCTCCATCGGACGGCTCTGGGTCATCTTCTACATCAACCTTCTTACTCCTTCAAACCGCCCACCACCACTGGCCGATCCCTGTCTTCGGTAAGGTCCTAGCTCAGCGTATTCTAGGTTATCGGCGAGTTTCCCATAATGAGCTTGCAGCTCGTCTCTTTCTTCGGCAAGGTCATGGCTCAGGATCGCCGTTGAAGTTGCAGCTCGCAGCACCATTGCCGGCTTCAGCCTCAAGCTCCGCCACGGCCACCTTCTTCCTCCATGTGAAATCGACTTACACCAGAAATTTTCTCATTCGACTTTTATATAGCCCTTGCGCGTTCAGTTTACAGTTTGTGTTCTACATATAGCGTGAGCCAAAGCGAGATTTCTATTTGTTGTGATCATCTGACATATATATAAATGATAAATATGTAAATATACTTGGGGAGAGAAAAAAAATCCAATCACTTTCTATGTTGTCATTATCATGCAAGCGATAGTTTCATATCACCAGAACCTCAATTTTTATTCTTACTCCTATTTCATTATGTCAATCTCTGTTTGGTAACTTAATGGAGTCTATAAAGATGCCACTTTGAATTTTATCCTTCGACAACATCATCTAAGATTCTAAGATCTCTAGGAATGCTGGCACGTCGGGGCTTTGGGGGACACTGGTGGGCCCACGTGTAAGGGAGTGTAGAACAGCTTAGTCTGTCTCGCACACCGGATACCTCTTCTACCGAATAAGAGGAAAGGCAACGAAAAACACCAACGTAATTAAAAGCCAATCCAACTCAGGTGAGATACACAATAATGCAATCGACCATAATAATAGAAAAGAAAGGGTTAACTCAGTGAGCTGATTTTCATTACCATATAAAAATTTCATGGGCTGGGGGCGGCAGCCCAGGCTGGGCCCTGAGAAGCTCCCTGACTGGCTTAACTTATGACTGAAGGGCGGCGAATCATCCTCTAGTTACATAGAAGTAGCAGAGTATTCTCAATATACATATATAAGTAGCAGAGTTTCAGTACCCTCAAAAAAGAAAAAGTAGCAGAGTTCCAGTATGCTGACTAAACAATGCAGATATATTCTAATTATTCAACCATGCATATGTTTCAGTAGTATACAATTCAAGAACAACATCTACACGATCCTACTGGAAAACAGAGTCGCAGTAGTGCATACACTGGAAAACAGAATGACCTCAACTTTGCCTTGCCGATCACCATAAGTGTAAAGATTCCCTGATCTTGTGATGAGTATTCTATCATCCGAACAATTGTGCATACACAGATACACTGACAATTGCTAATAATTAAGGTGAAATATACGCAGATACACTGGGAAACTACAAATTAATCTTGCTGGAACTAGTAACTCATCAGTATATACACATGGTTTGTAGGTATCATCTCACTATTAGACACACATTCAGTTTCTTACAGATGAAAGAATAAAAGCAATTGACCACAAGAACTGGCATTAGGAAAAAGAACCATGTCTTGTCAGCTCCCTCGGTTTGGCTTGGGAAGCTCGCTCACAATTCCCCCGCCTGCATTTTTTGGGAAAGTTGAGCCGGCGTCACAAGTAAGCAAGCAAAGATATATCAGCAATTGCACAGTTTTTAGCATGAAGTAGGATCTTCCAAGATAATCTAACCATGCACTGAACTGAGCAGTACACCATGTCCTTGTCGATGCCACTACCACACCGACAAGAATTCGGGCGTAGCTCTGAAACTGGGTGCGACTGCATCATCAAGGGCACCTCCACGATCACCTCAGTATAAAACCACCCATAACCATCATCAAGGGCTCTCTCCTCCCTAGAACTCTGCAAGGATTTCATTCGGAGAAAAATGGCTGATCACAGACAGACAGAGCCAACATTCTCTGCACAATAAGAGTGAATTCCATTTTTTACCTTGTAGTTGTACATTTGTGACACATATTACCCTATTTAGCGGAACTTTTATCGAAATGTCAGATTTTGGAGACTTTTAACACGGTTTTACCCCAGTTTTACATTTTGTTTGTTTATGGTCGATAGGATCGGCATGTTGCGTCATTGATTCGTAAAAAAAACTGTAAGGATCGGAGGGCATCATTGGCGATCTTGTCCAAGCTTCTCTTGTCTATCTGTTCCACTCCTTGTGGCCGTCCACATGTTTTTGGATACAGGGCGTCACCTCACACCTTACCTGATGGACACGCATCAAAAAACAAGGGTCCAAAGATTTCAAAAGGGGTATTCTAGACGAATTTTCACTCGAAGGGGTAATTAGTGTCACAAATGTATAAATATGGGGTAAAAAGTGGAATTCACTCGCACAATAACTCTGCTGAAAACAAAAACGGCTGGCTCACCTGAACGGTGCTCAAGGAGGCAAGCCATTCCCCATGGTGAGTTTGCAGGAAGCGTGCGACAAGACCGAACTCTGGGGTGTCTATGATTTCGATGGTGCTGTGATTGTCGTGGTGATGGCACACCTGGGAGCTGAATCCGGCGTGGCAGAGGAGGCAGAACTTGTCCCATCCATGTCCCAGACTGACGATCGGTGTCCCATTTGAACGCTGCAGCGTCAGGAGTCCCTTCACACGATACTTCTGAGCCCGACTATCCAGGACCGCTTGGCGAGTAGGGGGCATCACCGGATCACGGCCTATCTCTTCGAACTGCCATGATTAACATTGAACGATCTCATTCTCTGGTGAGGTAGGTCGAGAAACCAAGAAGCTCTATATACCCAAGAAGGAAGGCCAGATAGGAGGATCGATCAGGTACCTGACAGTGGATGGAGCAGAAATCATAGTCTTGGGCTATTCGACGGTTGCATTCCCTGAAGCCGCACGGCTCTCCTCCGCCGCCGCCGGCGGCATCCTGCTCCTCCGGCTTGGGATGCAGGCGCACCCAACCTGGGAATGCGATCTCCGGCTGCATGCAATGCACAGAGCAGAAGGACAAAGCTTAATTGGACCGAATTCGCACCAATTCAATTCTTGACAAGACAAGGCAGCAAGCTCTCTCAAGTGATTCTCACCTCGACGCGAGAGCAGTCGTAGAAGTCGTTCACGTCCTCCAATCTGACGATCAGCAGCCCCTCGTGCTGCACCACCTGAACAAAGAATCGCAAACAAGTGATCGATCGATCGAGCAGTCCCAAGAAGAAGCCAAGAAGCAGAAACTAATTAAGCGCGCACTGTTGATGGGAGAGACGAACCTCGATTATGAATGTGGGGTGATTGCCGTGATCGCGCCTGCGGGTGGGTGGGGCGGCGGGGCAGCAGCGCGCGCAGAAGTGCTTGCTGCATAGATAGCAGAAGCGGTAAGGCTCGCATATCATCCGGAAGTCCAAGCTCGCGAGTTTCTCCACCCACTGCAAGAAGAAGATAGATCAGGGTCAGGGAGGGACAGGGGATTGAAGTGCAAGAAACCAAGAACTGAGAGGAAAATCCAGAGAGAGAGAGAGAGAGGGGGGGAGAGGTGCCTGGTGGGGCTGCTGCTTCTCTTGGTCGAGGCAAATATCGCACAGTTCGGGGTCCTCCGACGAATCCCAGTTCTTGACGCAGCAGCTGCACGACGAACAATGGTGATGGATTTGCATGCGATGCAACAGGGCCAAGAAAGAAAGAAAGCAAGCAAGAATCCAGCAGGGAAGACAAGACAGAGACGGGCGTGCGGACGTACTTGTGCTGCCACCTTGCGCAGCGAACGCACTCGAAGAACGTCGTGTCTTCTTTCTCGTCATCGATAGCGTCGCCGCACGCACAGCACGCGTTGGCGGCCATGGCGGCGGAGGTGGGGGGCAGCCGGCCAGGAAGCGGGCAGGGAAGACAGACGGGTGGGGAGGAAGAAGGGGAGCCTGTCCTGTTCTCTTCTGTTGTTAACGGGAGGGAGGAACGGTTGAGACGATTGATAGCCGAAGCGGTTTGGTTGATGGATAGATAATGGATTCTGTTGTATTTATAGGCGCAGAGGAGGTGTTGCATCGTCGTCGTTGCTCCCTCCGGTCGCCTCCGGGGAAGCGACCCCACCCCAGAGCAGAGCAGAGGAGAGCAGAGCAGCGAGCGCTCCCACTCCCCGGTCTTCTTGCATTCTCCGACGAAGCTCTTACCGGAATAGGAGACCGGAGGCCGCTGCCTGGAGCAAGCGCTGCCGCCGCCATTGTCGCCCGGTGGCTGAATGCCTGCCTGCGTGGAAGAAAGCAAAGGATTTGTCGTTGTTAGTCAGCAGGCGGTTGCTTTAAGATGCGTGCTATCCGGCCGGGTTCATCCTCAAAGTGATAATTCTACCCGTGCCCGGTATGTAACGGCAATGCATCCACCGCCCACCTTGCCATCAAGATTGGTGCGGTGAGTTGCGGTATAAAGATGTGAAAACTTTTGTTGCGGGTATACATTGTAATACGCGATCACATGTACTCCCTCCGTTTTATGACCCAACTTTATACTAACTTAGTACAAAGTTGAGTCATCTATTTTGAAACGAAGCGAGTATATATTTTGCCAGAATGACTATGAAGGAAGAGAACGAGAGTAGAGAGATGGGCGGGTGGCTGCACGCACGACTCTATATCAAAAAACTAAAAGCCCTGCATTTTATTTTTGTTGTAAGTGCTCATAACTTTTGAACCAAATTTTTGGTTCTCAAACTTTTACATGTTTGCATTCAGGGTGAAAAGGCATTTAAAACAAGACCGGTCTAGGATACATTTTGACTAGTTTCAATTTCACTTATATTAAAAACTGGTTTCACTCATTTCAACAAACTGATTTCACTAAATTTAGAAAAAATATATTCATTCATTTCAAATAACCGATTTCACTCATTTTTAATATAAATATTTCATTATTTTCAAAAACATACAATGTTCTACTATTTTCAAAAAGTGATTTCGACAATTTCACACATTTCCAAACACCGAGCCACTCATTTCACAAAATTGTTTTATTTCATTTCAAAAAAAGGATTTCACTCATTTCAGAAAAAGGATTTCACCCATTTGAAAAAAAAGATTCAACCCTGCAGGGGTGCTTCAAGTGGTCCATTATAAATTACCATATGCATCCGATGGAACATCCTCACACCATGATAACAAGATGCTTACGATAAGGAGTCCCGATGGACAGGTCACTCGTCAAAGGTAAAACAATCCCAGAGAGACCTCCCAGTGAGCTAGATCCCTGTCTAGAGCCACGCCCTCTCTATCTACGGGCTCATCCGTTTATGTGAAGTGGACGATAGCATGTACCATCGAGTTGCCCCGAGGCGGCACCGCCGACAGCTAGGTAGGTGGGCCAACACTCATGAGGAGCACTGGCCCGATTTGTTGATTAATTATCCACAGGGGCGGCAGGTCCCTATGCAAGATTTAGTTGTTATTAGGCAAATGGTAAAACCAAGGTTGGGTCTCTCCGGCAAAGCTTTACACTAAAATGAATGAACAAGGGGTCCCCATATACCCACACATGTTAGGAGCGCTCGTCATGAAACATAACACTGGTATAACGAAAAACTAAGGCGGCATGACTAGAACAAAACACCAGGCAAAAGGCCAAGCCTTCCACCCATTACCAAGTATATAGATATTTTGTGATATCCCACGATATCCATGTCCCAACATGGAACAACATGTAACTGCACCTGCAACTAGCAATGCTATAAGAGTGGCTGAGCAAAACGGTAACATGGCCAAACACGGTTTGCTAGGAAGTGGAGGTTAGAGGCTTATCATGGCAATTGGGAGGCTGACAAACAAGTGATGGGTAGCGCGACATAACAATAGCATCGAGACAACTAGAAAGCAAAGGTAGTAGTAATATCTAAGGCAATGATCATCTTGCCTGGAATCCCGCTAGGAAGAAGACCGAGTCCACCATGAAGAAGACGAGCGGGCATAGTCGAACGAATCCTCACAACTCGCAACGTTTGGAAACTCTAGCGAGGAGAAGCAAAACCGGAAACAACCAAATAGCACGGTAAACACCACAACATAATCATGATATGATGCGCAAAAAATTATAATGCATGTCCGGTTTAAAGAGGCATGGCATGACAAGAGCAACAATCACATACTACAAATTAAGTGGAGCTTAGTTGCATATTGACGAAACACCACATTCAGTTATTTAGTTCGCTCTCATTTATGTACATAACAAGATTAAATGTTGGTTAACATCACAAGAGGTGAAACATAGTAACTACATTATCTATGCATTTTAAATGAGGCCGAAAACAACATATAACAATTCTGGAAAATCCCCATATGTAATTTTCGAATTAGCTACTGTTCTGCCCTAAACAATATTTCATTTCTGTTAAACAGAAAAATAAAATGCACCATGTTAATGTAATCATTTTTCTAAACCAATTACATATAAAGTTTATTTAATCCGGAGCTACGGTTATTTAGTTACAAAATAAACCATTTTAGCATGTCATTTATACAAATTAATGCAAACAGCAAGTTTAAACATTTTTATCATGGACGAAAGTTGGAAATTATTCATCTATCTGATCATGTCACATATTAAGTTTGTTTTAATCTGATGCACGGTTATTTATTTATCATATGCATGAACATGGAGGTCCAATCTGTAAAACAGCATTCTCTGGATAATTTGACAAATTCGTTCGGCGAAAAAAACACAGTGAACGGGCCGAAACTGGCTGGCCAACAGGAGGAAAAAAGAAAAGAGGGGTGGCCTCACCATGGGCTCGGCCCAGGAGCTGGGTCTGGCGCGGCCCACGCAGCTGGCCGATGCGGTCAACGGGCACGGGGCTGTCTCTGTCGCTCGCTGCAGGCGAACAGAGGCGGGCGCACGGGATGGCAGCGACGGCAAGCACAGAGAGCAGGGCGGCTTGCGGCGGGGCCGGCGCGGGCGAGGCCGGAGGTCTCTGTAGACGAACGGACGGCGGCAGCGCATCTGGGCAACCAAGAAATCAGAGGGAGAGAGAAGGGAGCTCGGGAAGGAGAGAATAGGGAGGAATGGGTGCACGGGCGCGGCAAGGACCTGCTGGTCGGCGGCGGCGAATGCCAAAGGTGGCGGGCAGAGGAGGAGCGGTGCCGGGGCTTGGCGAACTGCTGTTGTTGCTGCAGCAGCGAGGCGAGGAAGGCGGGGTGTGGAGCTCCAGCCATGGCGTGTGGTTCCTGAGAGAGAGAGAGAGTTTGAGAGAGATACAGGAGAAGGGAAGGGAGATGGAGAGGAAAAGAGCAAGGGCTGGAGGTGTGGACGAGCGACTGCTGGCTCGAGACAGCGAGGCCATGGTGGATGCAGGCGACGGCGCGAGCAGGGGCAGCGGCGATGGCGTCGGGGGAGGCCGGGAACGGGCGGCGGAGGTCGCTCCCGTCCAATCAGGCCGGATTCGAGGTGGGGAAGGGTGCGGACGACGGAGCTGCGGGCGTCTGGTCTCGGGTCGTCGGCGGTCGGCCGGCGCGATGCGGCGAGGAGGCGCTCGGGAGACCGGGCGGTCCAGTGCAAGGAAAGCTGCGAGAAGGCCCTGGCTGGCGCGAGGAGATCCCTTGGATCTTCATCCAAGGGTGGAGAAGGGGAGCTGCAGGCTGGATTGGATCCGAGGAAGGAGGTCGTTGGCTGGGTGGGGAAAGCGAGGGAGAGAGAGAGAGAGGCGGCGGCGGAGACGGGGTGGATGGGACAGGATGCCTGACTTTTAGGGATTGGTCTAGGGTTGGGAAAGGAGATGGTTTTGGGTCATCCAATCTCGATCGGATGGCTCTGCGACAAACGGGTGGTCTAATGAAGAAATTGAAGATGTTTAGGTATGTAGGAGGTGAGCTGAACCCACTGATCACGATCGAGTGGATCGTGTTCGGGGCAGTTTTGTGCATTGCGCAGAGAGACTCCGGCTTGGGCAAGAGAGAAAAGGAAGATTCAGGTCACAAGTGTGGTCTCGGGCGGTCAACGACGAGAACTGAGAGAACCAGCAACTACGACGGATGCAAGTTTTATGAAAACATTCGGATGCAATGCTCATAATGACATGTTGAAATGCAACAAATAATTAAATAATGCAGCTACAACGAAATAACTTGAAGGCATCTGGAGCGTCGGTCTCGGGCTGTCTCAACTCTTCCCTACTTACAAGAGATCTCGCCCCGAGATCTAGGAATGAGAAGAGGAAGTGAAGAGGAAGATGGCGAGGTAAACGAAGTTGCTGCTTCGACAAACGAGTGAAAGCACGGACCTTGAGAGGTTGAACAACTTGAAAGAAAGAATAAAACGGAGATAAACGGGGTTGAGAGCACTCCGGTAGAAAAGAGGAACAAGGAACACCATGAGAACGTTGGCAGTTGCGAAGGCATATGAAAGGGGTTACAAATGGGCAAGAAAGAATATGCAATCACTCCGATTGAAACGAGATAAACAAGGAACGAGAAAGAACAAATCCGAACAGCACTCCGGTTGAAAAGAGAAGCAAAACTTGGTGATATGGAAAGAACATGGAAAAGAGAGTAACAACACGACGCCTCTGGAACGAATTAACGTAGAAGAACCAGCATCTTCTACCACAAGTGAATTTGAAAGCATCCTTACGAAGAAGACTTGAACGGAGTTATTTAATGAATCAACCAACAAAGGTATGATTTCAAATGGTCTTATGGAAAACATCCCAAAATTACGAGGTGAAAACCTGCCACTAACAAAAACAAAAGATTTGATTGGGAGCAACAAGAGATGAGAATCTTCTTTCACCGAGAGAATAGGAGAAAAATTGTTTTTTTGATAGGCACCATAATTAGCAACATTCCTTAGGGGAAGCTTTAGGTGAAATCTATACCAAGATAACTCCAATGAAGAGATTGATGGGTTTAAAACATCTCATTCTTGACAACTTCACTTCATGACTCCTTATGAATCAAGAATGATATACTTGTTGGGGAACGTAGTAATTTCAAAAATTTCCTACGCACACGCAAGATCATGGTGATGATATAGCAACGAGAGGGGAGAGTGTTCGTCCACGTACCCTCGTAGACCGTAAGCGGAAGCGTCATGACAACGCGGTTGATGTAGTCGTACGTCTTCACGATCCGACCGATCCAAGTACCAAACGTACGGCACCTCCGAGTTCAGCACACGTTCAGCTCGATGACGATCCCCGGGCTCCGATCCAGCAAAGCGTCGGGGATGAGTTCCGTCAGCACGACGGCGTGGTGACGATGATGATGTACTACCGACGCAGGGCTTCGCCTAAACTCCGCGACGATATGACCGAGGTGGAATATGGTGGAGGGGGGCACCGCACACGGCTAAGGAACGATCCGTAGATCAACTTGTGTGTCCATGGGGTGCCCCCTGCCCCCGTATATAAAGCAGGGAGGGAGGAGGAGGCCGGCCCTCTACTATGGCGCGCCATGGGGAGTCCTACTCCCACCGGGAGTAGGTTTCCCCCTTTCCTAGTCCAACTAGGAGTCCTTCCATGTATTAGGAGTAGGAGACAAGGAAGGGGAAGAGAGAAGGGAAGGAAGGAGGGGGTGCGGCCCCTCCCCCTAGTTCAATTCGGACTAGGCCATGGGGGGGCGCGCAGCCTGCCCTAGGCAGCCCCTCTCTCTTTCCCGCAGGGCCCAATAAGGCCCAATACTTCTCCCCGGCGAATTCCCGTAACTCTCCGGTACTCCGAAAAATACCCGAATCACTCGGAACCTTTCCGAACTCCGAATATAGTCGTACAATATATCGATCTTTACGTCTCGACCATTTCGATACTCCTCGTCATGTCCCCGATCTCATCCGGGACTCCGAACTCCTTCGGTACATCAAAACTCATAAACTCATAATATAACTGTCATCGAAACCTTAAGCGTGCGGACCCTACGGGTTCGAGAACTATGTAGACATGACCTAGAACTATTCTCGGTCAATAACCAATAGCGGAACCTGGATGTTCATATTGGCTCCTACATATTCTACGAAGATCTTTATCGGTCAAACCGCATAACAACATACTTTGTTCCCTTTGTCATCGGTATGTTACTTGCCCGAGATTTGATCGTCGGTATCCAATACCTAGTTCAATCTCGTTACCGGCAAGTCTCTTTACTCGTTCTGTAATACTTCATCTCATAACTAACTCATTAGTTACATGCTTGCAAGGCTTAGGTGATGAGTATTACTGAGAGGGCCCAGAGATACCTCTCCGACAATCGGAGTGACAATCCTAATCTCGAATTATGCCAACTCAACATGTACCTTCGGAAACACCTGTAGAGCACCTTTATAATCACCCAGTTACGTTGTGACGTTTGATAGCACACAAAGTGTTCTTCCGGTAAACGGGAGTTGCACAATCTCATAGTTGCAGGAACTTTGTATAAGTCATGAAGAAAGCAATAGCAGTATACTAAACGATCAAGTGCTAGGCTAACAGAATGGGTCATGTCAATCACATCATTCTCCTAATGATGTGATCCCGTTAATCAAATGACAACTCTTTTGTCCATGGCTAGGAAACATAACCATCTCTGATAAACGAGCTAGTCAAGTAGAGGCATACTAGTGACACTATGTTTGTCTATGTATTCACACATGTATTATGTTTCCGGTTAATACAATTCTAGCATGAATAATAAACATTTATCATGAAATAAGGAAATAAATAATAACTTTATTATTGCCTCTAGGGCATATTTCCTTCAGTACTACCACCTCAAAAGATAAGGAAGAAGGGATTGCCCTTTGGAATGCAAGATGAAGAGCACTTGAGCTCCTCCATCAAGAGTGTTGACGAACGCTTAGATAATGAATGCACTCTTTGATGAACCACCATGTACATCCTCCATGCAGAACTCCGGAATAAAAGAATGATCAAACAAAAGGGAAGTTGGAAAGAATAAGATCAAGCCTTGCAATGATTTGAAATTGATATGATGAACGAACTCCAGTTGAAAGAATTAAATCATCTTGAGGAAACAAGAATAAGAATTATGTCATGCTTACCCTTCATCAACTTTAATTGATGACAAGAAAATGATAGGCATGCTACTTATTCCTCTTGCAATGATTGAGGAGAAATATAGCGCAAACTTGGGAAAATCTTGAATGACTCATCGGTAGGATTTCCAAAACATTACAATGTTCTACTATTTTCAAAAAGTGATTTCGACAATTTCACGCATTTCCCAACACCGGGCCACTCATTTCACAAAGTTGTTTTATTTCATTTCAAAAAAAGGATTTCACTCATTAAAAAAATGATTTCACCCATTTCAAAAAATTGAAAAAGATTTCACTCAATTCAAGAAAAGTATTTCATTCATTTCAGGAATAGATTTTCCTCGTTTAGAAAACTGCTTTCAATCATTTCAGTAAACAAATTCTAGTCCATGAAAAAAATGATTCCACTAATTTCAAAAAACCAATTTCACTCATTTCCAAACAGCTATTTCACTCATTTCAAAAATTGATTTCACTCCATTCAAAAAAGGAATTCACATAATATCGAATAACCAATTTCACTCATTTTTAAAAAGATTTCACTTATTTCAAAATATTAATTCTCGATTCAAAAAAGTTGTCTTCAGTCATTTCAAAAAATGATTTCCCTCAATTTAAGAAAACACTTTCACTCACTTCAAAAACCGGATTGCAGTCGTTTCTAAAAACTAATTTCACACACTAAAATATATTGACTGAAATAAGTCGATTGAAATGTTCATATGGATTGAGTGAAAAAATTGAATTTCAAATAATATATGGCACTAATTTCAAAAGTTTTCAAAAAAATATTTCACTCATTTGCTACACTAAAAATAGATTGAGCGAAATAAGTGTATTGAAACATTAAAATTTAAATGTGCTTGAAATGTATCCAAGATTGCCCTTCTTCTAAAGGTTTTGACATCATCAATTTAAATATATAAAAAATCAATAAAGAAATTTTAATGTAAAAGGTATGAGTTGTCTAAATATAAGACATAAATAAAATGGATCGATTTGTTGGGGGGGGGGGAGAGAATAGACTCATGCATGCAATTCTGCTTTATTGACTCACTGGCATAAAGTGGTGGAGTCGTGGGTGATGATACACCATAGGGGGGTGGCCTATTGATTGGGAAGCCCGACATAGTGTCAGCCTCAAGGCCCCAGTGGGCATGGCTGTAAGTTGGCCCATTGATCAATCAAATGCCCAGCTTCCGAATAGGGCATGATCTTGACATGCAAGCCAAGAAGCTCTCGTGGCAAGGTCAGTTATGCTCCCTATAAAATTCTGGTTATAGTCCCCTTTATAAGGCGAGGCTAGGAGTAGGTCAACGACATCCATTCAATAGCTCAGATGGTGGTAGCATTCACCAACCTCAATATGTAACTCCCGCACACAATGTGCTCTTCCCATTAATCCAAAAAGAAGCAGGAGTAAGGTGTTACCTCGACCATGAGGGCACAAACATGGGTAAAACCCCTGTGTGCAATCCCCTCTGGTACTTCTGGCTACGCTCTCCACCCAAGCAAGGACACTAAGGGTTTTCTGCGTTGTTAGTTGGCACACCAATCAGGGGGTGCGCTAGCCAGTGACCGACTCCTGATCGAATCTTTGATCATGTATGCCTAGTGACCCAAGCCAGAGCTTCACTTTCGGCTCTCTTACATTCATCAAGAATGGGAAAGGATAGCTCCACATTGACCCACCGCCCACTCATGTTGAACCTTATACTTCGACACACTTGGATTTCTCATCCGCTCCGGCGACTTCCGACTTTGCGTTCCACCACTGATAATCCCCGAATGCAACGAATTGTCGTAGCACTTTACAATGACGGAGGTGATAAGTATGGAGTGTCGAACCCAAAAGTAGCTAAAGGTAGGGTTGGTATTCTCTCAGGTCCTATCTGCCACTGATACAATCTTGAAGGAAATATGCCCTAGAGGCAATAATAAAGTTATTATTTATTTCCTTATATCATGATAAATGTTTATTATTCATGCTAGAATTGTATTAACCGGAAACATAATACATGTGTGAATACATAGACAAACAGAGTGTCACTAGTATGCCTCTACTAGACTAGCTTGTTAATCAAAGATGGTTAAGTTTCCTAACCATAGACAAAGGAGTTGTCATTTGATTAACAAGGTCACATCATTAGTTGAATGATCTGATTGACATGACCCATTCCATTAGCTTAGCACCCGATCGTTTAGTATGTTGCTATTGCTTTTATCCATGACTTATACATGTTCCTATAACTATGAGATTATGCAACTCCCGTTTACCGGAGGAACACTTTGGGTACTACCAAACGTCACAACGTAACTGGGTGATTATAAAGGAGTACTACAGGTGTCTCCAAAGGCAGATGTTGGGTTGGCGTATTTCGAGATTAGGATTTGTCACTCCGATTGTCGGAGAGGTATCTCTGGGCCCTCTCGGTAATGCACATCACTTAAGCCTTGCAAGCATTACAACTAATGAGTTAGCTGTGAGATGATGTATTACGGAACGAGTAAAGAGACTTGCCGGTAACGAGATTGAACTAGGTATTGGATACCGACGATCGAATCTCGGGCAAGTAACATACCGATGACAAAGGGAACAACGTATGTTGTTATGCGGTCTGACCGATAAAGATCTTCGTAGAATATGTAGGAGCCAATATGGGCATCCAGGTCCCGCTATTGGTTATTGACCGGAGACGTGTCTCGGTCATGTCTACATTGTTCTCGAACCGTAGGGTCCGCACGCTTAAGGTTTCGATAACGGTTATATTATGAGTTTGTGTATTTTGATGTACCGAAGGAGTTAGGAGTCCCGGATGTGATCACGTACATGACGAGGAGTCTCGAAATGGTCGAGACATAAAGATTGATATATTGGACGGCTATATTCGGACACCGGAAAGGTTCCGGAAGTTTCCGGAGAAAACCGGAGTGCCGGAGGGGTTACCGGAACCCCCCCGGGGAAGTAATGGGCCTTAATGGGCCAAGAGGGGAGAGAGAGGGCTGCGCCAGGAGGTGGCGCGCGCGCGCCCCGCATGGGGAGTCCGAATAGGACAAGGAGGGGGGGCGCGGCCCCCCTTTCCCTCTCCCTCTCCCTCTCCTTCCTTCCCCCTTCCTCCTTCCTAGTTGGACTAGGAAAGGGGAGTCCTACTCCCACTAGGAGGAGGACTCCCCCTCCCTTGGCGCGCCCTCTAGGGCCGGCCGGCCCTCCCCCTTGCTCCTTTATATACGGGGGCAGGGGGGCACCCTAGAACACACAAGTTGATCCTTGAGACCGTTCCTTAGCCGTGTGCGGTGCCCCCCTCCACCATAATCCACCTCGGTCATATCGTAGCGGTGCTTAGGCGAAGCCCTGCGTCGGTAGAACATCAAGATCGTCACCATGCCGTCGTGCTGACGGAACTCTCTCTCCCCGGAGCTTTGCTGGATCGGAGCCCGAGGAGCGTCACCGAGCTGTACGTGTGTCAAGAACTCGGAGGCGCCGGAGTAACGGCGCTGGGATCGGTTGGATCGCGAGGAGAACGTACGACTACTTCCTCTATGTTGTGATCGCTTCCGCTTTGGTCTACGAGGGTACGTAGACAACACTCTTCCCTCTCGTTGCTATGCATCACCATGATCTTGCGTGTGCGTAGGAAATTTTTTGAAATTACTACGTTCCCTAACAGTGACATCCGAGCCTAGGTTTTTATGGTTTGATGTTTTGCACGAGTAGAACACAAGTGAGTTGTGGACGATACAAGTCATACTGCCTACCAGCATGTCATACTTTGGTTCAGCGGTATTGTGAGATGAAGCGGCCCGGACCGACATTACGCGTACGCTTACGCGAGACTGGTTTCACCGTTACGAGCACTCGTGCTTAAAGGTGGCTGGCGGGTGTCTGTCTCTCTCACTTTAGTTGAACCGAGTGTGGCTACGCCCGGTCCTTGAGAAGGTTAAAACGGAGTCTATTTGATGAAATATCGTTGTGGTTTTGATGCGTAGGTGAGATTGGTTCTTGCTTAAGCCCGTAGCAGCCACGTAAAATTTGCAACAACAAAGTAGAGGACGTCTAACTTGTTTTTGCAGGGCATGTTGTGATGTGATATGGTCAAGACGTGATGCTATATTTTATTGTATGAGATGATCATGTTTTGTAACCGAAGTTATCGGCAACTGGCTGGAGCCATATGATTGTTGCTTTATTGTATGAAATGCAAACGCCTTGTAATTGCTTTACTTTATCACTAAGCGGTAGCGATAGTCATAGAAGCAATAGATGGCGTAAACGACAACGATGCTACGATGGAGATCAAGGTGTCGCGCCGGTGACGATGGTGATCACGACGGTGCTTCGGAGATGGAGATCACAAGCACAAGATGATGATGGCCATATCATATCACTTATATTGATTGCATGTGATGTTTATCCTTTATGCATCTTATCTTGCTTTGATTGACGGTAGCATTTTAAGATGATCTCTCACTAAAATTATCAAGTAGTGTTCTCCCTGAGTATGCACCGTTGCCAAAGTTTGTCGTGCCGAGACACCACGTGATGATCGGGTGTGATAAGCTCTACGTCCATCTACAACGGGTGCAAGCCAGTTTTGCACACGCAGAATACTCAGGTTATACTTGACGAGCCTAGCATATGCAGATATGGCCTCGGAACACGGAGACCGAAAGGTCGAGCGTGAATCATATAGTAGATATGATCAACATAAGATGTTCACCATTGAAAACTACTCCATCTCACGTGATGATCGGTTATGGTTTAGTTGATTTGGATCACGTGATCACTTAGACGACTAGAGAGATGTCTGTCTAAGTGGGAGTTCTTAAGTAATATGATTAATTGAACTTAAATTTATCATGAACTTAGTACCTGATAGTATCTTGCTTGTCTATGTTTGTTTGTAGATAGATGGCTCGTGCTGTTGTTCCGTTGAATTTTAATGCGTTCCTTGAGAAAGAAAAGTTGAAAGATGATGGTAGCAATTACACGGACTGGGTTCGTAACCTGAGGATTATCCTCATTGCTGCACAGAAGAGTTACGTCCTGGAAGCACCGCTGGGTGCCAGGCCTGCTGCTGATGCAACTGACGACGTTAAGAACGTCTGGCAGAGCAAAGCTGATGACTACTCTATAGTTCAGTGTGCCATGCTTTACGGCTTAGAACCGGGTCTTCAACGACGTTTTGAACGTCATGGAGCATATGAGATGTTCCAGGAGTTGAAGTTGATATTCCAACAGAATGCTCGGATTGAGAGATATGAAGTCTCCAATAAGTTCTATAGCTGCAAGATGGAAGAGAATGGGTCTGTCAGTGAGCACATACTCAGAATGTCTGGGTATTACAATCACTTGACTCAACTGGGAGTTAATCTTCCGGATGATTGTGTCATTGAAAGAATTCTTCAATCACTGCCACCAAGCTACAAAGGCTTCGTGATGAACTATAATATGCAAGGGTTGGTAAAGACTATGCCCGAGCTCTTCGCAATGCTAAAGGCTGCGGAGGTAGAAATCAAGAAGGAGCATCAAGTGTTGATGGTCAATAAGACCACTAGTTTCAAGAAGAAAGGCAAAGGGAAGAAGAAGGGGAACTTCAAGAAGAACAGCAAGCAAGTTGCTGCTCAGGAGAAGAAACCCAAGTCTGGACCTAAACCTGAAACTGAGTGCTTCTACTGCAAGCAGACTGGTCACTGGAAGCGGAACTGCCCCAAGTATTTGGCGGATAAGAAGGATGGCAAGGTGAACAAAGGTATATGTGATATACATGTTATTGATGTGTACCTTACTAGAGCTCGCAATAGCACCTGGGTATTTGATACTGGTTCTGTTGCTAATATTTGCAACTCGAAACAGGGACTACGGATTAAGCAAACACTGGCAAAGGACGAGGTGACGATGCGCGTGGGAAACGGTTCTAAAGTCGATGTGATCGCGGTCGGCACGCTACCTCTACATCTACCTTCGGGATTAGTTTTAGACCTAAATAATTGTTATTTGGTGCCAGCGTTGAGCATGAACATTATATCTGGATCTTGTTTGATGCGAGACGGTTATTCATTTAAATCAGAGAATAATGGTTGTTCTATTTATATGTGTAATATCTTTTATGGTCATGCACCCTTGAAGAGTGGTCTATTTTTAATGAATCTCGATAGTAGTGATACACATATTCATAATGTTGAAGCCAAAAGATGCAGAGTTGATAATGATAGTGCAACTTATTTGTGGCACTGCCGTTTAGGTCATATCAGTATAAAGCGCATGAAGAAACTCCATACTGATGGACTTTTGGAGTCACTTGATTATGAATCACTTGGCACTTGCGAACCGTGCCTCATGGGCAAGATGACTAAAACCCCGTTCTCCGGTACTATGGAGAGAGCAACAGATTTGTTGGAAATCATACATACAGATGTATGTGGTCCGATGAATGTTGAGGCTCGTGGCGGATATCGTTATTTTCTCACCTTCACAGACGATTTAAGCAGATATGGGTATATCTACTTAATGAAACATAAGTCTGAAACATTTGAAAGGTTCAAAGAATTTCAGAGTGAAGTTGAAAATCATCGTAATAAGAAAATAAAGTTTCTACGATCTGATCGTGGAGGTGAATATTTGAGTTACGAGTTTGGTCTACATTTGAAACAATGCGGAATAGTTTCGCAACTCACGCCACCCGGAACACCACAGCGTAATGGTGTGTCCAAACGTCGTAATCGCACTTTACTAGATATGGTGCGATCTATGATGTCTCTTACAGATTTACCGCTATCGTTTTGGGGTTATGCTCTTGAGACGGTCGCATTCACGCTGAATAGAACACCATCAAAATCCGTTGAGACGACACCTTATGAACTATGGTTTAGCAAGAAACCAAAGTTGTCATTTCTTAAAGTTTGGGGATGCGATGCTTATGTGAAAAAGCTTCAACCTGATAAGCTCGAACCCAAATCGGAGAAATGTGTCTTCATAGGATACCCAAAGGAGACAGTTGGGTACACCTTCTATCACAGATCCGAAGGCAAGACATTTGTTGCTAAGAATGGATCCTTTCTAGAGAAGGAGTTTCTCTCGAAAGAAGTGAGTGGGAGGAAAGTAGAACTTGATGAGGTAACTGTACCTTCTCCCTTATTGGAAAGTAGTTTATCACAGAAACCGGTTTCTGCGACATCTACACCAAATAGTGAGGAAGTTGATGATGTTGATCATGAAACTTCAGATCAAGTTACTACAGAACCTCGTAGATCAACCAGAGTAAGATCCGCACCAGAGTGGTACGGTAATCCTGTTCTGGAAGTCATGCTACTAGATCATGATGAACCTACGAACTATGAAGAAGCGATGGTGAGCCCAGATTCCACAAAATGGCTTGAGGCCATGAAATCTGAGATGAGATCCATGTATGAAAACAAAGTGTGGACTTTGGTTGACTTGCCCGAGGGTCGGCAAGCAATAGAAAACAAGTGGATCTTCAAGAAGAAGACTGACGCTGACGGTAATGTTACTGTCTACAAAGCTCGACTTGTCGCAAAGGGTTTTCGACAAGTTCAAGGGATTGACTACGATGAGACCTTCTCACCCGTAGCGATGCTTAAGTCTGTCCGAATCATGTTAGCAATTGCCGCATTTTATGATTATGAAATTTGGCAAATGGATGTAAAGACTGCATTCCTGAATGGATTTCTGGAAGAAGAGTTGTATATGATACAACCAGAAGGTTTTATCGATCCAAAGGGAGCTAACAAAGTGTGCAAGCTCCAGCGATCCATTTATGGACTGGTGCAAGCATCTCGGAGTTGGAATAAACGCTTTGATAGTGTGATCAAAGCATTTGGGTTTATACAGACTTTTGGAGAAGCCTGTATTTACAAGAAAGTGAGTGGGAGCTCTGTAGCATTTCTGATATTATATGTAGATGACATATTACTAATCGGAAATGATATAGAATTTCTGGATAGCATAAAGGGATACTTGAATAAGAGTTTTTCGATGAAGGACCTCGGTGAAGCTGCTTACATATTGGGCATCAAAATCTATAGAGATAGATCAAGACGCTTAATTGGACTTTCACAAAGCACATACCTTGACAAAATTTTGAAGAAGTTCAAAATGGATCAAGCAAAGAAAGGGTTCTTGCCTGTGTTACAAGGTGTGAAGTTGAGTAAGACTCAATGCCCGACCACCGCAGAAGATAGAGAGAAAATGAAAGATGTTCCCTATGCCTCAGCCATAGGCTCTATCATGTATGCAATGCTGTGTACCAGACCTGATGTGTGCCTTGCTATAAGCTTAGCAGGGAGGTACCAAAGTAATCCAGGAGTGGATCACTGGACAGCGGTCAAGAACATCCTGAAATACCTGAAAAGGACTAAGGATATGTTTCTCGTATATGGAGGTGACAAAGAGCTCATCGTAAACGGTTACGTTGATGCAAGCTTTGACACTGATCCGGACGATTCTAAATCGCAAACCGGATACGTATTTACACTAAACGGAGGAGCTGTCAGTTGGTGCAGTTCTAAACAAAGCGTCGTAGCGGGATCTACATGTGAAGCGGAGTACATAGCAGCTTCAGAAGCACCTAATGAAGGAGTCTGGATGAAGGAGTTCATATCCGATCTAGGTGTCATACCTAGTGCATCGGGTCCAATGAAAATCTTTTGTGACAATACTGGAGCAATTGCTTTAGCGAAAGAATCCAGATTTCACAAGAGAACCCAACACATCAAGAGACGCTTCAATTCCATCCGGGACTTGGTCCAGGTGGGAGACATAGAGATTTGCAAGATACATACGGATCTGAATGTAGCAGACCCGTTGACTAAGCCTCTTCCACGAGCAAAACATGATCAGCACCAAGACTCCATGGGTGTTAGAATCATTACTATGTAATCTAGATTATTGACTCTAGTGCAAGTGGGAGACTGAAGGAAATATGCCCTAGAGGCAATAATAAAGTTATTATTTATTTCCTTATATCATGATAAATGTTTATTATTCATGCTAGAATTGTATTAACCGGAAACATAATACATGTGTGAATACATAGACAAACAGAGTGTCACTAGTATGCCTCTACTAGACTAGCTTGTTAATCAAAGATGGTTAAGTTTCCTAACCATAGACAAAGGAGTTGTCATTTGATTAACAAGGTCACATCATTAGTTGAATGATCTGATTGACATGACCCATTCCATTAGCTTAGCACCCGATCGTTTAGTATGTTGCTATTGCTTTTATCCATGACTTATACATGTTCCTATAACTATGAGATTATGCAACTCCCGTTTACCGGAGGAACACTTTGGGTACTACCAAACTTCACAACGTAACTGGGTGATTATAAAGGAGTACTACAGGTGTCTCCAAAGGCAGATGTTGGGTTGGCGTATTTCGAGATTAGGATTTGTCACTCCGATTGTCGGAGAGGTATCTCTGGGCCCTCTCGGTAATGCACATCACTTAAGCCTTGCAAGCATTACAACTAATGAGTTAGCTGTGAGATGATGTATTACGGAACGAGTAAAGAGACTTGCCGGTAACGAGATTGAACTAGGTATTGGATACCGACGATCGAATCTCGGGCAAGTAACATACCGATGACAAAGGGAACAACGTATGTTGTTATGCGGTCTGACCGATAAAGATCTTCGTAGAATATGTAGGAGCCAATATGGGCATCCAGGTCCCGCTATTGGTTATTGACCGGAGACGTGTCTCGGTCATGCCTACATTGTTCTCGAACCGTAGGGTCCGCACGCTTAAGGTTTCGATAACGGTTATATTATGAGTTTGTGTATTTTGATGTACCGAAGGAGTTAGGAGTCCCGGATGTGATCACGTACATGACGAGGAGTCTCGAAATGGTCGAGACATAAAGATTGATATATTGGACGGCTATATTCGGACACCGGAAAGGTTCCGGAAGTTTCCGAAGAAAACCGGAGTGCCGGAGGGGTTACCGGAACCCCCCCGGGGAAGTAATGGGCCTTAATGGGCCAAGAGGGGAGAGAGAGGGCTGCGCCAGGAGGTGGCGCGCGCGCGCCCCGCATGGGGAGTCCGAATAGGACAAGGAGGGGGGGCGCGGCCCCCCTTTCCCTCTCCCTCTCCCTCTCCTTCCTTCCCCCTTCCTCCTTCCTAGTTGGACTAGGAAAGGGGAGTCCTACTCCCACTAGGAGGAGGACTCCCCCTCCCTTGGCGCGCCCTCTAGGGCCGGCCGGCCCTCCCCCTTGCTCCTTTATATACGGGGGCAGGGGGGCACCCTAGAACACACAAGTTGATCCTTGAGATCGTTCCTTAGCCGTGTGCGGTGCCCCCCTCCACCATAATCCACCTCGGTCATATCGTAGCGGTGCTTAGGCGAAGCCCTGCGTCGGTAGAACATCAAGATCGTCACCACGCCGTCGTGCTGACGGAACTCTCTCTCCCCGGAGCTTTGCTGGATCGGAGCCCGAGGAGCGTCACCGAGCTGTACGTGTGTCAAGAACTCGGAGGCGCCGGAGTAACGGCGCTGGGATCGGTTGGATCGCGAGGAGAACGTACGACTACTTCCTCTACGTTGTGATCGCTTCCGCTTCGGTCTACGAGGATACGTAGACAACACTCTTCCCTCTCGGTGCTATGCATCACCATGATCTTGCGTGTGCGTAGGAAAATTTTTGAAATTACTACGTTCCCCAACAAATCTTACATACACTGAACATTTGGTTTATCTAGAAACAAGATATAAATCTATGCTGCAGGTATAAAAGGATAGGTTTGCTAGATATTAAAAAGTAAAAGTTATGCGTTGCCTAAGTAAAAGTACAATATAATACAAATACTGAGTGTGGAATAGTGATGGTATGATGTGCAGAATTGTCCCTAGGCAATGAGCTAAGTTACTAAACTGATTATCATCTTTGCAGTTTTATATATAGGAGAGACCTCTGCTGGCATACTATATGTACTTGAAATTATATGTACTTATGATTGAAACTATACTAGCAAGCATCCGCAAATATTAAGAAGTTCACTAAGGTAAAACAAACCATAACATTAAGATAAACTGGTCCCCTCAATCTCATATACATCGATTTCTACACTCAGCCTCAGTAATATCCGTCACTCCAGTCGTCTATGCGTAGTCCTATCAACATACAACTAACCCTAAAGTGTGATCCACGTGCACGCTCATATGATGGGAACCAAATATTAGCAACATAATAATCATGCAACTCAAATCAATCACAACAATTCAATAATTAACCCATCAGGCAAAAAAAATCTACCCAGACACAATATCGATGACGCAAATCATTAAATAATGATTCAGAGCATCAAACACCATGTTCAAGTAGGGGATTGCACTGGGTTGCGGGAGAGTGGACCGCTGAATAGAGAGGGAGGACGGTGATGGAGATGTCGGTGAAGATGATCGCCGCAGTGATGTGCTCATAGGAGTAGGGTGTGCATGCATGCGTTTGTAGGGTGAGTGTATGTGCGTATGTATAATAAGCACTAAAAAAACACTTTTCTCCTTTGGTAGTCACCTCTGCTCCAAGATTGTGTTTTGCTTTAAGATATGTGCGATCCGTCCCTTAAAAAAAACAATACGGGGTATGTGCGATCCGGCTTCATCCCCCCCACTGACCATCCCCGCACTCACCAGACCCAAATCCCCCAAGTCTCCATGGCTCCCAGATCGGAGCACGCCGGCGGGAGCGCCTCGGCGGCAGCGGCGGCGGCGGCGGCGGCGGCCGCCCAGAGCCACGGATCCGGGCTCGACTCCATGGACCCCTTCTTCCACGCGCTCCGCGTGGTCCCCTTCGCCTTCCTCCAGCCGCCGCGCACCCGCCTGAAGCTGCCGTCCAACCTGGCGCTCCCGTCCCCGATGGTCGTCTTCTCCCTCATCCTGCTCACCTACTTCGCCGTCGTCTCCGGCCTCGTCTACGACGTCATCGTCGAGCCCCCGGGCATCGGCAGCACCCAGGACCCGGCCACCGGCGCCGTCCGCCCCGTCGTCTTCCTGCCCGGCCGCGTCAACGGCCAGTACATCATCGAGGGCCTCTCCTCCGGCTTCATGTTCCTCCTCGGGGGCGTCGGGGTCATCCTCCTCGACCTGGCGGTCGACCGCACCAGGCCCCGCAGCCTGCGCGTCTCCTTCGGCGGCGCCGGCGTCGCCGCCATCGTCATCGCCTACGCCATGGCCATGCTCTTCCTCCGCATCAAGATACCCGGATACCTATGGTGAGGCCTAGAAATCATCTCCCCACTTCGTTATGCCCAGATCCGCCATCAGATCTGAGGATACTACTAAGCTGTTGCTGAGGACTCTAGTGTACAATTTAAGTTATGTTACCATAGGATGTTGGGTTAAACTCAAATTTCAGTTGGTGGTCTGAGGATTATCTATTTCAAATCATGCTAAACAGTTATGCTCCTTTTTTTCTGAAATGGTGATTGCATGATAATGCTGCTATGAAGATCAATTGTCTGTTTGCTGTATCTGTGCATTTTCAGAGAATCTCTAATGATTAGCTTGTGATATATGGTAATCTTAATCTAGGGACCAGTCCTGTTTATCTGTTTTCTCGTTTCATCTGAAGCTTTGTATTCAATTGATTGAAAACCTAGGTGGGTTTGTCTCATCATGCCAATACTTCAGTATGCTAATTTGTATCTGTCAGTTGAGTTTGCATGTTGTTGTATTTGCTGCTGGGAGAATATATAAGTTTTGTTCAATACCATGTTAAACTCTAAGTGGCACAAAAACACGAACATACCCTTATTTGATATCATAGCCTGGTTAGAAGCTAGTGCTTTGTGGGCCTGGGCAGATAAGGCGATCGTCATTGTTGTGTAGGCTAATGCTTTGGTCGTAATTTTTGTGATTACCAAATCAAGTCGTCACCATTGAGTAACCATCAAACAAGGGTATTGCTGTCCTTTCCCAGCATTGTCCATGGCAAGTGCCATCAAGCAACAAGAATGTTTGTTTCCAGTGGCAAATACATAACTACATGCCAGCTTAGATGGCAGATTTGAAATTTCATAAAGTCAGAGTGGCATGTAAGATACTTCCCATAAATCAGTTATGATATAACTGTATGAGTGTAAGATTAGTGTACTAGGTCCGTAGTAATAAGCCTAAGGATAAGTGAGTAATGTAGATGATTTTGTCTAATTTCGGGAAAGATTAAGTGTTCTAAAAGGCGTCCTTGTTTCGGCCTTGCCTAGCTAGCATAATGACAAATGGATGAGATCAGGACAAATAAGTAAGCCATCTAGAAGCCCTAGGTACAGGGCTGCTGCCCGCGTAGTGCATAGGGCCTTCGTGAACTGTGTAAAGAAGACAAGTGAAGATATGTATTTTGAACTCATTTGTACAAAAATAGAGCATAAGAGATATGTAATGTCGTTTCCTTTTAGGGGAAGTAATGTGGTTCTTGACTTGTTCTTAGTTATGGATTTGAAGAGTCAATGAATTTCTGTTGATTCGTCTTGCAGTACAATATATAACCTACTGTATCTGTGCGTAAGTGAACACACAATCTGGCAACTGCTAAAGTGTGTAAATGCAAATTATCTGCAAAATGCTAATATTGGGCCACTGTAACAACTGGTACTGACATTAAATGTTTTAAATCTTAAATTTGACCTTGAATTTGTACTTATCATAACCTACAGTCACCTTGTGCATATTTATCTGCAAGACTGCCACCGTCACATTAGGAGGTAGATTACTGGGGCCTCTTTGGTTTGACAATTAGTTCTATCCTAGCATCTTCACCCTCTTGCATTCCACTGTTCGAGTTTTTCTGAACTTGTGCATGTTTTTTGCATAATTACTGTTCTATTGAAGTGAGATGGATAACCTTCTAGCCCCAGCTCAGTGCAGTTGTTCAATCGGGCTCATCCAGCATGGATGCACCCATTGATATATGTGAGGATTGTATCCTGTGCTATCTCATTCATATCATAACCTTTGTGAGCTTCCATGTGGAGCTAAAAATTCTCAGCATATAGTTCCCGGTGAAACTAGTTCATTCGGCAAAACACATGCTCTGTTTTGGTTTATCTATTTAGCAGGACTACATTCGATGTAACACGAACCATACACTGCATTGTTATGCTGACAAATAGTAAGAAATAACAAATCAAGGGAATGTAGGCAAGAAGAATCAATTGATTACACACTGTTATCGATTGCGACTGACTGATCATCATCACCATTGCTAACTCCCAAGGGCTCCCACACCTGTTTTTCCATCATCTTAGAAAAGTACTTGCACACCGTGAGCGCCTTCACCCTCCCTCGCACGGCGTCGAACGACAGCAGCGCGTAGATTGCGATGACGACAACCACGGCGCCGACGAGCGCGATGACGCATGCGGACGTCTCCCAGTCCCTGCAGCTGCCGGCAGCGTAGGCTCCTAGCAGGCCGAACAGGTCCAACACCACAGCGGCCTGCAGCGCCCACAATGGGGCGGCGCTTTTCTTCACGGTGTATTGCTTCTTCACGGTGTACTGCAGCAGCAGCATGATGACGACGATGGAGGCCATGAATGACGTCGCGTTGCAGTAGAAGAAGGCTTGGTACCGTGCCGGGTTGGAGTGAAGTAGGATCGGGTTGCCGGCGATGTTGGGTGGGCTTGCTGATGGGGACGGCGACGGCAATGGGGACGACGCGGTATCGTCGTCGCCCCACGTGCCACCAGGAGGCGCGAGACCCGCCTGGTACGTCACGCTCGCTCCAAGGATGCCGAGCAGCATCAGGTACTTCCGTTTCGCGTACTGCTCATCATCACCTTTGTTCTGGACGGACAACCATGACGGTGATGATCCTAGGGGCTCGAACAGCCGCTTTAGCCGCTCGGGAAGCCATGGCAACTTTGAACAATTGACTCTCCCCGCCGACACGAAAAGTAGGGTCTGCAGGACGAGGAAGGTGACCACCGCGGCCACGAGCGCAAAGACATAGATGGAGGTCCGCAGTTGCCGGCAGCTGCCGGCTGCGTAAGCTCCCATGAGACCTAGAAGCCCGACCATGACACAGACGCGGAGCGCATTGCTCCGGATGCCCTGCTTGTACAGCTTCTGGTTCACCAGCAGGAGGATGACGGTGACGGACGCCATGAATCCCGTCGCATTGCAATAGAAGAACACCTGGTACCTGATCGAGTAGTGGTCAAGGAGGACAGGGTCGCCGGCGATAAGCGACCCCTCACCTTTGCTCTCCGGCCAAAACCCTCCTGGCGGGTTCAGACCGATCTGGTAAGTTACGGTGGCGGCGAGGATGGCAAGCTGTAGCAAGAACTTGCGCCTCCTCTCGAGCCTTTTGCGATCTTCTTCGCTGCCCTCGGGCTCGGACCCGGGTTGGCTGGCAGAGAGATGCAACCGCTGTGCAAGCCTGTTGAACTTGTCGTGCACCCACTTGCCGAGCCTGCTCTGACCATGAGCATTGAACACCACGACCTTGGCTATGCAATAGACGAAGACGGCGACGGCCAGGGAAAAGACATAGATGGTGGTGGGGGCGTCCCGGAAGCTCCCGGCGATATAGGCGCCCATGAGGCCAAATAGGTTCAGTATCATGGCCGTCTTGAGCGCGGCGCGTCTGATGGTGGCGGGCGAGCTCAGCTCCTTGCTCTGGACGATGATGATGATGACAACCGACGCCACGAACGCCGCCGTGTTGCAGTAGTAGAACGCCTTGTACCTCTTGGGGTGCATGTCGAGGAGGATCGGGTTCCCGGGGACGTGATCTGGATGCCCTGGGTCGTGGTTATCCGGCCAGACGCCGCCGGGCGGGCTCAGCCCGGCCTGGTAGGTCACCGTCGCCGCGAGGGTGGCCAGCAGGAGCAGAAGTGACCGTGACTCCTCCACCTTGTCGTCTACCTGCCAATTTTGGATGGTGCTTGTCCTGTCCACACGGACCTCACCGGAGTCACCTCGAGAATTACCCGGCGGCGTGTCTGGCTCTTGCTCTGGCTCCAAGTTGGTGCACGTGAGCACGCGGCGCAAGTATGCACGCCATTGCTCGAACGTGTACATGGCCTTCGCCTGTAGCACAATGCTGAGGAGCACCAGGCCGGCGAGGCAGACGACGTACACGGTGGTGTCGATCCTCCTGCAGCTTCCGGCGGCGAAGGCGGCCATCAGGCCGAGCAGCTCCACCAGGACGCACACTGGCAGCGCGTGTGACCGGGCGAGGCTGCCGCTCATCAGCGTCCGGCTCATGAGCAGCATGATGATGGCGAGGGACGCCACGAAGGAGTTGGCGTTGGCATAGAAGAAGATGTTGTAGCGGATCTTGTAGGCGCCGTCGTGCAGCAGCGGGGCGCCGGCGAGGTGCCCAGCCTCGGTCTGGCTCCAGAAGCCTCCCGGCGGCAGCAGCCCTGCGCCGTACGTCAGCGGTGTCGCGAAGGTGGCGAGCAGCAGCAGGAACTTGTCCGCTCGGGATGTTGCGGCAGCCGCCGGCTCTCCCCGGGCTTTGTCCGAGGTGGATGTGGCGGCCGCCGGCTCTCCCCGGGCTTTGTCCGAGGGGGATGTGGCGGCCGCCGGCTCTCCCCGGGCTTTGTCCGAGGGGGATGTGGCGGCCGCCTGCTTTTCCCGGGCTTTGTGCACGTGGACGTGGATTGCGACGCAGGCGAAGACGAGCGCGAAGAGTGCCGAGACGTAGGCGGACGCGGCCACGTCGCGGCAGCTCCCGGCGGCGAAGGCGGCCATGAGGGCGAGCAGGTCGAGCAGCATGGCGGAGCGGAGCACGGTGAGGCTGACGCTGTTGTCGCTGATGCGCCGGTCGAGCAGGAACATGATGACGACGAGGGACGCGATGAAGGCGGCCGCGTTGCAGTAGAAGAAGGCGGTGTACCGGCGCTCGTTGGTGGTGAGGAGCACAGGGTCGCCGACGCGGTCCGGGTAGGCCGCCGGCAGCGGCGGGGCCTCGTCGGACCGGACGCCGCCCGGCGGGTTGAGCCCGGCCGCGTAGGTGACGCTGGCGACCAGCGTGGCGAGCAGCAGCAGGTACTTGCGCCACTTCCACAGGAACTCGAGGTCCTCTTTCTGCTGCTCCGTCGCCGTGATTCCTGTTCCGGCCGGCCGAGGAGCAGGATCCATGATCGGCGCGGTGTGGTATAGTGACATACAGTGATATTGTAGGCGAGGATGAAGGCGACTGGGTGCCCGTAGTCGTAGGCGTCTTGTTTTGGAAAGGAATCATCAAAGGCACGCGGATGCTTCCTTCATTCGTCCCTCTCCCCATGGATGCTCGGATAAAGCTTTGAGGAGGTGCCCTTTACACTGTACTCCCACACTGCTCGCTGCTCGTCCTTACTGCCTCGCTCACTCCTTCTCCCTTCTCCGGCATCTCTCGTGGCAGCACGGATCCGGATAAATATTGGTGCACGGCAGGCAAACGTACGGCGGCGTGCCGAGCCGGCGGTAGCACGAGGCGGTGACCTCTCCAGAGTGCAAGGGAGAAAAGAGAACGGAATGGCTCTGTGCTCGAGCAGTCAAGCGTGAGGAATAGGATGGCAAGGAGAATGGGGGCAAAGCATTCTTCAGTGCACTAACGCAATCCATAGGATAGAAGTCATGAAAGAAATCTAAACAAAATGCACATAGAAGATTGGAAGATAATTCTGGTATAAAAAAGGCTATATATTTAGGTTTACGATCATCTATATGACACATCATTGGATTGTAACGGTTGTAACTATTGTTATTATAGTTGGAGGATCATGGACAAGCTAATCTTCTACACCTGGTATAAAGTTATATTAAAGTTGAGACGCTCATGACTAGTGGCGGAGACAAGGGGGGGCGAGCAGGGGTTTAGCCTCTAATTATACCCTCTACTTCTTCACAATCACCATTGGAATCACCGTTATTAGAGGTAGCGGTATTTGAAACATGACCTTCTCGTGAGTACATGGTCCTTGTTTTTTTTTCTTCTTGCTTTACTTTTCTGTTGGCATAGATATATACACATTTGCTAGTCTTTTTTCCTATGGTCGTCCTTTTAGAAATATCTGTCTCTCAGGGGCCGTACATGTAATTTGCTTTGCTTTCGGCCCAGCTTTGGAAGATTGCACTGGCCAAACAGATCGTCTAAAGCAAGATTCTTGTCAGAAAGAAGGAAATGAGATATTAATATATAATGCCTTCGTCTCCAAATAAGATCATGTTTGTTACAAGTGAAGGAATAAGAAACTCAGGAGATTTATCTTGCCACAGCTCGGACAGCTTCCTTCTATAACTCGCTCGAGTGAGCGCATGCGCCGCGGCATTGCTCTCTCGGGCGCATTGTACTATGGTTGCCCTGCCGAAAGAACTCATCAACTGTCGGCAGTCATCGGTGATCACAGCTCCCAATGCATGATAATCTGCAGGTTCCAGTATAGCATGAACAATCTCCATTGAGTCACACTCTATAGTCACAGAGAATATCCCCAAGGTCTCAGCAAGGTGTAATCCTTCCAAAAGAGCAGCCGCTTCCATTGCCGGAACATCAATTGCGAACTCATGATAAGTACAAGATGCAACTATAAACGCCCCAGTTGAGTCTCATAGAAATACCCCAGTCGCTCCTGCTCCCGAATCTGAATGAAAACTTGCGTCGACATTGAGCTTTACAGTACCCATCGCCGGTCTTTCCCACTTCTTTCTTCGCTCCGGTTTATTGGCCTTCATTGCCATAGAGTTTGCCACAATCCCTTTAATGCTTAATGCCGATCTATCCCACAGGTCCGTCATGAGCAGGGGCGGAGCCAGGATTTCGGTATAGGGGGGCCAAGTCAAGTTCATATTTTTTTGTCTCGACTGAAAAAAACCTATCATCATACTATGATAATGTGCCACACCTATAAAATATTGTACGAGTTTAAATTTTCCTTTACAATTGCCAATACGATGAGAAAATTTAATAATTTCATTGGAAGAGAAATTACCAGCTAATTTTTTCAATGTATCTGATCATGTAACACCGAAGTAAGTCATATCCCATTGTGGCGGCGCTTAAATGATAATTACTGTTTAGAGTGTTTCGAGGCACTTTTCGGCCGATACGGTCCCTCGAAACACTCTAAACAGTAATTATCATTTAAGCGCAGCCAAAATGGGATATGACTTACTTCGGTGTTACATGATCAGATACATTGAAAAAATTAGCTGGTAATTTCTCTTCTAATGAAATTATTAAATTTTCTCATCTTATTGGCAATTGTAGAGGAAAATTTAAACTCGTACAATATTTTATAGGTGTGGCGCATTATTATAGTATGATGATAGTTTTTTTTGTATTGAAACAATTTGTGGTGTTAGGTAGACTAGAGAAAAGGAGGTGTTTTTGTATTGAAACAATACATGTATTAAGTTATAATTCACATCGTTGCAGATATTTCTTACCAAGCTTAATTTACTTGTTGGATTCGATAAGTCACAAGGCTTCTAGGGAAGAAGGCTATATCTACATCCGAGACCAAATCGAAGGTAATCAACAATTGCTAATGCATAAGATAGTTTTGTTCATTTCAAGAACTTCGATCGATGCAACGTTTACCCTATTGGCTTAATTTGATATAAGACATTGCCAATTTCATCTGGCCAAAAATGCCACCGGAACAAAGAAATAACTTACAAAATGCCAACATTGTACAATCATATTCATTGTTCCTCTCCTAAGGGTCGGTACCTTATATAACATTAGCTACAACATTTTGTTTATGGGCATTTGTTTTATTTTTCTTAAATGGCAAACAAATGGCATGCCAAGAACAAATCATCATTTTGATTTATTTATTTATGGGGATTTGTTCAATTTATTGAGGTATGAATTAAAAGTGTGTTACTGACACCATTTCGATGATAAACCATGTTTTATCTGTCAACGTACATGAAACATCAATTTTTCTTGAAACTGGACATACTAGAATATTTCAGAGGGAGGAGAAACATGTTGGAGAAGTGGGTCATCCGACAGAGGCCCAGGGGCCTAGGCATCATAACTAGGCTACTGACTTGACTTCATAGCCTGCCCGCCTAAGGAGCCACCAATTCCACTTTGTAGGAGAGTCCATCATCCTGAATACCTAGCACACCTCCAATGCTCGGAGCAGATTAGATCACTATTATTCGTCTCCTTCCATTTCATGAACCATCACATCATCACCATTCCTATGTTGTTTCTGATGTGTCTCCAATATATGTGTGAGTAGTTTTCTTTCTATATGCACCTGGTTGAAAATTTTGATAATTATATAATCGTCTCATGACGCCGCTTTCCTCATTTTATTTATCCTAGTTCAATCATTGTTCTTCATGACTCGAACAAACAAATGATCAGAAACTTTGACGTAGCTTCAGTCATTGCGGTTCCCCTAGTGACTAATTGAATAGAATCTAGTCGATGCACCCGAGTGGCGTATAATTGATAGATGAGCAGGGCCGTCTCCAGGAATTCGGGGCCCCGGTGCGAAATGTGACATGGGGCCCAAACGTTTGCAAAAAAAATGTATAACTAATATAACTAGACATAATTCCAATTAATTACGTAGCTTCGATATGTGTTATTTAGTATAGTATTTAGAAATAGATCATATGGTAATGCCAAAGAGTGAACATAGTACTAATTTTTTTTTGCGAATTGTACTTAAACAGTAAAATGACTGTATGTTGTACTGAAAAGCATCTCCCTCTAGTATTTCTTGAAACAAATCTGTAAATCCATTGAGTCCATTCTCATAAAAGAAAAATCGATGGAGTGTTTCTTCTAATGAAATATACTAGTTATGTACCAGAAGAGCCAAAGATGAAGAATTAGTACTAGAATTAAAAATTAGATCTCAAGTAATGTGTTTATCATATTAATTTTGATTAAAATCGAGTACGTGCCTAATTGAGCAGCACTGCTGTACAAGTAGGGGTTGCAGTGGATATGATATGACAACAGCAAAAGAGAACCAGAATTTGTATCAGAAAATAGATTACCCAACCCTAAACAAAAGAGATTACCGTAACAAGTTTTTCGTCCATCTCTTTTGATGCCCGGCTTATGGTTTATGGCTTACCTAGGAATATATTCGCGGATGACCAAATGAGGCTGCCGCAGCAGGGAAACATCCGGCGACGGCGGGTAGTACAGCGGACTCGCCATGGCCTTCCCCCATCCATCGGCGGCTCATCCCTTCCTAGAAGCAGGTAGACGGGCCTCCCTATTCGTGAAGTTGTTTTTTTTTTAAGAGAGAGACATATCTATTTGATATCACGTAACGAGCGTCCGCTTCTGGTGCATCCGTCTGCAGTTTTGTTGCGATAGGATCAGACGAGCCAACTAAAAAACCAGCCATTCATCGCATGAACCGGATCATATCTGGTTTTTTTCCCACCGATCGGGCCCCCTACGATTTTGGGGCCCTGTGCCATCGCACCGCTCGCACACCCTTCTCAACGGGCCTGTAGATGAGGCTTTGGTAGTCAGCACTAATGATTGATCTATGCATGACAATACATATATATATACCTAAACCAAACAATGAACTAATCAAACAAAGCACTATCCATTACAGCTAAAGGTCAGAACAGAAATATAGAGGTTATGAATGAGAGGAAACGAGGGGAAATGGAATGCGTGTGGCACGGACATGCGGCACGCCGTGCGCGGCATTTTCTTCCCCTTAATTTTTCCTTGGATTTGACTTTGTAGATGGGGTTATTCATATTTTGGAAGGAATGGAGCTATGAATGTTGCTTGGAGTTGGATGACGTTATGTAACTGCTAGAGATTGAAGATGATTAATAACTTTAGCCCGTGCGTTATCTTGATCTCCTCTCTAATCCCAGGGCCCCCACATGGATGGGATGATCCAACGCCCTTCCTTATCACCAGAGATTGTAAAAAAATAGATTATCCCGAAATCACTGTTTATTACTCCCTCCGTTTCTAAATATAAGTCTTTTTAGAGATTTCAAATGGACTACAACATACAGATGTATATAGACATATTTTAGTGTAGATTCACTCATTTTGCTCATTTTGCTATGTATGTAATCCCTTGTTGGAATCTCTAAAAAGACTTGCATTTGGGAACAGAGGGAGTAGATGCAAATCATATGTGTTTTTCTTGCGAGTATCCAGTTACCTGCTAAGTCCTCTCTCCTAAGTGCAGATTTAGTACTTCAGACATAAAGTATGCATATATTTTCGGATTGAGATGATCCAAACAATTTTATTCGTCTCAGCAGGGTGAAAAAATACATGTCATAGAGTTTCCTTTGATATTGTTCTGAAAATAGACTTTTGCCAGTATCGAAATACGACAACCATCTTGGCGATTACAAATACTGGTTTGGTTCACGAGGATCACAAACCAAATACGTACTTTCTACTCCCTTCATTCCTAAATATTTGTCTTTTCAGTGCTTTCAAATAGACTACCACATACGGATGTATATAGACATATTTTAGAGTGTAGATTCACTCATTTTGCTTCGTATGTAGTCACTTGTTGAAATTTCTAGAAAGACAAATATTTAGAAACTTGAGGGAGTAATAGGCAAATCTGAGAGCAGTGTAGCACAGAGCTTACTCAATAAGGACGCAAGAAATGTTGGGAATACGTGACTCGAGTCTCAGTATATGACCAGTGCACAATATTGAATTCAGAATTAGCAAATGAACAACTTGGATTGCAAATGCAAAACAGTTCAGGGTTTAGAACTTCGGGTATCTGAGGCAGGTATCCATGATCCATACGGGGTACTGCAATACCCCAGGCAAAAATTGCTACAATAAGTCTCATGTAAGCCATTCCTGCATTAAGAAGTGAGGACTAGGTATTTGACTAACACAACTCCAGCCTGCTGTAATGAGAAACCAAACGAATATGGCAGAACCAAAAACATTAATTTCCTAATAACTAAACCAGAAATTACCAGCCAAATTATGCACCAAAATACTTTCCAAACACCACCACCAAGAATTTCTTTTCTGGAAGGAACACCACCAAAAGTATCATTCTTCCTGCCATCACCCTCCGAGAGCGCTGTCATTCTTCACCTTCGCCACTCCAATTCGGGAGAGGACTGCGGCCTATTGTATGGCTGCGACTCCTCGGGCTTGATAGAATTTGTAAACGTGCTCCAGCCCATGATGTGAGGTATGATGTACTGCAAATATAACAATGTGCTCAGACATTATGAAGAACAGGTTTGGTTTTTGCATTTACCTAAAAAGGGCAACCTGTCTACCGAAATGTTACTATTGGTCCCACGCTTCACAGATTATATACCGCAAAATGGTGGGCTAAAGGAAGAAATACAGCAAGCATCAACACACGTTAGATCTAGTTGTTACCAGAACACATCTACTGCCAGTTTTGTTACATGCTGACATGCTCCTCCATAAACAATCGTGGCAGAAAATAGGCCATGTCATATGTTAGGACACGGTGTGATTTCTGATGGAAGTAGAACCACGTGGTGTTCAAACTATAATTCGTGCAGTTAGCTCAAACTACCTCAATGATCTATAACTGAATAATGGTAAAGAAAAAGCTCTAGCAGAATAATGATGCGTACATTGAAAGTCGATACAATGACCGCATATTCTCCTTTGGTTATAGGGATGTAAATGTTCTCATCAACGTTCAAAAGACGGTTTTGAACACCTACAAGGAAAAAGATGATCAGATCAATTTCGGAACATAGATTCAGAAGCAAGTAGAATTTGTAGCACAGCAATGGCGACTACATACTGAGGTTGAAAAAGCGACCGTTGCCATCTGGTGTTGGCTCAACCTTTAGAACCTTGCGCACTTTACCTTCATCGCTGTTTGTATAGAACAATAGTAAGTATTAAGGCTATTTTATTCACAATTCAAGAAGTAAAATACACAGGTATATTTCAAAATAAAATACATAAACAAATAACATAAGAATATGAAATTTATTGAAGCCCTGGTAAGTTATGCTACAGATAATGAATTTTGAGAAAACTTTATTACAAACAATGAATTAAAAGAGCATTGTATTGACTAGCAACCTTTTTTGGCTTGACAGACATGTTAACACAATGGTATCTTGAACAAAGTCCCTCTTTTGGCAACTAATAATCTTGATCAAAAGAAGAAAATAAAGCGTCTTCTCATATTGCCATCCTATTTCAACTATATGGTAGGCCAAGGGAATTACTAAGCATCAGGTGCACTTGTAAAGTTCCAAGACTATTTTACTTCAATCCAAAATACACAGAAATGGAGAAATTTGATTGCTGATATTTAAGTCTTTCTAAATAATTGGATTGGCAATATAGGGCAATAATCACGCTGAGGATGCCCATAGCAATAACAAAGGGTCGCGCTAACTGCCACACGTGTGGCAGGAAGGGAGACGCACCACACGTTTCTAATGTAAACAGATTGCCACGTCATCGCATGCATGCATGCAGGAATCGTTTTGGATTTTCAATTTTTAAAATGTTTTATCTCTTAAACGAAAAATCCGATTGAAAATCCGTTTTCACCATTAAATCCCTCGCGATGAGATCTTCGAAACTAGATCCCATGTTGATATGTTGTGATGAAATTTTTTTTGGATTAAAAGTTGCCATGTCTATTGCATATGAATTGCCATGATGTTTACACTGAAGTTGCCATGATATGTTTCAGCTATTTTCTTCTACATTTAAAAGTAAATTTTGACATTTATAAAACGGGGAATTAAGAAACTAGACTTGCCATGAACCATAAACTAAAATTGCCATGATACATGCACGTAAAATTGCCATGGTTCATACAAAAAATAATTTTCATGGTCAAAGTACTGGAGTTGCCATCATCAAAATACTAAAATTGCCATGATCTACAAACTAAAATTGCCACATGGCAACTTTAGTTTAAGCCCTATGGCAACTGCAGTGTAAACATCCTGGCAACTTCTGGCAAAAAAAAAAATTCGTCGAAACATATCAACATGAGGTCTAGTTTTGAAGATCTCGTCGAGACGGATTTAATGGTGAAAACGGATTTTTAGTTCGCTTTTTTATTTAGGAGATACAACATTTTTAAGCCGAAAACCAAAAAAAATTCTGATGATGTCATCTATTCATACGTGGCAAAATGAGTGGTGATGGAGGCGTGTGGGCGATGTGCAAACGCCCACATGTGTGGGCGTTAACATTTCCGATAACAAAAGGTTGCATTTAAGATAATGATCCACACATGTTTTATTCACACGCTTCTGTAGAAGGAGCTTGTAGTTAGATATAGCACACAAGACTAACCTCCTCCCCTTGAAAGGGTCATGAAAGAACTCGCACGAATCTGTTAGACCAAGAGTAAGCAAGGTTCCCATCTCCCAGACAGATAATGAGAACACCTGCACCACAACCAAATAAGTTCATGTAAAGAACACAATATAGATTTGCTTATCTATACTACTCCCTCTGTAAAGAAATATAAGATCGTTTAGATCACTACTTTAGTAATCTCAACGATCTTATATTTCTTTAGAGGGAGTACTATATAGTGTAGCAGTGTTGGATTGCACCTAGAGCATCAATCCTAGCGACTGCTCTCCTAAATCGAACAACTGAGATTGGAGGGATTCACTATGAACAGTAGCTCGCAGCTGAATCTACTAGGTTCTGGAACCATCGCATCATACCTCCCAGAAAAGAAGAACTATGCCCCCCTCTGCCATGTTGCAATTGTCAGGTTGTGATGAATAGAAGAAAGTGTAGGCTGTGAGCCGATGCCAGAGATGGTCCGGGAGGAGAAACTAAAGTTGTACTCCCTCTGAATCAAAATATAAGACGTTTTAAGACACAATCGTAGTGTCAAAAAGCGTCTTATATTTTGATACGGAAAGAGTAGTAAACAATCTGTGGGTTCCACCACGCACATCCTTTTTTTTAAAAAAATTCTTGGTGACACCGGGTAGTGGTTGTATTGTGCCAATTAGTAAATTTATAAAGTTCATTTTGCGTACATCAACAATATAAATTTTTGCTTGAAATTCATTTTTCAAAGTAATGTATGTCTTTTTTTTTCCTTTTGTCGGAACCACACCATACTGTTAAGACGTGCATACACACTAGTTTTTGGTAACTGCAAACATAAAGCATCTAAACTTACGGAAGATCTTACAAAAGAAACCAAACAAACAAATAGAGGCTATAATACATGCTCCTAATTTCGAAATACTAACTTACAAACCAAGAAACTATGCAGTCAGGAGTCAGCGCAAAACGGCATGAATAGGTTAACAGCTTCCAACATGCCAACATTTGCTTCTTTGTGTTGAAAAAAAATGTGAATCTCAACACCTTTCTCTAACTAGTTTATCTTGGAAGTTTCTAACTTGACACGGGAATCAACGAGCATTTCAACAGAAAATTGGACAAGGTAGAGCAAAAATCTAGTTTCACCTGCTTGCGAGTCCAATCATACTGCCGGGGCCCCACGGCGGGGGCGAACTGGAGCAGCACGAACCCCTCCTTGGCCACCTTGTACGCCCCAGACTGCGAATTTCGAACGAAACAGCCATCAACACAAAATGAAATGACATAGCACGGCAGCATACAACGCCCAGTGGCGCACCACACTCTACCTACTTCGAGCGGCACGAACTGCGGCGGCCTGGGGTCGAAGGCCAGCGCGGCCTTGCCCTTGTAGATGCTGTAGCTGGCGAACACCCTCCCGGCCTGGCCCCCAGGCACCGGCGGATCCCTCTCCAGCGGCGGCTGCCCGTACGCGTCGCGCTGCGACGGCGGGGCCCGGGGGTCGAAGTAGTCGGAGTGGCGCGCGGGCACGACGGAGCAGGCGGAGGAGGGCGGCGCCCTGGTGGAGAGGGGCTGGGCCGGGGCGAGGGAGTGGGGGTGGGCGGCCCTGGCGTGGCGCGGGAGGAGGGAGAGGGGCTGCGGCGAGGGGAGCGAGACGGAGAGCGGCGGCGGCATTTCGCCGAACGGGTTGGGGACGGGCGCGTGGGTGGGTGTGGACGGCCGAGCCGAGACGGGGCTGTTTCGTCCGGGAGGGGTTTATCCTGTGGCGTGGTTTGGGCGGCCAGGCCCGCCGGTGACATCCGGACCGTTATGTTATCGTCTTTGGAGCCATGGAGATCCACCTCTCCTCCATGGGGGAGCTCCTAGTATACAGCGCTGCAGGCGTCCGTTAACGATCCGGCGCCTGCAGCGCTGCTAGCATGGGCCGGCCCACTAGCATGCTGCCCTCAGTTTTTTTAAATTTTATTTGTTGGGAAAACAAAAATATGAAATCAAGAAAAGTTTACAGATTTAAAGAAAAAAGGTTTATCCATTTTGAAAAAATACTTTCATATCTTTAAAAAAGGTTCATCAGCTATGAAAAAGGTTCATCAATTTGCAAAAAAGTTCATTCAAATTGAAAGAGATTCATCCAATTTAGCAAAAGTTCATTAAATTTTAAAAAAGTTCATAGAAATTGAAAAAAAAATCATATATTTTTAGAAAAAGGTCATGGAGCTTAAAAAAGGTTCATAAATAAAAAAAATTCATCCATTTTCAAGACAAATGTTCATGAAATTTCGAAAAAGTTCATCAATATTAAAAAAAGTTCATCAATCTGATAGAAAAAACTTTTGAAAACTTTAAAAGTTCTCAAATATTCAAAAAGTTCACATATTTTTTTTAAATCATCAACCGGAGCCTAGATGGCTGGGCCCATTTACGGACGCCATAGGCGCCAGTGAACAAAATGCACGTTAACTGGCGCCTACGACGCCAAATAGGAAATGTCAGATCCGCTTGCCAGACAAACCATACAAATATACCTGGCCATAAGTTGGGCTGGGTCGGGCCTAATAAAGCCCGTGACAGAATACCTAGGCCCGGGCATGGCCCGACCCATCAATGGAAAATCCCATCGGGCCTTGGACCGAGCCTCTTCCCTGAAATGCAAATATGTCAGGCCCAAGCCCGACCGGGCCTTCGGGCTCAAAACTTAGGCCCAGGCCCGGCCCATGGGCAAGGCTGGGTCAGCTTGGCTAGGCCGGGTTTCCCGGGAAAGTATCAAGTACTCCCATCCTTGGGGTACTCCCGGCGCTCCAAGTTAAAAAAAAACATTCATGGATGTTTTCAAAAATTCCGGGAAAAAAATGTAAATGTTCACAGGGAATGTAACTACAACCCCTAAAAATTTCAGGTCCAAACTCGAAGTGCACATTAAGAAACAAAAATGTGAAATCTGGCAAGGATAGTGTAAAAAAAAGACAAAATCAACATTAACACTATTCACATCTGGATTTCACATTTTTATTTCTCAATGTACATTTCGAGTTTGGACCTGAAATTTCTATGGATTGTAGTCACATTCCTTGCGAACATTCTTTTTTTTTTGAATTTTTGGAAACATTTAAGATTTGCTTTTGAACTTGGAGCACCGGGAGTACCGCAAGGATGGGAGTACTAGATATTTTTTTTCCCATGCCAGGTATATCCTACAACATGCAGTTCTTTTCGTAGCTTAAAAAGTAAGTCGTCTCATTTCCAAAAAAAATTATAAGTTCTCTCTTATGCTTTAGGGCTTCTAAACTAGTTATGGAGTGATTGATTTAAAAGTCTCAGCCAACTTAGAGTATGGCTTATTTTTTAAGTTGAGAAGAGGCATCTTATTTTTTAAGCCGTTCAAATGAGTTGACTCTACATTCTTTCTAAACTCTGGCAACATGTTAACACATTGATTCATGAAAAGCAATATCTTGATTACTTGTGTGTTTTGATGTTACTTGCTTTAGTATGCACTGTAGACAATTGCTTTGCATCGCTATTATTTTGTGTAAAACTTTTATGAGCTCAATGAGATAACCTTATTCATGTTAAGATAGCATCCCCTCCTCTTATTCCCTGCATTCTTATTTTTATAAACACACGTCATTGTGTTTGACATGTGCTCTCTGTCAACCTCGCTATTTTCCTGCAAATTAGTTTGGCATGTACGTATCTCATTTATTGATCTTACCGATTCTTGCATCGGAGGCTCTCCTTGTTCATGCTCATTTTCTTCATTGCTCAAAAAGTTGAGTCCATAGATTCTTGATATCTGGCCTCGGCAAAGGCCTTCTTTTATTGGCTTGCATAAGGGTCAACACTAAAAAACTCAAAAGCAATGGTGAAGAATCGATTCCATATCCGGTCAGACCTTTTTAGGTGAGGTACTATTTATAGTCTTTTGGATATTTGATGTGCTTGTGACTAGCACCTTAATTGTATCCGCAGTTAGTACGAATTCCCAAAGCTCCCTACTAGCATTGCAGTTAGCGTTATTATCGCAGGATGATGTTAAAGGTAGGGCATATACTTACACTGAAAAACTAAGTGTCCAAATCCACAATGATTGCAAGTTTCATGATACAAGTAAGATAAAGAGGATGTAAATTCTAGCACCCATTCTAGCTTTCCTTCCGTCTTCGCATCAATGGGGACCATGTGTTCTTCATGGTGTACATCCTTTTATGCATGTTTTTGCGAGTCCTGCGAAAGGCTTATTTCTCGAAGGTGGTTACAATTCGTTCTCACCTGTTGATGACTAATGCATTATCACATAAAATATCTAGGCAAAAGTAGTTAATAGGATGCACTACATTATAGATCCTACAAAGTAGGATGCATTCTACACTCATGTTTCTTATTCAACTTAGAATCTCACGAGCACCTTCAAGAAGTATTTATTGTACAACCTGCATTCTAGCATTGCACTCATCACATATTGATAATATTGGACCGATATCATACTCACATTGATAATTCAATTGCTCTTTGGATTCATAGTCTTCACATGATAATGGGTATCAAGTGCATGCCCTAGATGACTAATCCTTCACCATATTTAACAATTCTTTTATCTTGTAATCATTGGTGATCAAGTGTGGTAGACTCATGTCTCTCTTCTCCTCCATTGCAACTTTCATCTATTCAAGAATACTCACCCCGAAAGACAAGATTATCACTTTTCTATTCATTCTTTAAAAAAAATTGGATTGCTTACCACATGTGTCATGTGGTACTTTTCTATTCATTCTTGGTTTAAACAAAAAAGGGTAAGATAAATAACAATAAACAAAAAAAATCTAAATACGACTGGGAAGGTAAGGACCAAGCGTTATGCTTCTCGGCAATGGCATCATAGAAAGCTTGATGCCTTGCAAGTTCACAGGGTTGTGTCAAGCCCATAATTCCCGAGAAGTATTGTAACCTAATTCTATATCAAACTAGGGAGAAAAAGGAAAGCAACTACTAACCCGGCTACTACGTTGCCACATGTAATATACACACACCGCTACGCTCGCATGCAAATCGTAGTTTGGAAATATTCTAGAAAAACGAGAAATAACAAAGTTAACTAAGTCAGGAAAAAAATGCAAAGTAAATACTAAGGCTAAATCGTAAAGTGACTATGGAGATTTAATACAATTTTTACTTGAGCAAAGGTGGTGTCTTGGTAATGGATCAGTAGTACTCGGTGGCGTTTTTGGTGTTAATATATATACCACTAGTACTATTTGTGTCACTGCCACTTAGTTGGGCACTGCCCCAAGCTGCCGCTTAGCAAGGAAACTCAATTGCCCTCTTCTCGCCGCACACATGCCGCAACAAAGGAAGATATTAAGGTCATAAATATCATATCAAAAGGTATTAGTTTCCGTTGACAACTGTGTTCCCTAGATAAGTCATGCTCCTCTTGAGATACAAAAGGTTGTCGTTTCTAAGGTCTATTGATTCACACAAATACCTATCAACTTCACATGTTGTCTGGAGAGTTGGTTGTCTCCAACTACGTTGGTGGATTAGACATATGCAATCACAAATTTAACCCGAGTGTCCCAAAGACTTAACTTGGACACATGAGCTAAATGGCTTGCTTGGAAAAAGATTTCAAGGTATTCAATCATTGAAGGGATACATTCTGATTAAACACGAACACACACGCACACGCACATGCATACTTCAATCTTGCTTCATTTTGACACTTCTTAATAGTATGATTTTTACTATAACTCGATCAGTAATTAAAAGTACTGGAAAAAAGCTACTCACTAGTCTTCAGCATTGAAATGCCATTTTGAAGAATTCAATGTTCTCACAACATATTTAGGGGTTATCACCACTCACTAAACCAAATCATCTAGGACTTTGACCTATGTATACCTACAAACGCATTAGTATCTCAACTGTTTCGTCCAAAACTCACAAAAGGAGAACTAGATACACTTACAACTCCTTTTTAATCAAAGATCCCGAAACCCTTTTCAGAAGAGTTGCTTGGAGATTTGAAGCAACAAAAGGAGGCTTTCAATACCACTTTATTGCATTTGAGAAGTAGCACATACGAGAAGGTGATATAATAATCCAGTCAACGATCTTCTTGTAGTTGTAACACCGTGCGCAAACAAAAGTTTGTCGATGCAGAGCATGGCGAGAAGCCACAAATAGCCTAGGTGGCTATCATTGATGTCGTCCGGAATCAACCAAGGTCGCCCGCCCATTGTGCTGGTGCGCACCGCGACGATGACTAGCCCCAAGCTCGCATAAATGCCCGGTGAAAATGCTGCATTGGAGAGCCCCGAGCACACACTGCGCATGGCTTCCAACGCCTGGTCATAGGAGAACTCCATATGTCCAATGATGGTGAACACCTCTGTGGCCCCTCCCCCTATGAAAAAAAATTAGAATTGAAAAACATTTTTTATAAATTCATGAACATTTTAAAATTTTGATATTTTTACAAATTCACAAAGATTTTAAAAATTAATACATTTAATAAAATTAGGAAACTTTTAATTGAAAGCCGTATGAAATAAAAAACCACCCGACAATTTAAAAACAATCAGCTTAAAAACAGATAAATTGGGAAATCACTAGCGCAAAAAGAAAGGAGACGCCAAATATGTTGTGGCCCAGCTTTGGTTGACAGACACGGGCGAGTTTCTTCTTGGCTTCCAATCCACAGCCCATCCCTAACTATTTCCCTCAAAAACAAAATCTTAAGTTATTAGCACGAATCTATATCTATACTACTATTAAAAAACCAAACATGAATTCCCCTATAGCCACACCGAATAGTGCACACGGGATAACCAGCCCCGTCCGATCAAACCAACTTAAACACATCCAAGCGTCCATGTTACATCAATCGTCTGTCAATCAGATCAACGGTTCAGAGCAAATGTTCTGCATACTACCCCGGCGTCTGCCCCCGCATGGGATGCTGGACATCCCAACGATGCTACCTCGAGGAAAATACATTACGCCCGTGATCAACGCCGCCACCAGGCCACGAACTACCCTCCCCTGGTGGCCGCCGTCTCTAGGAGACCTCCCCGTCCCGGCGAGCTGCCTTAGATCTGGTGTCCACGTCGTCCTCGCTCTGGTGGCCGCCGTCTCGAGGAGACCTCCCCGTCCCAGCGAGCTGCCCTGATCTGGTGTCCACGATGTCGCCGCCCCGGTGGCGGCCGTCTCGTGGTCATCTCGGCCCATATCAGCGCGTTGCCCTAGCTCCGGTGTCCACACCGTCCTCACCCTGGTGGCTGCACCGTCTCAAGGACATAGGTCGACATCGCGCCCTTCCATCGGCGTACTTCCAGCCCTTCCCCTGCACAGGTTACATATCATTGCAATTTGCACATCTTATGATCGGAAGAAAATAAAGGAAATTTTCACCATCACACCGCCGATTTGTGCAGTATAATTTGTTACCATGATCTATAATATAATTTCTTACCTATAGGACACCATGATCTATAATGTTTTATTAAAAAATTGAGTAGGCACTGCACATTAGGATTACTGGTTAGTTGTCTATTTGGTTACCTACAGGACACCATGATCTATAATGTTTTATTACAAAAATTAAGTGCACACTGCACATTAGGATTCCTGGTTAGTTGTTTCTTACCAAGGGGTTTATACACTTCAACATTGGTGCAAACAAGACAAAAGGAATAGATCAGAGAGAATACTTTACCTTATTGTAGACCAATGCAAATATGCAATTGACACAGCACCTCTCATGAGATCTGGCCACCAAATAATAACCTGAATAACCCACATCATGTAAGTACTGGAGTATTCTTGAAAGGACATAACACACATAAAAAGTTTTATGCAGGTAAAATTCACCAGAAATGCTATTGACACAACATAAGAAAATATAAGAACACTGGTTATATCAACGTAGCCAAAATAATAATTGGAAAGTGGTAGTGCTAGAAGCTTGGAAGGGTTTCTATTTTGATGCAAACAAACTGAACTAAACTTGTATGTGATTCACTGGATGCACGACGAACATGTACGTAAATCTCTGGATGCTAACTCTCAGTCACCACCATCTTCTTTTGGAGTTGCCGACAGTTTTTTATTGTTGTTTCTGTTCTCCTCAAAGTTTCTTTTGGAAAATACCTCTAGATCTGATTCAAAGATAAAAAATATGAATATTCTGTTTTTTCCCTTAAGTTTCCTATAGCTGAAGTTGTCACGCCCAATATGCGACCCTATCCAAAAGGAACTCGAAGGTCCCATCAAGGATAGACCCGCATATTAAAACGCTTTTGCAATATCATTACATCAACATTACATAATAGATGGGGATACATCGAAAATTGCATATGGGTCGTACTGGCATATGGTAGCATTATCCTGGCGCTTGGTCCTCATCGAGATGCACGCTCATGCAGTTATAGGCCCATGTATTCAGTTGGCCCACACATTTTTTAAACAGTGGGCATGCGGGTTGTCTTTAGTCATTTATGAGGCCTAGGCAGCAGGGTCCAATATGGTCCTAGTTTCCTTAGTTTTTCTAGGGCCGTCATCAGCGGCACCTGGGCCATTAGCTTCATGCTCAGGGTCGGACAGCTGCTTTCCACCTACTCTTCTCTGATCAGCACTCTGGAAATGGTTGTTAACTCCAACGAATAGCCCAAATGGCATAGTGTACACGTTCTTCCTATAGGTTGTATCAAAGGTGACAACATCATCAAAGAATTTGTACTTCAGCCTACTACCCCCTGTTGCCCACATCAAATTCCTTATCCTGTCGTCGTCGTCCGGCTGCACCCTGAACAAAAATTCAGGGTCTTTCGCGCCAAGCTCATCAAAAACTTCAATTGTTTTCCTGACATCGCCCTCTCCCTCATCATGACTAATTTTCCCACACAAGTTCCAAAGAGATCTTTCGTGAACGACACATTCTCAACTGTGCCAAAAAAACCTCCGATGATGTTGTACACCTTGCTCAGGTTGATGTTGTTCTTCCTTAGGTTCCAAACGAGATCTCTAGTGTAGACATCAATGTGCTTGTGTGAAGGCCAGTGCAACATTTCACCACAATTCGGTGTCATCACATGGTTATGCTTTCACTCGACGCTCCATGATGTACCACCCATTATCTGATGTCCTCGACAGCCTTATCATTGCTCGACACTCACACCTACATGATCGTGTATTCTCACAGAGAGGCTTCCCCTGGAACCAAGGTTGTCAGAATCGCGATTCGGTTATACGATTCTACGACTTTACGATCCAAACTAACCCCTATGATTCTACGATTTTAGTTCTTAGAATCTACGTTTCTACGATCCTGCTAGTGAAGATTCTACAATTTGCGATCCTACCATCGAAGCTCCGATCCGATTCAAGATCGCGATTCTGACAACCTTGCCTGGAACACAAAACATTTTTCGCAACACGAATCAATCATTTTTCTCTCGGTGGTAAATATGTCCTCATGTAAAATGGAAGCTTTTTATTCTTACCGAGCATCCAAAGACAATCTCCTGCATGGTCTTCCTTCTGTCAGGATTGAGCCTGCTTTTCTCGTATCTAATACCGAAGCCATGCTCCCATGAATATAAATTGTAAAAATCGTAAGCCTCCATCAGTGAGTCAAAAGTTGTCCCTAGCTCTGGCTTCCTGCCTGGACAGGGGGGGGGGGGGGGTCACTCGATTGGATTTGCACCCACACGTACCCTGAAGGGACATAGAAAATCAACCCAGTTACAATACAATTTCCAGTTTTCTCTTCTCATTCGACAGTTCAAATTTTTGCCCGCGTAAGCATCACAAGATTGTACTGACATAAACGTTTTATCCAAGTGCCATCAGCAATGCAAAGTGTTAAAGAGACAGTCAGAAGTACAGGCATTTTTCTAGCACAACTCTCTGTACCGAAATTTTCTGTTGAAAGATTTTTCCCCTTTTTTTCATTATGTGTCCTGGTTTGATACTAAGCAAATTTTCTTTCCCCAATTTTTTTCGAAGTTGAAACAATCAGCTATCGCAGTCCATGCAGAAGCACTAAAGTTGAGCGGGAGGCACAGAAGCAGAGCAAGAAGAACGTTTTCCCAGTTGAATCATTTTTTAGATGAACCAAATTCAGATTGCCTTCCGGTCCTTTTTCTTTAGCAGTTTCTATGTTTAAGCATTGACGGTTTCTGCGGGTCGGTTACATCCATGGCATTCTCTACTACACCAATTCCACAAATTCGTTAGTCTGAAGACGTACCTCCTTATCCAGCCTGTCGACTTTGGATCAGGCACTCCGCTGGGGCGCTCTCGCCACTGCACTCGTCGGCCAGGGCTCCACAACTGTCATGGGCAGCCACAAAAGAGGCCGCCACCCACCCTCTCCCCAAGCCCGCGCCCTCGCTGATCTCATCTTAGACCGAGCATGCCGACGCCCCGCCGCCGGGAAAGATGGCAACCTTTGCCACAAATGAACACGGGAGAAACAGTCAGAACGGAATGATGAACCAGCAGCAGTGTGGATGAGGTTTGGGGGCCGGAAGGTCACTGCAAACCGGATCTACCGGGAAGACGCCGTCTTCATCCGCTGCGGGCGCGCCCCCGCCGCCGCCCACGGCGCCTCCATGACACGCGCCTGCCCTCCTGCGGCGACATAGGTGCGGTCGATAGCAAGGGCCCCCCGGATCTCTCCAGATGCGACGACGTGGCATTTTTCTTTTCTTTTTCCTTTTTTTCAGCACGAGGACGAACACACTCCCCTATCGTTTTCATTTGAATGGAAAAATCTGGACCATGGTCCAGGATAGAACCTCACACACGGGCAGCTGGCACATGTCCGTCAGCTCTTGGCAACCCAGCATCCATTCACACCGCGTATTCCTACCGTATCGCCGCCCCACACGATGGGCCCACCTGATTTCCTCCATTTTCTGCGGGCGTCGCCAAAGCTCATTCAATGCGCCCTGGTTGCCCAATCTGCGCCAACCAACGGATGTGATAATGCTACTATATAGTAGTATGAGCCATATCGCTGCTCTCGGGATACATCCAATACATACAATGTCACATGAATACAACAATACAACATACAAGAACAACATCCGACTACGGATGAATCATAACAGAAACTCAAACAATATCCACCCTGCTAGCCCAGGCTGCCGACCTGGAACCTATCCCCTGATCGAAGAAGAAGCAGAAGAAGAACTCCAAAACAAAGGAACATCGCTCTCGCGTCATGATCGTCGCATAACCTGTACCTGCAACTGTTGTTGTAGTAATCTGTGAGCCACGAGGACTCAGCAATCCCATTACCATGGGTATCAAGACTAGCAAAGCTTAATGGGAAAGGAAGGGGTAAAGTGGTGAGGTTGCAGCAGCGACTAAGCATATATGGTGGCTAACATACGCAAAAGAGAGCGAGAAGAGGAACAAAGGAACGGTCGTCAACTAGTAATGATCAAGAGGTGATCCTGAACTCCTACTTACATCAAACATAACCCAAAGAACGTGTTCACTTCCCGGACTCCGCCGAGAAGAGACCATCACGGCTACACACACGGTTGATGCGTTTTAATTCGGATCTGGTGTCAAGTTATCTACAACCGGACATTAACAAATTCCCATCTGCCACATAACCACGGGCACGGCTCTCGAAAGTTTATACCCTGCAGGGGTGTCCCAACTTAGCCCATGACAAGCTCTCGCGATCAACGAAGGAATAGACCTTCTCCCAGGAAGACCCGATCAGTCTCGGAATCCCGGTTTACAAGACATTTCGACAATGGTAAAACAAGACCAGCAAAGCCTCCCGCTGTGCCGACAAATCCCGATAGGATCTGCACATATCTCGTTCTCAGGGCACACCGGATGAGCCAGACGTCGGGTTGGCATAGACCCTGGTTGCCTAGGGGGCGCCGGACATCGCTCGGTTCGGACCAGCACTTAGACAAGCATTGGCCCGGGGGGGCTAAAATAAAGATGACCCTTGGGTTGGCCGACCCAAGGGAAAGGGATAGGTGGTGGTGAGGCAAATGGTAAAACCAAGGTTGGGCCTTGCTGGACAAGTTTTATTCAAAGCGAACTGTCAGGGGGGTCCCATAAATCACCCGACCGCGTAAGGAACGCAAAATCCGGGAACATAACACCGGTATGACGGGAACTAGGGCGGCAAGAGTGGAACAAAACACCAGGCATAAGGCCGAGCCTTCCACCCTTTACCAAATATATAGATGCATTAATAATATAAGAGATATTGTGATATCCCAACAAAATCCTGTCCACCATGGAGAAAATCTTCAACTTCACCTGCAACTAGCAATGCTATAAGAGGGGCTGAGCAAAAGCGGTAACATAGCCAAACAATGGTTTGCTAGGAATGGTGTCAAAGGTTAGAGGTTCATGGCAATATGGGATGGCTTGATAAACAGGTAAATAGGTAGCGCAGCATAGCGATAGAACGAAGCAACTAGCATAGCAATGATAGTAGTGAGATCCAGGGTAGCGGTCATCTTGCCTGAAATCCCGCAAGGAAGAAGAACGAGTCCATGAAGAAGATGAAGCCACGAAGCCGAACCAACCGTAGACGAACGAATCCTCACGATCGCAACGAAACAGGAACTAACAAGAAGAAGCACACAACATAGGTAAACACACCACACATGAACAAGGCATGATGCACAACAAGCATGATGCATGACCAAGCTACATGAATCTACTCATGGCAAGAGATGATGCAAACAAGAACAACACATCAAGGCAAGTTTAAATAAGGCCGGAAACAACATATAACAATTCCGGTAAGTCCTCATATGCAAATTTCGAAATTGGTCCAGATCTGAATAAACCTTATGTTCAAGTTGTTAAACAGCAAGTTAAAGAGCACCACGAGGATCTACACGAAATTCTAGTCAAGTTACATATAAAGTTCATTAGATTCGGAGCTACGGCCTAGAAGATATGAGCAAAACAAGTTAAACATGGTATTGATGCAAAATGCATACAAACATCAAGCAATCACACCAAAACAAGGATGCAACATGATAATATGAAACTACATGCAAAAACAAGCAAGATTCATATAGAGCACACTCAAAACGGAGCAACGGTTCAACACATACACTCTATACAAGTCATAACAACAATCTGTCCAAAACAGCAACTAGGCATATTGCAAGCATCAAAACAATATGCTACAGAACCCCAACATAAGAACAAAAGGCATGGACATGAAGTTCAGGTAAAGCATAACAAAACATGAACACTGAGCTATCTCCAGAAATCACTAGAACATGCTCCAAAACACATGGTAAGATTGCAAATAATAATAGTTTCAGACTTTAGCAGAAATAACATCAGGTTGCAATGTTTAGAGCAAGCAAACAACATGTTACAGGAACTTATCATGGCAAACAAAGGCATGTCATGAATCTACTAATTGCATAGATCAAAAGTCCCTTACTGACCATGAGCCAAAAAGGCATAGAAAATAAGATGGCACCCATGTAAACATGGCAAGTTATATTACATATTCAAACATGGCAGAAACAACAATAAGTAGGCATGTTGGTGAGCTTGAACCACTCACCACAGAGCAATACATGGCATGGCAAGGCAACCAACAGTAAGAAGGCATGTTTAGGAAGCTAAGCATGGCAAGTGCAAGGTCATAGGGTACATGGATCACTAGGAAACAATGATGGAAATATAGAACTTAATGTTAACAGACTGACAACAACATTATCAAGCAACTTTGGAGCAAGATAACAACATGTTTCAGCAGGCTATAATTGCAACCAAGGGCATGAATGGATATAGCATGACATGTAGATCAAAACATGTTTATAGGACATTTCCAGATTATGCATAGAATGATTAGTAGCAACATGTTTACATAGCAACAAAATATAACAGAATCTGTCTAGCAAAACAGCAACAGCAAGTACCCCACTTAACAAGCTTGATTCACTCACCACAAGTCATTGCATGACAAGATAAGCATAGCATCATCAAGAAGGAATGTTTGTTAAACAAACCAAGTCAAGAACAAGTCCATAGCATGCAAGGATCAACTATAGTAACCTTGGCCAAATTGAATAACAAGTAAACAATCTGCCAGGAAACATTTTGAAGCAAAAGTAGAGCACTCAAATGACATGCTAAACTACTCAATAATTGCAAACAAGGGCATGAATGGATAGACAATAACCATATGTTCAAAACACCCTTACTGAAGTATCTCAAAATATGCATGGATCTCTCGGTAGCATCAAGTTTACATGGCATCAAAATAACAGCAGAACAGGGACAAAAATCAGCAATATCACGAAGCCTAGTTTGCATGCTTGTGCTAGTCACCACATTGATCACAAAAATACATGGCATACATCCCTGGAAAGATGGCATGGCATAGATCAAAACACATGAAGACATCAACCTCATAGGATGCACACATCAATCATGGCAAAAATGACAAATGAGCAAGTTATAACAGTTTCAGCAGGTTAACAGCAACATGCACTCTTCCAACAGCATTTCGGGCATCAAGACGAGCTCAAATGAAAATGATGCAATGGAATGAAATGAAGTGCTCGTTGAGGCGGACAATTTGACATATTACACGCACGAAACGGAGCAGTGTGCACAGAGATACGACAGGTCAAACATGACATGATTATGCAAAATAAACCGGGGACTTAGCAGAATTTCACCTCGCGAAAAAAAACTAGCAGGTCGGGGAAGATCCATTCCTCGTACAGGACGCCTCCGGTGGAAGTCAACGGCGACGAGGAAGGGGCGTGGGACTCCGACGAGGCTCGGGATGGCCGGGAATGGGTAGATCGGGCCATGGGCAACCGGATCCGGGCAAGAGCAGCGGCGGACGGAGCTCGGGGCGGCGCTGTTGCCGGTGGAGCTTGGGGCGCCCATCCATGGCGTCCTGGCACAGGAGAGAGAGAGAGAGAGAGAGAGAGAGAGAGAGAGAGAGAGAGAGAGAGAGAGAGAGATCGTGAGGGAGAGCCTCGGAGGAGAAGTAGGGGCACGGGGAGGAGGTCCCGCGATGGGGCTGGCCTGGCCTCGCCGGAGTTGGTCGCCGGCAGGGCGTCTCGCCGGCGGGAGCTCGGGCGGAGGCGGAGGCGAAGGTCGGGGACGAGGCCATGGCAACGGAGCAGAGCGGGAGGCGCGGCACGGATCCGGGCCTGGCGCGGCGGCGGATGGGCCCGGGCGGGCTCCGGATGGGCCTGGGCGGGCCGCGGCGCTGGTGCAGCGAAGTGGGCGCAGGTGCGGGGCGACGTGGAGGACGCCGGTTGGCTGCGGCGGCAGGGAAGGTGACGTGGCGGCGCGTGATTCGCCGGGTGAGGTGGAAGCTGGACGTGTCCGGCCGGAGTTGGACATGTCCGGTGGCGGCGGGGGAAATTCTTAGGGTTTCATCTGCGATTTGGACGGGGGAGGCACATATTTATAGGTAGGGGGAGCTAGGAGAGTCCAAATGAGGAGCGGTTTCCGCCCACACGATCGTGATCGAACGACCGAGAGCATGGAGGGGAGTTAGGTGGGTTCTGATCCACTTTGGAAGGGGTGTTGGGCTGCAACAAAAGAGGGCTTTGCGGTTACCCGGTTAACCGTTGGAGTATCAAACGGACTCCAAATGGCACGAAACTTGACAGGCGGTCTACCGGTGCTATACCAAGGCCGCTTGGCAAACCTCGGGCCATTCCGAGAAAGTTTAATACCCGCTCACAACAAAAGACAAAAGGGGGACGCCGGAGGACATAGGAGTGCCGGACCGCAAAACGGACAACGGGGAAAATGCTCGGATGCATGAAACGAACACGTATGCAAAATGAAATGCACATGATGACATGATAAAATGCAACACGCAAGCAAATAACATGACAACAACGGCGAATAACTGGCAGACACCTGGCGCATCGAAACCGGGGCGTTACAACACTCCTCCACTAACAAGAGATCTCGTCCCGAGATCTTAGGACCGAGACGGAAGGGGAAAAGGATGAGGTGAAACAAGAACTCAAGAGAAAAAACGAAGAATCGAGAGCACTCGAGAAGAAGAGAGGAACGAGGAGAATGACGAGAATTGAAAGCTCACGGAATCAGAGAGACTATGAAACGACTCGTTCTAACCGTAGTGGTTAGAATGAGAAAAGAAACGACGATTTAGGCAGCACTCCGGCTGAAAAAGGAAGGATTAGAACAAGAACTTGAGAGGATGGAATGATACTTGATGAACTCTTGAAGAATGAATTAAATCATGAAGAATCACCATGAAGAACTCCGGTAAACAAAAAGGATGATGAGATAGAATGAAGGATGAAAGAATAGGATGATCCTTGCGATGATTTAGATGGAGGTTCCGACGAAATGGCCGAGGAATTTGAACTCCGGAAAAGAAAAGATGAAACACTTGAAACTAGAATTTATTCCTCAAGAACAAACTCCGAACAAAAAGGATTAATCACTTGGAAGAAATAAGAATAAGATTTATTGTATGCTTATCCTTCATCAAATTAAATTGATGACAAGCAATGGATTTTGCATATTACTTATTCTTCTTGAAAAGGATTGAGAAGTGACATATCGCAAACTTGAGAAGGTCTTCAGGAACCACCGTTGGGATTGAAACGAACGAATGAATAAATATGATAATCAAGGAAAAAGAATCATGAACGAACCACCGGAAAAAATAGAGAACGATAACTGGAATGATGGCCTCCGGTGAAATGAAAAGAAATCAACTCCTGAAATACTCCGGATGGGTGAAAAGAATTTGCAAGACTTGAAACAATTTGATAGGATAACATCGAGCTAGCACCGCGAATTTCCGGGAGAACGGGCAAGATTTAAGAGAAATCTTCTTCTTCGGTCTTCAAATGACGACGAGAAACACCACCAAAATTAATGAGATACTCCGGGAGGATAGAAAGGGAAGAGGTTGAGCCAACAATGAAATGAATTTGAAAGCGATCTTCGAGAAGGCATGTGACTGATGGAATCCATTCTTACATCACACTTTGAAAAGAATTTGAGAATAACTCCGGGGGAATTAGAAGAGTCAGGTAAGATCCTGGGAAAAGACCTGTGGGTTAGGGCCCACTGAAGAAAACACCGTTGGAAAGGGATGTTGAAGAGATAGATGATGCACCGGAACAATTGAAATATTTGAATGAGGTGACAACCTCGAATTAATTCAAACACAGACGAATCTCCTGAGATTTCTTCCGAACTCCGGAATGATAAACTGGCGAGAGGTGAACGAGCAGGGAAAACACTTGATCCGAGGAAAAGAATATGATCAACCCGAAAAACTTGAATTGAAAACACCGGAAAAAAAAGGATGAAGAATGACGAACGAGACGAGAATCCACCGGTTGAAATAATTGAGGGAAGACTGAAGAGACTCCACACGAATGAAGTTGATGGTCGAAAGAGACTCAGACTCCGGGAAGAAGAGGGTGGGAGGGCGGGAAAAACAAAGGCAACTTGGAAGGGGAACCGACGAATATCTTGAAGAGAAAACACCGGTTAAAATCATTGAGGAAAGAAATCAAAGACTTCGCACGAGTAGGATGGATACTCGAATATGGACTCCGGTTCCAAGGAGAAAAAGGGTGGGCGGGTGGGAAAGAAAACAACTGAGGATTGAACTTGGCAACGATGACGAGGCTCGAGTCAACTTGACGAGAAATGCACCAGATAAAAGAGGATGGACAACTCACGAAACTAACCACATGATCCTAAAGAAAATTTTGAACGGGAAGAGGAGTAATTCAAAACACCTACGTCAAGATTCCTCACCAGAGCGACGAAGGGGCTGAGGAGTAAAAAGAATTCCTACTCTCCGATATAACTAGACTCCGAAAATAGTTTTCTTCTAGACTCAACAACGGCCAAACTACACGATCAATCAAGGGGGGCTCCTAAGGTCGGTCGAGGCTCTAATACCAACTTGTCACGCCCAATATGCGACCTTATCCAAAAGGAACTCGAAGGTCCCACCAAGGATAGACCAGCATATTGAAACACTTTTGCAAGGTGGATATCATTACATCAACATTACATAATAGATGGGGATACATCCAATACATACAATGTCACATGAATACAACAATACAACATACAAGAACAACATCCGACTACGGATGAATCATAAACAGAAACTCAAACAATATCCACCCTGCTAGCCCAGGCTGCCGACCTGGAACCTATCCCCTGATCGAAGAAGAAGCAGAAGAAGAACTCCAAAACAAAGGAACATCGCTCTCGCATCATGATCGTCGCATAACCTGTACCTGCAACTGTTGTTGTAGTAATCTGTGAGCCACGAGGACTCAGCAATCCCATTACCATGGGTATCAAGACTAGCAAAGCTTAATGGGAAAGGAAGGGGTAAAGTGGTGAGGTTGCAGCAGCGACTAAGCATATATGGTGGCTAACATACGCAAAAGAGAGTGAGAAGAGGAACAAAGGAACGGTCGTCAACTAGTAATGATCAAGAGGTGATCCTGAACTCCTACTTACGTCAAACATAACCCAAAGAACGTGTTCACTTCCCGGACTCCGCCGAGAAGAGACCATCACGGCTACACACACGGTTGATGCATTTTAATTCGGATCTGGTGTCAAGTTATCTACAACCGGACATTAACAAATTCCCATCTGCCACATAACCGCGGGCACGGCTCTCGAAAGTTTATACCCTGCAGGGGTGTCCCAACTTAGCCCATGACAAGCTCTCGCGATCAACGAAGGAATAGACCTTCTCCCAGGAAGACCCGATCAGTCTCGGAATCCCGGTTTACAAGACATTTCGACAATGGTAAAACAAGACCAGCAAAGCCTCCCGCTGTGCCGACAAATCCCGATAGGAGCTGCACATATCTCGTTCTTAGGGCACACCGGATGAGCCAGAGTCGGGTTGGCATAGACCCTGGTTGCCCAGGGGGCGCCGGACATCGCTCGGTTCGGACCAGCACTTAGACAAGCACTGGCCCGGGGGGGCTAAAATAAAGATGACCCTTGGGTTGGCCGACCCAAGGGAAAGGGATAGGTGGTGGTGAGGCAAATGGTAAAACCAAGGTTGGGCCTTGCTGGACAAGTTTTATTCAAAGTGAACTGTCAGGGGGGTCCCATAAATCACCCGACCGCGTAAGGAACGCAAAATCCGGGAACATAACACCGGTATGACGGAAACTAGGGCGGCAAGAGTGGAACAAAACACCAGGCATAAGGCCGAGCCTTCCACCCTTTACCAAATATATAGATGCATTAATAATATAAGAGATATTGTGATATCCCAACAAAATCCTGTCCACCATGGAGAAAATCTTCAACGTCACCTGCAACTAGCAACGCTATAAGAGGGGCTGAGCAAAAGCGGTAACATAGCCAAACAATGGTTTGCTAGGAATGGTGTCAAAGGTTAGAGGTTCATGGCAATATGGGATGGCTTGATAAACAGGTAAATAGGTAGCGCAGCATAGCGATGGAACAAAGCAACTAGCATAGCAATGATAGTAGTGAGATCCAGGGTAGCGGTCATCTTGCCTGAAATCCCGCAAGGAAGAAGAACGAGTCCATGAAGAAGATGAAGCCACGAAGCCGAACCAACCGTAGACGAACGAATCCTCACGATCGCAACGAAACAGGAACTAACAAGAAGAAGCACACAACATAGGTAAACACACCACACATGAACAAGGCATGATGCACAACAAGCATGATGCATGACCAAGCTACATGAATCTACTCATGGCAAGAGATGATGCAAATAAGAACAACACATCAAGGCAAGTTTAAATAAGGCCGAAAACAACATATAACAATTCTGGTAAGTCCTCATATGCAAATTTCGAAATTGGTCCAGATCTGAATAAACCTTATGTTCAAGTTGTTAAACAGCAAGTTAAAGAGCACCACGAGGATCTACACGAAATTCTAGTCAAGTTACATATAAAGTTCATTAGATTCGGAGCTACGGCCTAGAAGATATGAGCAAAACAAGTTAAACATGGTATTGATGCAAAATGCATACAAACATCAAGCAATCACACCAAAACAAGGATGCAACATGATAATATGAAACTACATGCAAAAACAAGCAAGATTCATATAGAGCACACTCAAAACAGAGCAACGGTTCAACACATACACTCTATACAAGTCATAACAACAATCTATCCAAAACAGCAACCAGGCATATTGCAAGCATCAAAACAATATGCTACAGCACCCCAACATAAGAACAAAAGGCATGGGCATGAAGTACAGGTAAAGCATAACAAAACATGAACACTGAGATATCTCCAAAAATCACTAGAACATGCTCCAAAACACATGGTAAGATTGCAAATAATAACAGTTTCAGACCTTAGCAGAAATAACATCAGGTTGCAATGTTTAGAGCAAGCAAACAACATGTTACAGGAACTTATCATGGCAAACAAAGGCATGGCATGAATCTACTAATTGCATAGATCAAAAGTCCCTTACTGACCATGAGCCAAAAAGGCATAGAAAATAATGTGGCACCCATGTAAACATGGCAAGTTATATTACAGATTCAAACATGGCAGAAACAACAATAAGTAGGCATGTTGGTGAGCTTGAACCACTCACCACAGAGCAATACATGGCATGGCAAGGCAACCAACAGTAAGAAGGCATGTTTATGAAGCTAAGCATGGCAAGTGCAAGGTCATAGGGTACATGGATCACTAGGAAACAATCATGGAAACATAGAACTTAATGTTAACAGACTGACAGTAACATCATCAAGCAACTTTGAAGCAAGATAACAACATGTTTCAGCAGGCTATAATTGCAACCAAGGGCATGAATGGATAGAGCATGACATGTAGATCAAAACATGTTTATAGGACATCTCCAGATTATGCATAGAATGATTAGTAGCAACATGTTTACATAGCAACAAAATATAACAGAATCTGTCTAGCAAAACAGCAACAGCAAGTACCCCACTTAACAAGCTTGATTCACTCACCACAAGTCATTGCATGACAAGATAAGCATAGCATCATCAATAAGGCATGTTTGTTAAACAAACCAAGTCAAGAACAAGTCCATAGCATGCAAGGATCAACTATAGTAACCTTGGCCAAATTGAATAACAAGTAAACAATCTGCCAGGAAACATATTGAAGCAAAAGTAGAGCACTCAAATGACATGCTTGACTACTCCATAATTGCAAAAAAGGGCATGAATGGATAGACAATAACCATATGTTCAAAACACCCTTACTGAAGTATTTCAAAATATGCATGGATCTCTCGGTAGCATCAAGTTTACATGGCATCAAAATAACAGCAGAACAAGGACAAAAATCAGCAATATCACGAAGCCTATTTTGCATGCTTGTGCTAGTCACCACATTGATCACAAAAATACATGGCATACACCCCTGTAAAGATGGCATGGTATAGATCAAAATACATGAAGACATCAACCTCATAGGATGCACACATCAATCATGGCAAAAATGACAAATGAGCAAGTTATAACAGTTTCAGCAGGTTAACAGCAACATGCACTCTTCCAACAGCATTTCGGGCATCAAGACGAGCTCAAATGAAAATGATGCAATGGAATGAAATGTAGTACTCGTTGAGGCGAACAATTTGACATATTACACGCACGAAACGGAGTAGTATGCACAGAGATACGACAGGTCAAACATGATATGATTATGCAAAATAAACCGGGACTTAGCAGAATTTCACCTCGCGAAAAAAAACTAGCAGGTCGGGGAAGATCCATTCCTCATACAGGACGCCTCCGGTGGAAGTCAACGGCGACGAGGAAGGGGCGTGGGACTCCGACGAGGCTCGGGATGGCCGGGAATGGGTAGATCGGGCCATGGGCAACCGGATCCGGGCAAGAGCAGCGGCGGACGGAGCTCGGGGCGGCGCTGTTGCCGGTGGAGCTTGGGGCGCCCATCCATGGCGTCCTGGCACAGGAGAGAGAGAGATCGTGAGGGAGAGCCTCGGAGGAGAAGCAGGGGCACGGGGAGGAGGTCCCGCGATGGGGCTGGCCTGGCCTCGCCGGAGTTGGTCGTCGGCAGGGCGTCTCGCCGGCGGGAGCTCGGGCGGAGGCGGAGGCGGAGGTCGGGGACGAGGCCATGGCAACGGAGCGGAGCGGGAGGCGCGGCACGGATCCGGGCCTGGTGCGGCGGCGGATGGGCCCGGGCAGGCTCCGGATGGGCCCGGGCGGGCCGCGGCGCTGGTGCGGCGAAGTGGGCGCAGGCGCGGGGCGACGTGGAGGACGCCGGTTGGCTGCGGCGGCAGGGAAGGTGACGTGGCGGCGCGTGATTCGCCGGGTGAGGTGGAAGCTGGACGTGTCCGGCCGGAGTTGGACATGTCTGGTGGCGGCGGGGGAAATTCTTAGGGTTTCATCTGCGATTTGGACGGGGGAGGCACATATTTATAGGTAGGGGGAGCTAGGAGAGTCCAAATGAGGAGCGGTTTCCGCACACACGATCGTGATCGAACGACCGAGAGCATGGAGGAGAGTTAGGTGGGTTTTGGGCCACTTTGGAAGGGGTGTTGGGCTGCAACAAAAGAAGGCTTCGCGGTTAGCCGGTTAACCGTTGGAGTATCAAACGGACTCCAAATGGCACGAAACTTGACAGGCGGTCTACCGGTGCTATACCAAGGCCGCTTGGCAAACCTCGGGCCATTCCGAGAAAGTTTAATACCCGCTCACAACAAAAGACAAAAGGGGGACGCCGGAAGACATAGGAGTGCCGGATCGCAAAACGGACAACGGGAAAAATGCTCGGATGCATGAAACAAACACGTATGCAAACTGAAATGCACATGATGACATGATAAAATGCAACACGCAAGCAAATAACATGGCAACGACGGCGAATAACTGGCAGACACCTGGCGCATCGAAACCGGGGCGTTACAGAAGTGCAACCATACACTAACCAATTTCCCCTGTGTCATTTGTCACGAAGTCAGCGAGTCGCCTTCGGAGTAGAGCAGACACCAGTGACCAGTGCCAAGTGCCAGTGTTGGTTGGTGTGTGCCCTCGTGTGTTTAGGTCCCAGACAACTTGGTTTGTACTCCCTATGTCTCAAAAGTGGTGAAAATCTCTTATATTTGAGACAGAGGGAATATTTATTAAGGCTTCTCTTTGCTCCCGGTTCCAATTGAGGCCCAAAATCTCTCTTGGGTTTAAGGTATAAATTTTGCTCTTTTCCCTTTTTAGGTAAAAAAGAGAGTTTCTTTTTTTCTTCCGTGGTTGATGGTTAGTTAGTGTATGTTTGTTTCTCCACTTGGGGTTCGGTCCAATTTCTATTTACTCCAGTGGATGATGCCGCTTAACTCCCCCCGTGGAGAGATGAGTCCTTGATTGAGCTAGCTAGATCTGAGCACTTGGGAAATAGAAAGAGCGGTCTCTTCTCTTGTAATTTCCATTCATATTTCTTAAGTTATTACAAGTACACATGTAACTTCTATTTTTAATTTACCTTTCTGTTTGTGGAGACACGTGTACTGTGAGTTTTGATTCGCTGAAAAAGACAGTTAGTGACCAACTTCTCCTTTGAGCAGGGAGAAGTTGTCCTAAAGGTAGGTAAAGAAGGACATGGCTGACACTGAAGCTGGCAAGCGAGCCACTGATTCTGACACTGCAACACTGATCCAAAACACACCGTTGAAGCTTAGAAGGTTCAAGCAGCAATAGGCCACATAGACCACCTGTCCAGAGACAACGACTAGGTTGTCGAGATCACGCTCGATGTACAACGTGATTCAGTGTCGGTCCAAGGCGTCAGGCCAGTGCTTGCGGATGTTGCGTGGCTGACGCAAGGAAGAGATACGACAGAGGCAAGAGTACCGCTGCAGTGGCACTCAAGGGCTTGCAGCTTGTGACTGCCAAAGTTGCCGCTGTGGAGAAATCATTCAATCACCTACACGTTGATGGTGTCCTGCTCCGTTCCAGATTTGGGAAATGCATTGGTAGGTAACTTGAACAGTTTCAGTGAGTCTTCCTTGGCACGGAGATGGCGAGGCCGGCGACGTCGTCGGTGAGGAAGTCGGGGATGTTGGTGACGCGGATCCGGTGCTCCCGGCACTAGGGAGGTTGACGCGGTCGGTCCCCACAGAGAAGGACGGCGGCGCATCGATGCGGCATCGGCCTTGCCAACGACGGCGCCGATGGCGGAGGCGTTGGCGCGAAGGAACTCGGCGCGCCCGTCGGGAGGGGAGTCCCAGGAGTGGAAGATACGGAAGCGAAGGTCGAGCTCCTGCTCCAGGTAAGCGTTCCTCCGGAGCAGCAGCAGCATGCCGACCGCCGGGAGCAACGAGGACGGCAGCGGCTGGCTGTTGTGTGGTGGGTGGTAGCGCCGGCCTTTTGCTAGCGTTTTATTTTTCTTTTGCTCTTCTAGGAGCGGTGGGGAGACAGTGGAAGGAATAGGATAAGGTTTGGTGATGTGTGAGGTCTAAGAGCATTACTAGTAGAGTCCTCAAACCCTCAAACCCCTAAAAATAACCGCTTTTTTACAGTTTTCGCCGAAAAAACGCCGTAGACTAGAACCTCTAAACCCTCAAACCCGTAAAAAAATTTAGAGGTCCAACCCTCAAACGACTTTGCAATCTGTAGAAGTAGGGGTTGAGGGGAAAATCTCCCCCCAACCCGCACTCCTCCTCATCGCTCGCTCCGAGCTCGCGCGGGAGGCAACCGCTCCTCCTCTCGCCGCGCCGACCATGGAAGGCCTCGCCGCCGCCGCGCCCCCGCCCGCCGCGTCCGCCGCTCCCGCCCCGCCCGTCCCGCTAGCCCCGGCACCCGCCCCCGCCCCCGCCCCCCGCCGCCCCTCGAGGAGCCGCGCCCCGGTCGCCCAGGCGGTCCAAGCCGAGCCGCCGCCCTGCCCTCCCGCCGGCCGCGGCTCCCGTCCTGCCCCTCCCTCCCCCATTACGGCTGTTGTCCCTCGCCTCGCTCGCTTTTGCTTGTCCGCCCCTCCCCTCGCGCTCATGGCCACGCCCCTACACGTCCTCGTCCCTATGCCGTGCGCCGCTAGCCGCTGTGCCCGACCGCCGTGGCCTCCCTTGCCCGTCCGCACACGCGCTCAGCCGCTCGTGCCCGCTCTTGCGGCCGTTCCTGCCGCTGCGTTTCGCTACTCTGCTGCCGCTGCTACAGTAACTGAATGTTACTGTAGCGCTGGCTAGCTTTTGCTATTTCTACCTTCTTAGCTCTCTGGATGGCAACAAAACTATGGTCAAACAAAGTCTAACTTCGTTGAAATTAATTTGTATGGGGAGTACACATGACAACCTCCAAATTATTCCATTGGACCAAATTCAAATACGGCATGGTTTAATTCCTATAAAAATGACAAAAGTCTAAGTTCTGTTAAGAGAGGAAACTGAAAAACAGATTTACTGTCTTCACTACTTCAGAGCATTGTAGTACTGTTGGTGTAGAGTAAAACACTTATATGTAGTGTCTTCATTAGAAATACATAACATTAGTTATAGCCTTCGGAAAACAACCAAGTGAAGTTTAAAAAAAACGGAACAATTCTAAGACTTAGCCAATTTTCAGGAATTTGTGATATGTCATATGATGAAATGTGATGAAATGTGTGATATATGAAATGACAGTTTTAAAGGTTGGGGTTGAGGCAAAGACTAGAACCCTCAAATCCAACCCTTAAAGCAGTTTACGGGTTGGGTTTGAGGGTTTAGTCTTTGCCCCTGTTTTCCAACCCTTAAAAGTGTCAAAAACTGGCACTTCTCAACCCTTAAAACTGCTATAAGGGTTTGAGGGTTTGAGGGTTCTACTAGTAATGCTTTAAGAGGGATGCACGAGGCAAGGAGCGTCGCGTGTCCAGTTCTTTCTCTCTTTTTTTTCTTTATCGATGGCTCTTTAGTCAAGTGCTAATAATGAAGTAATACTAATATATAGCCTCAGGCATTGTTTATTTTTTTTGGTAATTATCACTAGCCTTTTTGTCATTTGGTTTATATTAGCATTGGATATTGTTTAATTCTTTTTTATCGGACGTGTTCGGTTTGGCTGTATTGGCTGTATGGTGCGATTTTTATACTGTCACAATGGTTTCAATAAATATTCAGTCATTATTATTTTGATAGTTTTATAAAAAGAATTAAATGATAATACTTTTATAAAACGATTAACACTTACAATAATCATACAGGTTATCTTGTGGTCTTCTGGATGTTCAATTTATGGAATACTTCATGAGAGATATTTTGTTCGGCAATCCTGAGAGGTATATTTTGCATCGTATCATAATACTAATTATTTTATATGGTGTCATTATTTTGGATCGTTTAACACCACTCATATTGTTGGGCATGAGGCATTTAAATCATTCGATAAAAAATGACAAAGGGAAATATGCATCAAATACATAATGTTTTCATTATAGATTATGTTAGTGACACTGAGAGTTGCTCACCTCAAAATTGGTCTGGCTTCAGATCCTTCCGTCCGGATGCGAAGAATTTTTTTCACTTTAGCTATATGTAAATTCCTGAAAATTAATTTTGTCACAGTCAATTTTTGGGCCGTTGATTTCGGGATTCGAACACGACACCTCAAGGTTGGTTGCAAGTAGCATACAAGCCATTAGCCACTTAGACACACGAGTTCACGTCTCCTAACGGCGGCGTGTCGTTTAAATAGGTAAACAACAGCGGCGAAACTTCAAACATCACATAGAAAAAATTCCCATAAACACGAACACATTTTCTGAACCACTTGCTACTGACGAACCTCGCTAGCCACCATCATTACTAACATTTTTTGAAATTCCATGAACCATTTTTGAAGACATGTTGAAAACATGATTTTTTTGTGAAAATTTGGAGAGTGAAATTCCCAAACATTTTTTGAAATTTGTGAACAATAATTGAAAGGCGAAAATTTATTGAAATTCCCTGAACATTTTTTGAATTCACAAACACATTTTCAAAACATGATTTTTCTTTGTGAACAATTTGGAATGTGAAATTCCCGAACATTTTTTGAAATTTGTGAACAAAAATTCAAGGATGAACATTTTTTGCAATTCCCTGAACAATTTTTGACTTCACAAACACATTTTGAAAACATGATTGTTTTTGGTGAACAATTTGGAAAGTGAAATTCCTGAACACTTTTTGAAATTTGTGAACAAAAATTCAAAGGAGAACATTTTTTGCAATTCCCTGAACAATTTTTGACTTCAAGAACACATTTTGAAAACATGATTGTTTTTTGTGAACAATTTGGAAAGTGAAATTCCCGATCAATTTTTGAAATTTGTGAACAAATATTCAAAGGCGAACATTTTTTGAAATTTCCTGAATAATTTTTGAATTCACGAACACATTTTGTAAACATGATTATTTTGTGAAAAAATTGGAAAGTGAAATTCTTGAACATTATTTAAATCATTGAACAAAAATTGAAAGGTGAACATTTTTAAATTCCCGGAATTCATCTTGAATTTGTGAACAAAGCTTGAAAACATGAGCAATTTTTTGGATTTGCGAACAAATTTTAAAAGTGGGAACATATTTTGAAATTCACAAAGGTTATCTAATTTTTTGAATTTGTGAACACATTTTGAGAACGGGAACATTTTTGAATTTATGAAAAAAAATTGAAAACAGGAATTTTCTATTTGTTAGTATTTTCTGAAAATATCAAACAAAATATTCGGAAATCACGTCTTTTACCTGAAATTCCAAACATTCTTCAAAATTGTGAACGAAAAAAGAGAGACAACCTTTTGAATTCGGAAGAATATTTGATATTTCAAATCATTTTTTAAAAATATTAAAAAAATAAATTTTAACAGAAGGTGGAAATGGAAACGGGAAAGAAGAAAAGGAAATTGGAAAAATAGAAAACAGAAAACCTGAAAATCGGGAGAAAGAAAGTTCCAAACCGAAACGAACGAACTGTATAAATGGGCCAGCCCAGTCGATTCGCTAGTGTCCGACCCTGTGCGAAACGGCGACAATTTGCCGCAAAGTGCGGCAAATAGGGATTTTCGTTGATTTCTGCGGAATTCCCTATCCGCCGCATTTTGCGGCAAAATGCCGACCTGCCGCACACCCCTTGACCGTTCCTGGGCTGGCCCTTGTCGGATGCATCCTACAGAGAAAATCGAACCTCAAACCGCCAACTTCTGGAGATGCGAGTCTAGCCACTCAACCTTACCAACACTAGTGTTCTATAAGTGCAAAGAGGTCTTGTATTATATGTTCCTTTCTTTCACGTATTTTTGTTTTTGTTTTCCTGTTTCTTTCTTTCTTTTATTTTTGTTTTAGAAATATCGCAACTTCAAAAAATATCAATATATTCAATACTTTATCTGGCTTTTAATAAAAAATGTTTGATTTTTTGTTCAGCTTTTAAATAACCGTTCTTTTCAAAAAATGAACAAAATTTGTTCGTGTTTGAAAATGTGTTCGGTGTTTCAAAATTTGTTGGTGATTTTCAGAAAATGTTCGCGTTTTCAAATTAGTTCTGATTTTCAAAAAGTTTTGGGATTCCACATTTGTTTCCTTTTTCAAAATTGCTCGTGATTTTCAAAAAATGTTCGTGTTTGCAAATTTGTTCAAATTTTCAAAATAGTTTTGGAATTTCATATTTGTTCCCAATTTTCTAAAATTGTTCATTTTTTCATAAAAATATTCACGCTTTCAAAAAACTGTTCACATTTCAAAATTTGGATTGATATTTTAAAAATGTTCAAGAATTTTAAAAAAATTTGTGGTTATAAACTTTTGTTCAAACTTTCACGCAATTTTCTGTTTTTAATTCTTTGTTCACCAATTCAAAAAATTTGTTCGGAATATCATGAAATGTTCCATTTTCCAACTTTTTGTTCACAAATTCAAAAAATGTTCACAATTTCATTTTTTTTGAATTTCATAATTTGTTCACAAATTCAAAAAATGTTCGCGGTTACAAATTTCTCTGGAATTTCATAATTTGTTCACATGATTTCAAATTTGTTCGGAATTTCATAATTTGCTCACAAATTCAAAAAATTGTTCACGTTATCACAAAAACAATTTCTGACTTTTCAAAAAAAATTTGTTCACATATTCGAAAAATGTTCTTGTCTCTATTTTTTCATGAATTCAAAAAATGTACGCACTTTTTTAAAGAGACACATTCAAAGTAACTATACTTTAAAACAAATCAATACAACAAGTAATTTTGGGTTAACTGCAGTAATTGGTTCCTGTTCGCTACAGTGCACAAGTCAGGTTTAGTTCTTTAACGCATGCACTGCACATAAACCAACTTTGCTAGTCTAGTCTGTTGGCGACGTGTGAGCGGTCGCTAGCACTTGGTCGCTAGTTCGAATCCTTGTTGCGCCTGACTTTTCTTTTTGCCATTTTTTCGTCCCGCGGTGGAGCTTCATGGGCCGGCCCCATCGAGCTGCCCCTGTGCGTCTGGCCACCAATTTGACGCAAAGAGCGTCCAATAGGAGCTCTCCATTTCTGCTTCATGATTCCTGCAACTTTTTTTCTGGGCTGGTCTGTGTGGTCTTTTGGGCTGTTTTTTTAATGACCAATATTTCGGTCAGCCAATTCTTTAACGGCCCGAAGCCCATTCTAATGCAAGTATTTCTGCTTCACTATTATATGATTATTCTTTGCATAATACGAAAAGTGCAATTTCAGTGCAAAGTTGTGTGCAAGTTTTTTATTTTTTTGCTTCTTAAATAGAAATACCAATTCCACTAGTTCATTATTACTTACGAAACTTCATTATTTTGATATTGTCTTAGTTTTTTTTATTTCATTTTCATTCTACTTTAAGGGTAATACCATTGCCACTAACTCATTTGTTCCAATTTTTGTAAAAAATCCACTTTTATATGCTTATTGTTGCAAAAAATTTAAAAGCACAATTTCTATGTATATTTTGTGGAAATTTTGTCACTGTTTGTTTTAGATTTTTTTCCATTTTCTTTCTTCAGTACCAATGTCCGTAATTCATTGTTCCTTAGAAAATTTAATTATTTTGAGTTTCTTTTTCATTTTATTTATTCTTGAGGGGTAATACCAATGTCACTAATTCATACTTCTTAATAAACATCTTTTTTGTGAAATTCCTCTATTTTATGCTTACTATTGCATATCATATAAAAAAGCAATGTTTGTGTATATTGTGTGCAAAATTATATTGTATTATTTTTATTTTCACTTTATTTGTTCTTAATGGGTAATAGCAATGCAACTAAGTCATTCCATCTTATAAAACATAGTTTTTTATTTACATGTGTGTAAGTATAAATGCAAGTACTAAGTACTATATGTGTGACTAATTCATTCCTTCTTATAAAACTTCCTTGTTTGTGAAAATTCCTCTATTATATGCATATTCTTGCATATTTTAGATAACGCAATTTATGTGTAAATTATGGGAAAGTTTTTATTATTTTCTAAATATTTTTTTTCTTTGTTCTTAATGGTAATACCAGTGCTGCTAATTAATTCTTTCTTAGAAAACTTTATCATTTACATTTATTGTTAACTTTTTTATTTTATTCTTTAATGTGAAACCAACACAAGTGTTAGATTTCTAATTTAATAGTTCAATTCTGCGTACTTCCTTTTTTGCTGTTGTCGGTAGCGGCTTAAAGGTGAAGAATGTTTTCGCGGCGACTTTACTAGAACAATCGATCGGGTCCAAAGTTGTGTGGCTTCTTTAAGACTATACAGTACGACCCGTGTAATTTATCAAAATAATTCTAATATTTTGTTGTTTAGTGTGATGATAACAAAAATGAGTTAGAAATATGTGTTTAAGTACCCTCTTCTCTCTCTTCAAAATGGTAAATACATATGATATGTATATGTGCATATATGTATTGTATATTTGTATGCATATACAAAATAAATAAATATACATGTACGAGAGATTGCACATAAAGTCACTAGCTGTTACATGCAAATATGTTTGACAGTGCGAGAGTGCTATTTAGGTCACCTACAAAGGCTTAGCGAACACAATACTATAGTAGCCTGTATTCAACGTACGAAAAAAAGACTGGCTTGGCACTAGTAGTGGACGTGGGCAGCGAAAAGTGCTTGCAGCTACCGAGCTTCATGGCTCTTAGGATTTGAAAATTTTGAAAAACACACGTACGGTGCTAAAAAAATATCTTAAAACGAATACGTGAATACATACACATATTCCTAAGGCCCAGTAAAAATGTGGAAACGAAATACTCTGTATTTTGGGAAATACAAAAATGAGAAATTTATAACAGAAATGGCATCCTTTTTCTCCTATATACTGTAGAAATTTGTTTTTTTTTCTATAGCCCCTAACGAAACGAGATTTCTACCGAAACTTGCCACGGGTACTCGGAATGTGTATATGTATCCCTAGAAAAAATCATATTTTTTTGAAACTTCAAAAACACAAATTTTCAAATGTTCAAATATAGAGAGCACTGGAGGTCGGGTGCTGCAAACTCTTTCTCACGGGGGCAGCCCTTGGTCCAGCTTGAATCAAAATTTAATGAGAAGTGCCGCTGGAGGCGCCGTTGCGCTGCAACATGACATGCAAATCGACTGAATATAAATTAAAAAACAGTCAAACTTACACGTAGTCGCTTTCAAACTTCTTTTATAGAGAAGCCGAGGAAGCTACTAGTCATTACACGTTCGGAATCTACACATACACATACGGTGATTTCCAGTTTAATCCGCGGTCATCTTGTAGTTGTACCACCGTGCGACGAGCAGGTACCCGCCGAAGTTGCCGCCACAGAGCATGGCCAGCAGCCAGAAGAAGTAGTCCAAGTGCCCGTCGTTGATGTCGTCGGGGATCCACCCGGGCCGGCCGCCGCTCGTCGTGACGCTCACCACGACGGACACGAGCGCCGAGCTCGCGTAGTTGCCCAGCGCGAAAGCCGCACGGGCGAGCCCCGAGCAGATGCTCCGCATGGCGTCGGGCGCTTGGTCGTAGAAGAACTCCATCTGCCCGATGAAGGTGAACACCTCCGCCGCGCCCAAGAGTACATACTGGGGCACCTGCCAGAAGATGGACAATGGCACGTACTCTGCACCGTCCGTGCCGCGGTACGTGCCGTTGCGCGTGACGACGCGGCGCCGTGCGACCTCAAGCATGCCGGCGGCGAGCATGGCGACCGTGAGGATGACGAACCCGACGCCCATGCGCGTCAGCTGCGTGAACCCGCGGCGGTGGCCCGTGAGGCGGCGCGCGAGCGGGACGATGGCGCGGTCGTAAAGCGGCACCCAGAGCATGACGCTGAGCGTGTCGAAGACGGTGAGCACTGCAGCGGGGATGCGAAAGCTGCCGATGCGCGGGTCCAGCGTGTCGCCTTGGAGGATGAAGGTGGTGGACACCTGCGTGTACGCGGCCGCAAAGATGATGCCGCACGCCCACACCGGCAGCAGACGGAGCACGCACTTGAGCTCCTCCACCTGTGTAACCGTGCACAGCCGCCACGGGCTCACTGGCTGCCCCTTGTCGCCCGCCGTCTCCAGGGCCGCCTTGTCCAAGAACCTGAGCGATCGATGACAACCGCAACCCGTGCAAAGATTAATTTGTGTTAAATGAGGTACTAATATGAGTCACTTGAATTCGTTCCAAGCAAATACACGACGCAACCGTCTTGTTCACCGTCACTGGTCCGTCTCATCTCCAGTGGCCTTAGGGCCATGGCGGCATGGTGGATCCCAGCCCATGCCGCCGGGAGGGCTCCATTTTTAGATGTTCCTTCGAGTTTTGTTTTCTTAGGGTTTGTGTCTTGTTCAGGAAGACGAGACGATGATGGCTCCTTGAAGATGGAATAAAATTCTCCTTGTCTAGTCGTTGTCCCGTGGTGCGTCTAAATCGTCGGTGGGTGTGTGGAGATGTGTCTGCAGCGGGTCTGTCCTTGGTGGATTTGCTCGGATCTGATGGTAGTTCATCTACGTTCGTGTGTCTTCAGATTGGATCCTTCCAATCTACGCTACTCTTCAAAAGCGGCGGTTGATGTTCTGGTATGCTAGTCCTATGGGGCCTTAGCTCGAAAGCTTCCTGACTGTGTACTACAATAAGTTTTGCCCGGCGAGGAAGGGATGATGACGGTGGCGTGCCTTCGGCTTGCTTCAGTGCTTGTAATCGTCGCTAGGTGGTCTACGGATCTAGATGTAATTTTTCTTATTTCTGGTGTTCATTGTATTACTATGATTGAAGATGAAGTTTTGTGAAAAAAACAAATAGAATATAAACTAGGCTATCTAAAATATTAACAAAGGAAGAACTCAACTGCAAAACCACATCTTTTTGGCAAGATTACCTAACGCATCGAGAGAAGGCTTGTCCCCATAACCAATTCTCTTGTGTCACGTTTTTTGTCCAAATTAAGGCCTTCTCTGATACTAATGTCACCATATTTATCTCACGAAAGTAAAATCGTTAATAGGCACAGAGCGTTTTCTTCTTTTCATTTTCCCACGTTCTTTTTTTTTTCTATGTTCATTGTTGTTCCTACGACATTTTCTTCTTTTCTTTTATCTCAAAAAGAGTTTTTTATTTTCAACGGCTTTTTCACCTTTTTTCCTTACAGTGCAGGTGTTTTTTCTACCCTGGAACAAAATAATGTGTGACCATGTGACACACGTGGTAAGCAATTCAAACAATTAAAATAAAATAAAATAATATGTGGATAAAATTTGAACTGTACCTTTTTTTCATACTTTTCTGTGGTTTTCTCACCTAGAAACCCTGGTAACTTATGTGTACTTTTTAACCCGGATTTTTATACTAAAATATACCTTCGTAACTTCTGTGTAACATGTTATTTACGCACCGCATATATGATATCCTATGCACAAACACATTCATAAATTTGACCCGGGGAAAAACCCGTTGAAAGGTACCCTCCTATAACTTCTATCTAAAAAGTATGGTAATATACGCACCGCATATCTGATAACTTACGTACAAAACACCACAGTAACTTTGATGGGGGAGGGGTCATTGTTCAAAACAAACCCATGATGACTTATGTGTAAATAATATGGTAATATACACACCGTAAACCTGATAACTTATGTACAAACACCATGAGAACTTTGAACTAGGGAAAAAATTGTTGAAAACATGCCTCCGGTAAGAGCAACTCCAACGGGCCGACCCAAACATATGGCGATTTTGTCCGCTTTTTGCCCGTTGGGTCGGCTAGGCGGACACGAATGTTCGCTTCCGCGTTTGGGACGGCGCGTGCGCCCAACGCTGGCGCGACCCATTTTGACTGCGCTAGAAAAAAAGAATGCATGCATATTTATTATTTGACATAGGAACAACATTAATTAAACATTAAAGCCGGCCACGAAGGCCGGCGGGAGTCCACGCGTCCACATTAGCATTTAAGAAAAATAAAAATAAACTAAACTACGCGCCGACGCGCTGCCCTAGGTGTCGTCGTCCTCCTCGTTGGGGTCCGTGAGATCTATGAGCGTCGGCGCCGGGCCGGCCCAGGGAACGCCGTGTTCCAGAATGCGTTCATATCAGGCGCGGGTTGTGCCGCCGCTTGGGCCGCCGCGGCTGGCGTGCCTCCTCCTTGGCCTCGTACTGCTCGACCTCGGCGTCGCGCTAGAGCAGGTACTCGCCGTCGCGGCGCTCCTCGGCCACCCGTATCTGGCGCTAGTGCTCGAAGTATGCCGCCTCCTGCGCCGGCGTCGCCCCCAGCCAGACCGATGGCGCGCTGACCCACTCGTGCACTACTCCCATCCAGGAGTAGCGCTCGATGGGGGACGGCTCTGGCTCCGGCTCCGCTTTCACAGGGGATGGCGGGGTCATCGGCGACAGGACGCAGTCGCCCGCCACGGAGAGGGCCATGGCTTGCGCCATGGCTGCCTCGTACACCGCCTCCTCTTTCTTAGCCGCCGCCGCCCTGCGCCGCTCGTCCTCCTCCCTCTCCCGGTAGACCGCCGCAAGGGTAGCCTGGTAGGCGGCCTCCGCCGCCTGGTCCTCCTCACGGATGACGAGCGGGGGCGGTGGCACGGTGCGGTCGACTTCGCGGACGCCGCGTCGCCTCGCCTCCTCGTGCTCGAAGGCGAACCAGCGCGCCCAGTTGGGCGAGTCGGAGGCGTAGGCGGGGTCGCGGCGTTACTCCGGCGTCAGGAGCGCCCCCCGGCGCCGCACCTCCTTCATGTGCGCCCTAGCCGATCGCGGGTCCGCCGGCACCGGGATCCTCTCCGTCGTGCGACAGGGTGGCGTCAGGGTACAAGAGAGGCACGCGGTGCTGCCAGTGCCACTCTGCCTGGTCCACCGTCACGTTGACGCGATGCCTCGGTCGGCGAGTTGGCGCTGGCGAAGGCGGGAGAAACTCCGGGGGAAAAGGGATGGCGGGCGACTTGCCCTTCGCCTTGCTGCTGCTGCCGGAGAAGAGCCCCATTTGGCACGGCTGGGGTGGCTAGGGTTGGCTAGGGTTTGCCGGCGACGGGGGAGCGAGTGTGGCTAGATGGGGACGGGGGTTGGATGAGGACGGCCCCGCCGTATGGTTGGCTTAAAAAAGGACAACCGCCGTCACTGACGCGTGGGCCTGGGGTCATAAATTAAGCTGACCAACGAGGTGGCGGGTAGTTGGATGACAACCAGGTGGGGCCACGACGGACACCCAAAAGGCGCGCGTGGCGTTCGTTCGCGTCCGCGCCGACGCATTTGGGGCACAAATTTGGGCCGCAAATGCGTCGGCGCGGACATGAAGCGGACTCGATTTGGGTTTGGGTCGGCGCATTGGACCTACTCTTTCCCCGCCGACCCAAACAGACGGCAGCGGACGAAATGGGTCGCCCCGTTGGAGTTGCTCTAACTTCTCTGTAAATTGCATGATGATTTACACACCCCGGAGATGATAACACATGTACAAACACCATGGTAACTTTTAACCCCGCTATAAAGTTCTTCGAAAGATCCTAGTTAAGTACTGTGTAAATAGCATGATAATATATCCATTAGGCCTGATAATTTCCGAACATCGTGGTAACTTTGACCCCCAAGAAAAAATGTTGAAAGTACATCCTCGACAACTTTTGTGTAAATAGCATGATAATTTCTGAACATCGCGGTATCTTTACCTAGCCTTGGCCTAGTAACTTTTGACGCGAAAAAAGTCATCGGGGCATACCAACATGGGATCTAGTTTCGAAGGTCTCATCGCGACATCTTTTATTTGGTTAAAATGGATTTTGAAAGAACCGATGGTTTGAGGCATCAAACATTTTGAATCTTCAAAATAAGAAGAATCCAGGATGACATCAGTTTTTCCCCTCTAGTGCATGCGTGCATGTGCAGGTGGGGAGAAGGTTGGGATAATCATTTGTATGCCCCAATAATTTCTTTGTAAATAGCATGATAGCTTATGTATGGTATACATGATAACTTACGTACCACATACATGGCAACTTTTGACCCGAAAAAGAAGTCCATAGAATCTAGTTTTGAAACTCTCGTCGCAAGGATTTTTTTAATGTGAAAACGAATTTTGAATCGGATCGATGATTTGAGCTACAAAACATTTTGAATTTTGAAATATGAAGAATGTAGGATGCAAACATCTTTTCATCCTCTAGTGTATGCATGTATGTATGAAGTTAGAGAAAGAAGTGTGGGGGTAAACAAGAGAGACATTCTAATGCATGCATACATGTTATTAGGGGGGGGGGAGTAGTTTGATAGTTGCGCTTAATATGCACTACAGAGATAGTATCATACACTAATAGGCGGGTATGTGCACAACACGTGCATGGTTCAACCGATGGATACAAATCGTATCCCTTCAAACACAGTACCTTTGCACGTATGGCTTCATGGAGTCCATCGTTGCAGCTGTTCTGATTTTTATGTAAAAGGTTCACATGTTTAGAATTAGTATCTTGCACTGTAGCCAGCTTAAAAAAGCTTCACCGAGAGTTTCCAAATCTCGCCGATGAGATACATTAGGGCATCTCCAGCCGTTCGGTCCCCCAGGGCGTCTAAATTCGGCATCCTGGGGGTGAGTCGGCGCTAGCTCGGCCCCTGGGGGCGAGCTAGCGCCCAGTCACGCACCCAACGCGCCGGCCCCAGGACGCGGATAATTCAAACTCGGCCGTTCCCGCTCTCAAGACGCCGCAAGTCCGACGATCGGGCATAGTTTGTCGTTACAAAAAAATAGAGCGCCGCCGCCCTCGGCGTGTTCATTCATCACTCGGCGGGATGGGTCCCAGGTGTTGGCGGTGTCGGCGTGCGCGAGCTCGGCGGTGTCGGAGCTGCTTCGGTGTTGGGCTGCGCCGGCGCGGCTTCGACACTGCTTGGCAGCGACGTAGAGTCTTCGCTCGGCGTCTGTGCGGCCGTGGGCGTCGTCGGCGTCGTGGGCGTTGCCATCGGCAGCTCGTTCAGGATGAGGCCGCGCTGGACCAGGTACCACGCCTTGAGCTTCTCGTCGTTGCTCTGAAGCAAGTCCGCCGCACCCATCAGGAAAGCCATGTCGGTGTTCCTCTTCTTCGCGGCGACGTTCGTCCGGAGCAGGTCTAGCTTGATGGCGTTGTTCTTCATTAGCGCCGACCACCGCGCCTCGGTCTTCTCTTCGCGTAGGACGGCCCGGGCCTGGACGTCGGCGAGGCAGTGCTCGATGGACTCCTGCACTCGCGCAGTCGCCGCGTCGGCGTGCTTCCCCTTCTTGGCCAACTTGTGTCCGTCCGGCCGCCCATCCGACGCGCCCGGAGTCGGCACGTCCGGCTTGTACGTCTCCTTGGCCTTGTCGAGGGCACGCCGGACTTCCGCCCACTTCTCGCACTTGTCAATGCGCTTGTAGACGTGAAGGTGCTTGAAGTCGGCGTCTTGGTTGTCACCCCGGAACATGGCGAACATGCGCAGCAGCTGCGCGGACGGACAAACAGTTGGCGAACCGCGGGCGCAGGGGACGAAAATGCGCGGGCGAACGGCGTGCGTACCTGGTCTTCGACGCTGGCGCCACTCTCCGGGCAACCGTGACCTCCTCGACGATTCCGTGCCATTTGTTGCACGCCAACTGGATACGCCCCCAATGGTTCGCCATCGCCTTGGCACCGCGCTGTATGTACACGCCTTTGAAGTAGGGGTCGACGAGCTTCCGCTCGTCGAACTCGGCCTTGATGCGGTCCCAGTACGTCTCCAAGCTCTGGTTCGCGCCGGTGGTCGGGTCGAGGCAGACAACTTTCCACGCTTCGGCGAGACATTCCTCCTCCTTGGACGTCCATTTGATGCGCGGCTCGCCCGTCCTCGCCGCCCGCTTCTTTTTCTGGCGCCCCTTCGTCGGAACAGGAGCCGGCTCCTCCTCCTCCTCCTCCTCCTCGTCCTCCTCCTCGGGTTCCTGCGCATCGTCGCCGTAGACGTAGCCGAGCTCGGCCTCATGTCGCCGCTGAGGTCGACCACCTCGTCCTGGGTGGCGAAACCGGGAGACGAGGCGGCCGCGGCCGATCCTGTCGCGATGATGTCCTCCATGTCGGCTCCCGTGTCGTCGGCGTCGCCGAGGTGCGAGAAGGGCAGCGGCCCGCGGTAGAGATGTGGAGTCGGCGTGGTCGCGTAGGCAGGGAGCGGCGAGTAGTTGTATGGCGGGTACTGCACACCGGCGAAGGCCGGCGACGGCGTGCGCGTAGCGGGGTGACCATGAGGGAAGGTCACGTTCGGGTTGAACCCGCCGTGCACGTCGCCGTCGGCGTAGCCTGGCGACGACGAACCCCATGGAGATCCGGCGCCTTGCTGCCCCCAGGGCGCGTACTGGTGGGCGTGGCCGACGACGGGAGCATCGGCAGAAGAGGAGGACGCCGCCGCGCGCGCCGCGCTGTCGCGGGCCTTCTTGGCTATCCCCCGGTTCCGCCTATCGGCGGTGACCGCTTCTCGGCGCTGCACTTCCACCCTCCACTCGGCGTTCGACAGGCTCGGCGGCTTCGTTGGAGGCGCCCTCGGCTTCCTCTGTTTCGGTTGGGTAGCGGCGCCCGTCGCGGCAGCCGCGGCGCGCGGCTTGGTGTATTTCTTCGGCGGCATGGGCGGCGGGCTGCGAGCGGGGTTGGCGGGAGAAAGGGGGAGAATGGCGGGAGCAAGCCAATCGAGCGGGAGAGAAGTGAGAAAAAAGACAGTAAAAACGGCGGGAAAGGGCTTTCGGTCGCCTCCAGTGCGGGTCCACGCGCCTTTTTCGCTTGCGCCGGCTCCCCAAGCGCCCCCCAGGGCGCCGGGTTCGGCCTGGGTCCGCCGGCACCAGTTTTGGCCCGAGCCGGCGAAAAACGGGCCTCTGGGGCGCGACTGGGGCTTTTTTTCGGCACCGGCGCGGCGAAATCGCCTGGGGAGGGCCTGTTGGGGGCGCGGCTGGAGATGCCCTTAGTGCGCAACACTGCGGACACTCGTGGTCCGGCTATCAGTGCGTGTGCTGTGACCAGCTACACATGAGTGGATAACATCATACATAACTGAAGTTTTCCTATGTTGGCTGATAAGATGGTTCTAGAAATTAGTACTCCCTCCGTTCCTTTTTACTCCGCGTATAAGTTTTGGTCAAAGTCAAACTACACAAAGTTTGACCAAATTTATATTAAAAAATATGAAAATCTACAATACTTAAACTATATAATATGAAAATCTATTTCATGGTGCATCTGAAAATGTTGATTTATTGTTGTGAATGTTGATATTTTTTAATATAAAGTTAGTCAAACTATGCAAAGCTTGACTTTGACCAAACCTTATATGCAGACTAAAAAAAAACGGAGGGAGTAGTGTCCTCGTTGGAACTGTAGCCACTACTGTAGCTGCGAATCCCACCATTTTGAGCCGTTCGATGCACACTATCAATGGCTCACGTTGCTTTTTGGCCTTGAAATTCATAAGTTTAAAACTCGCACACCATATAGTATTGTCTTCGTTCCTAAATACAAGTTATTTTAGAGATTCTACAACAAATTACATATGGATGTATATAGACATATTTAAAGTAAAAATTCACTCATTTTACTCCGTACGTGGTCTACCGTGGAATCTCTAAAAGAACCTATATTTAGGAACGGAGGAAGTAGTATAGATAAGCATGATTATATAATACTCCCGCCTAATTAGTAACTAATCTTTAGGTGAATTACTAACTAGTAATCTTGATTAGTTGTAGATAATTAAAGATGGATAAAACTCCCATTTTAAGTGAACTTTTGCGGGTGTGCGGATGCACAGAACTTCACTTGACGGAGACTAGTAGTGGACAGAAAATAGGAACGGTGCAAGTGGAAGCAATGCTAATGCTAGCGACGGCCGGGGCACGGGCACTGAGCCACTGACCTGAACTGGTTGCTGTGCGCGAGGCGGCGGCTCCCCAGTATCGCGGACATGCCGTCGTCGCCGTCACGCTCGTGCAGCAGCGCGGCGTCGGTTGGGGTCGCCACGTCGCACTTCCTGGCGGCGGCGACGACCACCTGCGCGATCCTGGTGAGCGGGCTACCGCCGGGGGGCTGGTGGCGCCCGTACGCGCCGGTGCCGGCGAGGAAGAGCGCGACGGCGACCACGCTCAGCAGCGCCGGGATGCCGTAGCCAAGCCGCCAGCCGTGGGCGGACTGCACCCACACCAGCACGGTGCCGCCGACCAGCGACCCCAGGGTCAGGGAGAGGTAGAACCAGTTGAAGAAGGAGCTCTGCCGCGCGCGCTCGCCGTCGTTGGACTCCACGTCAAACTGGTCCGCGCCGAACGACGCCATGACGGGCTGTAGCGCGCCGCCCAGCCCCACCAGGTACAGCCCCGCGTAGAACACCGCGCTCTCCAGCGCAGCCCACGCGCTCGCCGTCACGACACCGTACCCCTGTTCCATCAAGATCCAGATCAGGTGAGGTGTTCCCTGGTATGCACGCACGTACTATATGATGCGCATCAGCGCGCGCACGCACGTACCGCGACGGAGATGAGGAGGAAGAGCGTGATGGTCCAGTATCTGCCGAGGAAGGAGTCGGCGAGGAAGGCGGCGGCGAGCGGCGCGATGCCGCTGGTGCCCTGCCAGTTGGTGACGCTGTTGGCGGCGGCCTTGCTGCCGGAGTGCAGCTGGACCTTGAGGTAGTTCACCAGGTTCGTCGACAGGCCAAAGTAGGCCGCGGACTGAAAGCAGTTGTTCACTGCAGGCAGGCACACCGCGCATGCATCAAGCATTCAAGCATAAGTGACACGGACGTACATGTATGCATGCCAGAGCGGGAACACGAGAACAAAACGAAAAGGTTGCGAGCGTTACCGAGGATGAAAGCGCAGCCCCACGAGGTCCGGCGATCCTCCTTGGACGTGGGATCGGCGGCGTCGCCGTGCGTGCCTTTTGATTCTACCCCTACAGCTTCCATGGTCTTAGCAGTTCGGGTGAGATTTACACAGGCGCGTGCATGCAGAGCAAATGAAAACCATTCCAGGCAAGGGTCACAATGGCACATATAAGAGCATCTTTAGCAAACCCCGCAAACCGGGCAATTCGGTAAAATAACCGTCGGTTTGCGGGATGGAGGGGGTTTGGCCGGCCCGAATAGATCCCGTAAATTTGGCCATCCCGGATTTTTTTGTGGGATCCCGAATCACAGGCTCATTTCCTTCATATCTACGGAATTTCCTATGATTTTGTTGGCTCCCCTTTTCTTTGGCGCGAACGAATTTTCGCTCGATTTCGTTCGCGCCTCCACTCCATGCAGCCGCCACGCCACACATCCCCGCCCGTTCTTGCCGCCCCGCGCCACATCCATTCCACCAAGTTTAAGCGCGCGCCGGGGGGTGCCCATTTGTGTCCGGGGGCTCGCCGTCGTCGCCGGCGCCATGGATCCGCCCGGGAGCTTGGCGCGCCACCTTTAGCAGACGGATCCGGCTGGTTCCGGCGCCGGTGAGCCTCGGAATCTATGGGGCTCGCCCGCGCACATCGGAGGAAGGGGGCGGTGCGGCTTTGCTTTGGTCGATGGGGAGAAGAAAGGAGCGGCATGGTTTTGCTTCGGCCGGCCGGGGAGAAGAAAGGGGTGGCACGGCTTTGCTTCATCCGGCTCCGAGCGGGGTATGTCCAACAACCGCGAATTTGTGCTCGATTTGGTTCAGTTGAGGTTCAGGTGAAATTAATGGGCGATTCGTGTGCAATTATTAGATGGATTGGAGTTCATCCTCGTCGTCTTCGTCCGATGGTACGGACATAGAAGAGATGATCCTCGATGATGATGTCGAAAACCTAGTGTTCTAGCAGCTCATGGGGAATTTGAGGCGGGGCCGAAGAAAAAGCGGCGGATCCTGCTCGGTTTGCCATTGTTCGAGGTCCTGCTTGCTTCTGGGATAAAAACCCCACAGAAACATCATGACTGCTTGTGCAATTTTACACAACATGATCACCGTGGATGAGATGGATTTGGATTTGAAGTACAATTATGACAATGTTGGTACCCTTGTGAAGCCTGCTAGGGACGCAGATGAGATCACTGCATTTCTTGAGACCCACCGGAAGATCGAGAACCGTGACTCACACAACCAACTCAAGCATGATCTTATTGAGCATCGGTGGCAAATTTATGGGGGATAGATTCATCCTTTTTATTCATTTTGTGTTTGATTTGAACAATTTGGTGTTGTAATAAGAACTCGAATTCGAACATTTGTTGTAATGAGACGGATTGTTGTATTCTAAATTACTTTTTGGATCATTTATATCCATATGCTTAATTTATAATATGATTCTATTCGGGTTTTTTGTTGAAATCTCTAATTTATAAAGTTATGCAAATTTTGCGGGACTGCGAGCCCTCCGGCACAGAACAGATCCCGTAAACACGCACCGTAAAACATTTGCGGGACGGGTTTACTGGATCTGGTCCGTCGGTTGCGGTACCGTAATAAAATTTTGCGGACGCCCGCAAAGCATGCCGGACGGTTGCGGGGTCTGCCATAGATGCTCTAACGCGCCAAGGAGCCAGTGAGTGGCACAAATCTGCCATGGCGTTAAATACATGCATGATGGCAAGGCAGGAAGTGACGTTTAACCGAGACACTGTGGTCAGCCGCGTCACGGATTCGCTAAGTCCCTTTCTTCTCCACTAAATCAACTGAGCTCCAAAGCAATTCCTCACGCAATTGAGATAACAAATTTGATGGAATATGGGGCCGCCTAGGTGCCAGTCAACTGAAAATATAATTCGCCAGGAAAGCAACCGGAGAGAACGACCCTGGAACGACTCGAGCATTCACGCGATTTTAAAACACACGCACCATCATATCCTTCTCGATCACGACCCTACGTACGTACACTGGTGACCATTGTGTCATGCGCACATGCGTCAGTGGTGATTCTTAAGCCTGCCCTTAAAAAAATATTTCAGCTAAACATACCATTTTTTTTTGCGGGGTGCTAAACATACCATTTTGAAATACGTTGATATGCTTTACACATGCAACAGTTATAATGCATTTGCTAATTAGGCTTAAGAACTTGCTGTTTTGAGCCGCCTTTCAGTGTCATGCTAGATTCGCCACTACTTGTCGTGGCTTTAGTATAACTTAGATGGAAAGGAGTAGTACTTAATTGCTTCGTGTAAACACATTTTGTCCGAAAGTGGCCGTATGCATTGTTCTGATGCAGAGGCCGGGAAGTCTTTCTTTTCGAAAAAAAAAACATTTTGTCCGAAGAGTAAATCTCTTGCCGGCCAGCCCAGAGTTCGCCGGCTACATTTGCATGTAAGGGGCCATCATGCATTTATTTAACAACATGGCAGATTTGGGTCGCTCACTAGCTACTTGGCGCCTTACATAGGCCATTGTGACCCTTGCGTGGAGTGGTTTCATTCCGGGCGGACACGGGACGGGAACGATTGGCGTGGATACCCATGAAGCGACGTTTAACTAATCGATTATCAGTCACGGCCATGGGGGGTAGGGTGGGCAACGGGACGGGAGCAACTAATTATTCGGGGCCTAGGGCATGGCTCGTGACTCACAAGTTCACTCATCGAGTGCAGCTGCTGTTCATCCAACAAGATAGCTAGAGCGCCGCTGCCGCTTTCCAATTGTTCGTGATAACGTTTTGTCCCCTTGCTCAGACCACCGCTTTAGGGCATGTACAATGAGTCAATGATGTACAGTCAGCCGTCCGTAACACCAACCAATGTAAGAAAAGAAAATGATGTGGGGAGAGAGAAAAGAAAAAAAGACCGAAGTGGTGGAGTCTGTGTAGAAATGGCAAAATGAACAAAATTGATCTATGGACATAACTAATTCACAAAGTGAACCGTCGGTGCGAAAATTTCACCCAACTGACCCTTTTATGTAGCGCTCGATAGCTCGGCGCTACACTACACCATGCAACGCCTGACTGATAAGTGCTACACTCCTGGCCAGCGTGGCATCCTGGGGCTAGGCGGCCCGGCCCCGCCCTGGCTGTGCAATGCCTAGCAGACATGCGCTATGCCCCCATGTGCAGCTATGTTAGGCGCTGCACATTCACTTACTAGCCAGCGGTGGCCCCCCTAGCCCATCCCCCACACACACCCCCACCCGAAACCCCCACAACAGAGGAGTGATGGCCGCGATTTCCTCTCTGTCCCCCTCTCAAATCCTTCCCCAAATCCTGCAAATCTGAACGTTTTGTTCGTGGATTTCGACCCCAATCCCTCCCTCAAGGTAATCTCTTCCGATCCCCTCGTTTTCATCTGAAAAAAATGCTCACATTTGCTCAATTCTTTCTAGGGTTAGGCAAACCCTAGTTCTTCATTGATTTTAAAATTTCTATTGAAATATGAGATGATTTATTGGTATTTTGCTAGGGTTAGGCTTCTTAGTATGTTAGGGTTAGGGCTATGATTCTTGTTATGTTGGGGTTAGGGTTAGGGTTATTAGTACGTTAGGGTTAGGCTTATGGTTCTTGTTAAGTTTGGGTTAGGGTTATTGTTTGATATCTATGTTAGGGCTTTGGATTTTGTGTTAATCTTCGGATGAGTACTTACGAAGTATATTTCATGTTGTGTTGTTTTAATTTATTTAGGGATGGAAGAACATGTGTTTATGTTCATCATGTGAACAAGGACACATTTTTGAATGGCAATATTGAGCCGGATCTGGATGAGCTTGACATGGTGTTTGAGAGTAGTCCTAACTATGTCAAGGTGTTGGAGCAAGTGAGGAAAGATTTGAATTGGATGGACCCAAGTGATATTGTTGAGTTGGAGGGAAGGCATAATGTGGGGTTTGGAATGCACATCCATTGGAAGACAATGCGTGTGAGCTCCGAGCAACATTGGGTTGCATAGAAGGAGATGCTGGCCGAATCTCTAGACAAGGCTCTTTAGTTATTTGCTACCAACAAGGTTGATGCTAGTTTGCACTTGGACTTGAACCGGCAATTCCTCCCCGTTGGTTGCTAGGAGTCCTCCACCTATGAACCAAGCTGAAATGAGTGAACCTCTTTTGACCGAACAAGTGAGGCCAACATTGAGCCCGATTTCAAACAACCAAATGAAGCTATGCAAGAGGAGAATGATGAGTATGAGGATGATGAGAATGAAGTTGATCTTTATGACAACAATGTTGGTGATTTGGACACATTATGTGCAAGAGACCATGGACCCTTCCATTCTGTATTCCCGTGGCTATGCATCGGAGTCGGATGACGATGGTCCCGATGAAGAAGTTGATGAGGAGGGGTTCACAGCGAAGGAGGCCCAAGCTTTCAAGAAGGTACTATGGCGGGGTCAGCGGATACCATTGTTGAAGGATCTTAGTCTCGCGGATGAAGCCATGGTTAACGATGGCAAGGGTATATTTCTTGGAGTTAGCCCAACTTCTCACCGAGATTTGGAACACGAGAAGAACAATATTTCTCCTGGATCGAAGTTCGGAACCTTCTTGGAATTGAAGATGTGGCTCGGTGACTTCTCGGTTACGCATTATCATCTACACAAGGTGGTTCACTCGGACGTGAAGGTGCGTTACACGGTTGCATGTGAGAAGGACGGATGTCCATGGATTGTGCGTGCAAGGCCATGGAAAGGCGGGCCCGATTGGCCCGGTTGGCATATAGTGAGTTGTGTACCAAGTCACTGACATGGCTTGAGTCTGCGTTGGTATTTCCTAAAAGAGGAAGGGATGATGCAACACAACTACGGTAAGTATTTCCCTCAACTATGAAACCAAGGTTATCAATCCAGTAGGAGAACCAAGCAACACTATGTAAATGGTACCTGCACACAAAGAACAAATACTTACAACCCAACGCGTAAGAGGGGTTGTCAATCCCTCTACGATAAAAAGATAGATTAAATTTTATGAGATTGGATAAATAGATCTAGCAAGAACATAAAATAAAATAAGTAAGGAAAAAGCGCAACAAGTTATTTTTGGGTTTTTGCAATAACAGATCTAAAAACAATATGATAAAAGATAGAGCATATTACTAGCACATTTAAGTCTAACCCACTTCCTATGCATAGGGATTTTGTGAGCAAACAATTTATGGAAGCAAGAATCAACTAGCATAGGAAGGAAAAACAAGCATAACTCCAAGATTTTCAACACATAGAGAGGAAACTTGATATTATTGCAACTCCTACAAGCATATGTTCCTCTCTCATAATAATTTTCAGTAGCATCATGGATGAATTCAATAATATAACTATCACCTGAGGCATTATTTTCATGATGCACAAGCATAGAATTTTTATTACTCTCCACATAAGCAAATTTCTTCTCGTGAATAGTACTGGGAGCAAATTCAACGAAATAACTATCATGCGAGGCATAATCCAATTGAAAATTAAAATCAAGATGACAAGTTTCATGGTTATCATTATTCTTTACAGCATGCATGCATCACAATAATCATCATAGATAGCAACTTTGTTGTCATAATCAATTGGAACCTCTTCCGAAATAGTGGATTCATCACTAAATAAAGTAATGACCTCTCCAAATCCACTTTTATAATTATCACAATAAGATTCAACACCCTCCAAAATAGTGGGATCATTACTTTCTAAAGTTGACACTCTTCCAAATGCACTTTCATCAATATAATCATCATAAATAGGAGGCATGCTTTCATCATAAATAATAGCTTCCAAACGCACTCTCATCAAAACTTGGGGGACTAAAAATATCATATTCATCAAACATAGCATCCCCAATCTTGTGGCTTTGCATATCATTAGCATCATGGATATTCAAAGAATTCATACTAACAACATTGCAATCATGCTCATCATTCAAAAATTTAGTGCCAACCATTTTATAGACTTCTTTTTCTAACACTTGAGCACAATTTTCCTTTCCATCATTTTCACGAAAGACATTGAAAAGATGAAGCATATGAGGCAACCTCAATTCCATTTTTTAGTTTTCTTTTATAAACTAAACTAGTGATAAAACAAGAAACTAAAAGATTCGATTACAAGATCTAAAGATATATCTTCAAAATCTAACCTCCGCGGCAACGGCGCCAGAAAAGAGCTTCATTGACGGGATGTGAGTGCCGCTTACCTAACATCCCCGACAACGACGCCAGAAAAGAGCTTGATGTCTACTACACAACCTTCTTCTTATAGACTCGTGTTGGGCCTCCAAGTGCAGAGTTTTGTAGGACAGTAGCAAATTTCCCTCAAGTGGATGACCTAAGATTTATCAATCCATGGGAGGTGAGGGAGTCCTGGACTAGGGGGTGTCCGGATAGCCGAACTATCACCGTCGTCCGGACTCCAAGACTATAAAGATACAAGATTGAAGACTTCGTCCCGTGTCCGGATGGGACTTTCCTTGGCGTGGAAGGCAAGCTTGGCGATACGGATATGTAGATCTCCTACCATTGTAACCGACTCTGTGTAACCCTAGCCCTCTCCGATGTCTATATAAACCGGAGGGTTTTTAGTCCATAGGACGAACAACAATCATACCATAGGCTAGCTTCTAGGGTTTAGCCTCCTTGATCTCGTGGTAGATCTACTCTTGTACTACCCATATCATCAATATTAATCAAGCAGGAGTAGGGTTTTACCTCCACCGAGAGGGCCCGAACCTGGGTAAAAACATCGTGTCCCTTGTCTCCTGTTACCATCCGCCTAGACGCACAGTTCGGGACCCCTACCCTAGATCCGCTGCTTTTGACACTGACATTGGTGCTTTCATTGAGAGTTCCTCTGTGCCCTCGCCATCAGGAAGGATGCCTTGTCCCGTCTTTAAAGACGGCACCGTAGCTGAAGGAGCTTTGGCCATCGGCCAAACTCTCTGGCTAGGCGGTTTTCTCATGACCGCCTGTTCGGCCGCCGCGCCGACGATGACTTCTAGGGTCATCAAAAGCAATCTTCACGTCAACTTGGAACTCGCCGAGAAGCTAGATCCAATGGAGCTCTCCTCCTTAAACGAGCTCTTGGATCGCATCGCCGCCCTGGGAGTCGCTAAAGACTACGATCAGATCGGGCCTAAAACTGATCTGAGAGAGATCAACTCTCCCCAGGCTACCCACCACGTCGCAGTGGTGGAGGAACAGTACGGCGACTCTTCTTCTATATTAAGGACTAGTTATGTCCGGATTCCTAACCCCTCCATGCCGAATTCCCGCGGAGGGACGGACGTCGATCAAATCCTGAACCTAAAGTCAGGCAGCGGGCGGGATTCATTGGACAATACCCAAAAACCCAAGCTTCCAGGTTTGGAAACTTTTCGGCCCCTAAGTCTTAGATTGGACGGGGTTCCGAATTTAAATCCACCCGTCCACCCAAACATAAGCGATTTATCCCGAATCCGGTAAGAGCCCGCTGAAACAGTACACCATTACTGGGCCAGATTCCTCCTGGTCATGGACAGGGTAAAGGACTGCCGTGAGGAAAGCGCAATCTAAATTTTCTGCAATAATTGCACGGACAAGGGAATCATGAACGCCATAAGTCGTCGTGAAATTACACGCTTCGCCAACTTGGCGTCCATAGTACGAAAGTACTGTGCAATGGAGAGTGCCTGGAAAACCGAAACCAAATTTTGGGACAATCCGGCTCCGAATACAACCCTAGTCCGAAATAAAAGGGTGCATCATATGCAGGCACCTGGGTTAAAAACCAAAAAGCAAAAAATCCCTAAAGGGCACGGAACCGTACTGGAGGGATGGCTCAGCAGACCCTGCAAAATCCATAGTACAGAGGGCGCCACTCCAACACATAGCCTTCGAGCATGTTGGATACTACGGCAGGTGGCCAAAAGTGACAAAGAGCTTCTAGCTCCAGAGAACCAGCCCAGCATTACTAGTAAGGTATTAACAGTCTTCGAGACTTTCACATCAAATAATATGCGGAAACGAATGAAGGAAATATGCCCTAGAGGCAATAATAAAGTTATTATTTATTTCCTTATTTCATGATAAATGTTTATTATTCATGCTAGAATTGTATTAACCGGAAACATAATACATGTGTGAATACATAGACAAACACAACGTCACTAGTATGCCTCTACTTGACTAGCTTACTAATCAAAGATCTTTATGTTTCCTAACCATAGACATGTGTTGTCATTTGATTAATGGGATCACATCATTAGAAGAATGATGTGATTGACATGACCCATTCCGTTAGCCTAGCACTTGATCGTTTAGTATATTGCTATTGCTTTCTTCATGACTTATACATGTTCCTGTAACTATGAGATTATGCAACTCCTGTTTACCGGAGGAACACTTTGGGTGCTACCAAACGTCACAACGTAACTGGGTGATTATAAAGGAGTACTACAGGTGTCTCCAAAGGTACATGTTGAGTTGGCGTATTTCGAGATTAGGTTTTGTCACTCCGATTGTCGGAGAGGTATCTCTGGGCCCTCTCGGTAATGCACATCACTATAAGCCTTGCAAGCAATGTAGCTAATGAGTTAGTTACAGAATGATGCATTACGTAACGAGTAAAGAGACTTGCCGGTAACGAGATTGAACTAGGTATTGGATACCGACGATCGAATCTCGGGCAAGTAACATACCGATGACAAAGGGAACAACGTATGTTGTTATGCGGTTTGACCGATAAAGATCTTCGTAGAATATGTAGGAGCCAATATGGGCATCTAGGTTCCGCTATTGGTTATTGACCGAGAATAGTTCTAGGTCATGTCTACATATTTCTCGAACCCGTAGGGTCCGCACGCTTAACGTTACGATGACCGTCTTATCATGAGTTTATGAGTTTTGATGTACCGAAGGAGTTCGGAGTCCCGGATGAGATCGGGGACATGATGAGGAGTCTCGAAATGGTCGAGACGTAAAGATCGATATATTGGACGACTATATTCGGAGTTCGGAAAGGTTCCGAGTGATTCGGGTATTTTTCGGAGTACCGGAGAGTTACGGGAATTCGTATTGGGCCTCAATGGGCCATACGGGAAAGGAGAGAAAGGGCCAAAAGGGTGGCCGTGTTGGAAATATGCCCTAGAGGCAATAATAAAAGTATTATTATTATATTTCCTTGTTCATGATAATTGTCTTTTATTCATGCTATAACTGTATTATCCGGAAATCGTAATACACGTGTGAATACATAGACCACAATATGTCCCTAGTGAGCCTCTAGTTGACTAGCTCGTTGTGATCAACAGATAGTCATGATTTCCTGGCTATGGACATTGGATGTCGTTGATAACGAGATCACATCATTAGGAGAATGATGTGATGGACAAGACCCAATCCTAAGCCTAGCACTAAGATCGTGTAGTTCGTTTGCTAGAGCTTTTCCAATGTCAAGTATCTCTTCCTTAGACCATGAGATCGTGTAACTCCCGGATACCGTAGGAGTGCTTTGGGTGTATCAAACGTCACAACGTAACTGGGTGACTATAAAGGTGCACTACAGGTATCTCCGAAAGTGTCTGTTGGGTTGACACAGATCGAGACTGGGATTTGTCACTCCGTGTAAGCGGAGAGGTATCTCTGGGCCCACTCGGTAGGACATCATCATATGCGCAATGTGACCAAGGAGTTGATCACGGGATGATGTGTTACGGAACGAGTAAAGAGACTTGCCGGTAACGAGATTGAACAAGGTATAAGGATACCGACGATCGAATCTCGGGCAAGTACAATACCGCTAGACAAAGGGAATTGTATACGAGATTGATTAAGTCCTTGACATCGTGGTTCATCCGATGAGATCATCGTGGAACATGTGGGAGCCATCATGGGTATCCAGATCCCGCTGTTGGTTATTGACCGGAGAACGTCTCGGTCATGTCTGCATGTCTCCCGAACCCGTAGGGTCTACACACTTAAGGTTCGATGACGCTAGGGTTATAAAGGAAGTTTGCATGTGGTTACCGAATGTTGTTCGGAGTCCCGGATGAGATCCCGGACGTCATGAGGAGTTCCGGAATGGTCTGGAGGTAAAGATTTAAATATGGGAAGTCCTATTTTGGCCACCGAAAAATGTTCGGGATTTTTCGGTATTGTACCGGGAAGGTTCTAGAAGGTTCCGGAGTGGGGCCCACCTGCATGGGGGGACCCACATGAACGTGGGTAGTGGGGGAAAGGCCCCACACCCCTGGTCAAGGCGCACCAAGATCCCCCCTTAGAAGGAATAAGATCATATCCCAAAGGGATAAGATCAAGATCCCTAAAAAGGGGGGATAGCAATCGGTGGGGAAGGAAATGATGGGATTTCTTTCCTCCCACCTTTGCCAACGCCCCAATGGACTTGGAGGGCAAGAAACCAGCCCCCTCCACCCCTATATATAGTGGGGAGGCACATGGGAGCTTGACCCTTGCCCCTGGCGCAGCCCTCCCTCTCCCAAGTGCTCCTCCTCTCTCGCGGTGCTTGGCGAAGCCCTGCAGGATTGCCACGCTCCTCCACCACCACCACGCCGTTGTGCTGCTGCTGGATGGAGTCTTCCTCAACCTCTCCCTCTCTCCTTGCTGGATCAAGGCATGGGAGACGTCACCGGGCTATACGTGTGTTGAACGTGGAGGTGCCGTGCGTTCGGCACTTGATCATCGGTGATTTGAATCACGACGAGTACGACTCCATCAACCCCGTTCACTTGAACGCTTCCGCTTAACGATCTACAAGGGTATGTAGATGCACTCTCCTTTCTACTCGTTGCTGGTCTCTCCATAGATAGATCTTGGTGATACGTAGGAAATTTTTTGAATTTCTGCTACGTTCCCCAACAGTGGCATCATGAGCTAGGTCTATTGCGTAGATTCTTTGCACGAGTAGAACACAAAGTAGTTGTGGGCGTTGATGTTGTTCAATATGCTTAGCGTTACTAGTCCAATCTTGTTTCGACGGTATTGTGGGATGAAGTGGCCCGGACCGACCTTACACGTACTCTTACGTGAGACAGGTTCCACCGATTGACATGCACTTGGTGCATAAGGTGGCTAGCGGGTGCCAGTCTCTCCCACTTTAGTCGGAACGGATTCGATGAAAAGGGTCCTTATGAAGGGTAAATAGCAATTGACATATCACGTTGTGGTGTTGCGTAGGTAAGAAACGTTCTTGCTAGAAAGCCATAGCAGCCACGTAAAACATGCAAACAACAATTAGAGGACGTCTAACTTGTTTTTGCAGGGTATGCTATGTGATGTGATATGGCCAAGAAGAATGTGATGAATGATATGTGATGTATGAGATTGATCATGTTCTTGTAATAGGATTCACGACTTGCATGTCGATGAGTATGACAACCGGCAGGAGCCATAGGAGTTGTCTTAATTTATTGTATGACCTGCGTGTCATTGAACAACGCCATGTAATTACTTTACTTTATTGCTAACCGGTAGCCATAGTAGTAGAAGTAATAAGTTGGCGAGACGACTTCATGGAGACACGATGATGGAGATCATGATGATGGAGATCATGGTGTCATGCCGGTGACGATGATGATCATGGAGCCCCGAAGATGGAGATCAAAAGGAGCAAAATGATATTGGCCATATCATGTCACTATTTGATTGCATGTGATGTTTATCATGTTTATGCATCTTGTTTACTTAGGACGACGGTAGTAAATAAGATGATCCCTTACAAAATTTCAAGAAGTGTTCTCCCGTAACTGTGCACCGTTGCTACAGTTCGTCGCTTCTAAGCACCACGTGATGATCGGGTGTGATGGATTCTTACGTTCACATACAACAGGTGTAAGACAGATTTACACACGCGAAAACACTTAGGGTTAACTTGACGAGCCTAGCATGTACAGACATGGCCTCGGAACACGGAGACCGAAAGGTCGAGCATGAGTCGTATAGTAGATACGATCAACATGAAAATGTTCACCGATGATGACTAGTCCGTCTCACGTGATGATCGGACACGGGCTAGTTTGACTCGGATCATGTGATCACTTAGATGACCAGAGGGATGTCTATCTGAGTGGGAGTTCATAAGATGAACTTAATTATCCTGAACATAGTCAAAAAGACCTTTTGCAAATTATGTCATAGCTCATGCTATAGTTCTACTGTTTAGATATGTTCCTAGAGAAAATATAGTTGAAAGTTGATAGTAGCTATTATGCGGACAGTAGAAAGCTTATGTCCTTAATGCACCGCTCAGTGTGCTGAACCCCAAACGTCGTTTGTGGATGTTACGAACATCAGACATACACGTTTTGATAACTACGTGATAGTTCAGTGAAACGGTTTAGAGTTGAGGCACCAAAGACGTTTTTCGAAAAGTCGCGAAACATATGAGATGTTTTGAGGGCTGAAATTGAGATTTCAGGCTCGTGCCCACGTCAAGAGGTATAAGACCTCCGACGATTTTCTTAACCTGCAAACTAATGGAGAAAAGCTCAATTGTTGTGCTTGTGCTCAGATTGTCTGAGTACAACAATCACTTGAATCAAGTGGGAGTTGATCTTCCATATGAGATAGTGATGTTTCTCCAAAGTCATTGCCACCAAGCTGCTGAAGCTTTGTGATGAACTATAACATATCAGGGATAGATATGATGATCCTTGAGGTATTCACGATGTTTGACACTGCGAAAGTAGAAATCAAGAAGGAGCATCAATTGTTGATGAAACCACTAGTTTCAAGAAGGGCAAGGGCAAGAAGGGATACTTCATGAAACGGCAAATCAGCTGCTGCTCTAGTGAAGAAACCCAAGGTTGAACCCAAACCCGATACTAAGTGCTCCTGTAATAAGGGGAACAACCACTGGAGCAGAATTACCCTAGATACTTGGTAGATGAGAAGGCTGGCAAGGTCGATAGAAGTATATTGGATATACATTGTGTTGATGTGTACTTTACTAGTACTCCTAGTAGCACCAGGGTATTAGATACCGGTTCGGTTGCTAAGTGTTAGTAACTCGAAATAAAAGCTACGGAATTAACGGAGACTAGCTAAAGGTGAGCTGACAATATGTGTTGGAAATGTTTCCAAGGTTGATATGATCAAGCGTCGCACGCTCCCTCTACCATCGAGATTGGTGTTTGCGTTGAGCATAGACATGATTGGATTATGTCTATCGCAATACGGTTATTCATTTAAGGAGAATAATGGTTACTCTGTTTATTTGAATAATACCTTGAATGGTCTTGCACCTAAAATGAATGGTTTATTGAATCTCGATCGTAGTGATACACATGTTCATACCAAAAGATAGTAATGATAGTACCACCTACTTGTGGCACTGCCACGTAAGTCATATCAGTATAAAACGCATGAAGAAGCTCCATGTTGATGGATCTTTGGGCTCACTCGTTTTTGAAAAGTTTGAGACATGCGAACCATGTCTATTGGTGTATATGCATGAAGAAACTCCATGCAAATGGACCGTTTGAACTCACTTGATCTTGAATCACTTGAGACATGCAAATCATACCACATGGGCAAGATGACTAAAATCCTCGGTTTCAGTAAAATGGAACAAGATAGAAACTTGTTGGAAGTAACACATTTTGATGTGTGCAGTCCAATGAGTGCTGAGGAATGCAGTGAATATCGTTATGTTCTTACTTCACAGATGATTCGAGTAGATGTTGAGAATATTTACTTGATGAAACACAAGTCTGATTTATTGAATGGTTCAAGTAATTTCAGAGTGAAGTAGAAGATCATCGTGACAAGAGGATGAAATGTCTATGATATGATCATAGAGATGAGTATCTGAGTTACAAGCTTTGGCACACAATTATGACATTGTGGAAATTGTTTCACAATTAATACCGCCTGGAACACCATAGTTTGGTGTGTCCGAACATCATAACTGCACCATATTGGATATGATGCATACCATGATGTCTCTTATCGAGTTACCACTATCGTTCATGGGTTAGGCATTAGAGACAACCACATTCACTTTAAATAGGGCACCACGTAATTCCGTTGAGATGACACCGTATGAATTATGGTTTAGAGAAACCTAAGTTGTCGTTTCTTAAAGGTTTGGGGCTGCGATGCTTATGTGAAAAAGTTTCAGGATTTATAAGCTCGAACCCAAAGCGGATAAAATGCATCTTCATAGGACACCCAAAACAGTTGGGTATACCTCCTAATTCAGATCCGAAAGCAATATGGATTGTTTCTTGAATCGGGTCCTTTCTCGAGAAAAGGTTTGTCTCGAAAAGTTGAGTGGGAGGATGGTGGAGACTTGATATGGTTATTGAACCATCACTTCAACCAGTGTGTATCAGGGCACGGGAAGTTGTTCCCGTGGCACCTACACCAATTGAAGTAGAAGCTTATGATAGTGATCATGAAGTTTCGGATCAAGTCACCGCCGTACCTCGTAGGGTGACAAGGATACGTACTACTTTAGAGTGGTACAGTAATCCTGTCTTGAAGGTCATGTTGCTAGACAACAATGAACCTATGAGCTATGGAGAAGTGATGGTGGGCCCAAATTCCGACAAATGGTTAGAAGCCATGAAATCTGAGATAGGATCCATGTATCAGAACAAAGCATGGACTTTGGTGGACTTGCCCAAAGATCGGCAAGCCATTGAGATAAATGGATCTTTAAGAAGAAGACGGACGTGGATGGTAATGTCACCATCTATGAAGCTCGACTTGTGGCGAAGAGTTCTTCACAAGTTCAAGGAGTTGACTGCGATGAGATTTTCTCATCCATAGCGATGCTTAAGTCCGTCGGATTCATGTTAGCATTAGCTGCATTTATGAAATCTGGCAGATGGATGACAAAACGAGTTTCCTTACCAGTCTTCGTATGGAAAGGTTGTATGTGATACAAATCAGAAAGTTTTTGTCGATCCTAAGGATGCTAAAAGGTATGCTAGCTCCAGCGATCCTTCCATGGACTGGAGTAAGCATCTCGGAGTTGGAATGTGCGCTTTGATAAGATGATCAAAGATTTTGGGTTTATACAAAGTTTATGAGAAACTTGTATTTCCAAAGAAGTGAGTGGGAGCACTATAGAATTTCTGATGAGTATATGTTGTTGACATATTGATGATCAGAAATGATGTAGAATTTCTAGAATGCATATAGGGTTATTTGAAAACTGTTTTTCAATGGAAAACCTGGATTAGGCTACTTGAACAATAAGCATCAAGATCTATAAGATAGATCAAAATGCTTAATAGTACTTTCAAATGAGCACGTACCTTGACATGATCTTGAAGGTGTTCAAGATGGATCAGTCAAAGAAGGAATTCTTGCCTGAGATGTAAGGTATGAAGTTAAGACTTAAAATCTCGACCACGGCAGAATAGAGAGAAAGGACGAAGGTCGTCCCCTATGCTTTCATCATAGGCTCTCTACAGTATGCTATGCTGTGTACCGCACCTGAAGTGTGCCTTGCCATGAGTCAGTCAAGGGGTACAAGAGTGATCCAAGAATGGATCACAGGACGGCGGTCAAAGTTATCCTTAGTAACTAGTGGACTAAGGAATTTTCTCGATTATGGAGGTGATAAAGAGTTCGACGTAAAGAGTTACGTCGATGCAAGCTTAACACCTATCCGAATAGCTCTGAGTAGAGATATCGGATACGTATAATGGAGCAACAATTTAGAATAGCTCCAAGTAGAACAATTATTTGGAATAGCTCCAAATAGAGCGTGGTAGCTGCATCTAGGAGATGACATAGAGATTTGTAAAACACACACGGATCTAAAAGGTTCAGACCCGTTGACTATAACCTCTCTCACAAGCATAACATGATCAAACCCAGAACTCATCGAGTGTTAATCACATGGTAAATGTGAACTAGATTATTGACTCTAGTAAACTCTTTGGGTGTAAGTCACATGGGGATGTGACCTTGAGTGTTAATCACATATCGATGTGAACTAGATTATTGACTCTAGTGCAAGTGGGAGACTGTTGGAAATATGCCCTAGAGGCAATAATAAAAGTATTATTATTATATTTCCTTGTTCATGATAATTGTCTTTTATTCATGCTATAACTGTATTATCCGGAAATCGTAATACACGTGTGAATACATAGACCACAATATGTCCCTAGTGAGCCTCTAGTTGACTAGCTCGTTGTGATCAACAGATAGTCATGATTTCCTGGCTATGGACATTGGATGTCGTTGATAACGAGATCACATCATTAGGAGAATGATGTGATGGACAAGACCCAATCCTAAGCCTAGCACTAAGATCGTGTAGTTCGTTTGCTAGAGCTTTTCCAATGTCAAGTATCTCTTCCTTAGACCATGAGATCGTGTAACTCCCGGATACCGTAGGAGTGCTTTGGGTGTATCAAACGTCACAACATAACTGGGTGACTATAAAGGTGCACTACAGGTATCTCCGAAAGTGTCTGTTGGGTTGACACAGATCGAGACTGGGATTTGTCACTTCGTGTAAGCGAAGAGGTATCTCTGGGCCCACTCGGTAGGACATCATCATATGCGCAATGTGACCAAGGAGTTGATCACAGGATGATGTGTTACGGAACGAGTAAAGAGACTTGCCGGTAACGAGATTGAACAAGGTATAAGGATACCGACGATCGAATCTCGGGCAAGTACAATACCGCTAGACATAGGGAATTGTATACGGGATTGATTAAGTCCTTGACATCGTGGTTCATCCGATGAGATCATCGTGGAACATGTGGGAGCCATCATGGGTATCCAGATCCCGCTGTTGGTTATTGACCGGAGAACGTCTCGGTCATGTCTGCATGTCTCCCGAACCCGTAGGGTCTACACACTTAAGGTTCGATGACGCTAGGGTTATAAAGGAAGTTTGCATGTGGTTACCGAATGTTGTTCGGAGTCCCGGATGAGATCCCGGACGTCACGAGGAGTTCCGGAATGGTCCGGAGGTAAAGATTTATATATGGGAAGTCCTATTTTGGCCACCGGAAAATGTTCGGGATTTTTCGGTATTGTACCGGGAAGGTTCTAGAAGGTTCCGGAGTGGGGCCCACCTGCATGGGGGGACCCACATGAACGTGGGTAGTGGGGGAAAGGCCCCACACCCCTGGTCAAGGCGCACCAAGATCCCCCCTTAGAAGGAATAAGATCATATCCCAAAGGGATAAGATCAAGATCCCTAAAAATGGGGGATAGCAATCGGTGGGGAAGGAAATGATGGGATTTCTTTCCTCCCACCTTTGCCAACGCCCCAATGGACTTGGAGGGCAAGAAACCAGCCCCCTCCACCCCTATATATAGTGGGGAGGCACATGGGAGCTTGACCCTTGCCCCTGGCGCAGCCCTCCCTCTCCCAAGTGCTCCTCCTCTCTCGCGGTGCTTGGCGAAGCCCTGCAGGATTGCCACGCTCCTCCACCACCACCACGCCATTGTGCTGCTGCTGGATGGAGTCTTCCTCAACCTCTCCCTCTCTCCTTGCTGGATCAAGGCGTGGGAGACGTCACTAGGCTGTACGTGTGTTGAACGCGGAGGTGCCGTGCGTTCGGCACTTGATCATCGGTGATTTGAATCACGACGAGTACGACTCCATCAACCCCGTTCACTTGAACGCTTCCGCTTAACGATCTACAAGGGTATGTAGATGCACTCTCCTTTCTACTCGTTGCTGGTCTCTCCATAGATAGATCTTGGTGATACGTAGGAAATTTTTTGAATTTCTGCTACGTTCCCCAACAGGCCGCACCCCTCCCCTTGGACTAGTCCGAATTGGACTAGGGAGGGGGGGCGCCCCCTTCCTTCCTTCTCCTTCTCTCTTCCCTTTCCTTCTCTCCTACTCCTACTACATGGAAGGGTTCCTAGTTCTACTAGGAAAAGGGGAATCCTACTCCCGGTGGGAGTAGGACTCCCCTAGGGCGCGCCATAGAGAGGGCCGTCCCTCCCCCTCTTCCACTCCTTTATATACGGGGGCAGGGGGCACCCCATAGACACACAAGTTGATCTACGGATCGTTCCTTAGCCGTGTGCGGTGCCCCCCTCCACCATATTCCACCTCGGTCATATCGTCGCAGAGTTTAGGCGAAACCCTGCGCCGGTAGAGCATCATCATCGTCACCAAGCCGTCGTGCTGACGGAACTCAACCCCGAAGCTTTGCTGGATCGGAGCCCGGGGATCGTTATCGAGCTGAACGTGTGCTGAACTCGGAGGTGCCATACGTTCGGTGCTTGGATCGGTCGATCGTGAAGATGTACGACTACATCAACCGCGTTGTCATAACGCTTCCGCTTACGGTCTACGAGGGTACGTGGACAACACTCTCCCCTCTCGTTGCTATGTCATCACCATGATCTTGCGTGTGCATAGGAATTTTTTTGAAATTACTATGTTCCCCAACAGTGGCATCCAAGCCTAGGTTTTATGCGTTGATGTTATATGCACAAGTAGAACACAAGTGAGTTGTGGGCGATACAAGTCATACTGCTTACTAGCATGTCATACTTTGGTTCGGCGGTATTGTGAGATGAAGCGGCCCGGACCGACATTACGCGTACGCTTACACGAGACTGGTTTCACCGTTACGAGCACTCATGCTCAAAGGTGGCTGGCGGGTGTCTGTCTCGCTCACTTTAGCTGAATCGAGTGTGGCTACGCCCGGTCCTTGCGAAGGTTAAAACAACACTAACTTGATGAACTATCGTTGTGGTTTTGATGCGTAGGTAAGAACGGTTCTTGCTATGCCCGTAGCAGCCACGTAAAATTTGCAACAACAAAGTAGAGGACGTCTAACTTGTTTTTGCAGGGCATGTTGTGATGTGATATGGTCAAGACGTGATGCTATATTTTATTGTATGAGATTATCATGTTTTGTAACCGAAGTTATCGGCAACTGGCAGGAGCCATATGGTTGTCACTTTATTGTATGAAATGCAAACGCCCTGTAATTGCTTTACTTTATCACTAAGCGGTAGCGATAGTCGTAGAAGCAATAGACGGTGTATCGACAACGATGCCACGATGGAGATCAAGGTGTCGCGCCGGTGACGATGGTGATCACGACGGTGCTTCGGAGATGGAGATCACAAGCACAAGATGATGATGGCCATATCATATCACTTATATTGATTGCATGTGATGTTTATCCTTTATGCATCTTATCTTGCTTTGATTGACGGTAGCATTTTAAGATGATCTCTCACTAATTATCAAGAAGTGTTCTCCCTGAGTATGCACCGTTGCGAAAGTTCTTCGTGCTGAGACACCACATGATGATCGGGTGTGATAGGCTCTATGTTCAAATACAACGGGTGCAAAACAGTTGCACACGCGGAATACTCAGGTTAAATTTGACGAGCCTAGCATATACAGATATGGCCTCGGAACACGGAGACCGAAAGGTCGAACGTGAATCATATAGTAGATATGATCAACATAGTGATGTTCACCATTGAAACTACTCCATCTCACGTGATGATAGGACATGGTTTAGTTGATTTGGATCACGTAATCACTTAGATGACTAGAGAGATGTCTGTCTAAGTGGGAGTTCTTAAGTAATATGATTAATTGAACTTAAATTTATCATGAACTTAGTCCTGGTAGTATTTTGCAAATTATGTTGTAGATCAATAGCTCGCATTGTTGCTTTCATATGTTTATTTTGATATGTTCCTAGAGAAAATTGTGTTGAAAAATGTTAGTAGCAATCATGCGGATTGGATCTGTGATCTGAGGTTTATCCTCATTGCTGCGCAGAAGAATTATGTCCTTGATGCACCGCTAGGTGACAAACCTATTGCAGGAGCAGATGCAGACGTTATGAACGTTTGGCTAGCTCAATATGATGACTACTTGATAGTTTAGTGCACCATGCTTAACGGCTTAGAATCGGGACTTCAAAGACATTTTGAACGTCATGGACCATATGAGATGTTCCAGGAATTGAAGTTAATATTTCAAGCAAATACCCGTGTTGAGGGATATGAAGTCTCCAACAAGTTCGATAGCTAAAACATGGAGGAGAATCGCTCAACTAGTGAGCAAGTGCTCAGATTGTCTGGGTACTACAATCACTTGAATCAAGTGAGAGTTAATCTTCCAGATAAGATAGTGATTGACAGAATTCTCTAGTCACCATCACCAAGTTAGTAGAACTTCGTGATGAACTATAGTATGCAAAGGATGACGAAAATGAGTCCTGAGATCTTCGTGATGTTGAAATCAACGAAGGTAGAAATCAAGAAAGAGCATCAAGTGTTGATGATTGACAAGACCACTAGTTTCAAGAAAATGGCAAAGGAAAAGAAAGGGAAACTTCAAGTAGAATGGCAAACAAGTTGTCACTCCCGTGAAGAAGACCAAAGCCGGACCAAAGCCTGAAACTGAGTGCTTACACTGCAAAGGAAATGGTCACTGGAAGCGGAAATGCCCTGAATATTTGGTGGATAAGAAGGATGGCAAAGTGAACAAGGGTATATTTGATATACAGGTTATTGATGTGTCACTACTAGGGAAAACCTTATACACAGAAATTTAGCAACAACGCGGGTAAAAAGCGCGCTAGTGCTATATAGCAGTAGCGATTGAAGAAAAACCGCGCTACAGATACAACCTTAGCAGTAGCGCGTGTAGTTGCAAAAGCGCTACTACTAATATTCCCATTGGCAGAATGATAGGCTACGCATAGCAGTAGCGGGCTTCGAAGAAACGCGCTACCGCTAGGGCATAATTAGCAGCGCGTTTCCTAAGAAGAGCGCTACTACTAACGGAAATAAAATAAGATGAAAAACAAATAGAAAAGTAAATGAAAATGAAAGAAATAGAAAAAGGAGAAAGGAAAAAATAAAATGTAAAGCAAAATAAACGAAAAAGCGAAAAAACGAAGGAAGGCATAGCAGCAGCGTTTGTTTGTAAGAGGCGCTATAGCTAACGTAGCTGCAGTGCGTGTCCTAGACCCCCGCTATAGAAACAGAAAAAGAAATTAAAAAAGGAAGAAATTTACATAGCTATAGCAGCAGCGCGTTTTGCAAAAACCGCTATAGCTATCTTATCTATAGCGCGTTTTGCGAAACGCGCTACCGCTAAGTTTGACTTAACCAAAAAACCGTTTCCCCCCGGCCACCACTTCTCCCCCAAATCCCTCAACCCACCCCGCGCGCCGCTGTCTCCCCGATTCACCGTCGCCCCCACTTCGCCGCCGACGTCGACGCCACCAGAGCCATGCGCCGTCGACGACACCGGTGCCGCCCCCAACGCCACGGAGCCGCGCGGCCTCGTCAACGCCATCGGATCCTTCCTCGCCACAACTGCGTTCCTCACCGTCACCGGAGACGCCCCTGCCTCCCTCGCCGTCACCGGAGACGCCCCTGCCTCCCTCACCACCACTGCCTCCGTCGCCACCACCGGAGCCATCATCTGTAAGCCCCCACCCCTCCTCTCTCTGTCATGCATTGGTTAGCCAGTTTAATTAGGTTAATTATCTAGGTTAGGGCAAAAATTTAGTTAGGGCTTTGACAGAGAAGTAGTTAGGTTAACTAGTTTAATTAGGTTAATTATCTAGGTTAGTGCAAAAACTTAGTTAGGGCTTTGACAGAGAACTAGTCAGGTTAACTAGTTTAATTAGGTTAATTATCCAGGTTAATTAGTGCAAAAATTTATTTTAGGCTTTGACAGAGAACTAGCTGCGTTAACTAGTTTAATTAGGGTTAATTATCTAGGTAAACTAGATTAACTAACTAGGTTAAATAGGTAGGTTAATTAGGTTCGTTGGATTAACAAGCTAGGTTAAGTAGATTGGCTAGGTTAGAGGGAAATTTTATTTTAGAGCATTAGGTCAGAAGGGTTAGAGAAATGGAGTTCCTTTGCAATTTAATTGGGTTCTGTGTTTAGTGAGGTCATTTTGCAAAGGTTTTTGATTTTTGAAAAGACCACTATTTTTCAAGGAAAAGAATTTAGGCAAATTTTATTTTTCATTGAAGTGGTCATGTTATATCTTTTCATTGAAGTTGTTCGATGGTGCCCAATTGGCTTTGTTGTTTCCAGGGAATGATGCTGAGTGGCCTATGTTTTGCCGGAATGTTGATTCATTTCTGTTCCGGCAAATTTCAGGTTCGCGATTTGTCCACTTTTTAGCAAAGGTCATGCCGAAATTTCCCGTGAATTTCGGCATGACTTGTGCTACAAACTAGGACATATCGAGTGCCCGGGATTTGCCGCACCAGGAAGGAGTCAACATTCCTGCAAAACAATAGTCCTTTTTTATGTCATTATTCATTTTATTAGGTCTAGAATTAATTGACTAGATTTAATCATAGGAAACATGGCTAGCAACGATGAAGGACAGGGTTCTGGTGATTGCGACGACGTCTACCGGGCGGCAGACGAATTTTTTAGCCTTACCGACGATCAACAGATGTTGTTGTTGGGCCCACCGGTGGCATCAGGGACTGAGACCGATACGCAGACCGGTGCTGAGACCGACACGCAGACCGGTGCTGAGACTGAGACCGGCGTTGAGATTCAGACCGGCATCGAGACCGCCGCTGAGACCGGTGCTGCCTCGGGGAGCGGAGCCGGTGTAGAACCGAAAGCAAAGAGGCAACGGGTTCCTAACAAACTCAGGACTACTAGACTGGTGGTCACGGAGGTGGACGACGGCAATTTTGAGGCAAAGGCGCCCGAGGAAGCGCGCGCGTGCTACGGCAATCAAATACGCTGCATCATACGGACAACGGCCACCATCAACGATGAGAATCTAAAGAAGATAGAAAATATGAGGAGCTCCCTCCTAAAGAAGTTTCACCAGATATTCTTGTTCCCGGGCCGGAATGAGAAGGATTATGAAGATCCAGACAAGGACCCGACAATGAAGAAGATAAACAAACACGCCATGACCAAGTTTAGCAACGCGTTGGCCGCCTGAAAAAATCGAGTGAAAGCAAAGATCAACGACGGGGAACCCTACTTCGAGATTGTAAAGGATAGTCCGACAATCACGGAAGAGCAGTTTCAAATATTCAAGGAGGCTTGCGAGGCCGAAGCTGCCAAAAAAAAGTATAAGTACATGAAGGGGCTTCAAAAGAGGAACATTGGGACCCACCACCTCGGAAGCCGTGGTTACGGCGGAAAGATGTCCAAATGGGCCAAGGAGGACGCGGAAGCCGCGAGTCTGGGCATCCCAGACCCCTTGGCGGATTTCACTGTCCCGCAGGAGCGTGACGTCCTGAGGGCCCGGCACCGTTGGGACCCAGTGAAGAAGGTTTACGAGACAACACCGGTCATTACGGAGTTCATGAGACTGCTGGTAATTTTAGTTTCTGATCAATTCGACTGCACACGTTAGTCATATTTGTAAACGATCCTTGTGCCTTTTGCAGAGAGAGCAGCACCGGATTGCGTCCGAAAGCGACTCGCCGTCTAAGGCTTTGGCGAGGCCCAAGTGGGACACTCCATTCAACCGGGCGTTGAACATATTGAAACAACAACCGGTGGATACTAGACCGTCGTATGGATGCATGCACGGTGTCGGAGACGGCGCCACGTGGAAGAAGTACTACCGTGAGACCACGGAGGAGAAAAAGGAAAGACGGAGGTTAACTGAAGAAAGCATCGACAAGAAGGTTGAGATTGCGGTTGAGAAGAAATCATCTCAGACAGTCGCAACAGCGGTAGCTGCCGCAAAATAGGCGATTGCAGATTTATCTACTTCCTTGGTGACGGGCGTTTACACTTGGACAAGGCAAAATCCAGAAAAAAATGCAGAGGACTTTCCCCTTGCTGACTTCTTGGGGGCACCTGCTCCCGCACCGGCTCCCGTACCTGCTCTCGCACCAGCTCCCGCACCAGCTCCCGCACCGGCTCCCGCACCTGCTCCCGCACCGGCTCCCGCACCTGCTCCCGCACTGACTCCTGCACCGGCTCTCGCACCGGACGTGCTCGGTGGTGCCTCCTCTTTGGCTGAGCTCGACGCCCTCACGGTATCTGCCACGCCGGCTCCCTTCAATATAAATGTATAATCTCCCGTCTTCGTTGCCTTTCGGATGTCTCACATCACAGACTTTTCTTTGCTAGCCGACGAAACCCCGTGCACCATATTGTACACCATCGGCGAACAAAAGGTGGATGTGGGGAAGGGGACGATAATGGAGCCGAAGGAACCATTGTTCCACAGCCGATCGATCCCCCCGAACGTCTTCAAGGTTTCCGTGGCCAGTGTCAAACCGGGCCACGAGAATTTGCCTCCTCTAATACTAGTGGGGGATGACGACGAGACCCCGCGGCAGCTTGGTGATTGTTGCAATGGGTGGGTCCTGTTGTGGCCAAAGAGTCTACTTCGTCTGGAGGCGGCCGGGAGCACACCCACGAGCACGCAGCCTCAGCAAGGTATGAACATCAACACCCCAGCTACCCAATTAGCGTCGGGTGTCGTGTTGGGTGATAGCGGACGGGGTAAGTAGGTGGCTCCATTAGTCGCTGATGACGTCGCCAAGGATGAGGATGAGGATGACGATGGCGCTGAACAGTATGTCTATACTGGCGCCTCCTCAGGGTTTCAGCATCATGAGTCGGTGCCTGAATTATCGTCTCAACGTATTATTGACGACCATCCGGTGGTAAAGAAGTCTAGGAAGAGAGTGAGGAAAGGCAAAAAAGCTGATTCTATGATCCAGCCGCCTCAGCAGCCTCGGCTTCAGGACCGTGTAGATATCCCCGATGCAGATAAATGGCATATCCCCGGTCCACCAATCCTATCTGAAACAGCGCTACGGGCCAGATTCGGCGATCTAAGGAGACTTCATGATGATGTGCTGCGGGTAGAGAAAGGCCTCATCGCCTCGAAAGATCCAGGATACCCACTCTACGTGGTTAACGTTCCGTGGAAAATGTCGTACGTCGACGGCTTCCCCGCGGATAAGTTCTTCCTCCGATTCGATTACATATTCGACATGTTTCACGTGAAGAAGCTGGATTTTACGTTTGTCCGCCTTTATGCCTTGCACATGAACTACATCATTGGGGTTGAGCAGATACGTTTTATCTGTGTCGCTGACCCGTACTACATGCACGAGGGCTTCTTGGGAGTCTGTGCACTGCATCGTGAATATGCAAGGGATTACATCGTCAGTTTCATGCTCGCCAATAAGGACAAGGAGGCGATTCTCGTGCCTTATCATCCCGTGTAAGTCATCCGCGCTGCTATCCTTCCTTCGATTTCAATAATTCATTTGCACGGTGGAGGCTAATTAATTTGAGGTGTACTTATTTTGCGCAGCGGCGGGCGCGCCGTCCTCATCATCCTCTACCCCCGATTCTCCCACGCTCTTTACTTGGACTCGTCGAAGAACATTCACAAAAAGGATTACAACCACATCAAAGATGTTCTCGACAGTGCTATGTTTTACTACCAAGCAAGGGGTGGAGAGATTAGGGACAAGAAGAGAAGGGGAGGCAGGGCCGCCTTCAGCCATAAGACCGACTTCTGCTGCATCGAGCAACCAAACGATTCTCTTAATGATGGATTCTATGTCCTACACCACATGCTGGAGTACAGACGGGATCACCAGAACCTTCACATGGCACCTAGATCTGGCGATGCCCATATTCTGCAATGGGCAAAGGACATAGGAGATATCGAGGATCATCGACTTCGAGCTGAGTTCTATAACATCCAGCACGAACTTGCCCAAATCATCATGAATGAGGTCATCGGAAAAATAGGGATGTTCCATGCAGAAGGACAAATGTCGCGGGAAGACGTCCGAACATGGATAGCCTCTCAGCGTCTCGACATGAAGCCTTTCACTAAGCTCGATGACTATCTCCCTGACATGGATGGATGGCACGACATGATGGAGTGATTGTTGATATATGACAATGTGTCCGTTTAGTCCATACTTTCTTTTATGACAAAACTTTGAGTTATGCACGGTGAAACTTTATTTGTGATGTAATTAAACCGTCCTCCTCGACTAGCTAAAATCACTCTAGTTAGGTCATTTTGGGTACGATGAACTTTGTTATTTATGCTTATGACATGTTGTTTCTATTTTTGCCAAGTCTGTCTCTTTCTGTTGCTCAACTATATATGTTGCATATCATCGACTCATGTGACGATGCAGGTGCATAGATCATAGATGGCGAAGAAGTGCTACGCCAGGAGTATATATACGACAAGTGGCCGGAGTGTCGGGCCCAGGTGTACCGGTTTTCGGTTTCCGAGCGACACGCAGTACTTAGTTTAGGTTCACGCTAATGCGAGAGAGGGATACGAACTCATGTACTGAAAGTGATATCTATTCTCGCGTATATCATTGTTTAGATGGATGACGATGTATTTGCAAGTAATCGAGACTTGTATCGCTATTTTCGAGATTGATGACGAGAGACCACTTTGTGTTGGATGGTGATTATGATGATGACATGATTTGATGAGACTAATTGTATGTATATGCTATGCTTACATTTATATGTGGATGATATGCTAAAGATTATTGTATAAAGCCTATTAAAATACAAAACTAATAAAAAACAAATATGCAGGAAAAAAAACTAATAAAACTAGTAGTAGCGAGGGGAGGGGGGAAATTTAGCAGTAGCGCCGACTTACCAGTAGCGCTTCCTGCTAAACAGCGCTGCAGATAATATCAGTAGCGCCCTTTTCCAAAGAGCGCTACAACTATTCATCTGTAGCAGTAGCGCGGGTCAACAGGCGCTACTGCTATACGTTAGTTGTAGCGCCTTATTAGTAGCGCTGGTACCCGCACTACTAAGAGGGCCAAAACCCGCGCTGCTGCTAGGCTTTTCCCTAGTAGTGTGTGCCTTACTAGTGTTTATAGTAGCCCCTGAGTATTTGATACTTGTTCAGTTGCTAAGATTAGTAACTCGAAACAGGAGTTACAGATTAAACAGAGACTAGTTGAAGGGGAAGTGACGATGAGTGTTGGAAGTAGTTCCAAGATTGATATGACCATCATCGCACACTCCCTATACTTTTGGGATTAGTGTTAACCTAGATAAATGTTATTTGGCATTTGCGTTGAGCATGAATATGATTTGATCATGTTTATTGCAATACGGTTATTCATTTAAAGTTAGAGAATAAATTGTCATTCTGTTTACATGAATAAGACCTTCGATGGTCATACACCCAATGAACATAGTTTGTTGGATCTCGATCGTAGTGATACACATATTCATAATATTGATGCCAAAAGATGAGAAGTTAATAATGATAGTGAAACTTATTTGTGGCATTGCCGTTTGGGTCATATTGGTGTAAAGCGCATGAAGAAACTCCATAAAGATGGATTTTTGGAATCACTTGGTTATGAATCATTTGATGCTTGCGAACCGTGCCTTTTGGGCAAGATGACTAAAACTCCATTCTCCGGAACAATGGAACAAGCTACTGACTTATTGGAAATAATACATACCGATGTATATGATCCAATGAGTGTTGATGCTCGTGGCAAATATCGTTATTTTCTGACCTTCACGAGATGATTTGAGCAGATACGGGTATATCTACTTGATGAAACATAAGTGTGAAATAGTTGAAAGGTTCAAAGAATTTCAGAGTGAAGTAGAAAAATCATCGTAACAAGAAAATAAAGATTCTGCGATCTGATCGCAGAGACGAATATTTGAGTTACGAGTTTGGTCTTCAATTAAAACAATGTGGAATAGTTTCACAACTCACGCCACCTGGAACACCACAACGTTATGGTGTGTCCGAACGTCGTAACCGCACTTTATTGGATATGGTGCGATCTATGATGTCTCTTACTGATTTACCACTATCGTTTTGGGGTTATGCATTAGAGACAGCTGCATTCACGTTAAAAGGGCACCATCTAAATCCGTTGAGATGACACCATATGAACTGTGGTTTAGTAAGAAACCCAAGTTGTTGTTTCTTAAAGTTTGGGGCTGCGATGCTTATGTGAAAAAAGTTTCATCCTGATAAGCTCAAACCCAAATTGGAGAAGTGCGTCTTCATAGAATACCCAAAGGAAACTGTTGGGTACACCTTCTATCACAGATCCGAAGGCAAGTTATTCGTTGCTAAGATGGATCCTTTCTAGAGAAGAAATTTCTCTTGAAAGAAGTGAGTGGGAGGAAAGTAGAACTTGATGAGGTAATTGTACCTTCTACCTTATTGGAAAGTAGTTCATCACAGAAATCAGTTCCAGTGATTCCTACACCAATTAGTGAGGAAGTTAATGATGATGATCATGAAACTTCAAATCAAGTTGCTACCAAACCTCATAGGTCTTCCAGAGTAAGATCCGCACCAGAGTGGTATGGTAATCATATTCTGGAAGTCATGTTACTAGACCATGATGAACCTACGAACTATGAGGAAGCGATGATGAGCCCAGATTCCACAAAATGGCTTGAGGCCATAAAATCTGAGATATGATCCATGTATGAGAACAAAGTATGGACTTTGATTGACTTGCTCGATGATCAGCAAGCCATGTTAAATAAATGGATCTTCAAGAGGAAGACGGACACTGATAGTAGTGTTACTATCTACAAAGCTCGACTTGTCGCAAAAAAGTTTTTTTTACAAGTTCAAGGTGTTGACTACAATGAGATTTTCTCAACTGTAGCGATGCTTAAGTCTGTCCGAATCATGTTAGCAATTGCCACAATTTATGAAATCTGGCAAAAGGATGTCAAAACTGCATTCCTTAATGAATTTAATAAAGAAGAGTTGTATATGATGCAACCAAAAGGTTATGTCAATCCTAAAGGTGCTAACAAAGTGTGCAAGCTCCAGCGATCCATTTATGGACTGGTGCAAGCACCTCGGAGTTGGAATATACGCTTTGATGAGTTGATCAAAGCATATGGTTTTATACAGACTTTTTGAGAAGCCTGTATTTACAAGAAAGTGAGTGGGAGCACTACAGCATTTCTGATAAGTATATGTGAATGACATATTGTTGATCGGAAATAATGTAGAATTATTCTGCAAAGCATAAAGGAGTGTTTGAAAGGAGTTCTTTAAAAGAAAGACTTCAGTAAAGCTACTTACATATTGAGCATCAAGATCTATTGAGATAGATCAAGACGCTTGATAAGTTTTTCAATAAGTACATACCTTGACAAGATTTTTGAAATAGTTCAAAATGGAATAGTCAAAGAAAGAGTTCTTACCTGTGTTGCAAAGGTGTGAAATTGAGTAAGACTCAAATCCCGACCAAGGCAGAAAATAGAAAAGAGAATGAAAGTCATTCCCTATGCCTCAGTCATAGGTTCTACAAAGTATGCCATGCTATGGACCAGACCTATTGTATACTCTTCCCTGGTTTGGCAAGGGAGTACAATAGTGATCTAGGAGTAGATCACTGGACATTGGTCAAAATTATCCTTAGTGAGAACTAAGGAAATATTTCTCGATTATGGAGGTGATAAAAGAGCCCGTCGTAAAAAGTTACATTGGTGCAATCTTTTACACCGATCCAGATGACTCTAAGTCTCAATCTGGATACATATTGAAAGTGGGAGCAATTAGCTAGAGTAGCTCCGTGCAGAGCATTATAGACATAGAATATTTGCAAAATTCATACGGCTCTGAATATGACAGACCTGTTGACTAAGCTTCTCTCATGAGCAAAACATGATCACACCTTAGTACTCTTTGGGTATTAATCACATAGCGATGTGAACTAGATTATTGACTCTAGTAAACCCTTTGGGTGTTGGTCACATGACGATGTGAACTATGGGTGTTAATCATATACAGATATGAATATTGATGTTAAATCACATGGCGATGTGAACTAGATTATTGACTCTAGTGCAAGTGGGAGACTGAAGGAAATATGCCCTAGAGGCAATAATAAAGTTATTATTTATTTCCTTATTTCATGATAAATGTTTATTATTCATGCTAGAATTGTATTAACCGGAAACATAATACATGTGTGAATACATAGACAAACACAACGTCACTAGTATGCCTCTACTTGACTAGCTTATTAATCAAAGATGGTTATGTTTCCTAACCATAGACATGTGTTGTCATTTGATTAATGGGATCACATCATTAGAAGAATGATGTGATTGACATGACCCATTCCGTTAGCCTAGCACTTGATCGTTTAGTATATTGCTATTGCTTTCTTCATGACTTATACATGTTCCTATAACTATGAGATTATGCAACTCCCGTTTACCGGAGGAACACTTTGGGTGCTACCAAACGTCACAACATAACTGGGTGATTATAAAGGAGTACTACAGGTGTCTCCAAAGGTACATGTTGAGTTGGCGTATTTCGAGATTAGGTTTTGTCACTCCGATTGTCGGAGAGGTATCTCTGGGCCCTCTCGGTAATGCACATCACTATAAGCCTTGCAAGCAATATAGCTAATGAGTTAGTTACAGAATGATGCATTATGTAACAATTAAAGAGACTTGCCGGTAACGAGATTGAACTAGGTATTGGATACCGACGATCGAATCTCGGGAAAGTAACATACCGATGACAAAGGGAACAACGTATGTTGTTATGTGGTTTGACCAATAAAGACCTTCGTAGAATATGTAGGAGCCAATATGGCATCCAGGTTCCGCTATTGGTTATTGACCGAGAATAGTTCTAGGTCATGTCTACATAGTTCTCGAACCCGTAGGGTCCGCACACTTAACGTTACGATGACAGTTTTATTATGAGTTTATGAGTTTTGATGTACCGAAGGAGTTCGGAGTCCCGGATGAGATCGGGGACATGACGAGGAGTCTCGAAATGGTCGAGACGTAAAGATCGATACATTGGACGACTATATTCGGAGTTCGGAAAGGTTCCTAGTGATTGAGGTATTTTTGGAGTACCGGAGAGTTACGGGAATTTGTATTGGGCCTCAATGGGCCATATGGGAAAGGAGAGAAAGGGCCAAAAGGGTGGCCGCACCCCTCCCCTTGGACTAGTCTGAATTGGACTAGGGAGGGGGGGCGCCCCCTTCCTTCCTTCTCCTTCTCTCTTCCCTTTCCTTCTCTCCTACTCCTACTACATGGAAGGGTTCCTAGTTCTACTAGGAAAAGGGGAATCCTACTCCCGGTGGGAGTAGGACTCCCCTAGGGCGCTCCATAGAGAGGGCCGGCCCTCCCCCTCCTCCACTCCTTTATATACGGGGGCAGGGGGCACCCCATAGACACACAAGTTGATCTACGGATCGTTCCTTAGCCGTGTGCGGTGACCCCTCCACCATATTCCACCTCGGTCATATCGTTGCAGAGTTTAGGTGAAGCCCTGCGCCGGTAGAGCATCATCATCGTCACCACGCCGTCGTGCTGACGGAACTCAACCCCGAAGCTTTGCTGGATCGGAGCCCGGGGATCGTCATCGAGCTGAACGTGTGCTGAACTCGGAGGTGCCGTACGTTCGGTGCTTGGATCGGTCGATCGTGAAGACGTACGACTACATCAACCGCGTTGTCATAACGCTTCCGCTTACGGTATACGAGGGTACGTGGACAACACTCTCCCCTCTCGTTGCTATGTCATCACCATGATCTTGCGTGTGCGTAGGAATTTTTTTGAAATTACTACGTTCCCCAACAACGAACACTCCGCAGCCTCGCCGAAGTCTACCAGGTAGCAACAATAAATCCATGGAGTGACACGGCTATTACCTTTAATGCCAGTGACGAACCTAAATTCCGAACAGCCCGAGCAGCAGCCGCATTGGTCCTCAGTCCAATAGTGGACGGCTTTCGCCTTACTAAGGTACTCATGGATGGCGGCAACGGAATAAACCTCATCTACGAGGAAACCCTCCGAAAAATGGAAATAGACTGGAGATGCATTGAGCGAAGCAACACAACCTTCAGAGGAATAATCCCTAGTCGGGAAGCATGCTGCACAGCAAAAATCACACTGGATGTGGTGTTCGGCTCGCCGGACAACTACAGGTAGGAGGAGATCACGTTCCATGTGGCCCCATTCAACAGCGGATATCACGCTTTATTAGGACGAGAGGCATTCACAATTTTTCAAGCTATACCCCATTACGGGTACATGAAGCTCAAAATGCCCGGGCCCAACGGAATCATCACCCTTGCCAGTGATCCGGACGTAGCGCTCCGCGCCGAAAATAAGACAGCTGCACTAGCCCTAGAGGCGCTATCTGAAGCCCTAGCGGCCGAGGAACTCACAGCGCTGCGCTCCACGGTGAATAGGGACGACGTGATACTTGACAAAAGATCCAAGTCCACCTCTTTTAAGCCAGCGGACGAAATAGTCAAATTCCAAGTCCATCCAACGGACCCTACAAATACGGCCTCCATCGGGGCACAATTAAACCCTGATGTAGACGCCGCATTACGAGAATTCGTACGGGAATATTGGGACATTTTTGCCTGGCACCCTTCAGACATGCCAGGAATCCCACGACGGCTGGCCGAGCACAGCCTAAATATCCTAAAAGGATTCAAGCCAGTCAAGCAGGCTCTTCGGAGATTTTCCAAACCAAAGAGACAGGCAATGGGCGAGGAGCTAGCCAAACTATTGGAAGCCAGATTCATCAGAGATATAAAACATCCGGACTGGCTAGCAAACCTGGTGATGGTACCAAAGAAGGATAAATCCTGGCGCCTATGTGTCGATTTCAAAGACCTTAACAAGGCTTGCCCAAAGGATCCATTCCCCCTCCCATGCATCGATCAAATCATCGACGCTACCTCAGGGCACGATTCATTGTGCTTCCTCGACGCATACTTCGGCTACCACCAAATCAAGATGGCGGAGCCAGACCAAGCCGCAACGGCATTCATCACTCCATACGGACCATTCTGCTTCAACACAATGCCCTTCGGGCTCAAAAATGTCGGCGCAACATATCAGCGCATGATTCAGACATGTCTGGCAAACCAGATCGGCAAGATAGTGGAGGCATACATAGATGATGTGGTCGTCAAATCCAAGCATGTCAAAACTCTAGTAGACGACTTGAGACTCACATTCAACAATCTCCGAACATACGACATTAAGCTCAACCCAGAAAAATGCGTTTTCGGTGTACCAGCCGGAAACCTCTTGGGCTTCATTGTATCTGGTAGAGGAATAGAAGCAAACCCAGCCAAGATACGAGCTCTGTCACAATTGGATATCCCAAAAGATCTCAAACAAATACAAAAATTGACTGGATGCGTGGCGGCTTTAAGCCGCTTTATCTCCCGCTTAGGAGAAAAGGCATTACCCCTTTATCGCCTCCTCCGGCGCTCCGAACACTTCGAGTGGACGGATGCAGCCACGGCCGGACTCGAAGAAATCAAAGCCATACTGGCAACAAATCCGGTCTTGGCCGCGCCCAATGTGGGCGAACGAATGTTATTATATATCGCGGCAACACATCAAGTTGTAAGCGCGGTGCTCGTCGTCGAACGAGAAACGGACGGACACAAGTTCCCTCTTCAAAAACCAGTTTACTACGTGTCCACTGTCCTAACTCCATGCAAGTCCCGGTACCCACACTATCAAAAGATAACATACACGGTGTTCATGGCATCCCGGAAGCTGCGACACTACTTTCAAGAGTGTTCGATAACAGTAGCCTCCGAAGTACCCCTTAATGACATTATAAACAATCGCGACATGACTGGCCGGATTGCAAAATGGGCCATCGAGATCTTCCCATTCGACATAACCTATAAGCCATGGCGAGCTATCAAGTCGCAAGTTTTGGCTGACTTCATCGCCGAATGGACTGAAGCCGAACTCCCTAAAGAGTACGGCGCATATTCCTATTGGATCATGCACTTCGACGGCTCCAAAATGTTGGCCGGCCTAGGGGCTGGCATCGTCCTAACATCCCCAACCGGAGATACAGTCCAATACGTACTCCAGATAATGTACACGGACTCCAACAACATAGCTGAATACGAGGCCCTTCTACATGGTCTCCGGATGACAGTCTCCATGGGCATTCAGCACCTAGAGGTCCGCGGGGATTCAACCTCGCAATATCCCAAATAAATGGAGACTTTGACGCCAAGGATCCGAAAATGGCAGCTTATCGTAACGCCGTCTTAAAAATGTCAGCTCGGTTTGAAGGGCTCGAATTTCACCATATAGCCCAGGATAATAACCAGGCAACAGACGTATTGGCACGCATCGGCGCAAAGCGCGATGCCGTCCCTCCCAACATCTTCCTGGAGCGGCTTTTCAAGCCATCCGTACTGTGGGAAGGGGAGTCCGGAAACAACAATCCGGACCCAACCGCACCGCTCAACACCGAACACTCTGACACTATCGGTGGTTCTGCCAACGAAATAACACCTTCAGCCCACGAAATAATGGCAGTTATTGCCCCGTGGACCGAGCCATTCCTAGCCTACTAACTAGGCAGGAACTTCCCGAGGACCAAAACGAGGCCCGCTGCATAGTTCAGCGATCCAAAGCCTATAAGGTCCACGAGGGAGAGCTATATAAGAAAAGCACAACCGGAGTCCTTCAAAGGTGCATCTCCGAAGAGGAAGGGCGAAATCTTCTGGCTGAAATTCACGCCGGACTCGGCGGGCACCACGCCGCAGCCCGGGCCCTTGTAGGCAAGACCTTCCGCACAGGATTTTACTGGCCGACGGCCCGGGCAGATGCTCAGAACTTAGTCCAACGATGCGTCGGCTGCCAGCTCTTTGCTAATCAAAGCCACATGCCACCCACCGCCCTCAAAACTATACCCATCCCCTGGCCGTTCGTGGTCTGGGGGCTTGAGATGGTTGGACCCCTTAAAGGAGGAACCCACAAGCAAAAATACCTTTTGGTCATGGTGGACAAATTCACCAAATGGATAGAGGCCAAGCCAGTTAAGACGGCCGAATCCAGACCTGTGATAGACTTCATATCAGGGGTAGTACACCGTTACGGCTCCCCCATAGCATCATCACTGATAACGGCACGAACTTCACGGCTGACGAGGTTAAACTCTGGTGCAAAAACATGGGCATCAAGCTCGACTACGCTTCAGTCTATCACCCTCAAACTAACGGTCAAGTCGAACGAGCAAATGGTCTAATCATGAGCGGCATCAAACCTAGACTAGTGCGGTCCCTTAAGGAATCTAACACGCAGTGGGTAGAGGAGCTCGACTCCGTACTCTGGGGGCTGCGGACCACGCCGAATCGCACTACCGGATTCACACCATTTTTATGGTAGACGGCGCAGAGGCAGTTTTGCCCTGCGACATAATTCATGACTCACCTCGCGTGCGCATGTACGAAGAAAGAGAAGCCAAGTTGGATTGGCAGGACAGTTTGGACGCCTTAGAGGAGGAGCGCGACGTGGCAAAAGCTCGTTCCGCATTCTATCAGCAGCAGGCTCGAAGATATCAAAGCAGAGAAGTACAGGCCATAACTTACAATGTTGGCGAACTAGTTCTACGCCTGCCGGACAAGAAAAAGGATAAACTCAAGCCCAAATGGTAATGTCACTTCATCATCGACCAAGTCCTGACCGACGGAGCGTACCGTCTGCGAAACGCATCGGATAACCGACTCGAGCCGAACCCATGGAACGCAGCCTGTCTTCGAAGATTCTACGCCTAGCGCCGGACCCCGAATTCGTCTCCTTCCTCCGTGTACATTTTTACTTTAGCTGCCTTTTGTTTCTCTCCTTCTCCCTCCCCTTTTCTCAAAGCCTTTGGAGACTCGCCTGCGCATTGTTCGCACACACTTGACGTGCCATTTGCACTCATTATACCTGGGGGCTTCTTTAACAGAAGCTTATTTATACGGGCTTTGTGCCCAACACGTGCATCACACTTCCGCATGTACCTTTTATCCACCATTATATGCATCGATATGACTTAAGTTTTGGCCAAGCTGGATTGCCTGGCTCCTGTGCTTACCCCTACATTCCCGATTGTTCGGTTAGGAGGTAAAGGGAGCACCTCTGCGATTGTTACTGTCGGGTCAGCCGGATGTGTACCTCAGACTGGGTGAAGCCGAAAGCTAGCATTCTTAAGGGAATATTCGGTCGGCGAATTGAAAGATGATTTTTTACCTATCTATTTATTTGCCCCCAGATGCTTTCCTGCTTTTTTAGCAGTCCGGACATGCACTTTAGGGCATGCCTCCCAGGGAAAGGAACCCCTAACGGAACTATTCTCCCTGGAAGATGTTTCTTACTAACCATGTAATATAACATAACTAGTTGGGCACTTGTCTGATAAAGCACTAATGACCCCTACGCCTGGTCTCCATGCATGCCCCGGTTTTTACATAACCGTGAGGGTATTCGGACACACTCCGGACTGTCGGGTCCTGAGGTTGAAGCGAAAAGGTCCGCAACGACAAACGATCTACAATCTGGCTAGAAGGCATTTTACATGTCATTTTAAATTACATAGTCAAGCTGACTGATGGTATTCCTCTTCGATACCATCTAATAAGCTGTCTAGTTTACAGTTCCGCTGTGAATACTTTGCAGCCAACTCTACTTGGTCGTACACTAAGCTCACAGGGATATCCTTCTCATCGGGCCCCATAGGTCCGACCTCGGCCATGTGGTTTGGGTCAGCCTTCGCATACCGTGTCTTCACCATGGCCTAGGCCTCCCTGGCGCCTTGATGGCAGGCCGATATCTTCCATAACCGAAAGCGCTGCCGTGCTCCCTGAAGCTTCTCCGCAAGCTCTCCAAGACCTTCGGGTAGGGACATGGATGGCCACAAGGCCTAGGCGACTCCGCTCATCACCTGCCGAACTCGTTCGTGCAGTTGCAGCAGCTCGGGAAGCAGGTCACCCATCGAACCGGGCATTTCCTCCGCAGGACGACCTGTGAGCATACCTACAGACATATTTCTGTCAATCGACTTCCTCGCCGAACTCTTCTTTTCAAAAGTTCGCTCAAGCACTTACTATAAATGCCGCGACGAAGCCGCCGATTCTCCTTCACGGAGTCAGACAGCTGGGCCCGAACATCTTTTAGTTCCTCGCCCAGCTGGGTGTTGGCATCTTGGAGCTTATTTTTCTCTTGCCGCACCCTTGTAAGCACCTTCTCGCCGGCCTTTAGCTGGCGTATTAGCTGTTGCTTGTCCAGATCTAGTCCAGCGCCATCTGCAATATTATCATCAGACTTATACACACGCTGCACTCCACAAACTACTTACCTTTCGAAGTATATATTACCGGAGGGGGGGTCTCTGTGGCTCCCCCTGTGGCGGCTAGTGCAGCCTCAAGTTGGGCCTTGCACTCTTGAAGCTCCTGGGACAGGTGGGTATTCTTTTCTGTAAGATCCTGCATAACAAATGATCCTTAAATCAGTTATTCTAACTATTTTAAGTCTCGGGGGCTACTGGCATATATAATTGTCAAAATTCACTCACCCGTATGTCCTTCACATACTGCTCCGTGGCTCTGGCTAGACCATCTTGAGCGGCACGGAGGTGCGCATCTCCCGCATTGAAGGCATTCGATGCCTCTGGGGAGAAACACGCGTCACGAAGAACTGTCCGGCGGCTGTCGTGGTTCTAAGTCTGACAGTAGAGTGGGGGGTAGGTATGGAGAGGCAAGGTCCTAGCTATGGAGCAGTTGTAAAAACAAGAGATGTACGAGTTCAGGCCCTTCTCAGAGGAAATAATAGCCCTACGTCTCGGAGCCCGGAGGCGGTCGAGTGGATTATGTGTGTATGGATTACAGGGGTGCCAACCCTTTACACAGAGGTGGGGGGTGGCTTATATAGTGCCTGCCAGACCCCTCCGGCCCTCAGTAATGCGGGGTTTAAAGTACATTAAGTCTGGGCGTTACTGGTAACGCCCCACATAAAGTGTCCTAAATACCATAAAGTCTACTTAATTACAGACCGTTGTGGTACAGAGTGCTTCTTGACCTTCTGGTGCTCAAGTGAGTCTTCATGGTCGAGTCCTTCAAGTCCGTCGAGTGAAGTCCTCCTTGGTCGACTCGAAGGTAGTCTCTTCTAATGGTGTCCTTGGGTAGGGTACTTAGATCAAGTCTATGACCCTACCCTAGGTACATGACTCCATCATTAGCCCCCGAATGGATTGAGGCTTGAGTGAGGAAGGAGCTGATATTATTTCCGACTGGCTTCTGCGTTCTGGATATGTGTTGTCTTGGACCAATAATCTCTTCGTTGATAATCATCAACTTTTCTTCAGTCGACTTGATCCATTGTTTTCTTTCGTCGAGTGACCTTTTGAACTTAACAATTTCCGAGCGACGGATCGCAGGAAATCTCGCGCCTGACAGATCAATCTGCCGTTCGCGGATTCTGCGGGATATGAACTTTGGGGAAGCGCGCGAAGCGGGGCGGACCGCGGCGCTCGGATGGGATAGGGCATAGACGCCTCGATTCTCGCACCACCTTTTTCGCCACATATCGCGTACGCGCGACTGTTTCGGGATGTGATTGGATCTCCCGGGCCCACCTGTCATCCACTCGGAAGTGATCTTATAAAGGCGCCCGGCGAGGGACTTTGAACAGTACCTCTCCATTCTCTCTCTCTGCCCTCCCTGCCTCCGCCCACTGCGCCCGCTCCTGCCCCCGCACAACCGCTCCTCGTGCGCTTCGCTGGTAGCCATGGTGAAGGAGAAGACGGCGGCGCTGGAACGCGTGAAGAAGGCGTCGGCGACGGGGAAGGCGAAAGGGAGAACCACCAGTCGGGGCGGGTCGTCGTCCAGATCTCGTCTGCCGAACGGCTGGGTCCAAGGAGATTGGATCCGGTCGACCATCATGGAGAAGGATCTCCTCGACATGGCCAACGACGGTCTGATCCCCCACGGAGCAGCAAGGCTCCCGGGGAATGAGTGGCGACCCCAGCCGGAAGAGGGTGAGTGTGTCCTTCTGGCTACCCACGTCGACCGCGGGTTTTCTTTGCCGTTGAGTATTTTATTCCATGGTTTCTTGAACTTCTTTGGAGCGCAACTCCACCACTTCAATCCGAACTCTATCGCCTACCTTGCCGCCTTTGTGTCCATGTGTGAGAACTTTCTGGGTTGCCGACCGCACTGGGGCCTGTTCAAGCATATATTCACGTGTCGCTCCCAGACCGTGAAGAAGGCGAGTCCAGATGACGACAAAACCAAAGTCATCCAGATGTGTGGAGGTCTGGGGATCCAGATGAGGAACAAGAGCACCTTCCCAGCCATGACGCTCCCCGAGTCGGTCAGAGGCTGGCAGTCGACTTGGTTCTACTGCCAGAATGAGTCGACGCCGGGGCAGTCGAGTGGACTCCCTTAGTTTACCATGGACCGAGCCAACAAACCCTCCTCTCTGAAGGTGATTCCGGAGGAGAAAGCCGACGTGAAGATGCTGATGGAGCACGTAGTCCAGTTGGTTCGGGAAGGAGTGACGGGTATGGATCTCCTGGAAGTTTTTCTTAGACGGTGTATCCAGCCTCTTCAGTTTCGGAGCCATTGCATGTGGCTGTACTGCGGGACCGAAGATGAGACTCGGATCAATCCAGAAGCAGTCGACAATGCAACGCTGGAAAGGTGGATGGCCGCAGTCACTGGGAACAAGGATAACCCTCGTGGAGCCAGGAGGATTCCTCCACTCAACCATTCCAGCACTCCAGACAAGGTATGCCCACTTTACCTCCAATTGTATTCTTGCCATACTTATTTCCATTTTCGCTGCAAATTGGTCGATTAATCTTTGTCTTGGTGTCTGATAGGTCCTCACCAATCTGTATTCGATGCCCAACGGAGCGCAGACTCCGACTGAGGAGGGAGAAGCGAGTGGGGGCGAAAGCCAGGAGGAGTGGGACTCAGATGCTGCTGAAGATGATGATGATGATGATGACGATGAAGAAGAAGAGGAGGAGGAGGAGGAGGTCGCGCCACCGCGCTCGGAAAGGCGGTTGAAGCTTATCCATGACCCTGCGACTGAACGCGGAAAGGGGGTGGCGACTGTCGTGCAGTCGACCAAGCGTCCTCGGACCACTTCCCCGGCGCCGACTGAAAAGGCTCCGAAGCAATCCAGGGTGGCACCATCGAAGCCGACCAAGGTCCTGCCGAAGATGAAGGTGTCAATCCCCACCATATCAGGGTAAAAATGCTGCTTGAGTCTTCTTGCTTTATACGAGTTTATCTTTGATCAACACTTGAGTTAACCGACTGATCTTTGGAATTGTAGTGCTGCTACTTCCGACACCTCAGCCAAGGCCGACGATCATGAGATGGAGGATGCCGCGACCTCAAAACCTGGTATCACTCTCTTAATTCCGTTTTTTAGTCGATTGACTCTTGGTCTCTAACTCTGATTCCTTTCTGCAGCTTCATCCAATGTCGTTATCACCCTTCCTGATGACGACGACGACGAGGAACCGCTGAAGCACAGGAGGAGCAGGAAGGCGTCTGCTGGCAGGGTGACTCAGGATGTAACGGCACCCGAGACTCTGGTCATGGAGGAGGAAAACACCACTCGGCACACCGTATCTTTCGCGGTGCCGCTGACGAGTGCTCATCCCGCGTCGTCGAGTGCTGCACAGCCTTCGCTCTTCTCGACTCACTACGTCCTAGAGGACCAAGCCAGTGCTGCAAAGGAAGCGATACGCCAGGCGGGAGTCATGATGGAGCAGGTGAAGGCCATCCGGGAGGCAAGCCAGGCAGCCTACGACGCCAGTTCTGCTCTTCAAAGCAATGTTCAGGTCAGTCGATCATCGCCTGTTCTGTTAGGATATGCTATCTGAAAATCTTTCTTTCCGGAATCCATAGCAATCACCCACTGGGTGTGTCGATTGAAACTCCGGTTTAGCGGGGGCACGCTGAGTGCACCCGCTGGGTGTAGTCCCCAAGGCTATGGTCGACTGCTGGCAGTCGACCATAGGCTTTGTAAGTTAAGTTCTTCCGTCAGTCGACTAGGTCGAATGGATTTCTCAAACCGGTGGGGGCACGCTGAGTGCACCCACTGGGTGTAGTCCCCGAGACTGTGGTCGACTACAGGCAGTCGGTTACAGTCTGAAGAACACCCGCTTTTTTTTGGTCGACTGGTTGACTCTATCGTAATAGAACTAGTGGGGGCACGCTGAGTGCACCCATTGGGTGTAGTCCCCGAGACTATGGTCGAATGTTTGTATTCGGCTGTAGTCTTAGAAACGTATGATTTTCTCTCATCCACTCGGAAGTGAATTATCTTTGACATTTTGTCGATTGGTTCTTCGCAGAAATCCTGCGACCTTGCAGCCCGTTATACCGAGCTGGAGAACAAGCACATCCAGCTTGAGCTGGATCTGAAGCTGGTCCAGGAGAATCTGACGAAGGCGAAGGAGGAGACCAAAGGTATGTTCGGTGAGATCTCGACGACTGCTTTTGTCCTTCATCTGTTTCAAAATCTGACCTTGCTGTAACTTTGCAGGCAAGGTGAAGGAGGCCCAGAAGAAGAAAGACCTTGAACTAGCTGAGAAGACCAAACTTGCTGACGAGAAGTTAGCTTCGGTCACCAAGCTTGAAGAAGAAACACTAATCTGAAAACTGCTCTTGCGATTGCCAACAAGGAGGTTAGTCGACTGAAAAACGACAAAGCTGCTCTGAATGACAAGGCCAGTCAATTGGCTGGGAAGAAGAATGATCTGGAGGCCTTTCTGAGTGGACTTGCCAAGAAGTTGTTCCTCATGCTCGAAGGTAATCCTTTGCGTCAAACAATCATTTTTACAGTGATCTTTCCATTCGACCATTGCCTTGACTCAGTGATTGTACTTACAGAATTTTGCCAAAACTTTGAAGAGGAAACTAGTCGGCTGGAACCAAACCTGGACCCCGTCAACTCTCCGGTGAACGATGAAGTTGCCATGAACGTGTTCCGACTTGAGTCTCGCGTTGCTGCTATCGTTGACTATCTTGCAAGGCTGAAGGTCGCCACTTCCCGCATTGACACCACGCTCTGGCCCAGGGAGACACTCCAGAACGACCTCGAGTCTTTGATGGCTCGACTAAACACAGTTCCTGGTCGAGTGCAGGAATGGAAAAAGTCCTCTGCTAGGTGCGGCGCAGATGTTGCTCTGCGTCTGGCTCGAGTCCACTGCAAGGATGCACGAGAAGACAAGCTGGCGGCTCTTCGGGTGGCCAACACCAAGAAACACGACTTCAGGTCCTTCATGGAGACCTTCATCACTGCTTCCACTCGGATCGCGGACGGAATTGATCTTGATGAGTTTGTTGCACCTTCCAGCCCTCCACAGGAGGGGTAAAAAACTTCTTTGAGCTCGACACTTTAAATTTGCCTCGGTATGCCGAGTGATTTTGTAACCGATAAACCTTAACAGGCTTAGTGCCTGAGCACTTTTGGTTCCTTTAGGTATCCATCTGAACTCGGATTCAACGTTTGAATATGCTTGTATTTGGCTCGAAATGTCTTTTGCAGGTTTTAAAGCAAGATGCTTATTGCAGTCGACTTTCTCTTCAATTCACTTAGGCAGGCGCTGGGCTGCGGCTAAGCCCCCGAGTGGGAGGTGCGTTCGCCACTCGGTAGGATTTTTGCAACTTAGGCGAGCACTGGGCTGCAGCTAAGCCCCCGAGTGGGAGGTTTGCTCCTCACTCGGGAGGATTTTTGTAACTTAGGCGAGCACTTGGGCTGCAGCTAAGCCCCCGAGTGGGAGGTCTGTTCCTCACTCGGTAGGATTTTTGTAACTTAGGCGAGCACTTGGGCTGCAGCTAAGCCCCCGAGTAGGAGGTTTGTTCCTCACTCGATAGGATTTTTGTAACTTAGGCGAGCACTTGGGCTGCAGCTAAGCCCCCGAGTGGGAGGTTTGCTCCTCACTCGGTAGGATTTTTGTAACTTAGGCGAGCACTTGGGCTACAGCTAAGCCCCCGAGTGGGAGGTCTGTTCCTCACTCGGTAGGATTTTTGTAACTTAGGCGAGCACTTGGGCTGCAGTTAAGCCCCCGAGTGGGAGGTCTGCTCTTCAATCCGTAGGATTTTCACGTTGTACTTGTGGCGTAGCTCAGAGGAGAGGGTCGCAGTCGACCTGCACCTCGTCCTCCTTGCGACCGCACATTGTACTTGTGGCGTAGCTCAGAGGAGAGGGTCGCAGTCGACCTGCATCTCGTCCTTCTTGCGAGCGCACATTGTATTTGTGGCGTAGCTCAGAGGAGAGGGTCGCAGTCGACTTGCACCTCGTCCTCCTTGCAACCGCACATTGTACTTGTGGCATAGCTCAGAGGAGAGGGTCGCAGTCGACCTGCACCTCGTCCTCCTTGCGACCGCATATTGTACTTGTGGCGTAGCTCAGAGGAGAGGGTCGCAGTCGACCTGCACCTCGTCCTCCTTGCGAGCGCACGTTGAACTTAGGCAAGCGTTTAGACTGCAGCTAAGCCTCCGAGTGGGAGTCTGGCTCACCACTCGGTAGGATTTTATTCAAACTTAGGCGAGTACTTGGACTGCAGCTAAGCCCCCAAGTGGGAGTCTGGCTCACCACTCGGTAGGATTTTATTCAAACTTAGGCGAGTACTTGGACTGCAGCTAAGCCCCCGAGTGGGAGTCTGGCTCACCACTCGATAGGATTTTATTCAAACTTAGGCGAGTACTTGGACTGCAGCTAAGCCCCCGAGTGGGAGTCTGGCTCACCACTCGGTAGGATTTTATTCAAACTTAGGCGAGTACTTGGACTGCAGCTAAGCCCCCGAGTGGGAGTCTGGCTCACCACTCGGTAGGATTTTATTCAAACTTAGGCGAAACGGGTTTGCAGCTAAGCCTTCCGAGTGGGAGTCTGGCTCACCACTCGACAAGGATTTTTTACAAACTTAGGCGAAACGGATTCGCAGCTAAGTCACCCACTGAGGGGGAAAATTTTACTGAACAAATAAAAAGTGACAAAAATCATCGGGGAAATTATGACACTATTATTTTGCAAGCCATGAACTACAGAAGTATTTTTATTACAACTCATCCGAGTGAAAACTTAAGTGTAAAATGGGCGGAGTAGCTCTGCGTTCCAAGCCTGGGGCTCGTCGATATTGTGCTTGACGTTGTAGATACAGTATGCTCCATTGTGGAGAACCTTGGTGACGATGAAGGGTCCTTCCCAAGAAGGAGCAAGCTTGTGTTGTTTCTGCTGATCCACTCGGAGAACTAAATCTCCTTCCTGGAAGGCTCGACTCTTCACATTTCTGGCGTGGAAGCGACGCAAGTCTTGTTGGTAGATGGTCGATCGGATCAGAGCCATCTCCCTTTCTTCCTCTAAAAGGTCGACTGCGTCCTGCCGCACTTGTTTAGCTTCTGCTTCGTTGTAAAGTTCAACCCGAGGAGCGTTGTGGAGAAGATCACTCGGCAAAACTACTTCAACTCCATAGACCAATAAAAATGGAGTTCTTCCGGTCAACCGATTAGGCGTGGTCCGCAGTCCCCAAAGCACCGAGGGAAGTTCGTCGACCCATGCTCTAGCCGCATGCTTGAGATCACGCATCAGTCGGGGTTTCAACCCTCTGAGGATCAGGCCATTGGCTTGCTCTGCTTGTCCATTCGACTGCGGATGCGCGACTGAAGTGTAGTCGACTTGTGTGCCTTGAGAGGTGCAGAAATCCCTGAATTCCTCCGAGTCGAAGTTCGACCCATTATCTGTAATGATGCTATGCGGGACTCTATATCTGAATATCAGTTCCCTGATGAAGCTAACAGCAGTACCGGCGTCAAGGTTCTTGATGGGTTTAGCCTCAATCCACTTGGTGAACTTGTCGACTGCCACCAGTACATGCGTGAAACCGCTTCGACCTGTTCTCAAAGGGCCGACCATATCCAACCCCCATACTGCGAAGGGCCAGACGAGTGGTATGGTCTTCAGAGCTGACGCATGCTTGTGTGACATATTTGAGTAGAACTGACATCCTTTGCACTTGTCCACTATTTCCTTTGCCATCTCATTTGCCTTTGGCCAGTAAAATCCGGCTCGGTATGCTTTGGCCATGATGGTCCGAGAGGACGCATGATGACCACAGGTCCCCGAGTGGATATCATCAAGGATGATTCGACCTTCTTCTGGCGTTATGCACTTCTGACCAACTCCAGTCGCGCTCTCTCTGTACAACTGTCCTTTGATTACGGTAAAGGCTTTGGATCGACAGACGATCTGTCGAGCCTCTTCCTCATCCTCCGGGAGCTCTTTTTTCAGGATATACGCGATATATGGAACTATCCAGTCGGGAATGACCACTAAGACCTCCATGACCAAGTTGACCACTGCTGGGACCTCAACCTTAGTCGGATCTGTGGCACTCTTGGGCTGTGGAGCTTCTTCGGTGAAAGGATCTTCTTTGACTGATGGAGTATGGATATGCTCCAAGAACACACCACTTGGAATGGATTCTCTCTTGGAACCTATCTTTGCTAGGTCATCAGCTGCTTGATTTTTCAGTCGGGGTATATGATGAAGCTCTAACCCCTCAAACTTCTTTTCCAGCTTCCTCACTGCATTGCAGTATCCATTCATGGTTGGGCTTCTCACGTCCCACTCCTTCATCACTTGGTTGACCACTAAATCTGAGTCGCCATAGACCATAAGGCGACGGACGCCGAGTGAAATGGCCATGCACAACCCATACAAGAGGGCCTCATACTCTGCCTCATTGTTGGAGGAATCAAAGTGAATCTGGAGCACATATCTGAGCTTATCTCCTCTGGGGGAAACCAGGATAGCCCCAGCACCGGAACCATTCAGCATCTTAGAGCCATCAAAGAACATGGTCCAATGCTCCGAGTGAACTTCAGTCGGCTGCTGCTGTTCAATCCACTCGGCGAGGAAATCTGCTATTGCCTGGGACTTAATGGCTTTCTTTGCCTCAAACTTGATATCAAGGGGAAGAAGTTCAATCGCCCATTTCGCCACTCGACCAGTTGCATCTCTGTTGTGCAAAATCTCTGAAAGTGGAGCGTCGCTGACGACTGTGATGGAATGATCAGAGAAATAGTGAGAAACCTTCTTCCTGGTCATGTATATCCCATACACAAGCTTCTGATAATGAGGGTATCTCTGCTTGGATGGAGTCAAAACTTCAGATAGATAATACACCGGGCGTTGAACTTTGAAGGCTTTCCCTTCTTCTTCCCGCTCGACCGTAAGTACTGTATTGACGACTTGTCCTGTGGCTGCGATATAAAGCAATAGAGGCTCTTTGCTGATTGGAGCAGCAAGCACCCGCTGGGTGGAGAGCAGAGCTTTTAGCTCGGCAAACGCTGCATCAGCTTCTGGAGTCCAGTCGAACTTGTCTGCCTTCTTCATCAGTCGGTAAAGAGGCAATGCCTTTTCACCGAGTCGTGAGATGAATCGACTTAATGTGGCCAAGCATCCAGTAAGCTTCTGGACATCGTGCACTCGCACGGGGCGTTTCATTCGGAGTATAGTGCCGACCTTTTCTGGATTTGCGTCGATCCCTCGTTCGGAAACGAGAAAACCGAGTAACTTGCCACCAGGAACTCCGAATGTGCACTTTGACGGATTGAGCTTGATATCATACCTTCTGAGGTTGGCAAATGTTTCGGCGAGGTCAGTGAGCAGGTCGGAACCTTTTCGCGACATCACCACGATATCATCCATATACGCTTCCACATTCCGACTGATTTGAGTGAGCAAACACTTCTGAATCATTCGCATAAACGTGGCTCCAGCATTCTTGAGGCCGAATGGCATGGTGATATAGCAGAAGCATCCGAATGGAGTGATGAAAGCTGTTTTTATCTCATCGGGTCCGTACAGACGGATCTGATGGTACCCGGAATAGGCGTCTAGAAAAGACAACCTTTCGCATCCCGCGGTCGAGTCAACAATTTGATCAATGCGAGGGAGAGGGAAATGATCTTTCGGGCAAGCCCGATTGATGTGCTTGAAATCAATGCACATTCGGAGTGAGTTGTCCTTCTTAGGAACCATGACGACATTAGCGAGCCACTCGGAGTGGTATATCTCTCGGATAAATCCTGCCGCCAATAGTCGAGCCACTTCCTCACCAATAGCTTTTCTCTTCTGGACGGCGGAACGCCGAAGATGCTCTTTAACTGGTTTTTCTTCTGAGTCGACTCTAAGACGATGCTCAGCCAGTCCCCTGGGAACACCCGGCATGTCAGCTGGCTTCCATGCAAAAATGTCCCAGTTCTCACGGAGGAACTGGATGAGCGCTTCTTCCTATTTCGGGTCGAGTGTTGTGGAGATGCGGGTCGGGGATGCATTGGGGTCGGTCGGGTGGATGTGGACAGGCTTCGTCTCACCGGACGATTGAAATGCAGACTCTGTGGCGGGCTTCTTGGCTCGCAGTAAATCACTCGGATCTGCGTTTTGCTTATATTCTTCAAACTCGACCGCTGTCACGTGGGAATCAGCAATCTTCGAGCCTTTCTGGAAACACTCTTCTGCCTTTTTCCGATCACCAGTGACAGTGATCACTCCTTTGGGGCCGGACATCTTCAGTTTGAGGTAGACGTAACATGGTTGAGCCATGAACCGTGCGTAAGCTGGCCTCCCCAAAATAGCGTGGTACGCGCTCTGAAAATCCACGACCTCAAACGTCAGCTTCTCCTTGCGAAAATGCTTTGAATCGCCAAACACCACATCCAGAGCTATTTGGCCGAGTGACTCGGCTTTCTTTCCTGGTATAACTCCATGAAAACTCATGTTACTGGTGCTCAGTCGGGACATCGGAATGCCCATTCCTTTCAGCGTGTCCGCATACAACAAGTTCAGTCTGCTACTACCGTCCATCAGCACCTTCGTCAGCCGAGTGCCTTCGACAACCGGGTCGACCACCAAAGCTTGCCTCCCAGGGGTGGCAATATGGGTCGGGTGATTAGACTGGTCGAATGTGATGGGTGTTTGGGACCATCTCAGATAACTTGATTTCGCCGGGGCAACCATGTTCACCTCACGGTTAATGACCTTGAATCGGCTCTTGCTTTCCACATCTGCGAAAATCATCAGAGTGGAGTTGACATGTGGATATCCTCCCTCACTGTCCTCCTTGTCTTCGGCCTTGTCTGACTCCTTTTCTTTGTCCTTGGACTCCTTTCCTTGGAACTGCTGGATCAGGAGTCGACACTGGCGAGTGGTATGCTTCGGGTAGATGATATTACCCTCTTCATCTTTCTTCGTGTGGATGTGACACGGCATATCCATCACGTCATTTCCTTCTTTATCCTTCACCTTCTTAGGGTTCCAGGATCCTTTGGGTTTCCCTTTGAACTTGCCCTGAGTCACGGCCAGAGCCTCTCCAGGAGCTGCTGGTTCGGCCTTTCGCTTCTGCTTCCGACTGGTGTTTCCCTTCTCCGACTGACTCAGCTTGTACTTGCCGCTTCGGAGTCGGTCTTCCTCTTCGCCGTTGGCATACTTGGTAGCAATCTCCATCATCCGACTCAAGGTCATGTCTCCGGTTCGACCAAACTTCAAACTCAATTCTCTGTTCTTAACACCATCCTTGAAGGCGCAGACTGCCTGATGATCAGACACGTTCTCCACGGTATGATGCAAAGTGATCCATCTCTGAATATACTCTCTGAGAGTCTCATTCGTCTTCTGCACACAGACTTGCAGCTCTGTCAATCCAGCTGGTCGCTTGCAAGTTCCTTCAAATGTTCTGACGAACACTCGGGACAGATCTTCCCAAGTGTAAATGCTGCTAGGAGGTAACTGATTCAACCATGCTCTGTCAGAACCTTCCAACATGAGGGGCAAATGCTTCATGGCCACCTCGTCATTCCCACCACCAATCTGAACAGCCACTCGGTAGTCCTCAAGCCAGGTTTCAGGCTTAGACTCACCAGTGAACTTTCTTACTCTAGTTGCCAACCTGAAGTTGGGGGGAATCACCGCGGCTCTGATAGCCCTGCTGAAACATTCTGGACTAGAAACATGCACTCGACTGCTTGTGGGCGCATCTCTGTCGGGGCCACCCCGATGGGCTCTGTTTCGGTCGAGCAAGCCTTGCACGATGATGGATCGCGCGTCGAAGCCTGGTTCCCGGGGGTCGACTGGAGCTCTTCGCCCCACACTGAGTTGACGTCTGTCGTCCTGCTGCCGAGGAGCGTAAGACCCACCCCTCGGGGGGGGGGGAGTGGGCACTCGACGCCTATCATCACGATCATGTCGGTCACCGTACTGGTCTCGCCGATTCTCGCGTCCTTCACGCCGCAGAGGTGATCTGGGACTGTGAGCCGACTGAACCATATTCGCAGCGACGGATCGACTGTGAATTCTGTTGCGCGACTGCGACACGGCTGAATTCTGATCTCCTGCTGCCCGGAGCAAATCTCTGATCTGCATCAAGCCTCTGCCAGCTTCCGACTGAGAGGGCTGGATGGACTCTGCTATACGGGTTGCAGCTGCTAAATTCTGAATCGGGGTTCGATATACCTGAGTCGGCGGCAAGAGTTTACGTCGATTGGCGTCGGGTGCTCGTTGCCGAGCGCGCTCGTCGAGTGCTCGCTGAAGATTCTCCAGACGAGCGCGTCCAGCCAAGTTGGCCAAACGTGCCTCCTCCAAGGCGCGAGCCTCGGGGGTTTCTCCCGCGATGGGAGTATGCAGGGCATCCATGTTCCTGCGGCGAAGCTCTTCCCTTTGCAGAGAATTGAGTGGCTCGGGTTGGTATTCTTCGTGGACTTGTGCGGGGTCGCCCCCACCGTCTGCTCCGCCCTCGTGGGCGAAGCCGGGAGGGCTGCGAGGTCCGTTAACCATCAAGATTTCCGCCTCTGGGTCACTGCTATCGCACTCGGATGCAGTCTCTACGGAGCCAGTCGACAGATCGAACAGGCCGTAGACAGATTCGTCGGGCTCGATTACCGCGACTTGGGTGGTGGCCGTCTGGCGAGCCACCGCATGCCTCACCCACCGCTGGAGCCTCGACCGGCCAGAGCGCTTGCGCTGGCGGAAGACCGGGAGGGCGACCGATAGGGGAGTCGACCGATATGGAGTCGACGGTTGCCGCAGCAGAATGCCACAGACACATGCGCGAAAATGCGTCGCACCGCGGACGGGAAGCGCATCAACGTCGAGTGGAGCCTCTTGGAGCCAAGCGGAGTCGTCGGCGATGAAGGTGAGAGCGCTGAGACGGATCTCGCGGCCCTCGACCAAAACTCCACCAGCAACCATGATGAAAGTACTCGGAAGAATCGCAACTTCTCCAAAAAATCGCTAAGACACCTGCCCCACGGTGGGCGCCAACTGTCGTGGTTCTAAGTCTGACAGTAGAGTGGGGGTAGGTATGGAGAGGCAAGGTCCTAGCTATGGAGCAGTTGTAAAAACAAGAGATGTACGAGTTCAGGCCCTTCTCAGAGGAAGTAATAGCTCTACGTCTCGGAACCCGGAGGCGGTCGAGTGGATTATGTGTGTATGGATTACAGGGGTGCCAACCCTTTACACAGAGGTGGGGGGTGGCTTATATAGTGCCTGCCAGACCCCTCCAGCCCTCAGTAATGCGGGGTTTAAAGTACATTAAGTCTGGGCGTTACTGGTAACGCCCCACATAAAGTGTCCTAAATACCATAAAGTCTACTTAATTACAGACCGTTGCGGTACAGAGTGCTTCTTGACCTTCTGGTGGTCGAGTGAGTCTTCATGGTCGAGTCCTTCAAGTCCGTTGAGTGAAGTCCTCCTTGGTCGACTGGAAGGTAGTCTCTTCTAATGGTGTCCTTGGGTAGGGTACTTAGATCAGGTCTATGACCCTACCCTAGGTACATGACTCCATCAGCGGCGCCTGTGATTCATGGCACTCTCCACCTCAGATCTGGTGGCGGACAGCCTGTCGGCATCCTCCGTTGGAGGAGCATCCGGTGCACGCCTTGTGTTCGCCTCCTCCTCCGGACCTGGCATTGGAGCCTGGCTGGCGGGGGCTCGACCGGCAACCTCTCCGGACACTGTCCAGCGAGCGCTCTTTCTCCTAGAAAACTCACGAGCGTTAATATGCCTCCCAGGAACCTTTCCTTTAAACACGGTGGCGCGCCATACCGTAGCGGCGACGTCTCAATTCGCACCACACTTCTTTTCCGCCTGCTGGGCCGAGTTGCTCCTTGTTGGGCGGCCGCCGCAGGCTCGGCTTCCCGCCTCAATGGCACCTCCTGCGGAACACCATTGGTATATGGTGATCAGAAATAAGCATGGATGGGTAATGGTATCAGGACTCCGGTCACCGTTACCTGGGAAACCGGAGATATTCTGGGGTAGTCGGCCGTAATGGCGACCAAAGCATTATCGATGCTAAGTTGGTGGAACACCCCATCGATCAGCTCCACCTTTATGTCCGGATCCTCTTCGGAGGCCGGATCGAGGGACCGTTCCGGATCCTTGGGTTGTGGAGCCAGGCTGTGTATATCCTCTACGGCCCGGCGCAGTTCCTGCGTCGAAATCACAAAGTGAGACACTTAACTTTGGGAATATGGATCGGATAGACAAACGTCCGCTTACCCAGCTTCGAGGGTTGTTCATGGAAAATCCGTTCAATGGACTAGCACGGAGGAAGTCCTCCTTCTCCCCTTTGTACAGGCCGGACAGGATCTTCACTAGATCGGCGACCGATCCCGGCCCCCTGCGGCCATGACGGGTGGCATCATCCTCCCCGTTGAAATCCCACATGGGATGGCCCCTATACTGGAGCGGCTGCACCCCTCGCATAATTCATGTGGCCATGACCCCAATCATGGTCAACCCAGAATGAGCCAATAACCTTATTCAGCCCATCAGGTATTGGACGTCCCTATCATTCTCTCGTTGAGGGCTCCGCGGGAGCCAACTTAGGCGTTTCTTCAGAGGAGCGTTGCTGAACTCCGGGAGGCTGGTCCGAACTGGATCCGGTAGCGGGGCGTCTTCCATATAAAACCATTCCGAAGGCCAGTCTTCGGATGCCTTCTTCGGGGTTCCGGATAGATATCCGGTCCTGGCGATGTGCCATAGTTCGGCTCCGCCCACTTGATATATCGACCCCTCATGAGAACGGGGTACAAGGCAGAATAATCTCTTCCACAGCGCAAAATGGGCCTCGACGCCCAAGAACAGCTCGCAAAGGGCCACGAAGCCCGCGATGTGCAGGATGGAGGCAGGCGTAAGATGATGAAGTTGGAGCCCCTAGAACTCCAGGAGCCCCCGGAGAAACGGATGTATGGGAAATCCTAGTCCTCTTATTAGATAAGGGACGAAGCATACCCGCTCTCCTTTAGAGGGATTGGGGACGCTCTCCGCCTGCTTTCCGCCCTTGTAGGTGGCGAGTCCGGCTCGAACCGGAACCATAAAGGCTGGGGGAAGAAATCCCTCGGCTTGGAGCGTCACTAGCTCACTATGCGGGACTGAGCATCTCCCCCAATCTCCTGGCTGAGGGCTGGGAGCGCGAGAGGAGGAGCCGCGTCGGCTGTCCATGATGGAATGGATTTTTGTCAGAGGCGCTCCGATGAACACTCGCGGAAGGAGGATGGTGTGATTCGGATCTAGATCCTCGTCTCCCTTTATAGGCAGCTCATTCACGCAGCTAGGGGGTAAAGTGTAAAAATACCCTGGCTTTTCGCATTCGTACGACACGTGGAAGATGGCCATTATTGGACGTGGAAGCCAAGAAGCGCAACATTTACAAGAAGCCGGACACCATTCGGCAAGTACATGGAATTTGGAGAAGAACCCGCCTTGCAATGCCAAAGACAATATGCGCGCCGGACTCGTCGTCATTGAAGCCTGGTTCGGGGGCTACTGAGGGAGTCCAGGACTAGGGGGTGTCCGGATAGCCGAACTATCACCGTCGGCCGGACTCCAAAACTATAAAGATACAAGATTGAAGACTTCGTCCCATGTCCGGATGGGACTTTCCTTGGTGTGGAAGGCAAGCTTGGCGATACGGATATGTAGATCTCCTACCATTGTAACCGACTCTGTGTAACCCTAGCCCTCTCCGGTGTCTATATAAACCGGAGGGTTTTTAGTCCGTAGGACGAACAACAATCATACCATAGGCTAGCTTCTAGGGTTTAGCCTCCTTGATCTCGTGGTAGATCTACTCTTGTACCACCCATATCATCAATATTAATCAAGCAGGAGTAGGGTTTTACCTCCACCGAGAGGGCCCGAACCTTGGTAAAAACATCGTGTCCCTTGTCTCCTGTTACCATCCGCCTAGACGCACAGTTCGGGACCCCCTACCCGAGATCCGCCGGTTTTGACACCGACAGGAGGCATAGGATGAAGATGGTCTCTCTCAAACAACCCTGCAACCAAATAACAAAGAGTCTCTTGTGTCCCCAACACACTCAATACAATGGTAAATTGTATAGGTGCACTAGTTCGGCGAAGAAATGGTGATACAAGTGTAATATGGATGGTCGAAATATATTTTTACAATATGAATAAATAAAAACAGTAAGGTAGCAAGTAACAAAAGTGAGCGAAAACGGTATTGCAATGCTTGAAAACAAGGCTTAGGGTTCGTACTTTCACTAGTGCAAGTTCTCTCAACAATGATAACATAATTAGATCATATGGCAATCCCTCAACGTGCGACAAAAGTCACTCCAAAGTTCCTATCACGGAGAACATAAGATGAAATTGCTTGTAGGGTACGAAACCACCTCAAAGTTATTCTTTCCGATCAATCCATTGAGCTATTCCTATAAGTGTCACAAACAACCCTAGAGTTCGTAGTAAAATAACACCATATGACACACATCAATCAACCCTAATGTCACCTAGATACTCCAATGTCACCACAAGTATCCGTGGGTCAATTATACGATATGCATCAAACACCTTTAGATTCATAATATTCAATCCAACACAAGAACCTCAAAGAATGCCCCAAGATTCCTATCGGAGAAACAAGGACGAAAACATGCATCAACCATTATGCATAGATTACCCCAATGTCACCTCGGGAATCCGTGAGTTGAGTGCCAAAACATACATCAAGTGAATCAATAGAACACCCCATTGTCACCATGGGTATCCCACGCAAGACATACATCATGTGTTCTCAAATCCATAATAGTATTCAGTCCGATAATAGTGAAACCTCAAAGGTAAAACTCAATTCATCACAAGAAGATAGAGGGGGAGAAATACCATATGATCCAACTATAGTAATAAAGCTCGCGATACATCAAGATCGTGCCAAGTCAAGAACACGAGAGAGAGAGAGAGAGAGAGAGAGAGAGATCAAACACATAGCTACTGGTACATACCCTCAGCCCCGAGGGTGAACTACTCCCTCCTCGTCATGGAGACCACCGGGATGATGAAGATGGCCACCGATGATGGTTTACCCCTCCGGCAGGGTGCCAGAACGGGCTCCTGATTGGTTTTTGGTGGCTACAAAGGCTTGCGGTTGCGAAACTCCTGATCTAGATTTCTTTCTGGGGGTTTCTTGATTTATAGGAATTTTTGATGTCGGTTTCACGTCAGGGAGGATCCACGAGTCAGCGACAAGGCAGGAGGGCGCGCCCTAGGGGGTGGGCGCGTCATCCACCCTTGTCGTTGACTCGGGACTCTTCTGGCCTAACTCTTGTGCTTCAGGGGCTTCTTCTAGTCCATAAAAATCATCGTAAATTTTCAGCTCGTTTGGACTCCGTTTGATATTCCTTTTCTGCAAAACTCAAAAATAAGGAAAAAAAACACAAACTGGCACTTGGCTCTAGGTTAATAGGTTAGTCCCAAAAATTATATAAAATAGCATAAATGCATATAAAACATCCAAGATAGATAATATAATAGCATGGAATAATTAAAAATTATAGATATATTGGAGATGTATCAAGAAGCAGCGTGGCTTCCATGAAGCTCGTTCAGCCTGATATCACGGCTCCTCGCTACCCCGTGGATCGTATCATAGAGAATGAACATTGTGTGCTAATGGCGAAATGACATAACCTGACCTTGAAGGTGGCGGTCGGCTATGTCTTACCTCCTCGAGTTGAGGGAACTTTCCATTGCCGTCCGGATGTAAAATTCAAGATAGAGTTTGAAAAATATACTCTATAAAAAAGATGCATGCAATTTTTTTTGGTCGTTAATTTTGGCAACCAAGGAAAATAACTAAAGATAAATGCGGGCACATGTTGACGGTTCAATTAAACTGGATAGGAAAAACACATGCTGACGATTTATTTAAACTGAATGAAATAGGAAAAAAAACCATGACGGAAACCGCTCGCTCTTCCACGGCAGCGATGGCATCGAGTCACGCAACAGCGGGGTGAACGCCTTGTCTCTAATGTTGTACACGCCAGAGTCACCGAGAGGTGCCTCCGGCTGCTTCCACTGGTAGAGTTTGTTCAGGAAGTAAATACAGTCTTCTCGAACTCCATAACCGGCCGGCAAAGACATGGAGCACGGCCTGCTAACAAAGAGCGCCTGGCCTTGTAGGCTGCGGTCCAACTTCTTCCACCGGCCTCGGCTCAGGTCTGCTTCCCAGACCTCGAACCGGAAAGTTCTTCTACCATCCATGCTATGTCTGTTTTCAAGCTGCCGAAAGGAATTTGCAAGGAAATCACAGATGAAATTTTTGGTTTTTGGTGGGGAGACAATGATGATCAGAAGAAAAATGCATTGGTTTGCATAGTGAAAATTGTATATCCCGAAAAGAAAGTGGGACAGGAGTTTAGGGACCTCCACAGTTTTAACCTTGCTATGTTAGCAAAACAGTGTTGGGGACTTCTCCAGAATCTAGATTCTTTATGTGCACAAGTTCTTCATGCTAAATATTACCCAGATGGAAATTTACTTAAAGCTGGTCCTAAGAAGGGATCATCTTACACTTAGCAAAGCATTTTGGTAGGCATTCAAACTTTCCAGCGAGGATGTATTTGGAGGGTTGGTTCTCGAACACACATTAACATTTTGGCAGGACCCTTGGATCCCAACCAGTGCAACTCGAAAGGTAATTACCCCAGGAGGGACAATAATGTTGTCAAAAGTGGAGGAGCTTATTGATCCTTACACTGGAAATTGGGATGATGTGCTTTTGAGAGATTGTTTCTCACCAGTAGATGTGCAAAGGATATTACAAATTCCGCTTAACACACATATGATGGAGGACTTTGTCGCATGGAACTATACAATGTCTGATACCTTCTCAGTACGATCAGCTTATTACAGGGAGCTGGAACACCAATTTGGTCCTCGTCTTATAAGAGCTGATGGGCAAGGTAATGTCCATATAAATAAGGTATGGAAAGATGCATGGAAACTTAACATGCTTGGCAAAGTAAAACACTTCGCATGGAAAGTGCTTCATGGAGTGCTACCATGTTATGGCATTCTTGCTGGCCAACATATCCTCATATCGCCACAGTGCCCTCGATGCTCAATCAATGCAGAGGATGTGCAGCACACACTCTTTGGCTGCCGTAAGGTATGGGAAGTTTGGAAATGCTTAGACTTCTTGGAAACTATGAAGAAAACAATGACAGAAGATAGATCTGGTGCCATCACCTTGTAGATACTGCTCAAACTTACAAAGCCAGTCGATGATCTCCCGGTGGCGGAACTGGCGACAATTGCGGCATGGTTTCTATGGTGGCAACGATGCCAGCTTGTGAAAGGAGTGGACATCCAAGGCCTAGATAAAACGACAATGTCAATTAAAGTTCTTGTAACAAACTATATCCGATCTTTGATGCCCAAGTTGCGAGCGAGGATTGGTAATCATATGTGAAAAAAAAACCTCATGGTGTGGTAAAGGTAACGTTGATGCATCTTTTCATGCCGACACACTGTCTGGAGCTAGTGGCGCAGTTCTACGTGATGACCGTGGCAATTTCGTCGCTGCGGCATCCTGGTTCTTCCCGCATGTCCGCGATATTGATGCTGCTGAACTATTAGCAATCAAAAATGGTACGTTCCTTCTACGAAGTATGAGATGCAATTCGGCAGAGGTGGAATTGGATAGCTCCTTGCAGTTGAATCAGTTAATTTGATGGATGAATATTTGGGACCTGATGTTGTTGTTGTTGCTGAATGTAAGCAACTATCTCTCGGTTTCTCAAAGTAATCTTTCGAACATTGTTTCAGAGAAGCGAATCATGTGGCTGACGAGTTAGCAAGACACTCATTTACTACTAGATCTCCTGGTTGTTGGGATTCTATTATCCCTGATTTTATTTCTCATTTCCTTGTAAATGATATGACTATTATATGAGAAATAAAGTCTAATTACTATTAAAAAAAACTGTTGCCTCCCACATACGGCTTAATTTCAATTTGTCTCTACAACTACAACTGCTGCCAATTTCAAAACAAAACAAAAATAAAGAAAAATTCAACTACTGTCGGTCGGGCCGGCTACGGCCTCCTCGATTATCTCTTTCCTCGCTAGCCTCAATCCACCTCTCCATCTCTCCTTCCTCCTCTACAGCCACCATCGTCGACTCAATTCCATCAATAATCTCTCTCTCTCTCTCTCTCTCTCTCTCTCTCTCTCTCTCTCTCTCTCTCTCTCTCTCTCTCTCTCTCTCGCCCCCCGTCAATTCCTTGCAATACTCCCTCCAATCATTTTTACTCTGCATACAAGTTTTGTTCAAAGTCAAAGTATTTCTACTTTGACCAAACATATAGGAAAAAGTATCAACATTCACAATGCCAAATCAATATTGTTAGATTCGTTATGAAATGTAGTTTCATAGTATATATATTTGGTATTGTAGATGTTGATATTTTTAATATAAAATTGGTCCCATTTTGCAATGTTTGACTTCACAAAAATCTAATGTACAAAGTAAAAAAGGACCGGAGGGAGTATATAGGAGCACAAAGGCCACATCTTTCTTTCCATCCTCTCTCGCCCTCGATCTCTCTCCACACGACGCCCACCGCTGAGTGGAATCGGCGTGGTAGGGCCGGAGCCACCATGAGCTCCTCGCCTCCCGCAGGGACCTATATATACCCCCTCTGATGCAGCAAAGCCAGAAGAATCTGACTCCTGGTCCCAATCCCCCTCGTCTTCTATGGTGTAAGAACCAAAGGAGAAGAAGCAAACTAATAAGCTACACGGGGACGCCCAAAGCAACACTCCTGACATACTCCATCCTATCTCTTTCCATTGTTTTTACCACGAACCTGCTCACAGGAAAAGCATCGCCTCTCGCCCAAGCCCTAAGTCTGCATGCGCATCCCGCACACGGGTAAATGACTATTTCTTGTATATATATAGATAGACATGGTGGCATGATGGAGACTAGAACAAGAAGGAGTGCATCTTGTGTGGTCCATGACAAGTGGGACGTGCTGTAGAACAAGAAGGAGTGCATCTTCTTGGACCAATGGAAAGGCCACTCTAAAAGAGCTCAGAGAGCTTACTCAGCTGCACAAGCTTAAAGTGGCTGGTGTGAGCTACGGAAACAGCAATGAGTTATGGTGTGCCATTGCTGGTCACAATCAACTTCAATCTTTGTCGGTTGAAGTAGAGGACGTGTCCGAAGAGAGATATCAGTTAGATGGTTGTTTGGGAGAGGGTTTGTTGCCGCCAAGCTACCTCGAGAGCCTCACTCTGTGTGGTAAGCTAGTCAGTATAACAAAATGGATCCATAAGCTTCAGAATCTCTCCAGGTTGGTGCTAACGGAAAGCGAATTGGAGCAAGATGACGCCATACAAGCCGTTGGATTCCTACCAAATCTTGCAGTTCTACGCCTGAGGGCCAATTCGTTTATGGGGACACAGCTCCACTTCCAGAGCTCATCTTTCCCGAGTCTCGTGGTGCTGGAGCTCGTTGGATTAGACCACATCCAGTCGGTGCTGTTTGAAGAAGACGCAATGACTAAGCTCGAGCTGCTACAAGTTGATTGGTGTCAAAGCTTGGGGTGCGACATAGAGCTGAATGTCTTCTCCGGGCTGCCAGCCCTCAAAAGCCTCAAGGAAATTCGGTTGGGTTGTAATGGTGTCCGGATAAATGTGAAGGAAGAGATGCAGAGGCAGGTAGCAGAGCATCTGAAGCACGTCAGACTGAACATCATCTGAACTCTCTGTATGTGTACGTCTCGTGTGTTTTTCCATCGATTTTGTGTGTGTTCTCGCTCCTCTATTCTACTGTGCATACAGTAAGAATTGTGCCCTCTAAAATGTAATATTGCTTCTCTGAAACATGAAGGCAGTGTTATGCAGGATGAGAAAGAGTTGCAAGAATTCTCTTTTCCTTTTTTTTCTTTATATTGTGGATACAGTCGTGCACCGCAATGTTGATATCTGAAGATGTTTGTTCTCCCCGTTTGAGTTCAACATCACAGCTCTTTCGTGGCAACTCCCAGGTTACAAATCTGTGACTTGTTACGACTGACGAGTCACTGTCCCAACACAGAGGAAGATGGTTTTTTGGGTCTAGGAACGAGCAGACACAGCAGATCGACGGTGCTCTCCCTTGTAGAATCTGGGCAGCCACACTGATATGTCAGCACCAACGAAATGAGTATGGCCAAGAACCTGTGTGCACGCGCTTTGTTAGTGTGCACAGAAGTTGTTTTTAGCTTGGATAGCTAGACTTGCGCGATACTTTGTTCGCTATCTATGGTTTATTCAGAACAGCTTGCTTCGCATGCTGAGATAATTCTGACCGCTGCCACCTTCACATTGTTTAAAGAAAAAAAAGAGGATTACCATGGCCTCTGCATGCTAAGAAAATCAGTCTAGTTCATTTTCAACCATTTGACTTTTTACCAATGAATTCATGTGTGTTCAATTAAAGTTTCCTGTCCAGACTTGTATTGGGCTTTACAAATTCCTATCTTGTGGTGGTGAATAGGTAGGTTTGGAGTGCAGACTTATGGTGGCGATTGGGTTTCGGGATTTAGAAGATATTTTTTTCCTTTTGTCTACGTTGCGGAGAATAGGTAGGTTTTTGCAGAGTGCAGACTTATGGTGGTGCTCGGTGCTCGAGCACCATGGAGGCTGCTTTTTTTGAACAAATCAAAAACCATATTTACAAGTGTATTTTTTTTTATGAAATGCCTTTTGTAACAGATGAGTTTTCGTCCGAAATCTTGAAGAGATTGTCCATTTTGTACACGAAGTGCATCCACTTTTTGTCGTAATTCTCTCAACTTTTTAGTACATGCTACGTGAATGAAATGATGATACCATGCCACCTTTCAACCTGTTCAGACTTCATTTGCAGTGCTTTTTAAATTTCAGGGTCATTTGACTCAAAAAAAAATCAGTAAATGCATGAAAAATACCAAATAAAGTCAAAAAGGGTTGAAAATTGATGATGTGGCTTTGAATGGTGCATTTTGAACACACAAAAAGTCTGGAGTTCAAATAAGTTCAAAAAAATGAAATCACTTTGTAACAGGTGAGTTTTCATCTGAAACCCTGATACTTCGAAAGAAATTGTCCATTTTGTACACGAAGTGCATCCAGTTTTTGCCATAACCCTCTCAACTTTTTAGCACATGCTATGTGGGTGAAATGATGATACCATGCCAATTTTCAACCTGTCCAGACTTCATTTGCAGTGATTTTTAATTTCAGGGTCATTTAGCTCAAAGAATGAACTAATAGCAAAACGAATGAACTAATAGCAAAAAGAATGAACTAGAAAACTTTTATAAAACTCTAATAGCAAAAAATATGAACTAAAAATAATCAATTAAAATATTCTTTTGTTCAAAACATTAATAGCAAAAATAATTTACATAAAGTATTTTTTTTTAGAAACTTTAATAGCAAACTAAAATAACAAAATTTATTTTCTATTAAAACACCCATTTAAAATAAACTAAAAATTAGCAAATTGAATATAATGATAAAACACAGTAATATTAAACAGCATGAAAAAGAATCACTCAAAAATCTATTTTTAAAGTAAAGTCATTCACAAACTAGTGATTCACACAAATTTTAAAGAATTCAAATTTAAACTATTCAAATTTCAAAACTAATGGCACTAACAGAAAGTTTATAATTTTTGTGACCTAAAGCAAAAAGAATCACTCAAAAACTCTAAGTATTTAGTTGTAAGTAGAAACAAAAGAAAATAAATAAAGCAAAAAACAAAACAAAAATGCTGGAAAAAAATTAAAAAAAATATGCCGCCTACTTGGCCACCACAGCCTGCATATGACTAGAAACCCAACCCGCTAGTTGGGCCAGGATGCAGGCCCACAGTAGGCCCAGTAGGCCAACAGGCACAGAGAGTGCATTTAGGCCCGTAGGCCTGTAGTAGACAGGAGCTCGAAGTGGTTGGCGCAACGGCGCTTATAAACCACTCCGAGCCCCTCTCAGCTAGCAAGATGGGACTAAACATCCCACCACACCGCGCCAGTTATAGCACAAGGCCTTTGGTCCCGGTTGGTGCCATCAACCGGGACTAAAGGGTGCCTTCGGTCCCGGTTGATGGCACCAACCGGGATCAATGCCCCCATTTAGTCCTGGTTTGGCATTGGTCCCGGTTGGTGCAACGGACCGAGACCAATGCTTCATGTATATAAGCAAACACTTAGAAATTTTCAGTTTTCATCTACCAGTTGCCTTGATGACACCAAGCTCATTGACGCCGCCAGGCGGCCCCGCCCCCGCCGTCGCCCGCGCTCCTGCTCCGGCCCGCCCCCGTCGTCGCCGTCGCCCCTGCCCCTCCCCCGTTGTCGCCGTCAACCCCTGGCCCCCGATCCCGCGCCCCCGCGCCCCGTCGTTATCGTCGCCGTCCTCGTCGCCGACCCCGCGCCCCTGCCCCAAAGACGCCGCCCCTCCTCACCGTTCGGTCCGGCCGGCACCCTCCCTGTCCTCCTCCCTCCCGCGCTCCTACTTTTTCATATATATGCATGATGATTTTTTGTTCATAGATAATATGTATATATGTGTATATGATGATATGTATGTGTATATGATCATAGGATGTTTTTTCATATTTTTTTATTCATATATATGATGATTCTTTTTTGTTCATAGATGATCATATACGATGTTTTTTTGTTCATAGATGATCATATGATGTTTTTTTGTTCATAGATGATCATATGATGTTTTTTGTTCATATGTATGCATGGATGTGGATGGATGGATGGATGTATATATATAGAAAATGATCATATGATTTTCTTTATTCATAGAATATTTTTTTGTTCATAGAAATTAGTTAAAATTTACTAATTTAAAATGTTCATATATTGAAAATGAGTTAAAATGTTACTTACTCCCGGTACGCTCGCCCGACCAACTCTCGAGGGCCACCCAAACCCTAGAAGAAAGAGCGATGTCGTTGTCGATCTATCGCCTCCCTGATAACTTCGACATGAGGGGGGGGGGGGCATCATGCATGAGAGAGAGGTGGTCCGCTCGTCGGACATGTCAAGTGAATTTTTTTTTTGTTCATATAGAAAACTACAGTAACTTCGACATCAGGGGGGACGTTGATCAACCCCCTCTCGCCCGACCAACTCTCAATTCCACCCAAACCGGGACTAAAAAAGCGTTGTCGAGGCCACCACAAACCCTAGAAGAGTTGTCGAGGCCACCCCAAACCCTAGAAGCGTTGTCGAGGCCACCCCAAACCCTAGAAGCATTGTCGAGGCCACCATACCCCAAACCCTAGAAGAGTTGTCGAGGCCACCCAAATTTACCAAGTTAAAAAAGCGTTGTCAAGGCCACCCCAAACCCTATAAGCTTGTCGAGGCCACCCCAAACCCTAGAAGCGTTGTCGAGGCCATCCAAATTTACCAAGTCTCGAGGCCACCCAAACCCTAGAAGAAAGAGCGTTGTCGATCTACCCCCTCCCTGCATAGAGATTATTATTTGCAAAGTGTCCTCTCCTGAAAGTATAACCCCGGCCCGATAACTTCGACATGAGGGGGGACGTCGGACATGCATGAGAGAGGCGGTCCGCAAGTAATCCATTGCTCATATATGCATATGATTCCTTGTTGTGATTAGCTATAGGTCTATGTTTGCCATTAAAATATCCATCTCTCATGTTTGTACACAGCGTCAGTAGCACGTCGAAGAGGTACACACTGAATCACAAGCTAATTCCAAACCGTCCACAGCGTCCAGGCGAGCATCCCAACCGTCCACGGCGTCCCGCAAATTTATTAAATCCCCCACTTGTTACCTAATTGAATACTCCCTCCATCCGAATAGGAACGGGTCGATCGAGGACTTTGTCATGCAATCCAAACTTCGAAAGAAGACTGCCAATTAAGAAAAAAGTAAGACTTGAGAGTTGGTTCGCAGCACACATACCAAGTTCAGATCCAGATCATGTCCCCCTGTTGACTAGCTAGTCAGTGTACACATTGCTCAAAGGTGGAATGAAATAAAATATTAACCAGCAAATTTTGAATAATAATAATAATAATAATAATAATAATAATAATAATAATAATAATGCTATAAGTGCCGTTTGTTAGTAGCTAGGATGAAATTTCATTTGTGCAATACCTACGATCGAAACATTGATAATTTGGTAATGTATGTCACACTGATGCGTAGTGTAGTTTGTGATAAGATCACAATTAATGAAATAATTAGAAGGGATGACCACATCATTAGGCCATGAGCAACCAAACACCAAATAATTGCAAGATCAAAGTCTTAACTCTCAATGCTACCAAGCAAACGCCGTGTATAAAACCACTCCTGATGCAATGCGGACAGCTACACAGTTGCAGAACTGGGCTCAAGCCTTGTCACGATAGTCACAACCTCAAAAATGCTACACGCACGGACTCCTGGCTCACGGACTTCACGGACCTGCTGAGCTGTCCTGTTTTAATTGGCCTAATTAATCTCCTTCTCCTAATTAACCGCCTCCCCCTGATGATGGGCTGGGCATCCACCCCCGTAATGCCCCGTAACTGTCCGTGAATATAGCAAAGCTCGTCACAACCTCCACCGAGCCAGGACGGGCGAAACCGTGAAAAATCGATCGGCAACCAAGCACGCCATTAGCCATGGACAGAATTGAGCCATTTCTTGATGATACATTTGTGATTTATGTTTTTACCACAGCAGGCGTGTGATCCCTTTTTTTAACCCTAAGATGTCATCATTTTTACTGAAACTTTCAGTGAGATGTCTTCCCTGAAAGCGTTGATTATGCAACGAGTACTCATGGTTTGTCCAATACTATCATTTTCTATATATAAACTCTTGAGCTTTGGTCAGAGGGGCAAGTGTGGGAACCAAGAAAAAGATTGGATAAACCCGTTATAAACAAATGAGGAGCTGGTGGCACAAGCGGCTTGTCAGCCGAGGCACATGCATCTGGTCGGCCCATGTTTTTGAAATTCCCTTTTTTTAACAAAGGGTGAATTTTATTGGCATAAAATGAAGCATCAGGAGGATACAAATAAAATGAGGACACCCGGTCTCTGTATAGATAGGATGCACGCAGCCAACACAACCGCACATATATACCAACAAATAGTGAAGTCATATAAGACAAAAGCTAATGTAGGCGAGAAATAAAAAAGTAATCAGGTCCACATCGGCAAACTACATCAATGACCATATTCGCATCGACCATCTCATGACATCACTGCACTCTCGATCAGGTTTAGTACTGCCTAAACAGTCTGCTGACCGTCCCTTCCAGCACAAATCCCGGTGTCGTTGGGGAGCATCCAGTCGGGAGCCTTGGCACCACGGTCATACAAATCTGCTCTCCGTGTGATGTTCATCTCGTCGGTCCAGAAAATGTTCCGGCTCTTCATTTCCGATCCAACGGCTCACAAAAATCAACTGATGCAACATATAGGTGCCCCTAGCATAAATGATGACTTACGAGACCCTATGTTTCAACTTCTTGTCATTTGAGATGCTACTATCCCTATAAAAATGGGAAAAGCTTCGCTTCATCCGGGTGAATACTAAGTCGCGTCCGTCGCCTTCCCCGCTTCCCACGCGTCCCACGTGGGACACATCAACCGCTCACATTTGTATCTTTATCCCAATAGCCACGCATTCTCCCTTTCGCCCTCCCATCCCCTACCTCTGTCTCTCCATTCCCTGCCTCTTGCCATGGATTTCAACCCCACCTCTTCTCAAACAAGCACGCTGCCGCAACCCCACCACATCGGCGGCGGCCACTGGCGTCCTTCCTCTGCTGCAAAAACGCGGGTGCTATAGAGATCAACCAACATGGGAGCCCTCTTCGTTACAGCCGTCGACGTTCTTGCATGTTATCACAACAACAATCTTGTTGAATCAGTTTAGCTACACATCAGTCACCTGATTCGAATTTGGCGCCAGTCAATTTTTGAATGAAGGAAGGAGAAGGGAGGACATCTCCCGAGAGAAGGAAGAAGCTCGCCGTCATCACCCCAGTATCTATCTTAGGGTTCAGGATGGGGGTGGTGGTGTGGCGGTGGTGCACTTTGCCAGAGAAAAAACCTAAACACCGGCGGGCCTAGAGGGATGACCCGGGTCGGCAGCTAAACCGGTGGTGAGGGCGGTTCCGGGGAGGGCGGGACGGCGAGGCTGCGCGGGAGTGCCGGCGGCGGAGGGTGGTGGTCGCAGGCGGTTTGGCCGGCGGTATGGAGAAGAAGGAGAAGAGATGGAGGTAGAAGAAAGGCTAGATGTCGTTGGATGATGTGGATCGGACATTCGAAACTGATCGACTGGCCCAATTCCAAAAAGTCAGTCGACTGATGTGTAGCCTAGCCCTTGTTGAATACATAGAAGAGGCTGGAGATGTTGGGCCCTGTTGCAATGGAGATTTTGCAACAAGGGTCACGTTGCAGAAAAATAGAGAAGTTTTGCAACAACGGTCTTATTGCAAAAAAAATAGAGAAGAAGTTTTGCAACAGGGGTTTTGTTGCAGAAAACTAGAGAAGGGAAGATTTTCCAACAGATGTCTTGTTGCATAATTATTTAAATAGAGAAGAAGATATTTTGCAACACGGATCTTCTTATAGGAAAATTTGAGGAGAGAAGATTTTGCGAGTACTATTGCAGAAAATTAAAGAAGAAGAACGGACACCTTGCCTTGTATAATCGAACGGCTCACGAGACGACGGATCTTTTCCGGCCTATGCATAGCACGGCCTATAAAAAAATATCTTTTTTTTAGGTAATATAAAAAAATATCTTTAGACGGTGGAACAGCAACTCTCCCGCCTATGCACCCGAAAGTAAGTCAAAGAGCCAAGCCATCCGGATATACTGTACTGTATATAGCAGATCAAGATAATGTGGGCCAACGTGGTGATTAGTGCTCTCCTACAAAACAGACGCCCAATTCCAGCTCTAGCTAGTGCGCTCGGCATCGCCATTTGCGCAGCAGAGAAAACAAATTGAGAGGGGGTGCAAGGGAAGGAGAGAATGGATGGCGCGGCGCAGACGATTGTGACCAGCGTGGGGCAGCTAGTAGGCGAGGAGTTTTGGCTGCTCCGCGCCGTCGGTTACGAGGTGGTTGAGCTGAGAGACGAGCTGGCGACCATGAACGCCCTCCTTCGCATGTCATCCGAAGCCGAGGGCGGCGCCGTGGACCACTTCGTCCAAGAGTGGATGAAGCAGCTGCGCGAGCTCGCCTACGACGCCGAGGACTGCGTCGACCTCTACATATTCCGCATCAGGTGCCGCAAAGGCGACGGCTTCCTCGCCTGGTCCAAACGCATGGTCGCGACCATCTTCCCTCGCCGTCTCCTCGCCGGTAAAATCAAGGACCTCCGCCTCCGCGCCATCGCCATCAGCGAGCGCCATGCTCGTTACGGCGCCGTCAACCGCGAGAAGCTCTGCCCCTCCCCTTCTCTGGCCCCTGTTGCGGCTGTGTCCGGGCAAGCGCTCCGCCCTGCCACCGGCGCCTATAAGTTGGTTGGCATTGGGGCGCAGGCCAACAGTCTGGCTAAGAAGGTGGAGGCGATGAAGAATGACCAAGATGAGAAGCTCAAGGTGTTCTCCATCGTCGGGTTTGGAGGGCTCGGCAAAACAACGCTGGCCATGGAGGTGTGCTGGCAGCTGGAGCCGGACTTCGACCGCCAAGCGCTAGTGTCCGTGTCTCAGGCATTCGACACCGGGAAGGACCTCGGCGCATTGCTGAAGCGCGTGCTTCAACAGATAGTGAAGCCGAAAGCAGACGATGAAAAAGTCATCAACGAAGAAGACTCTTTGGGTAGCGGTATCGACAGGTTAAGTGTCGACGATCTGGCCAGCAAGCTCAGGGAAGTTCTTATGGACAAGAGGTATGGCCGGATACACACTACGTTTTACATTATCAATTTATCATCACTAATTAATAATTACTAGTGAATCGTACTAATTAGCAAACAATCATATGGGTGAACAGTTTGTTGCTTGTGAAATCAAGTACTAGATCTGTCTGTAACAACGTTAGCATAGAGATGAAAATATGCACTCGTGGAGTAGGACTAGTAATGGATTTTTCTTTTCGCAAAATAAAAAAAGTAATAGATTTTTCTTGATAACAAATGTTAAACCATCATATGAGAGTAGCAGCATCTAATTCTTATGTACTAGTACTACTCCACAGTGAGAGTAATATAGATGGTAACATCACACATATCTAGGCAAAATAGATGATGTGGCAATGAATTAATGAAGAAAGAGAGGCATGTGGTAACATAGCTAGTTACTCAGGCTACTCATAGTGGGGAGTATCATATACTAGTATCATGTGTATGATACTAGTATATAATACTACCTTCATAGTTCATAGTAAAATAAAGTAGTATCATAAAAGATCATATTTATTGCCATACATGACACAAAGTACTTTAGCATTTAAAATGTTAGGGTATCTACCTATGATACTCTAACCCCCTCTCTCTTTTTTAATTCTTTGTCACATCAGCATGTTTGCTATTCCAGAGTGCATGTTACCGGCTAAGATACCACCACTAGTATGAGTAACATCATACATATCAAAACAAGATAAGTTTATAACCTAATAAATGAACTGTTGTATGACATCACACATATGTTACACTCCCCACTATAAAGGTAGTAACATATGCATGTTAATAGTTTAAGTTACTCCCCGATGTGGCTAGTCTACTAATACAAATCAGTAATATCTTTTAACACCATAAGTTCTATACTGCCCCAAGGTCCTATATTTAGAAATGGAGGTAGTAGTAACCTGGTTTTGAAAGAACAAAATTTATGCTAGGGATATTACTACCATGATTTGCTAATTATGTTGGGATTTAAACAATTTCCCTCAAAAAAATTACTCCCTCCGTTCCAAAATATGTGTCTTGAGCTTAGTACAAATTTGTACTAGAGTTAGTACAAAGTTGAGACACTTATTTTGGGAGGAGGGAGTACATGATTAGATAATTAATAGAAATAGGATTATTTGAGAACAAGGTTTAAAAATCAACTAGTACATCCAAGGTTTTGGGTACTGGGCGGAAAATTCGGATACCGGCCGATATCCGCGTTACCGCTACCCCACGAGAAAAGCCTGTACCGAGCAAAAAAAAACTCTGATTTTTTGAAATTGAATTCCCAAAGTACAGTCAAGTACAACGGAAACTCTGTTAGAACAGTTAAGTATTGATAGCTCAACGGATATGCTTGGTCGTGTGTTCGGGTATCCTTTGATCTCCTTTTTTTTCCGCCAAGTTTTGAGAATTGCCCTTGCCACTGCGCTACCATCTACCTTCTGAATTACTTGAGCTTATTAATAATTTGTAGTATTACAACAAAATTTGGAATTTAAAGTTCATTTGAAATTTTTGAACGGTATTTTTCGGTATCTACAGTTACCGGTTACCGCGTTTCTCGCCGCCCCTGGGTAATTTTCTGGGATTCGGTAGCCAAAAGCTTGACTACGTCTCCGGATAACTAAGAACGCTCCTTCCCATGTAATAATGAATTGATATAGCTCATAGGGGCCGCGTCTCACCATGTGATGGCCGGTTCGGTCACCACTGTCATTATCGATAATGTTGAACGCGTTCCGAGCCCAAGCCTGCAAAACTTGCTGCATCACAAGTTGACCCGAGCCAAGCCGGGTCAGCCCAAACACCTTTTTGGAATCAACACAGGAACAACAATACAAATCATTTTCTGTTTTTTACAACCAAAATGTACAAAGGGGAAATGGGGTGCGGAAATGCTCTTTTGATCGTGGGTGCATATGCTCCCTTTATCTAAAACATATTTTGAATTGGCAAAAATTTCTGGAATTTTGTCCGCATGAACATCTCAATATTCTATGTGTGCATGTGAAGTTTCGCGAAAAACTGATAATTTTTGTAGCTTGTGTAAAAAGACAAAGAAAATATCTCAAGGAAGACTGTTTAGCACCACATTTTTGTCCATTTTACACTAGTCAAGACAAAAGTTGGATTTACGTGGAACGACTTTGTGCGCATATAGCGTGTCGAGGTGAACACAAGAAATTTTTTCACATGATTTTTGAACATTTCAAAATGCATTTAAAATACATTTCAAATAAAGGGAGCATATGCTCCTGAGAGCAAAAACACCGCTCCTGAATGGGTCATTCTACTTACTCAAGTTGTGTGAGCGGCGTTGTGCTAGATAGTAGGGCTGGACCGAAAGCTCATAGCTCGCAATCTTAATGAGCGCTCGATAGTTCGGCTCGTTAAGCTCGTAGCTCGCTTGTTAATGAATATAACCAACATTGATTTCAGCTCGCGTTAAGCTTAACGAGCTTAACGAACGAGCTAACGAGTTTCACGAGTAGCTCATTAAGCTTGTCAGTAACAACAAGATATATTGTCATCTTATGTGACAAACTTTCTGTAGCACCTCAGCCCATCTATTCAATCTAATCGATATAGAAGGCAACAAACTAGTGCATTTCTTTTTGTAGTCATCATATTTCATCTTGAAAACCACACCTACACATTCATCCTATAGACCATAACATATTATAATATGTTAATGAGTCCTCACGAGCTTCAAACAAACCGAGCCGAGCAGAAGTTTCTGCTCGTTAATCTTAACAAGCTTAATGATCCAAGTCTTAACAAGCACGAGCTTAACGAGCCGAGCTACTCGTAAATCCACCCCCTACTAGACAGATCAAGTAGTGCCTGTGGGACGTCGAGAGGGCAGAGCCGAAGAGGCAAGAAGCCTAGAGCTCTAACCGGCGGACCGGCCACCTGCCAGCCCCGCGGGTCCGTGCCAGTCGCCATGCATCCACACCGGCAGTTTGCTCGCCCAGTTCCTGTGCACGCCGTCGCCGGTCGCCGTCCCGGCCGCCGTGAATGCTGGGTTTCGGTCTGGGATGAGAACTGTTCAATTGTGCTCAATGGTGAATTGATTCGTGTAGCTCCGTTGTGGTCTCCAACCCCGAAACGTGAATATGGGCTAGCTATACAGATATTCCATTTGGCTCTAGAAAGCACATCCTCCTGCGTGCCAGATTTGGCCCCAGCTATGTGGATATTCAATTTGGCTCTAGCTGTATGCCTAGTGGACTGTCGGAATAGATGGGATGCTTACTCACAGATTCGTAGTTTATGCCTTAAACAAATACTCCCTTCATTTCATAACGTGTAGTGTTAAAAAACGTGTTACATTATGAGACGGGTGGGTATCAATTTAGCAGTGCTAAGAAAAAAACATTCACACCATAGAACTAGATAAAACCCGCACGAACCGCAAAACGCAAAATGTGAGTGACGGGAAGAACCACGAACTCATTAAAAACACCCCTACCAGTTGCCACACCTACAAACACCCTAGGTTGGCTGTTAGATATAGAGTAGGCGGAATCGATCTATTGTTGCTCTCTGAAGTAGTAGCTAGTACAAGATCGATTACAGGAGCGTTGCTCTCAAATGGGGAAGAACAGAGGAAGGAGAGATAGGTAGGTAGCTGCCGCCGGGTCATCCGTGATCCTTTGGATGTCGATGCTCTCATGCGTCTCCGCTGAAGTAGTCGTGCTGCGTGGGCTTCAGTTGATCCACCCATGGACGCGCTGGTTGGGCTGCTTGACTCGTGTGGGCCGCTGGGTAGCTGATGTGTCGTCGTGGTTGCTACCCAGTGGGTCCTGCTCGTCAGGGACGCTAACATCCCCCTCTCCTTGAGATGAGGCTAGTCCCCAAGCCTCTGCATGCGGGAAACGCGCCATGAGGCTGTCCTTGTCCTCCCAGGTGGTGCCCAAGGATGCCGAGTTGGACCATCACACCTTCACTTGTTCTTGCATGCCACCATTCTTCTTGCGCCAGCGAGTTTGCAAAACTGCCACTGGTACATCAAAGTCGTCAGAACAATGAGGTAACTGGGGTTCCACTGACATACCGGGGAGCAGAGCGCAACGAAGAAGCGAGACATGAAACACTGGGTGCACTGTTGCTTCAGGAGGCAGTTGTAGTTTATAGGCCACCTCGTTGATCTTGTCGATGACGAGAAATGGCCCGTAGAACTTGTAGGCTAGTTTGTGGTTCGCTCGCGGCGCCACCGATGATTGAATGTATGGTTGCACCTTGAGGAATACTTGCTCGCCCACTTGGAATGCTCTGAAAGATCTTTTCTTGTTAGCTTGGTCTTTCATGAGTTCTCGTGCTCTGTTCAAATGTTGTTGCAGCAAGTCTTGAACTATCACTTGTTCGTCCAGACATGATTGAAGCGCTGGCACGAAGCAAATACTGTTCGCAGAGATCCCTGGTTAGAAGGTTCATACCCGAACAACGCCTTGAATGAAGTCATGCCGATAGCGGAGTGGTGCGCGTTGTTGTACCAGAATTGAGCGAGCGGAATCCAAAAGCTCCATCTTCTCGGACATGCTTGAGTGAAACAACGGAGGAAAGTCTCGACGCGTTGATTGACGCGTTCTGTTTGCCCGTCGGTCTGGGGGTTGTTTGCAGTGCTTAAGCGGAGCTCGGTGCCTGCACCACTGAATAGCTCCTGCTAGAAATGGCTGGTGAAAACCAGGTCCCTGTCAGAGACGATCGCCTTGGGCAGACCATGCGTCCTGTAGATCTGGCTCATATATAGTTGTGCTACCGAGGCCGTCGTGTATGGATGAGCCAATGGAAGGAAGTAAGAAAACTTGGTGCGTTTGTCGACGAGCACCAATAAGAAGTTGAACTTGCTTGACTGAGGCATGCCATTGACGAAATCCATGGAAATAAGATCCCATGGTTGTTGTGGGATCGGTAGAGGCAGTAGCAGTCCTGGAGATGCGGGACTGTCTGGTTCAGCTTGCTGACACACCTGGCAACATCGAAATACTGTAGGATTTGGGGCTTCATCTTAGCCCATGCAAAGAGTCATCTGATGCGATGGTAGGTAACTGGGAACCCTGAACGGCCGCCAATGGGACTGTCATGGAAAGCTGATATGATCTTCCATTGCATTTGAGTGCTCCCCCCCCCCCCCTAGCCAAATCCTGCCACGAAAATAAATTACTGCTTGCCGAAGAGAAAATCTGCCCTTCAGGTCCTCTCTGATGGAAACTTCTGATAGCAGACGTGAGGCCTGGTCATTGTTGTGGTAGCTGTTGACGACATCCTCGAGCCACGGGGGACTGCATGACGTGGTAGATAAAATCATGTCGCTCGAATTGGCACAAGACAAGGCGTCTGCGCCGACATTCTCGACTCCCTCCTTGTAGCGGATGCGATAACACAGGCCAAGTAGCTTAGTGAACGCTATTTGCTGCCAGGGGTTGTCAGACGTTGGTGCTCCAAGTGAATCAAGCTCTTCTGGTCAGTGAGTATGTCGAATTTGGCGTGTTGTAGGTATGGACGCCACTGATCCACGGCTACGACGATAGCCAAGTACTCTTTCTCATATGTGGACAACCCTTGATAGCGTGGACTGAGCGCTTTGCTCATGAAAGCGATCGGATGCCCCTGCTGCTGTAGGATGGCACTTATGCCATGGGCACTTGCGTCTGTCTCAATCGTGAAAGCTTGCTTCAAATTAGGAAGAGCCAACACCGGAGCAGAAATCAGCTGTTGCTTGAGTACTTGAAAGGCTATCTCGGTGGTAGAAGTCCAGAGGAAAGGAGTCCCTTTCTTGAGCAGGTTGAACAAGGGACGTGCAATCACACCAAAGTTTTGGATGAACCTCCTGTAGTAGCCCGCGAGCCCTAGGAAACTGTGAACCTCTTTGACGTTCGATGGAGCTGTCCAATTGCTGACCGCTGCAATTTTGGATGGTTCAGTAGCGACACCTTGGGAGCTGATGAAATGACCGAGGTAAGAGATTTGTTGTTGTCTGAATGCACACTTGCTGAGTTTGGATTTCCAACTGTCTTTGCGGAGAAGAGTAAGCACTTGTCTCAAATCATCGACGTGTTCTTGGAGTGTTGCACTGAAGACCAGAATATCGTCGAAGAACGACAAAACACAGACACGGTTGACAGGTTTGAGAGTGGTGGTGACTGCCCCGATGAAAGTTGCTGGAGCACCAACGAGGCTAAATGAGACCACCTGAAGTGACCCTAGTGCGTCTGGAATGCCGTCTTGTATTCTTCCTCGGGAGCCAAGCGGATTTGATGGAAGCCGGCCCGGAGATCTAGCTTGGAGAACCAAGCTGCGCCGTGGAGTTCATCCAGGAGTTCTTTGATGACAGGTACAAGAAACTTGGCGACCACTATAAGGGCTTTGAGGTAGCGGTAATCGATGCACAGCCGCCATGTGGCATCATTTTTCTTGATTAAAATGACCGATGAAGAAAAAGGACTCGTACTTCGTTATATCACAACTGATCACAACAGCTCTTCTACTTGTTTCTCGATCTCTGTCTTGTGTTCTGGCTTTTGTCTGTATGGTTTGATGTTGGTAGGTTGCGCCCCGGGAATGAGCGGAATCCTATGATCACAAGCACACCGAGGGGGAAGGCCTGTTGGTTTAGTGAAAACATACGCGAATTCGACGACCACCTTCTAAATACAGTCTGGGACAGGTGATGTTGAATCCATGTCTGGTGCAATCATACATAGATGAGCGATACATGAGACAACTCCTTTGCTGAAGAGGCTCTGTAGTAGGATGTTGTTGATAGTTTCACAAGCGACAGATGTTGCATCATGTCCAGTCAGTCGAATAGGACCTGCCGGGGTGAGTGTCTCTATGAAATGGGCGCACCAGTTGACAGTCATGGGACTGTGCTCTTCCAGCCAATCCATCCCCAGGATGGCGTCGTAGGTACCTAGAGGAAGCACCTTTAGGTCCGTGAAGAATTCATGGCCTAGCGCGTACCATGCGTAGTGGGGAATGTAAGTAGAGCATATCATTTCACCGCCATCCGCGACGCGAACACGGCCCGGTTTGGCCATTCCTTGGACCCCCACAAGAGTCGTGGCCAGTTGTTCATCGATGAAGGAATTGGAGCTGCCGGAGTCGATGAGGAGGAGCACTTCACGCCCTTGTATCCAGGAGCGCAACTAAAATGCCTTGGCTGAGATGCCACCAGTCACGGCTGATAGAGAAATCGCCATGACCACGTCGTTAGAGCCTTCGTTTTGCCGAACTTGGGTGTCAATGAAGTTGTCGAGGCCAACCATGTCGAGAAGTTCTTCGACGACGTGCAGTTGCACCGAAGTGGGGCATACGTGATCATGCCCCCACCTCTCGCCGCACTTGAAGCAGAGGCCGCGGGCGCGTCGATAATCCCACAACACTTTGATTTTGGACGAGTCCGCTCGCGCGGCGTCAGTCCCTCGCCGATCGATGGCGACTGCTAGAGTCAGGTGGCGCACTGGAGATTGGGGCAGTGGCAATGGCACTTCCACCCTTGGAGGCGCGTCGGGTGGTCATGGTGGATGTCCTCGAGCTCCATCTGCCACCTCCTCCTGAAGTTGCGCTACCGCGCACGCCGTGTCCAGATCAGGGGGTCGTTGCACCATGATGACCGACCTGATGTCCGTCCTCAAGACCTCGACAAAATGTGTGAGGAAATAGTAAGGGTGAATTGTTTCAGAATATGAGTTCAAATGGTTGATAATAGACTCAAATCTCTCAATATAATCTGCCACGCTAGTGGTTTGGCGAACATCACAGAATTGCCGTATTAGAGTTTGATGGCAATCACGGCAGAACCGCGTGCAGAGTAGTACGGTGAATGAGTTCCAATCGAACTCACCCAAGCGGAGTTGGATGGGCTGCAGCCAAATTGCTGCTGGCCCGGAGAAATTCAGAGAAGCCATAGGAACCCAAAATGAAGGCACAATCCCAAACATGAAAAAATACTGCTCACAGAGAGTTTTCTATAGATTAGGATTTTTGCCCGAAAACTGTGGAAAGGAGATGGAGGGGTGCACTTGGCCAAGACCAGTGAGCATCTGGCTAGCATGCGAGAAGGGGAACAGCGGGACCGAAGAGTGGCGGCGGCGTCGAGAGGGATGCCGCCGGTGGCCCACGTTGAATCTAGAAATCGCTATGGCCATCGGGCCCTTGAGGGTTGATCGTTGCGCCCGCGCCCTCGGGTACTGGATCCGCGTCGTATCGGGCGGACGGAGATGGCTGCGCTCGCAGTGTCGTGACGGCATCGCCCGGATCCGCCATGCAGCGCTCGAGATCGGGGCACCATGAGAGCAGGTCGTTGATCTTCAATTCGTTGTTGTAGATTGCTGCGCCTTGGTGAGGCCATCGACGGCGTCCTCGATCTTGGTCTCAAAACGGGTGACGAAGGCTGAGACGCTTGGATCCATGGCCTCGCATGCTTGCCGCAAACCCCTCGTCTCGATGAGATTCGCCAGAGCAGAGCGGCAAGGAGTGGTGGTTCGGGCTCTCATACCAGATGTTAGGTACAGAGTAGGGGGGATCGATCTATTATTGCTCTCTGAAGTAGTAGCTAGTACAAGATCGATTACAGGAGCGTTGCTCTCGAATGGGGAAGAATAGAGGAAGGAGAAGATAGGTAGGTAGCCGCCGCCGGGTCGTCCGTGATCCTCTGGATGTCGGTGCTCTCGTGCGTCTCCCATGAAGTAGTTGTGCTGTGTGAGCTTCAGTTGATCCACTCTGGCCCATTGACGCGCTGGTTGGGCTGCTTGACTCGTGTGGGCCGCTGGGCAGCTGATGTGTCGCCGTGGTTGCTGCCCAGTGGGTCCTGCTCGTCAGGGACGCTAACATTGGCCCACCTCAGAATACGAAAGTGGCGGCTCGAGGCACGGTTGTGCCCTTTCGATTCATACCGGCCTCTATTAGAAATATTAATCACCACCCATGCCCTCAATAAATTTCCTCTAGTGGAGGACCAAAGCAACGCCCTACAACAGCTCCATCTTTTCCAATAAAATTAAAGGTTATCACCAAAGAAGTCCAGACTCCCCCATATAGAGGTGGAGTTGCATCTCCCTTAATATATCCCCCAAGCCGTGGCAGGAAGTAACTACCTTTCCCACTTGATGGAGGCGTCGGGGGTGGCCTCTCCCTGCCTGGGCACATCACGCCGCCACCACTAGCCCTCCCTGTCCCAAGCTCGTTGCCATGTCGCACCTTGCCTTAAGCTTGCCGTCGCGGGCGACATTGTTGTCGCGTAGGATTGTCCCATGTCAAGGCTAGATGGAAGAGAGAAGTGAAAAAAGTCAATCTGATGACAAATATGGCTTGTATATATTGGGAGATGAGTGCATTAAGGATCTACCGTAGCACCTGCCACAATAATTCAAAAATATTAGTGAGGCATCCCAAATAACACTATTTGGATGGATTAAATCCTAGAGATGCGCTTAGTAACACTCCTTCATGTGCTCCTCTGACTATGTCCGGCAATAGACATTTCGGAGATGGACCCATATTTAGGACTTCCTCGGATAGGTGTTGCACTCGAGACTAGCGTTTTTATCCAAACAATTTAAAGATGCTAACAAATCTACATTCATGTCAGATAAGCACTTCCATGTGGTGGCTTTGAGGCCTATGAGAAGCACAATCTAATCTGTAACAGTTCCCTCAAAAGTTATATTCAAGACAGAGCAAATCAGTTTTAAGGAATTAGATCTTATCTAGAAGATACTTTATGCTGAATTTTCCTCAGAAAGTTGACTTCCTATCCTTCAAAAGTTTCCTCATTTTTGCCTGAATTTAGTCTAGGGGAGGGCAATTTGAGAAAATGTAGGGAGACACTCTACTCCAGTCCGTTGCCGTCATCGGTTTTCCACCGCCCCGATGACCGGGAAAAAGAAACCCCGCACCACCCCTGAACCTCTGGTCCCCATCACCGGGGGCAATGAATTAGGCTCTGACAACCACACTTCTTTAACAACACTGTCTTCCTGCCGCAAGCCAACTCTTTCTTCCAGCCAACCGAGCCCTCTCCTCTTACAGCCATGCATGACCTCTGGCGTGGAGCAACGCATTGCCTCGAAGCGGAGAAAGAGCAGGTCAACGCTGTGGGAACTCCGACGCAATGCTTTGTTCCTCTAGTTCAACTCCAACCACCCTAATGACTGCTATTGCTACTTTGGTCAATTTTCTACATCATGGGCCCAAACCTGGAGCGGAGCAGGTGGCTGTAGAGCCCGAACCTACCGCAGAGGAGGCAACCGTAGGTCCCAGAGTGAACGGCGTGTTCGCCCTTGTGCTACGGTGACCAGAGGAAGGCATTGTCATTGGGGCAGGACGGCGAGCCCTGGGCAACCTTGTGGCGGGATTGGGTGTCGTGGTCACTTCTGAGGACATTGGCGGGAGCTGGATGGCTCCAAGGTGGAGTCCACATTAGACCCGGAGTCAGACTTAGTCATCGCCGGCGAGCTACATGTGTCCTCCTCGGGGAATTATCTTTAAACAGGCTTTCGCCTTGCTTTATATATGAAACAACCACTGCATCCGTACAACAAGTTCAAGTCCAGATAAGGAAATTAAATTGTCTGTTGGGGCATCAACACAACCAATTGTCCAGTAGATCAGGTGCCTTGCAATGAGGCAAGTCAACGTGTGGTAGCAGTTATCGCGTCCATCATGAGGCCAAGCTGGTCGTGATCCCTCTATCTAGATAGTCGGTGTCAATGTTGCAAAAGTGCGAGGAATTTGAAGATAGAGTCAGATGTCCGCCTAAGAAAGACCTTCTCAATAACTATCTTGTTGCCCATCGTCCAAAAGGTCTAATGCCGTGAACACAAGCCAGAAGAGGTGTCTCCTCCTCCTAGTCTTGTTGGCCCGGGTTTGAAGGAATCCAGCCAGGTCCGGGGCGTCCCAGTCAGGCCCCAGAGCCTCACGCACAAAGCATTAAGGTAATCTCACTGTCAGGCATGAGAATAAGATGTGCGTCCCATGTTGGGAGCAACACAAAGAGGGAACAACCATCACCAGGGCCGTGTTGCTTGATCGCATCTGTCCTAGTTGGGAGGTGATTCGGTAACCTTTGCCAAACAAAGATGTTGATCTTCAAAGTCAAGGGTGCTTTCCACAACGGAAATGTGCAAGTAAGAGTTGGCTGTCGACATAGGGCATGATATGTCGAGCTGACAGAAAAGATATCCGAGGGGCGTCAACCTCCAAGATATGGTGTCTGGATAGTCCAGAAGCAACGGCAGGAGGGTTGCCTGCAAGTTGGCCCACTCCACGGTCTCCACGGGCCGAAATGCCCGTCAGGACAAGATATTTCAATGGCCATCGTGTGCAGTTGTGGAAACTAACACCATCAGATCCAAGCAGATAGCAAACATGTTTAGTAATTCCATACACAATAGAGACCTGCCCACCCATGGATCAAGCCAGAAGAAAGTTCCCTCTCCACTGTTAACAGAGATATAGAGCCCAACACGTATGTCATTCTTGAACCGCTGGACGGACCTCAAGAATTGAGATCCCCCCCCCCCCCCCCTACGCTCACAGGCAAGAAGGGCCAAGCCCTACATATACTTTGTGTTAACAAGCTGCATCCATAAACCCCCAACACGTCGAAGGATCCGCCAGACCCATCTCAGCTTAAGGAACACATCCACACAACGGGACACAAGAATGCCTATCCCTCCAAGGTCCTTTGGCATGGAGATGTCAACCCATTTGACCATATGGTATTTCTGTAGGCCATCCCATGCCTGCCAGAAGAAGCGGGAAATGTCTTTATCAAAGGAGCTACCCCTTCCGGCAGGATATACAACCCCATGATATACATGGCGAGTATTAGAGAACATGTTTCGCTAATGCATGGGCCATCTCACTTTTTTTTCGAAAAGGGGGGATTCCCCGGCCTCTGCATCAGAATGATGCATACGGCCATCTTATTATCAAAATAAAGTAGTACCAACATGGTTTCAAAGGTCTCCACAAGTCATAGAAAAGCACATAAAGCTCACACAGAGCCAAAAAAGGCTAGGAACATCAACTAGCCAAATCAAGATGCCACAACCGGCTGGCTAAAACTAGATAGGGATACTAAATGCCTATCCTATTACATGACCGCCATCCAAACCGGTTGAAGATATCCCGAGCTACCATCTCCCAGCGGAAAGACCCGGTAACCAAATGCCCCCTGGCCTCCGTCTGGATGAGTAACGACCACGAATGGATCAGTGCCGTAGTTCGGAATAGGACCTGCAAAAAATGTATACATGATATTCTGTTAAAGACCAAATCGTTTCTGCAATTCCAGATAGTCCACAGCAAAGCACAAACTCCAACCCGAATATGTCTCGCTAAGTCAGGCTCAATCCCATTAAGCCATGTCCCAAATAACGCATTAACAGAATTCGGGGGATTGATATTAAAAGCAAATCTCACTTGCATCTCTTCCGTTGAACTTCAACTTAGAACCCCTGAAAATGCAAGAGAGAGTGCCTCTCTCTAATGATAGGACCTCCAATTGATCGGTCCCTTCCTCCATGCCAATCATCCACAAAGGTTTGGCAATCTGATTCTATCTCAATCCCTTTCCATCCTTTCTCAACAGCAAACAACATAGCATCCCGGCAGGCCAGCACTTCACAAACAAATTGGTCAGTGACCCCTAGATATTGAGTACACCTCCTTGCAAGAAAAGCTTCCGTCCCACCTATTATGTTTTTCCATAAAAAATAGTACTTCAAATTTCAGCCCACCGTAACTTTTTTTCGTCCTTCGCCACTGCACTCAAGGATACACTCGAATCAGACGGCAGCATTCCTCGGGAAATTGTTGATCGCCGGCCTCCTATTTTTGCATTTTTTTGCAGCTCGCAGATGACTCAGGTATCGCGTTCAGGGGCATGCTCGTCGGCACCTCTGCTGCAGCCGGACCGCATGCTGTTCTGCCGCGCTCCTCCGGGCCTCCATGGGCTTCGGTTCCATGCGGAGCACGTCCTGCGGTAGCAACCACAACCAGATTAGAAGATTTCTCATAGCTAGCTCGTTGTTCAGACGCTGTTGTTGCTGTTTTGTTTGTCAATTGTACTTGTACGTACTAGTGATTTGTACCATCAAAACAACTTGAAGCGGCGCACAATTCGGCGAGAGTACACAGACACTATGGCCTAGCAGGCAACCGCGCTGGTGCGCCCCTCCGGTTCAATGCATTTTGCTAGCTAGCTTGCTAATTGTTGCCGCTGGAAGTGTTCCTGTGTATTGTAGGTGGTTGATGAAATGCATGAACCAAATATTTTTAATAGGGGTTTAAGTTTTAGGGGCTCTACTAGATGAAGAAAACTTTAATCCTTTATTTTTACTTTTTAGGATAAGGGAGAGATTTTGGACATCTGGAGTAGGGCATCTGTTAGATATGCTTAACATAGTTGTTTATATACCAGTGCATCTGACTCAAGGAAGGCAAATACGGTATTAAGTCAACTGGCTCAAGTGCGCTTTGCGACCATTTTGTCACCAAGTTAGCTACTTATCCAATGATCCCATCATTAATCCATCTAATACACACATGATAATCTCAAGAACATATATGCAATAAGCATCTACTAACAACTATTGAAGCAAAGATATAGAACAAATATCAAACATATACGCATCTTCTTTGTATTTACTCCATGTCCGTCTAAATAATCAGGCACGAAATGGAGGTCAAGTCTAAATAAAAGGTATGAAATAAGTAATGTTCCTTAATTAAAATGTATACAATTTTGCAATGTAGGGAGTGAGTAATAACTGATCCTTTATTGCACATAAATAGAACTCTTGCTAATATAGAATACCTGATGAAATCAGGTACCTCATAGTGATTGATGATGTATGGACAACCGCAGCATGGGATGCAATCAGGTCTATGTTGCCAGATGGCAAGCCTGGCAGCAGAATCATTGTGACAACTCGGATAAAGACTGTGGGCAAAGAATGCATCGATGTTTGTGCTACCGAAGAAGATTACATCCATCACATGGAGCCACTTAAGGGTGAAGACTCCAAGGAGTTGTTTCTCAGTAGAGCGTTTGGCTCGTGCAAGGAGAAGGCTCCTCACACCGAGGAGCTAGAAGATATAATGGAAAAAATTCTAAAGAAATGTGCTGGGCTACCATTGGCCATTGTTAGCATTGCTAGCCTCTTGGCAAACTATAAATATCCAGAGAGCAAAGATATGTGGGAAACAGTTTGGAAATCAATTGGTTCGCAAATGGATAGCAACCCTACGCTGGAGGGGATGAGGCAGATACTCACACTCAGCTACAACCATCTACCTTATCACCTCAAAGGTTGCATGATGTATGTTAGTATTTTTCCGGAGGATTATGAGATCCCAAGGGACCGGCTCTTATATAGATGGATTGCGGAAGGCTTGGTTGAGGAGAAGCGGGGGCTGACTTTGATGGAGGTTGCAGAAGGCTATTTCGAGGAGTTATTGAGTAGGAGCATGATTGATCTAGCCTTCTCTATTGGCTTTGATGCAAGGAAGAGGCACTCGTGCCGGGTGCACGATATGATGCTTGAGGTCATGGTGTCCAAATCCTTGGAGGCTAACTTTATTAGTCTGTTGGGAGGGCAGTACAAAGGGATGTCCTATGACAGGATTCGCCGCCTCTCCATCCATGCGGGAGCCAACAACAACTCTCCGTCCATCAAAGGAAGGGCGTCGAGTGGGCATGGTAAGAGAAAAAGCATAGAAAGGTTGGAGGTGCAGCATGTTCGTTCACTAAGCGTGTTTGACCTCCAAGAGAAGAAGTTATTTGATCGGCTAGGCGAGTTCACACTATTGAGGGTACTTGATTTGGAAGACTGCAAGGGCCTGGAAAACAAGCATGTGAAGGGTATCTGCAAGATGTTCCTACTAAGGTTCTTGAGCATGAAGGGTACAAATATAAGTGTGCTGCCGGAGAAAATTGGTGAGCTAGAGCATTTGCAAGTGCTTAATGTGGATCAGACATGCCTTGACAAGTTACCACGAACCATCATAAAGCTAGAGAAACTTGAGCGCGTGAGATTCTGCAACAAGAATAATGAGAGCACAATGCGGACTCCTTCCGCAGGGCTCTGTAAAATGAAAGTACTGCGAAATGTTAATTATCTGATTATAGAGGATGTTCAGGTGGCCAAAGAGCTCGGTGAACTAGGAGACTTGCGAGAGGTAACCATCTTTATTGGTGGAAACTGTGAAGGTGTTCAGGCTGTTCTCGATGAGGTTGTCAACTCCGTCAGCAAGCTGTACTCCCTCCGGTATCTCGGCATTGGCCGCTTTGGGGAGACACAGCTCAGCTTTAACAATGACATGGTCTCGCCGCCAAAGCTCCTCCAAAGCCTTTGCCTGGATGGTCCCATGGATAAGTTTCCCAACTGGATCCCGTCACTGCACAATCTCGTTGAGATCAGCTTTATCTGGTCACGTCTTAGAAATGACCAAGTATTTGGAGTTCTGTGTAAGCTGCCCAGTCTGAAGGCAATCACCATGTGGCGGGATGCCTACGTTGACAGAGAGCTTGTCGCACGTACTGCCCACAACTTTCCGGTGCTGAGGACCCTCAACGTGGCCTCAGTTCATTGCGGCGCTCCCGAAGTGATCAGGTTTGAGGAAGGGGCCATGGACACGCTCGAGGAGCTTTCTGTGTTTTTCGGCGGTCGCGGGAGGAGAATTGTTGGCATCCAGCACCTGAAGAACCTGAAAGAGGTGAAGCTCACTTCTAAGAAAGACAACAAGTCCACACTGGACGATGCACTGGATCAGCTTAAGAGGGAGAGCAAAAGACGCCTCGAGTCCAACCAGTTTCAGTTCACGGTCGGAGTCGGCTACGAGTGAGTCGTCTCGTCTCGTAACCCTCCTCTGGTTTTTGCGGATTAGAACATCACTTTCGTGTTTCTGCTCTTCTATTCAACACGTACTACTATTCTTCAAGTTGTAATAAGGCTGGAGCACACTCTGTACCAGGTTTTTTGTCCCATAGGTTACATTAGTGTAAGCAGTGGGTTTTCCTGGTACGCATCAAACCAGCGTACTATAGTGTGTTTTCCCTTATTTTTTGAGCACGTTGTTTTCCTTATCAAGTTAATGTAAAAATGCTTTGTTGGCATTAATTTGTCTGAGAAATTCCTAAACAGGTCTCTGCTCATCCCAAGTCTCCCAAGTCTGAGTGCTTCACTTTTCTACAAAGAGGCTGACTTGTTGTAGCCTATTCCTTTCCACAAGGTGGTTGACTTTAACAAATTCAATGCCCGCTGTCATGGATTTGCAAGGCTAGCTCGGTACTGCGAAGTTTTGAATCACACTGAGCCCTATAAACTCAAAAAGGGTAGTGGTAGGAGGTGGACAGTGGAGAGAGACTTCAAAAGTGAAGTTTTGAATTACGCTGAGCCCTATAAACTCAAAAAGTTTGCAGTAGCAGCAGTGCAGCACTCCACAACACGTATTTCTTAGTGTTATCCTTAGTAATTAATATTTGCATTCTCCGAAAATTACAGAGTTACTAAAATTAAACTGGGAAATATGTGATTAATTAATAGAGGACATCATGTTCAATTCAGAAAAGGTGCCACATCTTTCTTACTAAAAGGTCATCTTAGCTAAATAGACATGTTCAATTCGAAGCCCCACAATGGCACACAGCCAGCGATCCCTTGTGGAGCTCCCGGCAATGCAGCTCAGTGATATGCACCCTCTCGTCTCCGTCAATCCATCCTCTGTTGCAGTCAGTTTCTCCTACTGCTCCCCCCATAACTCCTCTAGTGCTAAGGTTCTTAATTTTATGGTACGTCGATATAATGAGCATTATTCATGACAACTTTATGCAAATGTAAAAAAATCCCAAAGAAGACCTTCAGAGACCTAGAACCCCTGGCATCATCCTCAATCTAACAAGTATGTATGCAACAGTTTTGGGAAAAATCCAAGTTGAAGACCAGGGGCCCTTGTGCACGGTAGGCACTGTTGCCATCTCCAAAGGCAAAGGCGTCACTGTTCGATCTCTCATGTTGTACACACTACAGATCTCTACCGTCCATCAACCATTCACCTGTCGCTGTGAGCACGAAGCCCTTCCGACTCCCAACTCAGATACATTACCCAACAGTTACTATCAGGATCAGTAGATTACGGATTGATCATACAGCTTCAGGAGGGAAAAACCAAGTCGGACGCCACTGGCCAGCGTGATGTGGTGGTACTGCGGCGGTCCGTGACATTAGCGGCATGAACGTCTCATTCCTGACGTTGTAAACACCTGCGTCGCGAAGAGGATTTGCAGAATACTTCGGCCAGGGATAGTCACACATGAAGTAGATGCAGTCCTCTTGGTATCCAGTGCCTTCTCCAGCACGCAGGGACTTGGAGCTATGTTGGCCAAGAAAGAGTGCATGGCCATCCAAATCACTTACTGTTCTCCATCCAACAGGTTCGGCACACAAATCTGCCTCAAAAACCCCAAGTGCAACAGTACGGTCATGCTCGAAACAGTCATCACTTGTTGGACGGGCCATAGAGTCAAACCACCGTATCACCATCAACAGTCTGCCACCACATTCAACTAGATACTCCCTTATCATATACGCCTTCTTTCTCGACAAGGACTGAGGGAATCCAGCTACCTCATCCATAAAGTCAATTATACACCCCATGAATGAAATACCAAGGTCCTTGTCTAATTCAAAGATGGAAAGTTTGCCAAACCCGCCCAACCCGTACAGCTTTCCATCAAAGAACGCAACACTACAGAGGTGCATTCCTGGATGCTTATCATCTCTGAATGAGTCAGTGATAATCGGTGGTTGACTAATACAAAGTGTACCCCAGTTACCATCATCCATGATCAGTGCAGCAAGAAGGGAACAGGGTGACGAGTCAAGGGGAAAGGGCACCACCAACTTGTAGAAAATTGGGTTAATTCGGGATTCGGGGTCATATATCGCACGCTTCCATACCTTTGCTAGCTTAGGAAGCTGCAACCTGGTCTTGGAGAAAGGGTTCATCAAGTAGCACACATCATTATTGTGCATGAGGAATAGCCAGTTGTCAATGGAGCCCTGGCAACATGCACCTTCCGGTAAAGATATGTGGTGAATTTCACCGCTTGGAATGCTGAGGAAGGTGCCATCAGGGAGAGTGAGCCACGGGAATGGGAGAGGAAGGGTCTGCAACCTGCTATTAGAGCGCCATGGGTGGCAGACAGCTCTCAGACGAACACGGTCAGCTAAGGAAGGGAGGCGCTTGAGGACAAGGCCAAGGAGTTCCGGATGAAGATCTGACCAAGGGGGAGATCGTGCAGCCTCCATCATGTAAGTCTACAAGAGAAGACATAGGATTCTTAATTAAACAGAGCTGAAGCTGCAACTTGCAATACAAATGCTTCGTGTACTATTTTAAGACCAAATTTCATGAGCTCAATTTTATAAGAAAGCAGCAGAAGCTCAGAGTATCATGAAAATATGAAGATGTGGGGCAACCATAAATCCATCATACAGAAAAACACTAGCGAAATTACATTCGCCAAACCACCTAGCCATGCGCTACACATACACGCTTCTTGCACTTGGTAAAAACAGTTGCAGCAAACAGTACAGTAAGCACGATTCCAAGTAAGATTAGATAGTATGCTAAGTACTACCTTTTTCAAGATAATGAGGTGGATGAGTATGACATTGAAGAAGATTCTTTGATTCCTTTCCTCTAACTAGAAACACCTACATCAGCAGAAAGAGTATACTAACTAGTATGACAGAATTGTGTCGACAAGTTCTCCCGTGCAATATCCCAACGGCAATGCCCCAGTCACAACATAAATTCCATTTTCATTTTATTTAGAAGAAAAGGCTGGCCTATTAAGTGAAAATATGCACAGAAAATATGCACAGAAAGAGGTTTCATTTTAGTTAGGCAAAGCATTAGCTTACAAAAGAGGTGTCATTTACTTCCGTAAGGACATCTGAAAGAGTGATAGGCTGACGGGTGTAGCATCTGACCAAGAGTGATAGGTGTTGCTTCTTAAGTAGTAGGAGTATATATTAATACACATTCGTACCAAGCCTAGATCTGCTAACTAATTGACACAATTTCGGTAGTAGGAAATATAGCGATCTGCCAAAGAGGTGCCATTTTTTTGTCCTTCAAGAACAGGGTGAGACATCCAGAGGTGCGCATCAGAGCCAAATATTCCTGAACTTTTCTAGTTTACAACAGGTAAAAAGAGAAATCCACTACCAAGCATAGATCTACTAGAAGAAGCAACGTTGGTCAGGTAAAACATCGATCCGCCCAGCCAGCTCCACACCCGACTAGAGATGATAAGCAAATCGAGGGAGCCCAGGATCTAGGGCTTACAGCTTACTGTTGAGTACTTGAGCTCCTCCTGGTCGCCTCCTTGAAGAGGTTGCGGGGGCGGGGAACAGATTCGACCTCCAGCAGGTGAGATAGAGGTAGTCACGGGCAAGTCTCACATCACCGGAGAAGTAGACATCGCCGGTCGGGCGGAGAAGTGGGGATTGGGTGGAAGGGGGAGAACCGGCCGCCGAGCAAGCCCGGTGGGAAGGGAAAGCGAGAGTGAAGATATGCGATCAGATTAGCTGACGTAACGTGGGGACAATGGCGTATGGGCCATCTGGTCTAAGGCCCCACATGTCAGTGGCCCTAAATCATCCAACCCTTCAATGACGCCCTAGATTATTATTTTTGAACTAATAAAGCTCTAGAATTATCTCAAAGACTTTCAATGATATAAGATACATTCTCCAAAGTAAATATGATCCAGTTCAGCTCTTAGATAGCCAAAACAATCACATATATGTTTGGTATAGCAAATAAAATGTCGCTTTTGCGGTCGAGCCAGCCTGACAAGGCAAGAAAACCCTGGCTAGCCGGAGAGAACCCATTTGACTCGCCCTCGACAACAAAATGAACCGCACAACAAACCGTTCGAGCCAAACGTGCAACCATGACCAGACCCGTCGGTGTAATGAAACCAAATGTGTCGTTAGGGTCCAACACGAGCCGAAATGCTCCATTGTTTTCACTTCATCATCTAAGTCGACCAGCGCACCAGAGAAGAAGTTGCCATTGTAGAAGCCTTTAGTAGGTCTGAAATCTCATAGTCGAACCATCTCCTGAACAAATCTATGTCAGCTTCATAAGAACAACAGAGAGACCTCACTGCGGCGGAGAGGGAGAACGAACCATGAAGAGTGATATGACATCTAGGGGAAGAAAATGAGGTCACTATCATGTAGTTGACACAAAAACGGCCAGGGAACATCACCCCCAATATGGCCTTCCGCCATTGAGGCTACTGGATGCCCACAACACCCCCATCACAAAGAGCGGGAAGAAAAAGACCATAACCTCAACACCAACACAAAGACACATGAAACACTCGCCCAATTCTAATGAACCCAAGATGACATAGAACCACCTCCCATATCCAACATCGATAGCTCATAGAGTCACTATTTCTATGAGATATCAGAAAGAAACTTATTAGCCGTTGCCATCGTCGCTGCTAAAGCCGAAGCCATGGATAGTCAAAGACATAATTAAACGCCATGGTCCGGGTGACGGTATCTGCCCCTTATGTGGGACGAAAGAAACCTCGAATCACATCTTCTTCTCGTGCGTGTCTGCCCAGTTCCTCTGGGGCTGCCTCCGCGAGGTGGTCGGTGGGGTTTGGTGTAACACCAACTTCCCTGACCTCCTTGCCGAGATTCAGGCCTCCCCCATAACGGGCCGCCACATTAGGTGGCTGCTCATTGGGACGCTTGCGTGGACGCTCTGGATTGTGCGTAATAAGCTTGTCATTCAGCGGGTTCCTCTCCAACGCGCTACTGATGCTGTGTTCAAATTGCGTGGTTACTTGCAGCTTTGGCGGTCGCTTAGCCGTCACCAGGACCGAGACGCCATCACCACCATCATCTCCGACCTTCACGAGATGGCTCTATGCTTGGCACCACCGCTCCCTCCCCCATCGCCCGAGCCAGATTAGCCCCTTCTTGCTACTGCGGTTGTCCCGCCGCCTTTTTTTTGTTTTTTAGGGCTTGTTGAGTTGTGCCCTCAGCAGAACCTATTTGTACTCTATGTTCGTGTGACTGTGTGTGGGGGTGAACTTATGTGTACCGTTTGGCTGTGGTGGTTTGCTTTTTTTATAAAGCGGGGCGAAAGCCTTTTTCGATAAAGACATAATTAAGACAGCTAGACTGTTGAACACACGGGAGAACAGTGTCCTGGGGTTTCCACCCCTCCAACCGCTCGTCGACGGAATAGCCAGTAGATGTGCCCCCCCCCCCCCCTCCCGATGATGTCGAAATCCGGGGTGCATACTTGCTCCTCTTTATGGATCTCCTATGACATCTATGGTTTCACAAGTAGGAAACTCACTTCTTTGGTTCTTCAAACTGTACTAGAAAGTGGAGTTTTCAAACCTTAAAGAAATTCTGAAAATAATGCATGCACTACAAAAGAAATTTTATATACTAATTACTACGAATGACTTTTAATAACTTTTAAGAAGGGTCTTTTCTGTGGAAAAGCATTGAGCTACAAACGTTCTATAGTGACACTTGAGGGAGAGAGATGCAGAAGGGGAAAGGGGAGATCGTGATGGTATCTATTTGCGCTCCTCCCACGGCATGCTCATAACGCCTGTTAGGCCAAGGACAAGGCGGAGGTTGAGGCATAGGAGCAGCTCATGAGGAGTGTGGCGCTATAGCCGATGAGCACGAAGGGGAAAGTGGTGGTGGTCCTCACTACCCCATCCTAGGGCGAAGGACCACAACCCGTCAACGGCGTTTCCGACCTCATCCCCGCAGCAGAACCGATGGTGCGATGGATGCTTGATGGAATCCATGCAGTAGCGTTCAAGGGCGCGATCATCATGTGCATTTAGGTGGCTCGAGCGATAGGAATGTGTGAGGCTGTGAGACAGGGAAAGGGGCTGCTTGGTGATGGCCTCATCATGGTAACATCACGATTGGGTATGGAATAAGGGATGTGTCAATGTAATTTACCACAAATAACAAGTATGGGGCATCATACATATAGAGGAACTAGCTAGATGGGTGCACACGAGACAAGGATTTTACCTAGGTTCAGGACCTCGGAGAGAGGTAACGCCCTGTTGCCTGACTTTGTATATTTGTATTGATGCTTGCCTTCTATGAGAGAAATGTTTGTCAGAAAGCACATATCGTGTATGAGATTGTGTGAGAAGGTGTGTTTAGCCTACCGGGGGGGGGGGGGGGGGGGGGGCTACCTAGCCTTGTATAGGTGGACAAAGGGTAAGGCTACGTGGGCAATAGTGGTTTTGCATGGTAAGATTGAGTCAGTTTACAACAAAATGAATCTAAATTACATGTATTGTAGTCCAAGTTTTTGACGCACCCATGTATAGCTAGCAGACTCTGAGTCGCCAGCCTGGCGCACCCTATGATTATTAGGTTGGATTTGTCTTCCGTGAGTATACCAAGGGATCATCTAGTAGGTATTGATCGTAATTGTCTTCCCTCCACTGGAGGTGATGCGTCGGCCCCATGGCTTGGTCCTAGCGAGTGGACACACTCTGTGAGGGGAATGAGATCCATCATTATGATTTTTAAATAATTGAGCAGGACCCTCGGGCAGGTGAAATTGAAGAATTCTCTCTATCCAACCGCAAGAACCTCGCTCTTGGTGAATTTTATCTACAGTCCTAATGTTTCCTCGAAGCATAAAGGGAGGAACTTGAGGTTGATGAGATTTATATATGACCCCTCAACCATAATCATGGTGTCGTCTGCATATTAAGGATGTATAATCCCACCCCTCGTGGGATAATATGGCCCATTAGGCAGCGGATGTGTCTCGTGCGTCGACTGCCTCAAGGACGTTTGAAGCTCATCTACCTCTAGGTTTCAAAGCAACAAGGAGAAAGGGTCCTCTTGGTGAACACTCCGTGATGCACAAAAATAGGGGCAGATTACTCCAGTAATGTTAATGGTCATGCGGCTAACTATGATTAGCTACATCTCCCAGCTAACCCACCGCTGATTGAAGTCGCGATGTTCTGGGACTTCTTGATGGAAGTGCCAACTGAGTCAGTCATAGGCCTTTTGAAAGTTCAGTTTCAGGAATATTTCCTTCTTAGTGTCTTGGTTAAGACGAGGACCCCGTCCAAGAGGTGCAACCTCTGATAAAAGTCAATTGGTAGAGGTGAATGACCTTATTCTCAACCAGTAACAACCTAGTGGCGCACACTTTGCAGAGGATCCTAAAATCCATGTTGACAATGTATGCTAATCGACCTAAATCGTCAGATATCTGCAGCCCCTACTACCTTTGGGGGTGGGGGGCACCGTGATGATCCATAACCAAGTCTAGAGGCGTCGAGGATCCTCAAATAGAATACCCGAAACATTCTCATTAGGTGGCCCTTGATGACACTCCAGAGCTTCTTGAAGAAGCTAATCGGGAGGCCGTCTGGGCCAAGGGCCGAACTAGGATCCATTGGGTTGATGGCCAAAAGGACATCCTCCTCCTAGAAGAAGGGGGCTAAGAGCGTTGTGTTCACCTCCCAATCCACCTAATGGGAAGAGAGCCAAGCCTCAAGCGCCAGGGAAACCCCACCTCGCTTCGATGAAAAATAACTCCTTGTAGAAAGAATATATGTGATCCGGTGCTTGTTGGAAATATGCCCTAGAGGCAATAATAAATTAGTTATTATTATATTTCCTTGTTCATGATAATCGTTTATTATCCATGCTATAATTGTATTGATAGGAAACTCAGATACATGTGTGGATACATAGACAACACCATGTCCCTAGTAAGCCTCTAGTTGACTAGCTCGTTGATCAATAGATGGTTATGGTTTCCTAACCATGGACATTGGATGTCATTGATAATGGGATCACATCATTAGAAGAATGGTGTGATGGACAAGACCCAATCCTAAGCCTAGCACAAAGATCGTAGTTCGTATGCTAAAGCTTTTTTAATGTCAAGTATCTTTTCCTTAGACCATGAGATTGTGCAACTCTCGGATACCGTAGGAATGCTTTGGGTGTACCAAACATCACAACGTAACTGGGTGGCTATAAAGGTGCACTACAAGTATCTCCGAAAGTATCTGTTGGGTTGGCACGAATCGAGACTGGGATTTGTCACTCCGTGTAAACGGAGAGGTATCTCTGGGCCCACTCGGTAGGACATCATCATAATGTGCACAATGTGACCAAGGGGTTGATCACGGGATGATGTGTTACGGAACTAGTAAAGAGACTTGCCGGTAACGAGATTGAACAAGGTATCGGTATACCGACGATCGAATCTCGGGCAAGTACAATACCGTTAGACAAAGGGAATTGTATACGGGATTGATTGAGTCCTTGACATCGTGGTTCATCCGATGAGATCATCGTGGAACATGTGGGAGCCAACATGGGTATCCAGATCCCGCTGTTGGTTATTGACCGGAGAACGTCTCGGTCATGTCTACATGTCTCCCGAACCCGTAGGGTCTACACACTTAAGGTTCGATGACGCTTGGGTTATAGGGAATAGATATACGTGGTTACCGAATGTTGTTCGGAGTCCCGGATGAGAACCCGGACGTCACGAGGAGTTCCGGAATGGTCCGGAGGTAAAGATTTATATATGGGAAGTCCTATTTTGGCCACCGGAAAATGTTCGGGATTTTTCGGTATTGTACCAAGAAGGTTCTAGAAGGTTCCGGAGTGGGGCCCACCTGCATGGGGGACCCACATGAACGTGGGTAGTGGAGGAAAGGCCCCACACCCCTGGTCAAGGCGCACCAAGAACCCCCCTTAGAAGGAATAAGATCATATCCCGAAGGGATAAGATCAAGATCCCTAAAAAAGGGGGATAACAATCGGTGGGGAAAGGAAAGGATGAGATTTCTTTCCTCCCACCTTTGCCAACGCCCCAATGGACTTGGAGGGTAAGAAATAATCCCCCTCCACCCCTATATATAGTGGGGAGGCGCATGGGAGCTGCACCCTTGCCCCTGGCGCAGCCCTCCCCCTCTCCCAAGTCCTCCTCTCCCGCGGTGCTTGGCGAAGCCCTGCAGGATTGCCATGCTCCTCCATCACCACCACACCGTCGTGCTGCTACTGGATGGAGTCTTCCCCAACCTCTCCCTCTCTCCTTGCTGGATCAAGGCATCGGAGACGTCACCGGGCTGTACGTGTGTTGAACGCGGAGGTGCCGTCCGTTCGGCACTAGGATCTCGGGTGATTTGGATCACGACGAGTACGACTCCTTCAACCCCGTTCTCTTGAACGCTTCCGCTTAGCGATCTACAAGGGTATGTAGATGCACTCTCCTTCCCCTCATTGCTAGTTTCTCCGTAGATTGATCTTGGTGATGCATAGAAAATTTTGAATTTCTGCTACGTTCCCCAACAGTGGCATCATGAGCTAGGTCTATTGCGTAGATTCTTTGCACGAGTAGAACACAAAGTAGTTGTGGGCGTTGATTTTGTTCAATATGCTTACCGTTACTAGTCCAATCTTGTTTCGACGGTATTGTGGGATGAAGCGGCCCGGACCGACCTTACACGTACTCTTACGTGAGACAGGTTCCACCGATTGACATGCACTTGGTGCATAAGGTGGCTAGCGGGTGCCAGTCTCTCCCACTTTAGTCGGAACGGATTCGATGAAAAGGGTCCTTATGAAGGGTAAATAGCAATTGGCATATCACGCTGTGGTTTTGCGTAGGTAAGAAACGTTCTTGCTAGAAACCCATAGCAGCCACGTAAAACATGCAACAACAATTAGAGGACGTATAACTTGTTATTGCAGGGTATGCTATGTGATGTGATATGGCCAAGAAGAATGTGATGAATGATATGTGATGTATGAGATTGATCATGTTCTTGTAATAGGAATCACGACTTGCATGTCGATGAGTATGACAACCAGCAGGAGCCATAGGAGTTGTCTTAATTTATTGTATGACCTGCGTGTCATTAAACAACGCCATGTAATTACTTTACTTTATTGCTAACCGGTAGCCATAGTAGTAGAAGTAATAGTTGGCGAGACAACTTCATGAAGACACGATGATGGAGATCATGGTGTCATGCCGGTGACGATGATGATCATGGAGCCCCGAAGATGGAGATCAAAAGGAGCAAAATGATATTGGCCATATCATGTCACTATTTGATTGTATGTGATGTTTATCATGTTTATGCATCTTGTTTACTTAGAACGACGGTAGTAAATAAGACGATCCCTTACAACAATTTCAAGAAGTGTTCTCCCCTAACTGTGCACCGTTGCTAAAGTTCGTCATTTCGAAGCACCACGTCATGATCGGGTGTGATAGATTCTTACGTTCACATACAACGGGTGTAAGACAGTTTTACACATGCAAAACACTTAGGGTTAACTTGACGAGCCTAGCATGTACAGACATGGCCTCGGAACACAGAGACCGAAAGGTCGAGCATGAGTCGTATAGTAGATACGATCAACATGAAGATGTTCACCGATGATGACTAGTCCGTCTCACGTGATGATCGGACACGGCCTAGTTGACTCGGATCATGTAATCACTTAGATGACTAGAGGGATGTCTATCTGAGTGGGAGTTCATAAGATGAACTTAATTATCATGAACATAGTCAAAAGATCTTTGCAAATTATGTCGTAAGCTCGCGCTTTAGTTCCACTGTTTAGATATGTTCCTAGAGAAAATATAGTTGAAAGTTGACAGTAGCGATTATGCGGACAGCAGAAAGCTTATGTCCTTAATGCACCGCTCAGTGTGCTGAACCCCAAACGTCGTTTGTGGATGTTGCGAACATCAGACATACACGTTTTGATAACTACGTGATAGTTCAGTTAAACGGTTTAGAGTTGAGGCACCAAAGACGTTTTTGAAACGTCGCGGAACATATGAGATGTTTCGAGGGCTGAAATTGAGATTTCAGGCTCGTGCCCACGTCAAGAGGCATGAGACCTCCGACGATTTTCTTAGCCTGCAAACTAAGGGAGAAAAGCTCAATCGTTGAGCTTGTGCTCAGATTGTCTGAGTGCAACAATCACTTGAATCGAGTGGGAGTTGATCTTCCAGATGAGATAGTGATGTTTCTCCAAAGTCATTGCCACCAAGCTGCTAGAGCTTCGTGATGAACTATAACATATCAGGGATAGATATGATGATCCTTGAGGTATTCGCGATGTTTGACACCGCGAAAGTAGAAATAAAGAAGGAGCATCAATTGTTGATGGTTGGTGAAACCACTAGTCTCAAGAAGGGCAAGTGCAAGAAGGGATACTTCATGAAACGGCAAATCAGCTGCTGCTCTAGTAAAGAAACCCAAGGTTGAACCCAAACCCGAGACTAAGTGCTTCTGTGATAAGGGGAATAGTCACTAGAGCAGAATTACCTTAGATACTTGGTAGATGAGAAGGTTGGCAAGGTCGATAGAAGTATATTGGATATACATTATGTTAATGTGTACTTTACTAGTACTCCTAGTAGCACCAGGGTATTAGATACTGGTTCGGTTGCTAAGTGTTAGTAACTCGAAATAAAAGAGCTACGGAATAAACGGAGACTAGCTAAAGGTGAGCTGACGATATGTGTTGGAAGTACTTCCAAGTTTGATGTGATCAAACATCGCACGCTCCCTCTACCATCAAGATTAGTATTAAACCTGAATGATTGACATTTGGTGTTTGCATTGAGCATAGACATGATTGGATTATGTCTATCGCAATACGGTTATTCATTTAAGGAGAATAATGGTTACTCTGTTTATTTGAATAATACCTTCAATGGTCTTGCACCTGAAACAAATGGTTTATTGAATCTCGATCATAGTGATACACATTTTCATGCCAAAACATATAAGATAGTAATGATAGTACCACTTACTTGTGGCACTACCATGTAAGTCATATTGGTATTAAACGCATGAAGAAGCTCCATGTTGATGGATCTTTGGACTCACTCGTTTTTGAAAAGTTTGAGACATGCGAACCATGTCTATTGGTGTATACGCATGAAGAAACTCCATGCAGATGGATCGTTTGGACTCACTTGATTTTGAATCACTTGAGATATGCAAATCATACCACATGGGCAAGATGACTGAAAAGCCTCATTTTCAGTAAGATGGAACGAGATAGCAACTTGTTGGAAGTAACACATTTTTGATGTGTGCAGTCCAATGAGTGCTGAGGCATGCAGTGAATATCGTTATGTTCTTACTTCACAGATGATTCGAGTAGATGTTGAGTATATTTACTTGATGAAACACAAGTCTGAATTATTGAATGGTTCAAGTAATTTCAGAGTGAAGTTGAAGATCGTCGTGACAAGAGGATAAAATGTCTATGATATGATCATAGAGATGAGTATCTGAGTTATGAGCTTTGGCACGCAATTAAGACATTGTGGAAATTGTTTCACAATTAATACCGCCTGGAACACCATAGTTTGATGGTGTGTCCGAACATCATAGTTGCACCCTATTGGATATGGTGCGTACCATGATGTCTCTTATCGAATTACCACTATTGTTTATGGGTTTGGCATTAGAGACAACCACATTCACTTTAAATAGGGCACCACGTAATTCCGTCGAGATGACACCGTATGAACTATGGTTTAGAGAAACCTAAGCTGTCATTTCTTAAAGGTTTGGGGCTGCGACGCTTATGTGAAAAAGTTTCAGGTTGATAAGCTCGAACCCAAAACGGATAAAATGCATCTTCATAGGACACCCAAAACAGTTGGGTATACCTCCTAATTCAGATCCGAAAGCAATAGGGATTGTTTCTTGAATCGGGTCCTTTCTCGAGGAAAAGTTTGTCTCGAAAAGTTGAGTGGGAGGATGGTGGAGACTTGATATGGTTATTGAACCGTCACTACAACTAGTGTGTAGCAGGGCACAGGAAGTTGTTCCTGTGGCACCTACACCAATTGAAGTAGAAGCTTATGATAGTGATCATGAAACTTCGGATCAAGTCACTACCGTACCTCGTAGGGTGACAAGAATGCGTACTACTTCAGAGTGGTACAGTAATCTTGTCTTGAAGGTCATGTTGCTAGACAACAATGAACCTACGAGCTATGGAGAAGCAATGGTGGGCCCAAATTCCGACAAATGGTTAGAAGCCATGAAATCCGAGATAGTATCCATGTATCAGAACAAAGCATGGACTTTGGTGGACTTGCCCGATGATCGGCAAGCTATTGAGATAAATGGATCTTTAAGAAGAAGACGGACGTGGACGATGATGTCACCGTCTATGAAGCTCGACTTGTGGCGAAGAGTTTTTCACAAGTTCAAGGAGTTGACTACGATGAGATTTTCTCATCCGTGGCGATGCTTAAGTCCGTCGGAATCATGTTAGCATTAGCTGCATTTATGAAATCTGGCAGATGGATGTCAAAACGAGTTTCCTTACCAGTCTTCGTAAGGAAAGGTTGTATGTGATACAATTCGAAAGTTTTTGTCGATCCTAAGGATGCTAAAAGTATGCTGGCTCCAGCGATCCTTCTAAGGACTGGAGTAAGCATCTCGGAGTTGGAATGTACGTTTTGATGAGATGATCAAAGATTTTGGGTTTATACAAAAGTTTATGAGAAACTTGTATTTCCAAAGAAGTGAGTGGGAGCACTATAGAATTTCTGATGAGTATATGTTATTGACATATTGTTGATCAGAAATGATGTAGAATTTCTAGAAAGCATATAGGGTTATTTGAAAAGTGTTTTTCAATGGAAAACCTGGACTAGGCTACTTGAACAATAAGCATCAAGATCTATAAGATAGATCAAAATGCTTAATAGTACTTTCAAATGAGCACGTACCTTGACATGATCTTGAAGGTGTTCAAGATGGATCAGTCAAAGAAGGAGTTCTTGCCTGAGATGTAAGGTATGAAGTTAAGACTTAAAAGCTCGACCACGACAAAATAGAGAGAAAGGACGAAGGTCGTCCCCTATACTTCAGACGTAGGCTCTATAGTATGCTATGCTGTGTACCGCACCGGAAGTGTGCCTTGCCATGAGTCAGTCAAGGGGTACAAGAATGATCCAGGAATGGATCATTGGACAACGGTCAAAATTGTCCTTGGAGTAAATAAGGACATGTTTCTCGATTATGGAGGTGATAAAGAGTTCAGCGTAAAGGGTTACGTCGATGCAAGCTTTAACACCTATCCGAGTGACTCTGAGTAGCAAACCGGATACGTATAGTGGAGCAACCATTTGCAATAGCTCCAAGTGGAGCGTGGAAGCAGCATTTACAATATGACCTAGAGATTTGCGAAGTACATACGGATCTGAATGTTGCAGACCCGTTGACTAAAACCTCTCTCACAAGCAAAACATGATCAAAACCCCAGAACTCATTGAGTCTTAATGACATGATGATGTGAACTAGTTTAATGACACTGGTAAACTCTTTGGATGTTGGTCACATGGTGATGTGACCTATGAGTGTTAATCACATGGCGATGTGAACTAGATTATTGACTCTAGTGTAAGTGGGAGACTGTTGGAAATATGCCCTAGAGGCAATAATAAATTAGTTATTATTATATTTCCTTGTTCATGATAATCGTTTATTATCCATGCTATAATTGTATTGATAGGAAACTCAGATACATGTGTGGATACATAGACAACACCATGTCCCTAGTAAGCCTCTAGTTGACTAGCTCGTTGATCAATAGATGGTTATGGTTTCCTGACCATGGACATTGGATGTCATTGATAACGGGATCACATTATTACGAGAATGGTGTGATGGACAAGACCCAATCCTAAGCCTAGCACAAAGATCGTAGTTCGTATGCTAAAGCTTTTCTAATGTCAAGTATCTTTTCCTTAGACCATGAGATTGTGCAACTCCCGGATACCGTAGGAATCCTTTGGGTGTACCAAACATCACAACGTAACTGGGTGGCTATAAAGGTGCACTACAGGTATCTCCGAAAGTGTCTGTTGGGTTGGCACGAATCGAGACTGGGATTTGTCACTCCGTGTAAACGGAGAGGTATCTCTGGGCCCACTCGGTAGGAAATCATCATAATGTGCACAATGTGACCAAGGGGTTGATCACGGGATGATGTGTTACGGAACTAGTAAAGAGACTTGCCGGTAACGAGATTGAACAAGGTATCGGTATACCGACGATCGAATCTCGGGCAAGTACAATACCGTTAGACAAAGGGAATTGTATACGGGATTGATTGAGTCCTTGACACCGTGGTTCATCCGATAAGATCATCGTGGAACATGTGGGAGCCAACATGGGTATCCAGATCCCGCTGTTGGTTATTGACCGGAGAACGTCTCGGTCATGTCTACATGTCTCCCGAACCCGTAGGGTCTACACACTTAAGGTTCGATGACGCTTGGGTTATAGGGAATAGATATACGTGGTTACTGAATGTTGTTCAGAGTCCCGGATGAGATCTCGGATGTCACTAGGAGTTCCGGAATGGTCCGGAGGTAAAGATTTATATATGGGAAGTCCTATTTTGGCCACCGGAAAATGTTCGGGATTTTTCGGTATTGTACCGGGAAGGTTCTAGAAGGTTCCGGAGTGGGGCCCACCTCCATGGGGGACCCACATGAACGTGGGTAGTGGGGGCAAGGCCCCACACCCCTGGTCAAGGCGCACCAAGATTCCCCCTTAGAAGGAATAAGATCATATCCCGAAGGGATAAGATCAAGATCCCTAAAAAAGGGGGATAACAATCGGTGGGGAAAGGAAAGGATGAGATTTCTTTCCTCCCACCTTTGCCAACGCCCCAATGGACTTGGAGGGTAAGAAATAATCCCCCTCCACCCCTATATATAGTGGGGAGGCGCATGGGAGCTGCACCCTTGCCCCTGGCGCAGCCCTCCCCCTCTCCCAAGTCCTCCTCTCCCGCGGTGCTTGGCGAAGCCCTGCAGGATTGCCATGCTCCTCCATCACCACCACACCGTCGTGCTGCTACTGGATGGAGTCTTCCCCAACCTCTCCCTCTCTCCTTGCTGGATCAAGGCATCGGAGACGTCACCGGGCTGTACGTGTGTTGAACGCGGAGGTGCCGTCCGTTCGGCACTAGGATCTCCGATGATTTGGATCACGACGAGTACGACTCCTTCAACCCCGTTCTCTTGAATGCTTCCGCTTAGCGATCTACAAGGGTATGTAGATGCACTCTCCTTTCCCTCATTGCTAGTTTCTCCATAGATTGATCTTGGTGATGCATAGAAAATTTTGAATTTCTGCTACGTTCCCCAACAGTGCTCCCAGGGTTGGAGATTAGACACTCTGTCGTGGATTTGTCACGGCAGATGTCCTTAGTGTCAGGACTTAGTCGCGAGGCCAACGCATCTATGTGGTAGCTTGAGAGGGGTTGAGTGGGACGAGAGACGCAGGGCGGATCAACACGCAAGACAAGGATTTAGACAGCTTCGGGCCCCGGGAAACATCATCCGATAATAGCCCTACATGTTGTTTGAGGCTAGGTCTCATTATCATCATGAGGGAGTCGCCGTAAACCGGCTCTCCTCTAGTTGTGTCTAACCCTAGAGATTATTGCTTCTTGCCTGTAGCTTGTAACTTGTCCCTCTTTGGAGAGCCCTGTCCCTCCTTATATATGTTGAAGGGGCGGGTTACATGTGGAGTCCTATTAGGATTAGGACTAGTCTATCTCTAATACAAACCGGATACAAGTCCTGGTCTTAACTCCTTGTAAGGTAAATATTCCTCATGCCTTTCCTCTTAAACCGGCCCACAATAGTTGAACCGGCCTTCATGAACCGCCAGACAAGCCACCGGGTCTTGTTGCTCCTCCGTGTAGCAAAGGGAGATTAAAAAATAGCTGGCTGAACGATTCCTTCCTCGATCCATACGCCGATTTGACCGGGCACTACCAGACCATCTGTTGATGACTGCACGAGTGGACCGGTCCCAGTAGCTTGCTCAAGGATGTCTAAGAAAAAGGAAACCAACACGCTAATCCGATACGACCCGCAGACGAAATTCCTGTCGGTCTTGTAAAGAAACGGATCGATGCAACCCTGAATTCTCCTCTTGATTTAATTTCGCATCCGTCCGCTCCAAAGTTTAATCATGACTTCGACCACCGAACCGACGAACTTGTTAGCTCCACAATTGTTTCGCGCCGACTCTTCTTCATCTGACGATTAACCCCGATCCTGATTTAGAAACAATTCCGTTTAACTTAATCTCGGCTTATCCTCGGATTGGACCCGTTTATCTCGGCGAGTCTATGCTAGCTCTGACAATTTGTGTTGTTTCGTCCGTTCCGCCGTCCGTTCCACCGTGAGCCGGGTGGTAAATCGCGGTAAAACGCATGTATCTTGATTTGCCTCTGGTCGTACCGGTAGCCTCGGGTGAACGTAGCAGTTGAAAAAACAAATCTGAACTTGTAGCTCGACGTGGTGAGTGACAGCGACTTGGGAAATCAACGTGCTAATTTGTGGAAATCACCACGTACTAGAAGTAGTACTAGTTGATCAGGTAGCAGCAGCAGCAACGTAGCCTAGTGTCTCGGGACTTGAAGCCAGCAAAACAATCCGCAGCAGGTGAAATTGACGTCTCCGGCTTTCGGCGACTTGACAGATTGATGCATTTGTTACCACACCTCGACTCGAGTCCAGCAGCGGAGATCGCCGGATCAGACAACAGCATTGGAGGCGTGCGCGTAGGAACTCCAGTCGGTCTCGGCCGCAACAGAAATCGATCCGGATTTTAATCGACAGATCGCCAGACGTGTGTCGCGGCGCACACGGTAACCCTAATCCTCTCGTCTCAAATTTTGTATGTGCTAGCTCCAGAATTAGCTATTATTCTGTTCTCATGGATACGATGCAGATCCTTCAAACTGATTTCTTCATTCGAAAAATTGTGCACTTCTCGAACCCTAAAAGAGAGATCCCTTCAAGAACTCAACACCACCATGCGCAGCCCCACGGTGGGCGCCAACTGTCGTGGATTTGTCACGGCAGATGTCCTTAGTGTCAGGACTTAGTCGCGAGGCCAACGCATCTATGTGGTAGCTTGAGAGGGGTTGAGTGGGACGAGAGACGCAGGGCGGATCAACACGCAAGACAAGCATCTCAAAGGAGCAAATTTCTAGGCCAGTCGTGAAAACAAAAAATCTCTCACGGGAAGCTTTTTCAAGTGGCCTAGTCACATCAGGTGTCAGTCTACAGCTACTATGTCTACACACAGCGAATATATTCTCGGTTGGGGACGATCAGCGTAGCACTACGCACTGAACAACTCCGACCACATACGCGCCTTGAACAGAATAGGAAATCATCAGCATACTTGATACGTAGGCTGTCTGATACATCCAACATTATCTAGTACTAGTATCCGTGTTCATCCGGAAGATAAATCAGGTGCTATCTATTCTCAGTATTTTTAGCACGTATCAATTTTTATGAGAACAAATTACTCTGTCTTTTAATATATGCAGGACAAAGTCCACTACAAAAGTGACGTCATGCCATAGACATGAGGCTTGCACCGGTTTAAACCAGGGGCGGAGCCAGAAAATTTAGCCACTGGGTTCACTCATTGACTCATTAGAATTTGGTACAAAAAATTAACGTGAAGGCCAATTTTCAACGGTCTTACGGCACCCAAAATAACATAAAAATAGAATTATGAAATTACTTGTCCCACTTTTTTTACATTAAAAACCGAAGAGTGCAAGACACATACCGGTTGGATGAAATTAGAAAACCACTTGTTTAGATATTACTCATTCCAAAGTATAAATGAAGGAGGAGCAAAATTAATTCATAGCTCGGGTATAGCTTCTCAATTTCCTGAAGGCATTGGAAAAAGAAGAAGTTAGTTTGATAAGCTTAAAATAAGTACTATTGATAGAAAAAAGATTGATGCTCGTATAGTGTCCCCCCTTTTAATTTCTCAGCATATTGACAAGATCAAATATTGCATCATTACTAATGGTAGAAAACATATCTTTCTTCATATGGCAAATCAGACAATCAGTTATCGACTCATCACCCATTTTATTGTGTAACTTTTTCTTGACAACATTAAGTCTCCATCGAGTATCTTCAAATTTCTCTCCGTCGATAACAAAAAATTAGACAATCGCCTCTAAGGTCCCTTCGCAAAATATATGTGCATAATCCCATTTTCCTTCTTAGGATTTCTCATGTGCATTGAAATTCTGTTCCGATCAGACATATCATAAGGCAACTGACCTAAATTAATTTCTCTAATTCTTTGGAAGATTTACTTGCAATGACATCTGACACACTTTGTCTACGTCTAGTGGGAGACCTGGACTTGCCTGCACCATATTGTCTAGATGTGGTCATTGATTTCTCTCTCAAGAATATCGTTCCAAATCTAGATCAATCGAAATCCATGAAAGAGCAATAAGCATACTAGGGCATAATAATTGGCATGCCAGACTATTATGTTAGACAGAGCACAAAAGAGAGGAAGATGTAGTGATCTGATCCCACGGGTCAGTACCTTAAATTTGGAATTTAATAGATGGCTTGCCGCCGTTATCTACTTGCTTCAGGGTTCGACGACGGAGGTATGGGCGAACAATGGAGACGAGAGAAGAGAGGCTAGATGTGAATTCGGGAACCGAAGGCGTGGCGGCTGCTGCGTGGGAAACGTACGAGTACAATTTTGCTTATGGGCCTTTTCGGCCTTGTTCGGCCTTTTTTGATGGGGTCAGCCTAATTATTTTATTGGGTTCAAGCCTAATAAGGCCTACCTATACATACGTAACCAGCAGCTTTTGTTGGGTTCAACTGCACCCAACGCTACAATGGTAGCTCCGCCGCTGGTTTAAACGTCATAGCCAACTCAAGCGCCTGCACCTGCTACCACGATGCGGCTGACTCGTCCGTCCGTGCCCGCGCGTGCTGGGCTCCAACATCGCGCCCGCTCTCATAAGCCGCCAGACGGACGCTCACAAGTCGCCACCCCCGTGGCCCGGTCTACATCAAATTTGCCCGTCTGCGAGGCTGACCGCGCCTACGATTGATTTGACTGTCCGCGCGGCTTACTGCGCCTGCGACTAACTCGCCCGTCCGCACCGGTTTACAGCGCCGCGGCCAACTCATCTCTTGTCCGGGCGAATCAGGTGATATTCATCCAAATCTGTTTTAATAATACATATTATTTTTGTCAAGGAGTCGTTTATCTTTGCCTTGGTCTGCAACATTGTTTATGCAGAGCAATTATTTATGACAAAAGTGATATTATACCGCGGAGATGGAGGCACGCCAACGTCTTTTGGCACAGGTGGTCATCGTTATTCAACGGACTCCCGCACCGGTTTACAACGCCGTGGCCGTCTCTCGCGACCGCGCCGGCTTACAACAAGGAGAACAACTTGCCCGTCCGCACCGGCTTACAATGCCACGGCCGGTTCATCTGTCTGTGCCGCTTCAGATGTAGCGGTCGTCTTTACCGTCCGTCTCTCGCGGCCTGGTCTACATCGTCACACCTGGCCGCGCCTGTCTGCGTGAGCTGTTCATTTAAGTATGAACAAGTCACTACTTGGGAAGCCCGGTTTTCTCTTCCAACAAATTGGAGGCAAATTATCATATATTATCAACCGCCGTCTGCACTGGATGGTTCAATGGGCAGGCGCACAAGTCACCACCAATACAGTTTTGGTTAAATTCAAATCGCCAGTTGGAAGGAACTATTGGCCGAGTTGCTGACATGGCTCATACGGGATCATTTATAACCCGCCGCAGTCACCTCAATCTTCTGTGGATTCACATCGGGCTATCAACACCGATGATGTACAACTTATGCCGGTTTATATGACGGTCAAATATGGAGAATCTCAAGCCAACTCTTCGAGTCACCTTGAGACTCGGGGGCTACGATGATATGACGCAACAAGTCTTGCCAGTTTCAGCAAATTTAAAAACCCCAGGACAATGGAGGGAAAGATAACCCGGTCCCGGAGGCTACTGTTATTTGAAGGCCGTCATAAAATTTCCGGCTTAGAAAGTATATGACAATTACAAAATCCTGGCTCAATGAAGAAGTTCCGGGTCATCAGAAAAGATTCCGGTTTAAAATCCGGCTCAAGGGAAGCCAGTTTCACTGAAGCTCTCAAATCCGGTTTAAGAATTTCCGGTTCAAAAAGGAATTAACTTCTCGCAAGTTCGAGTTTAAAGGCCGTCACAAAATTTCCGGCTGAAAATGAATATTCCGGTTTAATATCCGGTTCAAGGGAAAGATGTCTCCCACAAAGCTTTGAAGCTCTCCATATCCGGTTCAAGATCCCGGTTCAAGAAGAATTTATCTCTTGCAAAAAAGTTAAAAATTACCGAAGAGGACCTGCTGCCATGATGCGCGGTTCAAACATGGGTATCCTGCCTTATTGGCCTAACATATTATTGATCACATGGGGGCTTCTGCTTCACAAAGCGGGGTCTCTGTCTTTCTCATCATGCGTGGTTACATGGAGTGGCTCTGTTTTTAAAGCAGCCTCCGGTTTACCCCTTGACATTTGCTTTTTATATATCACTGGGGGCCTTGGTCGTGTCTGAACCAACGCGACACCTTTTGATAGGCGACAGCCACCAGATCATTTGGGGACATGGTCAAGTCTGAACCAGTCACGCCTCTTGGTCGGCCTAAGGCCACAAAATCACTTGGGGGCTTGGTCGAACCCGAACCATTGCCACGCCTCTTGATCTGGCATATATGCCACGAATCATTTGGGGACCTGGATGACTTGAATCATTGTCACTCCTATTGGGGGCTTGGTCCTGTCCGACCATGGTAACACCATCTGATCAGCTCAGTATAGCATATTTTTGCAAACGGTTTTTATCATTGCCTTTGCTTGAAATTTTCTTTAATAAATATTTCTTCTTTGTTGCGTTCTTAAACCGACAAAATTCGCAGACTGGTTCGACTGTCAATTGACGGAACACGGTCAATTCTTAATCCGGAGACTATTTGCCCGGTTTGATTTTTTGATTTTATGTTACCATCTTATTATGGAGTAAACCGGTGTTCATTAACCTGGTTTGACTTTCAATTACAAGTTGTCAGTACATGATCAAATCATAATCCGGAGACTATCAGCCCGGTCTGGTTTCGACTATAAGTCGCCAGTATTATATATGGTTAATCCGGTGTTTATCACAACCCGGTACGGTTTTATCATAAACCGTCACAGTATGAAAGGAGTTATCATTACTCAAGATTGGGGTTATCACCCTTACTACAAAAAGTTGGTAAACCAATGATGTGATTCAATGTCACAGGTATGATATATTTCATATTTGATTATTCTTAAGTGCAGCCTTGGTTAAAACCTGGGTTATATGTTGGGCATTATGACCCGTTCGGCGGTAAACCGCCAGGACACTTTAAACTTGTTGTATGCAGAAACAGGTTGAATAAAGCATGATTATAAATTATCCGATGTTTATTAAACCGGCCTGGCTTTAAGACGATAAGTCGCCAGTATATGATGAGAAATTATCCGGTGTTTGTTAACCCGGCCCGGCTTTGGATTATAAGTCGCCAGTACATATTTGGATTGCGCCATTGGAATCATGCGCTTATAAATCATTGGGTTATATTATTCAAATAGCCAAACTTGGCTGAATTTTCATTAGGATATTGAATGAATAAGGTTTTTCATACCAGATTATATTATCTTGAATAGCCAACATGGCTGGATTTTTATTATGGTTATTAATATTATGATTGAGGTTTTCAAAGTTGCTTTAGCGCAATGAATATTATTTTGTCGATGAATATGATTTATTCTACAATGGAAGGAATAGTCCCGAGTCGCTGCAGGCTTACGACCCGGTACTTGGGGGCTACATTATTCAAAGTTAAGATTATATCAAATATGCAAGTCTCATGTCGCTGCGAGCATGCACCATGATACTTGGGGGCTAATGCAAAGCCATTTTTTGCTCATCTATTAAAGACCCGACTCATCATATCATAATGAGCCGGCCCTTGGGGGCTACCAATTGCTCATGTCAACAATTCAAGGTACATAAATTTTCATTATATTGAAGGGTCCACTGCTCAGTTGGTAAAGCACAAGGCTCTTAACCTTATGGACGTGGGTTCAAGCCCCATGATGGGGGTTACATCATATGATGTTATTTTTATTGAAGTATATATCAAGTCCCAGCTCAATATTATCTTATTGAGCCGGCCCTTGGGGGCTACACCATTGCTGTTCAAAGTTTACATGATTATATTTACAAAGTCCCTGCTCATTATTGCATAATGACCCGGCCCTTGGGGGCTACACTGGTTGAAGTTTTTATGAGTATAAGACAATTACAAGTCCCAGGTTGCTGCAAGTAGGACAACCCGGCACTTGGGGGCTACATAATATGGAGTATTCAGTTTTTGCTAGTGATTGGGATGAACAACATGGATTTCTTCGATAATGACAGTATTTATATTGAAGCAAGTCTTAAGCCATCACTTTGTTCTACTCAAGACTTGGGGACTACAGGTATTATATTATTATCCAGGAAATATTTTCAAATTCTCTGTTTGAGCAAACTAGATTGACCCGGCTTCACCAATCATTATGACCCTGTGGCTGCAACCCGGTGTCATCAATAATCATAAACCGGTGTTGGCAACAATCATGAACCGGTGTCTGCAACAATCATGACCTGGAATTATCAGTTTTTATAACCCGACAATTCTTGGCAATGATAAACCGGCAAGTTCTGCATCTTCAAGCCGGCTGAATATCAGATGAGTGTTTCAAGACCAATATTTCTTAAACCGGCGCTTTGGAAACCGATTCAAGTGGATTATTCTTCACAATGTTTTTCTATGAGAAACCAACGGCAGCAATTTGAGTATGAAGCTGGTTATTGACCTGGATTTTCTAGAAGGAGGAAATAACAAGGACTTAAGGATGATCAGTGTCGGTCCACAAGAATTCTTAACCCGGAGCACAACCTGTCAGAATTGTTCTGGTGTTTATTTTGTAGCATAAGTTTACCATGGATAAATCCAAGCTAAACTTGGGGGCTAATGTCGGGGATATGCCCCGCGGCGTAAACCGGCCGGAAGGATAAACCGGCCGAACTTGGCAATTCACCGGCGACCTGCACAGACCAGACGGTTTACAGCTCATTGGTAATCCGGCAGGCGGGCCAGAGGAGCAACAAGACCCGGTGGCCTGTCTGGCGGTTCATGAAGGCCGATTCAACTATTGTGGGCCGGTTTAAGAGGAAAGGCATGAGGAATATTTACCTTACAAGGAGTTAAGACCAGGACTTGTATCCGGTTTGTATTAGAGATAGACTAGTCCTAATCCTAATAGGACTCCACATGTAACCCGCCCCTTCAACATATATAAGGAGGAGCAGGGCTCTCCAAAGAGGGACAAGTTACAAGCTACAGGCAAGAAGCAATAATCTCTAGGGTTAGACACAACTAGAGGAGAGCCAGTTTACGGCGACTCCCTCATGATGATAATGAGACCTAGCCTCAAACAGCATGTAGGGCTATTACCGGATGATGTTTCCCGGGGCCCGAAGCTGTCTAAATCCTTGTCTTGCGTGTTGATCCGCCCTGCGTCTCTCGTCCCACTCAACCCCTCTCAAGCTACCACATAGATGCGTTGGCCTCGCGACTAAGTCCTGACACTAAGGACATCTGCCGTGACAAATCCACGACACACTCCTTGTGCCAAAGGCAAGGGATGGAGCCCTTTCGGCGCCAACCATTCATTCGCCACAATGTGGAAGTAGGACCACATTTAGTGCTCCTTTGATTCAAAGGAATTTAATAGGAATTTTGGAGGATTAAAATCCTTAGAATCCTTTTCTATGTCCATTATTTGATTCATAGGATTGAATTGTACAATATTTTTTCTAAGAATTTTTTGTACTACTTTCCATATGATTTCTAGCATCCAATCAAACCTCTTTAAAAGAATAATTTGTTTTTTTTCTATGATGCAATCAAACAACTCAAAATCCTATGTTTTTCCTATTTTCCGCGTTTTTAGAATTCTGCGGATCAGAGAGGCCTGAAATCGGCTCGCTCCAGTGCTTGTAGTCGTTGCTAGATGATCCACAAACATGATTGTAATTTTTATTACCTCTGTTATTCCTTGTACTGGAATGATTAAAGATGTATAGATTGAAAGTTTCTAAAAAAAATGTTGGTTAATCCACCAACAACATGAAGGAAAGTGGCGGCCAAGCATGCAACTTTTTAAAGGAGGCAGTACCCATTTTGATGGGCCAATTGATAAAAGGGATGTGTGAACGAGAGGGAACGCGTCGGCGTTACTTACGTCTGCCAACCGTGACGGGCTGATGCAGCCATGAATGCTAACGAAGTTATCAACCACAAAAGCTTTTCCGTGGACGTAACTATGCAGTTACACCGATGGCGACGCGCGCAAACGTGGGTTCACACGAGAGCCCATTTGAGAAACCCGGTGGTGCACTTCGGCATACAAAAGGTACACACATTCTCGGCCTCACCATTGCATGCTTGGTTTACTTCGAGTTGCTTGGTGGAGGTGGTCGTCCATGGAGGCCAAGAGGCGGCGGCGCGGCGTGCTGGACCTGGAGGCGCAGTTCGCCTTCTTCCGGTCGCAGCACCGCCACCCGGTGAACGCCGGCACGCGCTGCTGGCCAGGCCCATCCTCTTCACCAACCTCCTCATCCTCCACTTCCTGCCGCTGCCACTGCCACTGTCACTCGACCCGGCCCTCGCCCTCGCCCTCGCCTACGCCTCCTCCTTATCCTCCACTTCCTGCCGCTGCCCGTGCCACTCGACCCGGCCCTCGCCCTCGCCCTCGCCTACGCCGCCTCCTACCTCGCCGTCGACCGTCGCGCTGGGGCCCTCGCCGCGCTGCTCTTCCTCGGCACCTGGGCCGCCAGCCGCGACCTCGCCGCCCGCCTCGGCTTCACGCTCTCCTGGAAGCTCGTGCTGGCCACGCAGCTCTTCTGCTGGACCTGGCAGTTCCTCGGCCTTGGACTCTTCGAGGTAACAACATTAACATTTGTTCTCTGCGTCTCCTACTCTCCTTGCCACCACGTTCCTGTGATCCTGTCAATTGCTGATCACTCCCTGAATCTGCTTCTTCTTGCAGAAGAGAGGGCCGACGGTCAGAGAACTTCGTGAGGTGTTCGTCATGGAGCCATTCCTCATCCTGCTGCAGGTACAAAACATCAACTAATTCTTCCATTTTTCTTAAAAAAAGTCATGTGAACATATGGACGTAGAAAAGATGCATATATAATCTGCTATAGGAACTGTAATTTCTTAACAATACTCAGTAGCTGCTTGGGTCTTGTGTTGTGTGCACAGATACTCAACAAACTGTTTGGCTATGAGCCATACCCTGGATTCAGCAAGAACGTGGATAAAAAGATGGAGGCCGATCTCAGTCTCAGGAAGAGCAGAGAGCTCAAGCAGAGGAAGATCAACTGATCAGATATATATGTTCCGGTTGATTCTATAAAAGTAGTAGCTAGCAAACTATATATGCCCACCATTTGTGCTGTTTGTGCATGTTATCTTGGAAATTGTGCTATGGAACTTTATGTACACACGACGATGTTGTGCTGTTGGCTATGTCCCAGTCGCCGCACTACTAGAAAAAGGGCTATAGATGGGATTGACACTAATGGCGCACCAGACAAGTGGTGCGCCATTAGTATATACTAATGGCGCACCACCTTCTGATGCGCCATTAGAGTTGAAACTACTACTGGCGCACCTTGCCCATGGTGCGCCATTAGTATCAAATTTTTTTTTTGAACTAGTGCGCCTGTCCAAACATACTAATGACGCATCCACAGAAAGTGCGCCATTACTAGTTGTAACTAGTAATGGCGCACCAGCCAGAAAGTGTGCCACTAATGTTATTTTTTTTATTCCTTTTTTTTGCAAAACTACTAATGGCGCACTCACACGCGGTGCGCCATTACTAGTTTAAACTAGTAATGGCACACCGTGGGGGAGTGCGCCATTAGTATGTTTTTTTTTTTGCAAAACTATTAATGGCGCACCACCAGGGGGTGCGCCATTAGTAACCTGGATTACTAATGGCGCATTTGTGGTTGGTGCGCCATTAGTAAGTGGGCAGCAACAAGATATTTTGGACAGCCTCTTCTCCCACACTCACTTTTTTCCCACTTCATTCTCTCCACCGCCTCCTCCTTGTCTCGGGTGCCTCCTCTTTTTCACCTCATTTCCACCATAGATTCATTCAAATTAAGTGGTTAAGTTACCTTGTTTTGCTAGGTAAGTAAGGGGGGAAGCTATATTTATGTTGTTCTCCCTACAACAATGTGCACATGCACTTTTTATGGCCTAGCTAGATCTATGTATGTTCGTGGTGTTGCATATGTGTTTGTGTTTGGAGGTATACCGGTATTTGAAATGCGATAGTTGCCAATATTTTGCCGGAATGTTGATTCATTTCCGTTTCGGCGAGAATTTTGGCATTAAGCATTCTTTTTGGTCCTATTTTTAGGAAAAGTCATGCCAAACTTTTTCTTGGTTCTAAAATATCGTTTTGCTCTACCCCGCAGGCGACCATGGTCCGCACGATGACCGAAGGCATCGTGAATAGGTTTTTGAGGTCCGCGAAGGCCGAGATGCTTCAAAAGAACGAGACGGAGATAAGATGTCCGTGTCGAAGATGCAAGCTGAATAGCCTTATTGCGGACCCGGATTCCGGGCAGGTGCGGGACCACCTGCTCTTGCGTGGTTTCATGGATGGCTATCGGTGGCAAGGTGATGAAGATGACTACGAAGTCGTCCATGGGGGCCGGGCAAGAAATGAGGAAGGGCAGCAAGACAACCACCGCGACTCGGGCGGGCGAGAAGACGAAGAATCCCCAGGAGATGATCACGATGGTGATGCTGTACACAGTCATCATGTAGAAGATGCAGGACATGATGATGATGCCGGCGGAGCAGACGACGCTGGACCATCGATGGGCTGGGTGTAGGAACCTCATATTCAAGAGCTGCTTCTCAAGCAGACGGATAACGCAAGAGTTGCCGCCCGAGAGAAAGCCAAGATGGATCAACTTGAGTTAGACGCGGTTACTCCATTGTATGAAGGATGCAGGCCCGAGGATACCCGCCTGAAAGTAACGCTCATGGCTCTGGAGATGAAGGTAAAACACAAAATGACCGACGCATGCTTCGACGAGAACATGTCATTCTGGCACGAACGTCTTCCCAAGGGGAACAAGTGCCCGACCAGTTTGGAGGAGGCGAAGAAAATCGTGTGTCCTCTGGATTTACCGCACGTGAAATACCATGTGTGCATGAACAATTGCATCATTTATCGGGACGAGCACGCGGAGTCTACCATATGTCCGGTGTGCGGTGTCACTTGAGACAAGAAGAGGAAGAAAGCTCCTCGAAAAGTGGTGTGGTACTTTCCGATCACTCATCGTCTGCAGCGGTATTTCGCGGACCCTAAGGTAGCAAAGCTCCTGCGTTGGCATGCGGATAGGGAGGAGAAGAAGCGAGAAGATGACGCAAATGATCCGGAGATAGATAAAAAGACAAGATGCTGAGTCACCCTAAGGATGCGAGCCAGTGGCAAGCGTTGAACTTCGAACACCCAGAATTTAGGAACGATCCAAGGAACATCGTGCTGGGCGCGAGCACCGATGGAGTCAATCCGTTTGGCAGCCAGAGAAGCACACATAGCACCTGGCCTGTGTTTGTGTGGATGTACAACCTTCCCCCCTGGTTGTGCACGAAGAGGAAGTACATTCACATGAGGGCCGAAACAACCAGGGAACGACATCAATCTGTATCTGGGGCTGCTGAAAGAGGAGCTTGACACGCTGTGAAAAACGCCAGCCAATACGTGGGACGCCGCAGAGAAAGAATATTTCCCTATGAGAGCCGCACTGCTCACGACGGTGCATGACTATCTCGGTTACGGATATCTTGCGGGGCAGGTAGTCCACGGATTTTCTGGATGTGTAAGGTGCATGGATGACACAACGTATCGCCAGCTAGATAGAGATCCCGGGTCTTCGAAAACCGTGTTCATGGGACATCGAAGGTGGCTTCGCGACGATGACCCGTGGAGGAAACGCAAGGATCTGTTCGATGGTGAAACCGAACCCCAAAAACGCCCGTGTACGAGGAGCGGCGAGGAAATAGACAAGCTGTTGAAAAATTGGAAAGACTGCCCACTGCCGCGAAAGAAGCAAAAGGCGCCAGAGCCGGGAAAGAAGCGAAAGGCGCCAGAGCCGCTGCTGAAGGTATGAAAAACGAGGTCTATTTTCTGGGACTTGCCGTACTGGAAGATCCACCGTGTGCCTCACAGCCTTGATGTCATGCATATCACGAAGAACGTGTGCGAGAGTCTGCTTGGTACCCTTCTCAACATGCCAGAGAGGACCAAAGATGGGCCGAAAGCAAGGGCAGACTTGAAATCAATGGGCATCAGGTAGGAGCTTCACGCTATATATGATGATGATGATGATGATGATGATGATGATGATGATGATGATGATGATGATGATGATGATGATGATGATGAGGCGAAGCAGGACACAGAAAGTCGTCGCAAAGGCAAAAAGGCCAAGAAGACCGGAAATGACTACCCTCCCGCGTGCTTCACTCTAAGTCAGGAGGAGATCGAGCAGTTTTTCACCTGCCTCCTAGGAGTAAAACTTCCTTACGGTTACGCGGGGAAGATAAGCAGATACCTAGATCCAGCGAAGCAGAAGTTCAGCGGGATGAAGTCTCACGACTGTCACGTGCTGATGACGCAGATACTTCCAGTTGCAATCCGTGGGATCATGGACGCACACGTCCGTGAAACGCTATTTGGCCTATGCAACTTCTTCGACGTCATCTCTCGGAAGTCGATTGGCGTGAGGCAACTCAGAAGGCTACAGGAAGAGATCGTGGTGATACTATGCGAGCTTGAGATGTACTTCCCGCCCGCATTCTTAGACGTTATGGTGCATCTGCTGGTCCATATAGTGGAGGATATCATCCAACTCGGGCCGACGTTCCTGCACAGCATGATGCCGTTCGAAAGGATGAATGGTGTCATCAAAGGATACGTTCGCAACATGTCACGTCCAGAAGGAAGCATAGCCAGGGGCTTTCTGACTGAAGAGTGCATCTCCTACTGCACGAATTATCTAGGCATCGAGAACCCCGTTGGTCTGCCCGTCAAGAGGCACCTCGGCAGGCTCGCTGGATGGGGTCACCGTGAGGGTCGCCGCGAAATGCATGTCGACTTCGAGGGTCGACTCGCCGACTTTGAAAGAGCAAACCTAGTCGCGCTACAACACATAGACGTGGTCGATCCTTGGGTGGTAGAGCACAAAACCTTTATTAAGAAGACGTACAATGACCGAGGCCAACAGAGGACGGACGGAGATATACTCAAAGAGCACAACTCATGTTTCACGCGTTGGTTCAAGAAGAAGCTTCTGTCATACCCTTTACATGAGGATTCTTCCGCGGAAGAACAACTCATATTCGCCTTGTCACAGGGCGCCGAGCACAACCTGATGACCTATGAGGCGTACGATATCAACGGCTACACATTTTACACCGAGGCCAAGGACATGAAGAGCGATGGTTATCAGAACTCCGGGGTAACGATGGAATCCTACACCGGTAACGACAAGGACAGATACTACGGAAGGATCGAGGAGATCTGGGAGTTGAGCTACGCTGGAGAGAAGGTCCCGATGTTCTGTGTCAGATGGGCCAAGAACGTCATAAAAGAAGACCGGTATTTCACCATCATGGTTATACCCGAAGCCAAATCCAAGACTGCGGGCGCAAACGTCACCGCGGAAAATGAGCCATGGGTACTGGCTTCCCAAGTGGACCAATGCTTCTTCATTACCGACCCACCAAAGCCCAGTCGTGTTGTCGTGAGGAGAGGCAAAAGGAAGATCATCGGAATGGATGGAGTAGCCAATGAGAAAGACTTCGACAAGTACGGCGACCCGAGGATCGAACATGACGACGATGATGAAGTAGCAGCATACACCACAAGAAGAAGCAGGACCACCCTACCTAAAGGACGTCCGTTCCATAGAAGAACTCCATTTGCGAAAAAGAAGGGCAAGAAGATTGTGAACAGATAGCTAGCTAAGATCGATTGTATTTAAATCGTAGACTTCATTTCTCGATTGTATTTCATGGGCACTTTTTGAACTATCATGAATATTTTTTAATTCCATGGACACTCGATCTCGATCCCCCTCCATCTTGATCGCTATCCCACCTCGCCAGATCCGGTCCACCGGCCGCCGCTGCCGACCGCCCGCACCCTCTCGATTCCCCTACTCAACCGCCGCCGCCCGACCCCCCGCACCCCTCCCCTACTCAACCGCCGCCGCCGACCCCCCGCACCCCTCCCCTACTCAACCGCCGCCGCCGACCCCCCGCACCCCTCCCCTACTCAACCGCCGCCGCCGACCCCCCGCACCCCCCGCACCCTCCCCCGCTCCACCGGCATTACTGTTTGATGATATTTTTTAAAAAATTATTACTGTCTTATAAAAAAAATATTACTGTTATGATTTAAACAAGTTTGAACATATTTAAACACAAATAAGTATCAAACAACATTTTAAATGCATAAAAAAAATTGTGGAGCCTGGGAATTGAACCCAGGACCTCCTGGTGTGAGAACTAGCTGCTAACCAGTCGAGCTAGTAGAGAAGACTTGACATGTATCAGGTCAGGTGGTAGATAACTGTTGGCTCGAGCAGAAATAAAAAAAAATACTAATGGCGCACCAGGGTGAGGTGCGCCATTAGCATGTATGTACTTATGGTGCACCGACGGGTGGTGCGCCATTAGTATTGTGCCGCCCCTAGCTACTTCGTACCGATCCCCTCTCTCTCCCTCGCCCTCGCCTGCGATCCCCTTCCTCGATCTCCTCTCCCGACGCCACCGTCGCCCCGCCCCGACGACACCGTCGCCCCGCCGCCCTCGACGCCACCGTCGCCCCGCCCCGACACCGTCCGTCGCCCCGCCGCCCTCGACGCCACCGTCGCCCCGCCGCCCCAGCGCCGCCCCGACACCACCGTCGCCCCGCCGCCCTCGACGCCGCCCCGACACCATCATCGTCCCGCCGCCCCAGCGCCGCCCCGACACCACCATCGCCCCGCCGCCCTCGACGACGCCCCGACACCACCGTCGCCCCACCGCCCTCGACGCCTCCCCGACACCACCGTCGCCCCGCCGCCCCGACACCACCGTCCGTCGCCCCGCCGCCCCGAACCAGGGAGCGGAAGCGCGGCCGGCGTGCGAACGAGCGGAGAAGGCGGCCATCCTCGTCCTCAACCTGTCGTCGACATCGTCGATTCCAGCTCTCGCAGCAAGGTATGCGGCTGGTTCGTCCCCTGTCATGGCCAGATTGATTTTTTTTCCGGTAAACTAGGCTAGGGTTCGATGGATTATGGAGATTCATGGTGATTCATCAGTAAACTAGGCTAGTCCGGTTTCTGAAACTGAATCCTGTTTGGTTCATTCGATAAGGAACGGTGCCAATGTTTATCTATCAGCATGAACAAGTTAGCTTTCTGTAAAAATAAATTGGCTGAGTGAATAGCCTCCTTTCTACTACTACAAAAGAAGTAACCCAAGTTGCCGATGCTGTATGATCTTGTGAATGTTACACAACACAGGTGCTGAACTGAATAAGTTTGGAATTTGTTTAGTTCTTTCATAGGTGTCAGGCCTCAGAGGTTTTTATTAGGGGACTCAAGAGGTTTACTTCTGATGTTATTCTTTTGAGTAGTTGCAGCATGCTCACCAATAGCTGGTCCAAACAGGATCTATAGAGGTAGATTGAGTTTACAATCATCCTGATGAAGATAGAAAATGACAAATATGAAACACATTGGAAATGCTCATATAGTTGTCAATTCCATGAAAAATGAAGTGTACCCAAATTATAGGATCAAATACAATGTTACTTGTGAGATATTTGGTACTGAAATCTTGCATTGATGTAGAATATGGTCTTCCCTGGTATTGTAAATGATTTTAGAGGTCATCTCTCTGAATATTCATGGAATTTTTGGTCCTGCCGTCTAATTCTGTTAGGCCAGAGTTCCAGTGTCTCAATACTCTAGAATGCAGTGATATCTGAAAACTGTGGTATCTTATATCTTCATGCTAAAATACTGTAGTTTTTTAATACTTTGGTTTTCTAGCACTTTACTATCAAACACAGCCTTAATGCTTTTATTTGCTACATAGATCTCCCGATTGGTAGAAAGTAGTGGTACAGTTTAATTCTGAGATAGGTCTGTATATGCTAGCTTCGTATTTGTTTGCTAATGGCTAGGTGCAGATGCTTCGTATTTGTTTCTGCTGCCTAGTAGAATTGCAACATGTAAACAACCTCTGGTGATGTGCTCTGGAGTTGATAATATTGCCAGCTTAGGTCACTGCCGAGCTTGTCAATCCAAAAGTCTGCAAGTAGAAGGTAGCGTTTGATTAGTAGTACATCAATTGTGAATTCTGTTTTGGAGAAGTCATTGTCAATGCAAGTTAATTAGCTGCACCAGCGTACAAATGCTGAGCTATGTTCCATTTTTACTGTTCTTTGTGATAGTTTTTGCAACTTTACTTCCCATCTTAGGGCAAGCCCCATTTTTACTGTTCTTTGTTAGCAGAGCTGCTTGTTTCTAAGAACTTTGATACTATTTGGATCAAAGTTAAATGAGCACATAGATGACAAAAAAAGTTCAGATTGTAAAATGTTCATTTTGCTGCTAGTGCCCATTTTGAGTAATTGCTTAGAGGGATGATCCTGTGTGAGATGGTGGAGTGATTTGTTTTCTACATAAAGCTCTTTAGTCAGGCTGGTTTTCGTGAAATACATATGAAGCTTCACCAGCTCCTGTGGGTGTGGGATCCATGTGACATGTGACATTGCATCCATGTCCACCTGGGATAATGATTTTGCAGGTACCCCGAGAGGCCCTTGAGTTTTCCGGAATGTCGATTAACTTCCGTTCCGGCAAATTCGGGTACTCCATATGTCCTATTTTCAGCAAAGGTCATGCTGAAATTTTCCGTGAATTTTAGCATGACTTTGCTAAAAATAGGACATATGGGGTACTTGTGACTAATGCATGGGCCGGGGTATCGTAGTAGTTAATTAAGTAGGATCAAGTGCCCCGGCGTACTTGTGACTAATGCATGGCTTTTAGGGTGCCTCGGTGTCGATAAAAACCGAAATGATGAAAGCTTAGGCTTTTAGGGTGCCTCGGCGTCGAAAAACCCTCAATGATAAAAGCTTAGATTTTAGGATGCCTCGGTGTCGACAAACCCTAAATGATGAGATCATGATCTTGTTCCTTGACAATAACCAACTTTTTGACCAAACTTTGTTTCTATTTAGAGAGAAACATGGCCCACAATGATGAGGCCAGGGGTTCGGGCGGCAAGGCATTCTGTGAGTTGTCCCAGGAGATGGAGGAACAACCTCACTTGTATGAGGCCGCCGCCTTCCCCACCGATCCTGAGACCACTGATGGTGCCGCCGAGGATGACCACACTGATGCCACCACTGATGGTGCCGCCGAGGATGCCACCAATGATGATGGCGGCGCACGCACAGATGGCAGCCAACCGAAGAGGCAACGGAAGGACCGGCGCCCGATCGTGCTCCTCACCCTCAAGGAGGAAGTTACTGAAGTGGACTCCAACGGAAATCCAACGGCGCCCGTACGAATAGTCAAGGGATACTCGCTTCAGCTCGGGTGCATTGTCCGGAGCACCGTCTCGATCAACACCGAGAACCTGAGGCATCCTGACCGAGGGAATTTGCGCAACCTCCTCTTCACGAAGCTGCACGAACGATACAAGTTCCCCGCTGAATTTGCAAACACAAGCCTCAAAGGGAATAAAGTGAACAATGCTGCCCTCACGAAGATGAGTAAGGCCTTGTCTACTTGGAAAAGCAATGTGAAGAAAATGATCGAGAAAGGTGAGAGTTATCAGAAGATCAAGGAGAAAAATCCTTCGATCACCGAAGATGACTACAACGACTTCAAGATCAATTGCTCGAGCACCGCAAACTCCCAATCAAGTGAGTGGGGGAAACAAATGCGGGAGCTGAACATAGGGGAACACACACTCGGTCCCGGCAGTTACAGAGAGGCGGAGCCGATATGGGACAAGGAGGAGGCGGACCGTGCCGAGCAAGGCCTACCGCCCCTCTTCGATAAATACGGTGACAAGCAGACCAGGAACTTTGTCAGGGCCCGGTACAAGAAGGACCCGAAAACAAAGGATCTTACCACGGATCCGAAGACCAGGCAGCTTGAGCTTGTTCTAGTAAGGAATACACCCCCACGTAATTAGCTCCATATGGTTGCATTCTAATTAATGAAGCCAAATTTCTAAATGGTTCACATTCCTTCCGCAGGTGACTGAAAGCAGTAGCGCGGGGTCGACTAAGAGAAACCCTTGGGACACCACTCTAAATAGGGCGTTGAATGTAATGAAGAAGAAGGATAAGCTCGGTAAGCCGACGTCAGCTGGTCGTGTGGCCGGCAAAGGCTTGTCGACAAAATGGGGGTCATACTATACCGCTGGTGTGCGGAAGGAGAAAAAGACCAGCTCGGAGCCAGGCGCGAGAGGTTCAAGAACTCAAGGCACAGGTGGCGCGGATTACGGAGATTGTCCAAGAGCAAGTGGAACAACGACTCGGAGCGACGATCACCGCCATTGTGCCTACCTTGATCTCGGGGTTGAGTGCGTGGATTGCGGGCGGCCAACAGGGGCCGCCCCCGATTCCTAGCTTCACGGCCAGCAACTCGCATAATGCGATGGCGGGGCCATTGGTGCCTCCGGCGGAGGCGGCATTGGTGTCTCCGACGCCGGCACGGGAGCTTAATGCAGCCGGGTGTATGCCGGCCGGCACCTCTACAGCAAGCGGCCCCTCCGTCAACTGCACGCCCGCCGTTGGCGGTGCGTCAACATTAGCTGAGCTCGACGCCATCATCACGGTAACTAATTAAGCCTCTCTTGGCCGAGGACTTCATCTCCTTGCCTTTGACTAGGCATCCCTGACGCCCTACATGTTTTCGCAGGGCGCCGCCGACGTTCCGTGCACTCTCCTCCACTTCGTGAACAACGAGTTGGTCGATGTCGCCAAGGGCAAAATTGTTCAACCGGGCAACCCCTTGTTCCACGGTACCCAGATGCCACCCAACTTGTTTAGGGTTCAACTGGTTCGGGTGCTGCCAGGCTGCGACGACTTGTTACCTCCGATTCCACCCGTCGGGGCCGACGATGATGACGTGATGACCCTCAGCGCCTGCCTGAGCTGGCCCCTGCTTTGGCCGAAGAGCCAGATTCGTTTGGGGGCGGGGGACACCACCCCAAAGACAACACCGCCAGTCGTGCCGGCGCGAAGTCGGCCCCATGGCAAGTCCGCCGCAACGGTGCCGGACATCCCTATGCCACTGGATCCAAACATGCATATGGCACAGGATCAGAACGACGACGACGACGACGATGATACATTTGGCAACGTCGATCAGTACTTTGCCGATCATGGGTACGATGGCGACTTCATGGGGCCTCCTTCTCAAGAACCAAACCCAACAAAAGACGTGTGCGATCTAGCTGGTACCGCGGAGAAGCCAAGTTGCAACAGGCGCCGTCTGGCGTTCAGCTCTTAGGAGACGCCTCCAGCTGCCGACTTCACCGAGCCTCAGATAGGCGAGGTGCGAAATATTATCAGCCCCAACACACTCAAGAAGGCGGTCTGTGAGCAGAACTCGGTCCCATTACAGGAGAAGAAGAAGGCACGCAAAAGAAAGACTAAGAAGGGTGCGAGCCAGCCGGCACCGAGTATGATCCGTGCTCAGGACGGGCCACCTTCACCGCAGGATATCTCGAGGAGGGTGCATGTGGCGGGTAGGGCGATGCTACCGACAAATATGCTCAATGCTGCAACCGGTGCTATGCGGAGTCTGCATGACAGTGTTCTTCCTTTGGAGAAGCGGCGTCTCAGAGAGAAGGATGTGGCATACCCAGTTTTCGTGGCCAAGGTGCCAGAGGGCAAGGGCTTTATGGATAACTCCATCGGGCGTACGATCATCCTGCGTTTTGATGACATCCACGCTATGTTGAACCTTCATCTGTTGCACTACACCTTCGTTCGGCTATTTTCGCTGAGTATGGAGATGCGGATCATTCGCGACAAGACCCTGGACATCGTGATAGTCGACCCCTTCTACATGCGTGCCAAGATCTTGGGCAGCGCTGGGGACCGGCAAGTCGCGAGTTCTTACCTCGAAGGCGTCATTCTGGCAAACCAAGATAAGGATAACTTCCTCGTGCCTTACTTTCCCGAGTAAGTCCTCCCCTCAACCGGCCCGTAACATATGAATTCTTACATTTCGATCGTTTTTCTTTTAACATTCCGTGTTTTCTGCAGTGACACACGTTGCACGCTCATCCTCCTAAGCCCCAAATATTCCATGGCCACGTATTTCGACCCGGACCGTCAGTCGAACGTAGACTACACAAATGTCAAGAAGGTTCTTGATGATGTTCTCCCCGGCTACGCCAAATCTGGAGGCACCTTCACCAAGCCTATTCGTAAGTACGGCAAGCATGTGTTCTCCCACAATACGACGTTCTGCTGCGTCAAGCAGCCGCCTGGCGGTCAGAAGGGTGCCTACTACGCCATCCATCACATGCGAGCGATCATACGGGACCATCATCAACTTCTACTACCGAGTAAACTCAAAGATTGGGCAAAGAGCGTGTCGGCAATCCAGGACGCGGACCTCCGACAAGAATTCTTTCGCATCCAGTCGGAGTTTGCGGAAATCATCCATCAAGATGTCCTTCGTACCTCGGGGCAGTTCTACCTCAACAATCAACCGTCCAACAGTGACATCGACACAATGCTACAAATGCAGGCTGACAACGACCATTATTTCATGACTCCCACAATAGACGGCGGCTTCATCCACGCTCCGGTCCCTTGAGTTGAGTCGAAAGCAGTGATGCTGTGTCTAGTTCTGAAACATCGATTGGCTCATGTTGTAATTAAACTTTAATGAACTTGTAGTATGTCTCTTTGGTTTCGAGAGTCGTTCAACTTAGATGTAATCGATGCTATTAATGTCTTGCTTTTCTCTTCCGATCGTTCTGTTGCATACTTATATATTGCTTATGTATTGTCTGTGAATTAGTACTAACGTTTCGTTTGGCTAGTGCATAGCGATGCCGACGTATGTCGTGTAGAAGGGTAAGGTTCCCGGAGTCTACGATGACTGGGAGGAGTGTCGGAGACAGGTTCACCGATTCAGCGGTAACAATTACAAAGGGTACACCACTAGGGCCGAGGCCGAATCTAGATACGCCCGCTATCTAGCGGGAGAGGGGAGGGAGCGTTGGAGGAACCGGATGAAGACGAGTTTCATCGTGATGATGCTCATCGTGATGACCGCAGCTCTCTTCTATGTGATGGTAGTTTAGATGATCGATATCGACTTGTAATGTGAAGACAAACTCGCTACTCGCGGTCTCGAGACTTGTAATATAATCTTCTATCTTTGTTCGGTCTTTTCAATTCGGAGACTAATATGATGAATTGTATTCGGAGACTAATATGATGAATTGTATTCAAAGACTAATCTTCTATTTTATTCGATGAATCTGTTGTTGATGTGTGCTGTCTATATTTTGTCAAATTATACATTTTGTAACCTGTGCAAAAAACAGAAAATAAAAAATAAAAAAAACTAATATTCATACTAATGGCGCATCACATGATAGTGCGCCATTAGTATCACAGGACAGTGCGCCATTAGTATGCCGCGGTTACTAATGGCGCATCCCGTTGTAGTGCGCCATTAGTATGCCAAAGCACTTGGGTATACATGGTCCCTGGGAGGCATACTAATGGCGCACCGTGGCCTATACTAATGGCGCACCAGTGATGCGCCATTAGTATACCAGATACTAATGGCGCACCAGTGGTGCGCCATTAGTAAAAATTACTAATGGCGTACTAGTAATGGCGCACTAGTGATGCGCCATTAATGGCCAAATTAGGTGCGCCATTAGTAGGGGTTTTTCTAGTAGTGCCGGGAAGGAGATGCATCCAGATTGTCTGGATGGCAGCCTCGCGTGAAGCAAGCGCCGCACTGTGCCGGCCCAGTGCACGGAGGCCATTCCTTCGTTCTTTATTATTTATGTTTTTCTTTTTAGCTTTATCTTTTTATTTTTTTATACTACCAAATATTATGTATATACATAAATATATAAACTTCACATAAAAGATTGAATTTTTTACCAACTATTTGAAAAATGTTAAGTTTGCAAAGAAAAGAAAATATTTGTCATGTATAGGAAAAACACATACCAAAAAATACAATTTTTTGAAAAATGTTTATCATGTATTTAAAAACATGTATACAGAAAGTGCACAATGTACATTAAATAAAATTAGACAACAAAAAAAGTTTTTAAAAATTTCATTCTGTATTAGAAAAAAGTTGAATATGCATATTAAAATGTTCCTGATGTATTAATGTTTATTGTCACTAAAAAATGTTCACTGTGTATTGTAAAATGTTGACCATGTATTGAATTTTTTTTGTTAATATTGTATTTAGAAAATGGTAAATGTGTATTAAAAATGTTTTAGATGTATACAAAAAAATGTATATGGAGAAAAAGTAGACACAAAAAGAATATAACTTTTCAGAATAATATAATAATGTATTTAAAAAATGTTAAACATGTATATAAATATGTTTCCTAATGTATACGAAACATTAAATGTGCACTGAAAAAAGTTGACATCTGTTGAGGTGTTCCTCATGGAGCCATTCCTCATCCTGCTACAGGTACAGAACATCAACTAGTCCATCCTATCTTTTGAAAAACCATGTGAATACATGGACGTAGAAAAGATGGCATATATGGTCTGCTAGGAATTGAACCTCTGCCTGGCTCATGTGTTGTGTTCACATATACTCAACAAAATGTTTGGCTATGAGCCATACCCTGGATTCAGCAAAAGCGTGGGTAAAAAGATGGAGGTGGATCTCAGGGAGAGCACACTAGTAGAAAACCACCCATTAGTCCCGGTTCGTAAGGGCCTTTAGTCCCGGTTCATGAACCGGGACTAATGGGTCGTTACTAATGCCTCCACCTATTAGTCCCGGTTCAAACACGAACCGGGACCAATGTGCCTCCACGTGGCCCTGTGCGCCGAGTCCAGTCAGGGGGCCTTTGGTCCCGGTTGGTGGCTCCAACTGGGACCAAAAGTCAATTTTTTTTTACAAAAGTGGCTGCTTTAGGGGTTTTGGGGGTTATTTTTAGGTTGTTATTATAGCTACCCAATAGAGAGAAGTGTCCTCTCTTATATCTTCGTCCTTGGTTTATCAACGCTGCTGCTATGTTCATTCCACCCGCAGATATAACATGCTCATGCATGCTTGCATCATACATCATCATATATATATATAATAACAAGTCCTACTAATCATGCATCATCATACAACTTCTACTCGTTATTAATAATAAGTCATACGATCATCATCCTCATAGTCATCGAACCCAACCCTACATAATTGTTCTTAGCACATAATCATCAGTATCAGGTAGGACCTAAACACCCTTAAGGTAAAATAGCATAAAACAATATAGACCCTGACTCTTCATTATGAAGAATGGCGATCATGCTATCTCCAATTCTTGCCCTTTGCTGCTTATTGCTTCCAAGAAGCTCCTTACGACTGTCCATACATTTTTTCTATTCTTTGATTGTTATGTCTCCACTTCTTTTAGAAACCCGGTATGGACAGTTGAGATTCGTAGGACGAACTGGTTGTATGTTCAAAACATGAAGGCTACCATACGTATACATCAGATGAGGCGCACAATCATTCGGGATTATCTGTTGAAAAACATAGTAATAACTTCGTAGTTAGCAATGATGTACTAGTTTTAGAAGTGTGCAAAAAGATGCACGGATGTTGTAATAGTAAAAAATAATCTTACCAGGGTATCTCCATGGTAGTTACCGTAGTTCAACACGTGCACTAGTGGCACGTATTGACCATAATGTTGAGGAGTTTGATTGTAGATATTGTAATTCTCAAGATCAGTACAAAATCCGACCAGATGATTTTTCTCCTGATAAGTTAATTCGGAGCCTTCGGTGTAGTACGTTCTGTCTACCATCTTCCGCACATTCTTTGAAGAATGAAAATAAGCTGTCAATGGAGATAAGTTGTCAACTATATATTTTGAAATAAACAATATAAATTACTTAATAACTATTTTTAGCTCACATGAGGGAAGAATTGGAGGTGTATCCACAAGGACCCAAATCGAAGGTTTCTCTTGCTCGATTGTAGGATCACCAAGATCCATGGTGATAAGCATACCCTCATCAAGACCATACATCTTGCAAAGTGCTTCCCAATTTTTGCAAACAAAATGGGTTACACTCTGAGCATTATACATCTTTACTTGAAAATCCACACCATGATGGGTACTTAGGATAATTTTTTTGGTTTCAAAACTTTCATGGTCTTCAAAACCCATCCTCTCCAAGACATAGCGTCTTGCAAAGCATGGGATAAGCTAGTCGAATTGGAAAAGATGAAAAATACACGTTAAAATAGTTGAAGTCGTGCTTAATTACGAAAAAAGCTATTGTCGTCGTTGCGTACCGTATGAACATCGTAGGTCTCCTCGAGCTTAATGCTGAAGCGCCGATCTTCGTCCAGCTCAATAAACCTGTCGCAGATACCTCAGTCGTCATGGTACCAGTCGCACTCCCCCGGGCAGTTTTCGTCGTCCGATGAGTACGACATTTTCGGCCTACGTTCATAATTCAAATATTAAACTAGATCATTATTATTAATCACGGGTTGACTATCGATGATCGATGTACGTAGCTCCTCTTTCATTCCCGAATGCATTTATACCAAATTGTCTAGTACACGGGAATGAAGGAGAACTTATCCTATATGAGCATTCAATAAGCAAAACCAAATCATAAAATAAGCAAAACCAAATCATAAAATAAAGTATAGTATTCAAATTAGCATGCATTCAATAATTATAAGCAAAAGTACATCATCTCTTGGTGTCCGTACATCGTCGAATATTAGCACTAATACAACTAGAACCGTAGCGCCCGACGGGTATCGACGCGGGCGATGGACACCCAAAGATAAGGAACCATCACAGGATCATAGCTCCAGTGAGATCCCTGAAGAACCTGCCAGGTATTGTCGAACCTTCCCTCCAATGCAACCATGTAGCGACGGACGTGCTCGTCCTCCTCGCTGACACGGTGACGTACCACCTCCGCGGTGTTTGGATGCCTCACCACCGTCACTGGCCCACGCGACCGCCACCAAACAAGGATCGGGTCAACAACGGGCTACCTCCTCACCAACCTACGTCCCCCGGAAGGTAGCACCTCCCAATACCAGCCCGGCGGAGCCCAGTCCCGAACATGGCCCTGATCAATCAGGCCTCCACCGCCGAGTCGACGACGACGAGGATGCGGGATAGGCATCGCCGACGTCGACGCGGGAACTACTTCTATATATAGTTAAATAAAAGTAGTTTTATTAATTAAATCAACTATCTAGTTCAACTACTAAGCACTTACTATAAATAAATAAGTAGTACTTACTAAAAACAAACTACTTCTATATATAGTAAAATAAATTAGTTTATTAAATCAACTACCTAGTTCAACTATATATAAACTACTTCTTATTTTTTTCCTTTTTCTAAATAATATGAACAAAAAAATCATTAAAATTCTATGAACAAAATTAATTACACAATCTAAATATCACCAAAAAAAATCTATTAACAATAATATCACCAAACATGCATATTCAATAATAATATCACCAAAAAAATCTATTAACAGAAAAAAATCTAACATAATCTGAACAAATTAATTACTACACATCTAATCTAACAAAAAAATCTAATTAATCTAACAAAAAAAATCTAATATAATATGAACAAATTAATTACTACACATGTAATCTAACAAAAAAAATCTAATCTAACAAAAAAAATCTATGAACTACATATCTAAATTACTACACATCTAATCTAACGAAAAAAACTATGAACTACAAAAAGAATCTAAAAAAAATCTAACAAAAATAAAAAAAATGCTCACGTACGGCGTCGAGGCGGCGCGGGGCAGGGCGACGACGGGCTCGGGGCGGCGCGGGGCAGGGGCGACGAGGACGGCGGGCTCGGGGCACAGCGACGGGGACGGTGGGCTCGGGGCGGCGCGGGGCAGGGGCGACAGCGGGGGTGGCGACGACGTCGCGGGGTGGCACGGGCGATGACGGGGCGGCGCGGGACGCGGGCGGCGATGGGGGCGGCGACGACGTGCGCGGGCAACGACGGCGGGCTCGGGGCGGCGACGGGGACGGCGGGCTCGGGGCAGGGCTCGGCGGCGACGACGACGAGGAGCAGAGGCGTCGGGGCGAGAAAGAGATGGGTTTTGGCGAAAACTGCTAAGTCCTGTATATATAGCGAGAGCATTGGTCCCGGTTGGTGGCTCCAACCGGGACTAATGCCCCCTTTAGTCCCGGTTGGTGCCATCAACCGGGACCAAAGGCCTCTTTTCAGCAGCCCAAAGGGCGGGAAACGAAGACCTTTGGTCCCGGTTGGTGGCTCCAACCGGGACTAAAGATGAGCATTCGTCCCGGTTGGTTCAACCAACCGGGACCAAAGAGTGGCATTGGTACCGGTTGGTGCCATGAACCGGTACCAATGGACCCGTGTAACTACTTTTTTATTTTCTGCAGCTGTTTTTTTGTTGATTCTTCCTGCAGTTGTTTTTTTAGTACCACCTCGCCAAGCGAGAGGCACTCGCAGCTGTTTATAAGCCCTGAGTGCATAGACGATGACGAAGAGGCTCAATGCTCCTGCACGTTGTTTAGCTTCAAGCCTTGAGGAATACGGTAGACTACACAGAGCTATGTGCAGTGCAGTTGACACTATTCTGAAAGGCTTGAAGCAAATTAACGAGCATTGCGCCACTTTTTTATTTTTAATGAATTATTACAACTCAGAAATAAAAAGAAAAAAATAAATGTAGCAGAAAAGAAAAAAAACTATATAAAAAACCACTCAGAAATAAATAGAAGAAAAAATAATTTTGATTAATTTACTAAAAAAATAGCATAGAAGCTTATTTTTAATGACTTATTACAACTCAGAAATAAAAACAAAAGAATAAATATAGCAGAAAAAAAAACTATATAGAAAACTACTCAGAAATGAATAGAAGCAAAAAATAGTTGTGATTAACTGTACTAAAAAAGGAGCATATATGCTTATTTTTAATGGCTTCTTACAACTCAGAAATAAAAACAAAAGAATAAATATAGTAGAAAAGAAAAAAAATATATAGAAAACTTATCAGAAATGAATAGAGGCAAAAAATAGTTGTGATTAACTGTACTAAAAAAGGAGCATATATGCTTATTTTTAATGGCTTATTACAACTCAGAAATAAAAACAAAAGAATAAATATAGCAGAAAAGAAAAAAAATTATATAGAAAACTACTCAGAAATGAATAGAAGCAAAAAATAGTTGTGATTAACTGTACTAAAAAAGGAGCATATATGCTTATTTTTAATGGCTTATTACAACTCAGAAATAAAAAGAAAAAATTAATATAGCAGAACAGAAAAAAAAACTATATAGAAAACTACTCAGAAATGAATAGAAGCAAAACATAGTTGTGATTAACTGTACTAAAAAAGGAGCATATATGCTTATTTTTAATGGCTTATTACAACTCAGAAATAAAAACAAAAGAATAAATATAGCAGAAAAGAAAAAAAACTATATAGAAAACTACTCAGAAATGAATAGAGGCAAAAAATAGTTGTGATTAACTGTACTAAAAAAGGAGCATATATGCTTATTTTTAATGGCTTATTACAACTCAGAAATAAAAAGAAAAAATAAATATAGCAGAAAAGAAAAAAAACTATATAGAAAACTACTCAGAAATGAATAGAAGCAAAAAATAGTTGTGATTAACTGTACTAAAAAAGGAGCATATATGCTTATTTTTAATGGCTTATTACAACTCAGAAATAAAAAGAAAAAAATAAATATAGAAGAAAAGAAAAAAAATTATATAGAAAACTACTCAGAAATGAATAGAAGCAAAAAATAGTTGTGATTAACTGTACTAAAAAAGGAGCATATATGCTTATTTTTAATGGTTTATTACAACTCAGAAATAATAAAAAACAATATAGCAGAAAATAAAAAAAATATAAAAAACTACTCAGAAATGAGCATAGATGCGCTTATAGAGGAAATTTAACTTAAATTCATAACGAATTTCAAGAGAAATCCGTATGAATTTAGGCTAAATTCCCTATATAAGGGCATCTATTTTCATTTTCAGAGGAACTCAATAAGGCAGAGAGGGAGGGCTTATATACCGGTCTGATTTTCCTTCGGTTGGCGAGGTGAGACTAAACTCTGGCCGCAACGAGAACCAACCCTTTAGTCCCGGTTGGTGGCATGAACCGGGACTAATGGGTAGCCTTTGGTCCCGGTTCAAGCCACCAACCGGGACCAATGGTGTTGGGCCAGGAGCGAGGCCCATTGGTCCTGGTTCGTCCCACCAACCGGAACCAATAGGTCCAGACGAACCGAGACCAATGGCCCACGTGGCCCGGCTGGCCCCTGGGGCTCACGAACCGGGTCCAATGCCCCCATTGGTCCCGGTTCTGGATTGAACCGGGACTAATGGGCTGGACCGGCCTGGACCATTGGCCCCTTTTCTACTAGTGGCAGAAAGCTCAAGCAGATGAAGATAATTGACGGGATATGTTCCGGTGTGATCTATACAAGTAGCTAGCAAATTGTGTCTACCATTGGTGCCGATTGTGCATGTTGCCTTAGAAATTGTGCTATCGAACTTTATGAATACGATGATATTGTGGTATTGAAGCCTCATGTGCCAGTCGCTTGGAAGGGGATGCATCCAAATTTTAGTCGCCGAGTGCCCTATTACCATACGAGTGTCTATGGGCCCGTTCTATACCTCGATCTGCAAGCCAGCTTCCACAAGAACTTTGGTCCAACACAGTGTAAACCAGTGCGTGTTTGGATCCTCTCCAGTTTCTGACTCCGCAAACGAATTTACCCTGAACTCTTGGGCTCCAAGAAGTTGAATTCATGAAGCTGAGCCTGAGAGCAGTGCAAAAACCTAGAGCGAGGTCGGCCCAGCTCCACCGAAACGAAAATCTGGAGTTTCCAAATTATAGCCCAAGTGCCACCGGCAAACATAAACGGTCTGCCCCCCCCCCCCCCCCCCCCCCCTCCCCAACCCACCCAAAAAAAACCTAGTTTGTTTTGGTGTAATGCATGGAGCACATCTTAGTTTGTATTGCAGATTTTGTCTCCTGTTCACAACGTTGTTGCACATTTTCCGGTTTGCTTTCTGTTTTTTTGCGCCTGTTCTTTTTGAGTTTTCTCCGTGTGTGTTTCCGCGACATTGAGCCTGTAATGTTGTTTGACGTATTTTTATAATTACTTTACTTTGTGTCTAAAACATTCACCACACATTAGAAAAGTCAACATTACAACCCTGAACTAACCACTCGTTTTAAGATTCAATCCTGTACTTCAAAACTAGTCGAACAAACCACCCGGTTTTGGAATCCACTGCCCTCTTGGTCTTGAAAAAACGTATAATATATCAAAATATTCAGCACGAAAATTCGCATTTGATTTTGACTGCCATAGGCCTGTTTGCAACTTTTTAGAATCCTTAAATTCTAAAAGGAAAAGAAGTTATGCTCAAATTTCAGTTTTTTTTGAATTTTGGTTAAATCTGGTCAAACTATGGTCAAACTACGTATTCAAGAAGTATTAGTGGTACTAAATAATTATTCAAGAATATTAGTGTTACTAAATAATTAATTCATTTTTTTGAATTTTGGTCAAATCTGGTCAAACTGTGGTCAAACTATATATTCAAGAAATATTAGTGTTACTAAATAATTATTGCTTTTTAGAATAATAATTTCAAACTCAAACAGTGAAACGTGTGACTTCATGCTCAAAGCTAACTCCTGAGGGTTAATAGGATTGGCATCTTACTATTGTCAGGAAAACAACAAGTGCAGACTTGGAAACAAGGGGGAATAAAACCCGGAAGTTAAGCGTGCTAAGATTGTAGTAGTGAGAGGATGGGTGACCGGCTGGGAAGTTAGATGATTTGGAATGATGAGGGGTGATTAGAGATTAGAGGTTAAATTGAGCAGTGGTGGTGATTAGAGATTAAATCGTAAAATAATTCAGAAATTTGAAAATCGGAAAAAGTTAAAATAAACAATTCAAAAAAATAAAATTTCGTAAAATTTCCTTTAGTCCCGGTTGGTAACACCTTTAGTCCCGGTTCGTATAAGAACCGGGACTAGGGGGGCCTTTAGTACCGACCCTTTAGTCCCGGTTCCAGAACCGGGACTAAAGGCCCTCTAGAACCGGGACAAATGAGCCTTTTTCTACTAGTGATAAGAGACCCTAGAAACTTCGGGGGAGGCCGGAAAATCAACGAGATAGTCACAAGCTCACACGGCGCCCCCCTAGGGGGGCACCTGAGCTTGTGGGCCTAACGGAGGTCCATCTGACCTAATTCTAGCACTATAAATTCAGAAACCCCCAGAGGGAGACAAGAAACAATTTTATTGTTGTCACAAACCTCCATCGGTACTCTGGCAGAGGTGGTATCAATCGCGGAGGCTGTCTACATCAACCTTGCTGCCTCCATGATGATGTGTGAGTAGTTCCCATAGGACCTATGGGCAGTAGCTAGATGGCTCTCTCTCTCTCTCTCTCTCTCTATTGATCTTCAATACCATGTTCTCATCTGGGATCAATCCGATGTAATCTTTTGCTGTGTGTTTTTTGGGGTCCGATGAATCGTGTTTTATAACCAGATTATTCATTGAAAGTAACTGAGTCCTTTTTAAACTTTATTATGTGTGATTTTTATAGGCTTGTATTTATTCCTATCTATTTATCTCTTTTGGCCAGTTAGATTGATTTATCTTCAGTGGGAGCACTGCTTGGTAGTTGGTTCAATCTTGCATCATTCTCACTCTGTGATAGGAGGAGTAGCGAGACACGTATTTGTATTATTGCTACTAAGGGTAAAACGATGGGGTTTGATCATATTAGTTTATGTAATCTTGTCTACATTATGTCACCATGCTTCACGCATTACTTTGTTTGTGATGAACAAAATATCTCACGATGCATGCTGGATAGCAGTCATGGGATGGGGTAATAGTTGTAGATTTAATAAGATTAACGGTCCACTTGTCACGGATGTAATGTGCGACAATAATTTGTTTACCCGCTGTTACTATGCTCATGAGAGAGATGCCTCTAGTGAACACTATGGCCCTCGGGTCCATTCACTTTATAATTACTTGCTGCAATTTTATTAATTTTATTTTCCTTTTTAATATATCGTCTACCACATCAAATTTATTCTTTGCAATTAACAAGTACAAGGGGATTGACAACCCTCTTGCCCGTGTTGGGTGCAAGTATTTGCTTTGTGTGTGTGCATGTACTGCTTACAGGTTTTGTGTGGTGTCTCCTACTGCTTCGATTACTTTGGTTCTTAACTAAGGGAAATACTATCTGCTACTACACTAGATCAACCTTCTTCTTCGGGGAAATCCCAATGCCTATCACAAGTAACGGAAGAATTGCTGGCACCATTGCTGGGGAGGCTTCACTAAGAACTTACAGGTTCCTTCACACACACATGGCATTTACTTGTTTTACTTTTATTTACAATTTGCTTCCATTTTACCTCTCTTTTTCATCTCCTCCAACTTCTCTAGAAAAAAATAGAAATACGGAAAATATGTGTGCTTGTGTTGCCATGTGCCTTCTATTTGCGTGCATCTTCGCTTGCTAGAAGTTATTGATAGGGATCCTGACCCACTTGCTAATCTTTAAAAATAATTCCAATTATGATAAAACAATTGCTAGTTAAAATGTTATTAGGATAAGTTCTTCGAAAGAAAAGACAGAGTTGAGTGAACTTAATTATCTTTATGAGGTTTTGCTTGAAAGATGGAGTTGAGAGATCATGACTTTAGTTGATGTTAATCTCACTACTTTGGAAGATTATAATTTTTTATGCATGCATGTGGAATATAAAGATAATATTTTGTATGATAACTATATTGTTGAATTTGATTATGATCGTGCATGTAATTATTATGAGAGGCGCAAATATGGTTATGGAAATTTTCATATCACTAAATTATCTCTCTTTGTGTTGAAATTATTAATGCTTAACTCTTCCTATTTGCATGTGCTAGATATTGCTTGCCTTGATAATTTGGTTAATTATGAAATACCTATGCATAGGAAGTGAGTTAGACCTAAATTTGTTTGTTACATGTTAATGATGCTCTCTTTGTGCTTCAATTCTTATCTTTTATGTGAGCATCGTAAAAATTTCAAGCCTACCTTATATAAAGAAAGAGCTTGTTGGGTGGCAACCAATAGTTATCTTTATGTTTATTTTTCTTTTCTGTTTTAGACATATTCTGTTTTTGTTGCAGATAGTGTGCTTGTTTTGATGAAGTTATTGATTATATTTGGGGGGGAGGGGTATAAGTCATGGGGGAGGAGTTAGAATACAGTAGGTATTATGCAAGAGCAATTATGAATCTGTTTATGATAGTACCGAAGTTAATAAAGACGCAGCTCGCGGCCACCGCATCCTCCACCGCCATACGCCACATATCTTAAGCGACGTCGGCATGCAGCTCGGATGAAGAGGGCCCGCTCGAATTCCTCTAACCCCACTAGCCGGGAGTCGCGTCTTGGGCATGCACCGATGGCGGGTGTCCTCCCAGCCATCGTCCAAGCTTGCCCATGCCTGCACTTTTACCTCAAGGGTGCCGCTAGGGCCTCGTCCTCCAAGTGCAAAGTCGAGCGAGAGGCATGCCGCTGGGAGCGACGCAGCGCACAGCGCAAGATGGTGTTTTCCAAGACCAAGTGGCGTCAGCCTGGGTGCTCGTGGACCCGCGTTCACAGAGGCTTGGACCATCGATTGTTCCAAGACAAATTTCGTTTCGAACACCCGCCGTCGACGCCGGCCCAAGAAGCAGCTCCTGGCAAGTGGGGTTAGCGGAGTTTGAGCGGGCACTCTTCATCTGAGTTGCATGGCGGCACCGCTTAAGATAAGTGGCGTAAGGCGGTGGAGGATGCGGTGGAGCGACTGCGCAATGGCGGGCGGGGCAGGTATGCCGTGACGCCTGGTGGGCCTTCCGCCATCGGCGCGATGAATACGACGGCGACGGCTCAGATGGTGGTCAGGACAACGGTTCGAACTACTGTGCGGACGACGCTGGAGGTGTTGGTGGCCTCTGAGGGCCATGCCTGTGAAGTACAAAGTCACCATCTGGTAACTGGCCTAGTTTTTTAGTTTAGTTTATTTTAAATTTATGTTGAACTTGCTAAATATGTCTATTTGCCTGTAATATACGAATGTTGCTTTAGTTTTGTCTGTTTAGCTTAAATTTCATGTGTTTTGTGTTCGATCTATTTGAAATGAGCCGAACATATGGTGGCTCAGGCTGAATGACACCCCCCCCCCCTGCCCCCGGCTGTCTGCTGACATGTGCATACATGTCGATGGACATTTGGTATGGTCCATTTGGTGATTGCCATTGAGCTGTCCTTAGTACCTACCTTCGTACTTGGTTATAAGGTAATCCTTGCACCATGGAACATGCTAAGTATATCGGGTATATTCTCTTCCCTGGTAGTTTTTTTAACACGGTACAAGTCATCACAGACACCTTCGTAGTCGACGGGAACGTTTGCTCCCACTAAACCCACTTCGCCGAAAGTCCTGAAATAAATCGAGAAATAATACAAGCACCAGAATTTGAACCCTGGTGTGCTACGGATACCACTGTCCTTCTAACCATCCAACCCAGGTTGGTTCGCTTTCCTAGTATTTGTTGGGTTGTACTTAGGGCCAGTTTGATTGGAGTGCCCACCATTATATGGTTGGCCTGGATGGTCCCTGGAATCAGCCTGGTAGTTGTTTGAAACTTTTTTTTTTGAGAGTACGCCAAAGGCGTACCTTACTTTTATAGAAGGGGAGAAACAAGAGCACAAATATACAAGAGAGTTTGGACGGAAGCAAGCTTCCATCGGGAACGCACACCCTAGCCGTAGCACACCCTACAATTAACCTATGCCAACACTCTCACAAAACGTGCCATGGCCTCCTCCTCCCAAACCGGCTAGTCTTCATTCTTTGAGCTGCGCGATGATGGCAAGGGCCAGGTCTGGCGCCATCATCTGTTGATTAGTCCTATGAAACACTCTAGCGTTACACTGCTTCCATAAGGCCCAAGTGCTAGCAATGATCACCGTGTCAAACCCACGCTTGGCACCCTTTCTGTAATGGGCTCTCCTAACTAACCACCACTCCAACAAACAGTCCTCTTGCTACGGGATGCTGCCCTGCAGGCTGAGCGCGTCGAACATGTAATGCCACACTTCTCTCGCGTAAACGCATTGAGCAACAATGTGCTCTGCGTTATCTTCATCTTGAAGGCACGTGTAGCAGGCAGAAGGAGCATCCTGAAGGCCATGCCTCGCTCTACGATCAGAAGTCCATATTCGGTGTTGAACTGCCAGCCAAGCAAAATTTTTGTAGTTGTTTGAAACTTTGAATTGTGTCTTGGGAGAAATAGTGATTGCCTGGCCTGGTTGTTACACACGTTTGATTAGCCTGATGAAGATTAAAAAACCCAATGAAAATAAGATGCTTAGCTCAGGCATGGTGATAAGCCTGCCCGAGCAACCTAGCCTGGCGCTCATTAGTACAGTGTGTTTTAAAATTAAATATTCTAATCACTAAAGGACAAAACTCCAGGACCAGGGTGAAAACGCAAACGCTCCGCTGCTAGGCTAGCACGTGCAGTAGAAAAACTTCAACTTACCAGACGAGGCCAGGCACTAAAAATTTTCAGGCACAACGCCCAGAGTACCAACCAAACAGACCCTTAGAGCAACTCTAGCCGCGCCCCCAACAAGGCCTCCCAGGCGATTTTTCGGTCGCCGGCGCCAAAAAACCGGCCCAGTCGCGTTTTCAGGGGTCCATTTTTCGCCGGCTCGGGCCGAAATTAGCGCCGGCGGACCCAACTCGAACCCAGCGCGCTGAGGGGCGCTCGGGAGCGCCGGGCGAATATTTTTTGGCGCGAAAGCGCCGTGGGCCAGCCGCGTCAGCGACTCGACTCGCTTCTCGCCGCTTCGTCGTCCTCATCGCCTCGTTTCCCGCGGCGAAACAATGCCAAAGCTGCGCGCGCTGCCGCGCCGGTCAGCCTCCATTGATGCCTCACTGGCGGCCCAGTGAAGGCCGGGCGACGCGCGTCCCCTAGCCCGCCACGCGTTCCGCCACGTGTAACGCGCCGGCCAAGGCTAACACGCGGCGCCTCCGCCTATATAAGCCAAGAACCAGCGCGCCGGAGACACGCACAAACACTTCACCGCCGACGCGCCCACTTCTTCCCCTTCCTCCTCTCGCCGTCTCCAGCTCAGAAGGATGGCCGACCGCTTCCCAGGCGATGGCGCGGCGGCGAATGGTTTCGGGAGCCGCCATCTCCACGAGGACGAGGCTCGCCTCCTCTTTGAGGCCGAGTACCCGGCCCCGCCGGACATGCGGGTGCCCGGGGCATGGAGGATCAGCGCTGGCGGCGTGCCGGTGCCACCACCACCAACCGGGGCGGCGCAGCTTGCGGATATCGCACGCATCCGCGCGTCCCTGCCGTGGGCGGCTAGGGAAGGCCCGCGGTACACCCCCGACAGCCCGCTCTAGGAGCCCTACTTTCGCCGCCGACATGCCGAGCAGCTCGAGGCGACGAACGGCGTCGTGCCCTCCGGCAGGCTCAACTCCGAGGGCCGGCGCCGGTGGTGGGGCGTGCCCGGCCACACGCTGGAGGCCGTCCTCGAGTACATCGAGGGCGGCAACACGCCGCGCCTCGAGTACCCCTCTCCCCTGACCTTCTCACGCCGCCGTGGGAGCTCCTGGACGCCGAGGCGTATGGAGCGGCCCGGCGCGTCCTCCTCCTCCTTCGGCCGCTCGTCGGGCTCTCCCTGCCTCCACCCTGTCAAGCTGGAGCCCTAGGACACGCCGGTCAGCGCGCGCACCCACAGCTCCGGCGTCCGCATCGGTGACTCCACCACCCCATCCGGCCATTTCGTCCTCGTCGAGCCCAAGCCGGAGCCCAGCCTTCCCGCGGAGTACGAGGAGATAGCCCGGCGCGGCTTCTCCGACGAGGACGCCCTGCAGTGGGCGCGGGACGACTACCTCTGCGACGAGATGGTCCGGCAGTGCCGGGCCCTGGAGGAGATCGAAGCCCGCAAGCACGGCCGCGAGGACCAACACGACGTCGTCATCCTCGGGGGAGGGATACAGCAGGGACGGCGGAGGCGGCGACGACGACGACTACGACGACGGCGACTACACGAAGTTCTACAGCCTCCTCGGCATGTAGAACTGCGAGGGCGGGCGGCGGGCGGCGGGGAGCGGCGATGGAGACGGCGAGTAGCGGCCCCTAGTAGTTTTTTTTTTTTTGTAAAATATGTTTAAGTTTGAACGAACTCGCCGAGGTTTGCAATGAATTTGCGCTGTGTTTAAATTTTTCAAAATACCGTGGGTGCCGCGACCGGGGGGCATCACGCCCCCAGCGTGCGGGTTAGCACCGGTACGCCCCCGGGGGCGATTTTTAACCCCTCCTGGGGGCCAACGGCTGAAGTTGCTCTTAGTCCGTGGTGCTCACTGGGCGTGCATGTAAGATGCCGTTTTGGACAACTTGATCCATGCACATCAGATCCACTTCACGCACGATTCTTTTAACCTGTGCACTCTTGTTTGCAGCTGACCAGTTGTACGTATCCAACAAGTTCATCCCTTGATTGCTACTCCCTCCGTTCCGAATTACTTGTCTTAGATTTGTCTAGATACGGATGTATCTAGCACTAAAATGAGTCTAGATACACCCGTATCTAGACAAATCCAAGACAAGTAATTTAGAACGGAGGGAGTACTTGTGGTTGTGATAGGACAGACACCGGTTAAGTTAAATTAAGCGGCAAATTTTAGCATGGTCCCTTCTTTTCACATGAGGTAAGAGTTTATAATAGATACTCCTTCCTTCCATCTATATAGGGCCTAATGCGTTTTTCGAGGCTAACTTTGACCAAATGTTAGAGCAACGATATATGACATGCAACTTACACAAAGCATACCGTCAAATTCGTATGTGAAAGGAGATTTCAATGATATAATTTTCACATTATGCATGTCATGTATTGTTAATCGTGTCAATAGTCAAAGACCGTCTTAAAAAAACGCATTAGGCCCTATATAGGAGTATGAGCGATTGATTTGATTAAGCAGTGGTCTGATTAACTCTTACCTTCCATGTAAAAAGAGGTGGTAAGCTGTAAGTAGTGCCATAGCCAAGCTTCTCCTATGCCCCGGGCCAGTAATATATGTACAGTAAATACTATAGCTACGCCAACAAAGAAGACACATCCCACGACCCAGGCCACAGCCCTGGTAGCCCCGGGCCTGGCTACGCCCCTGGGGTAAGGGGGAGTATGTTAAATCAGTGGGAGAGGAGTCCGGGTCTGAGTTGCGGCATGCCTAGATTTCCTCACAGTGATAACTTATCACTTTTTTTTTTCTGTATTTGTTGCTTGATCTTATCGGAGGTGACGGAGGACAAGGATAAAGAAATCCTTCACCTGATTGGAGACCTATCCATGTACTCCCTTCGTTCAAAATTACTTGTCATGAAAATGAATAAAAATGAATGTATATAGAACTAAAATACATATAGATATGTCCACTTCTCCTACAAGTAATTCTGGACAGAGGGAGTATTATCTAGTCCACGTCTCGAGCAGGCCGTGTGCATGCATCCTTTCATTCAGTTTCAACTATTGTAATGTGGAATTTTAACTAGTGTCAAGTTGTTTGGCCAGGCATTGTCCGATATGCTCGAATTGATTTTTCAGGATGAAAACTAGATTATGACCTTAGGGATTGGACGTGATGAAGACGAGGCTTCAGTGTCACTCCCTTCTTGAAGGCGTTGTTGTTGACTAACCTCGTCGTTTGTGTGATGTCTTGAGATGCTTGGTGTGGATATGGTCATTGTTCAAGTTTGACGATCATGGATTTGGTCGCTTTGGGTTGTTGTTTTGGGAAAACTTTGTTTTTGCCACTCTGGCTTTTGACCACTTTGCTTATGCCACTCTAGATTTTGAAATTTCACTTTTGCCACTCTTAGTTTTTAACAATACATCGCAATTGCCATTCCGTGGCAAAAGCAATAATTTTAGAGTGGTAATTGTGATACATTGTTAAAATCTAAGATTGGCAAAACTGAAATGAAAAGTTATTGCTTTTGCCATAGAATGACATTTGTGATATATTGTCAAAAACTAAAAGTGGCAAAAGTGATACGTCAAATCCTAGAGTGGCATAACCAAAGTAGGCAAAAACTAGAGTGGCGAAAACAAAGTTTTCCCTTTTGTTTTCTCATTGTCTACGCATAGCTTTGGTCTTATATGACTTTGCTATTTGCGGGCGTGTTTTTTGTGTGCGTATTTTGGTGTTGGCTGTGTGCATCGCCTAACTACGCGTAGGTCGGATGTGTGCTCTTTGAGTTTGTATCCTCTTGATGCTCCTTTTTTTTAACACAGTACACATGCAATCGCTCATATACACACGCATACACTCACCACTATGAACGCACACACGCACACCCTACCCCTAAGAGCACATCCGAAAGACTGAGCCGACATATCATAACCCTGGTGGATTGGGGATACCACAGTCCCTCTAACCATCCAACCACAGGTTGGTTCGCCTTGATGCTCCTTTTTTAGTTGATAAAATCCACCCTTCGTAAAAAAAGGTTTTTTGGCCAGTGCATTTTATGAGGTACTAGATAAACATGACCTCTAACCATCCAACCACAAGCACGGTATACTTGGCAAACCACACATTTTCCTTTTTCTACTTAGTTCTTTTCTTTCATTTCTCTGTATATTATTTGTTTATCCTTTTTCCTGTTATGCCTGTATTCTATTCTACATTATTTCTATATTTCTCACAAAATATTGTAGCAGACCTTGCTTAAAAAGGCACCATATTCGAATAGCAATCTAGATTTCAAGAGAGAAGGAGTCGGATATGAAGGCAAAGCGACCGTTGCTTCATTAATCGGACATGAATTGTTTTGGGCAACTTGATCAATCCACATCACATCCGATTTACAAATGATTTTTTTAAGCACTATGCAGTCTTGTTTGTACCTTACCAGTTGTATCCAGCAAATTCATCCCTTGATTGCTACGTACTTGTCAGTAGGAGGTTAAGCTAAACTAAGGATGAGTAGGGGAGAACACCGGTTAATCGCAGTCCGATCCATATCCAGCTCTGACTTTTTGCATGCCATGATTTTCTGAATCAAGTAATAACTTATCACTTTTGGCTGCATTCACTTGAACTTATCGGACGGACATGGATAAAGAAAGCCGTCACTTGACTGGGGATCGGGGAGACCTGTCTCCAGCAAGCAGTGTGCATGCATGCTTTCATGCACGCTCTGGCTGGTGTCTATATAGAAACAGAAGCGGTCGTCGTCCGTGGACAAAGACAAGCACTTGTGTTTTGTGCGGCTGAGAGTTTTTGCTTTAGAAATTACTCTAAGATCGAATTTGGCATTGGACTCTAGAGTGTCCAGATTGTACTCCAGATAAGCGCTAGATTTAATTAGAACTAGTTGTTGCTGTTGTTGACTGATATATATGTCTGATCTGATGAGTTGCTGATAAGACCCTATCACCTGTAAGCACAACTCCTGTACTTGTTAGTACTCCAGCGAGTGCGACACTGTGACGTGAGCCAGCCAGTTGATTAATCCCATCGATCTCAGAATGCTTTACTTACGAACTTGAACACCCTACCTACGTCAAGGCATGGCCTAGCTAAGCATCACATGTGTACACGTAAAACTAAAGACACTAGAACACAACAACATTTTACTAACCTAATGAATGGATACGTTTGCGGTCAATCGACAAGCTAGCCTCACGTTTGTTCTAAGCTAGCTGTACCCAACTTTTCCGTAGTCATTAAAAAACAGGTAGGGTTATTGTCCCCCTTGCTCACAAGAAGAAAAACAGGAACATGAGGACGCGAGGTATGCTATTGTGACCCAACGCTGAACCTTCATTTTTGGACTAAAAATATGTATCGTGTATGCAGACATTTGGAAACTAGTTAAGCAACAATGCGTAGGCCAACGCTGCCAAGCGAATCAAACTCAGAAGCTAAACTCAAGGCTTTCAGTCGGGCTTTCTTTTCTTAAATGTATTCCTAGTTTCTTTCTTAGACCATGAGAGTATCGGGCCACTTCATACTAGACGATACACTTTGGGATTGCTCCAACATCATCTATAACACTGTGATCATAATGACAACTTTCAGGTTCATCGGAGTGTGACAAGGGGCTAGATAACTTAGGAGTGGGATTTGCTCCTCGGATGATGGAGAAATATTCTTAGGGCCCTCTCAGCGTGGCGGCATCCATCTTCATATGTCTAGACACAGGTGACTTACTCACAGAGATACCAAAACATGTAAAATGAGAAAGAACAACAAAACAGATACCATAGAGATCACGGAAATGAACGCGGAGGGGAAACCGACCTTCACACCAAAGCCACGAAGGGATACAATAACACGCTCGGTTGCATCCTGTGCAAGACCATCCAAATCACATGTCCGATGCCAACATGCAGCGGACACACTATTGCTAGAACTCAACAACAAATATGCCTTCATGTCGGCCCACAAAGCTGTGAAACTTGAGATTGGGAGATTGGATCGGCACAACCCAAAGGGTGGCCTCGGGGTCTTTATATATCCATGCCCTAGGGCATAACCGGGCAGTCCGGTATGTACAAGGTTGTTACAAAGGATAAGAACTATGGGTAGATAAGAGATACTAACAACTCAATACTACCGTATTCTGGTACAACATCTAACGTGTTTAACGCCCTCAATCTGAACTTCGTACTAGAAGATTGAGATTGTGACTGTTTGAGACAAACGCTGCTTCTGCTAATGACTTAGTGAAGATATCGGCAGTCTGTTCCTTGGAGGAGATGAACCTTACGTCAAGTGCCTTAGCCGCAACCCTTTCATGCACAAAGTGAAAATCCACCTCTATATGTTTTGTTCTGGCATGAAATACTAGATTGACTGACAAATAAGTAGCTCCCAAATTATCACACCACAGAACTGGAGGCCGCGGCATGAAGACACCAAGCTCACCAAGGACAGACTGTATCCAGATCACTTCAGGTGTTCCATTTGCTAAAGCTTTGTACTCGGACTCAGTACTTGAACATGAAACAGTGGCTTGCTTCCTTGAGCTCCAAGACACAAGATTCGGCCCAAGAAATACTGCAAAGCCACCTGTGGATCTGTGATCATCACTGCATCCAGCCCAATCCGCATCCGAGAAACAACTTAGTAATAGAGAGGGTGATTTCCGTATGGAAAGACCCATATCACGTGTGTGTTTCAAATACCTTAGAATGTGTTTAGTAGCTGAAAAATGTACTCTGGTTGGTGTGTGCAAGAACTGACAAACTCGGTTAACTGCAAACGAGATATCTGGTCTCGTGAGTGTCAAGTATTGAAGTGCCCCAACCAGACTTTGGTACTTGGTGATATCATCCTGTCCAAGAGGTGATCCACTGTCCTTACTGAGTTTTTCACTTGAAGACATGGGAGTGGTTGATATCTTGCAGTTTTCCATGTTTGCATGCTGAAGTATATCGCCAATATATTTCTGTTGAGACAGAACAATGCCCCCTGGCGGTGACGCACCTGAACTCCAAGAAAGTAGTGCAAGGGGCCAAGATCCTTGAGAGCAAAGGAGACTTGGAGAGCCGTAAGCAACTTGGTTGTGGCAGATGAGGAGGAGCTTGCCACGATGATAGCATCAACATACACCAACATGAAGATAGTGACACTACCACGGTTGAACACAAACAGTGATGTATCAGCCTTAGATGCTATAAAACCAAGTTGTTGGAGCCGAGAGCTTAACCAAGAGTACCACACACGAGGAACTTGTTTGAGATCGTAAAGAGCCTTATTAAGCTTGCACAAATAGCGAGGCACAGCAGGATCCTCACAGCCAGGAGGTTGCCGCATGTATACATCCTCCTGAAGAATGCCATGGAGGAATGCATTTTGAACATCCAACTGTCGCAGAAACCAACCACGTGAAACTACAATGGAGAGAACAAGGCGTACAGTAACAGGTTTGACCACTGGACTGAAAGTGTCATCATACTCCAACCCATACCTTTGCTTGAATCCCTTAGCAACGAGACGAGCCTTGAGACGATCAACAGAACGGCCTTATGCTTGATCTTGTAAACCCACTTACAGTCAATAACATTAACATGCGGCGGGGGAGGTACAAGAGTCCATGTACCATTTTGACGAAGAGCATCAAGTTCAGCATGCATGGCCGCATGCCACTCTGGGGACTGAAAAGCTTCACGATGATTTGCAGGTTCACGGTGAACAAGAAATGCACGCTTGGACGGATCATAAGTGATCGTGCCATCTGTGCGATGCTTGACATGGCGGGTGTGATCACGAGTCCGAGTGACCATCACATGAGATGTTGGCGCAGCTGATCCGGGAGCCGCAGAAGATCCGAGGGAAGCGCATGCAGATGCGCCAGCAGCCGCCGCCGCCTAGGATCCGGCACTGGGCGCTAAATCAGTATCGGCGCGCGTGCCACCAGTAGCGGCAAACCGCGCCACGCCAGGCCGCTCCGCGCCAGAGTCCAGATCTGGCGATCACGCGGGCGCCACGTGGGCCGGGGACCCACCCATGTCGGGCGCAGCAGGAGACAGCCGAGGAACGGGTCCCACCACAGGCGAGGGGAGGCACGCCCCACGCACAGTAGAGGCGGGGGTGGAGGGAACCGGCCCACCCGTGGCCAACAGGTGGACGCGCGGGGACGCCGACCCATCGCTGTCGGTCGGCTCCGTTTCTGGCGTCGCGCAATCATTGGCTGGCGCGCGATCTGAGGGCGGATCCACACCAGAATCCGCGCCAGAATCTGCATGGGATCCCGGGATGGCGACGGAAGAGATTTTCTGCGCCGGAGGAGGACCTGCATCCACGTTAGCATCCAAAACAGATGTGCCATATTTCATGTGATCATGCGAAAACAGAAGAATGGTATGTTCGGAGAAATGGGGTGGAATGGGTGAGCTCTGTTTATGAGCAAAGGGAAAAACTTTCTCGTCAGACACAACATCCGTGAGATGTAAACGCGAGAAGTGGGCACATGGAGACAATTGTAACCTTTGTGCCGGATGCTATACCCTACAAAAACGCATTGTTGAGACCGAAAAGCAAGTTTATGAGTATTGTAGGTGCGCAAGTTAGGACAACATGCACACCCAAAAGTTCGAAGAGAGACATAGTCGGGTTTTTGTTGAATCAGTTTTTCCATAGGGCTAAGGTTACCAATGACACGACTAGGAAATCGATTTATGAGTAGCACGCAGAGAGGTACGCCTCATCCCAAAACCGGAGAGGCATAGACGCATGAGGTAAAAGTGAAAGCCCCATGTCGACGATATGGCGATGTTTTCTTTCAGCGGAACCGTTCTGTTGATGCGTGTGTGTACAGGAAACATGATGAGCAATGCCATGTTGACGAAAAAAATGTGTAGCTAAGCTTTTCCTATTCCCCACCCCAGTCAGACTGGACACATAAAATTTTACGTGATAAGAGGCGTTCAACATGTGCAAGGAAAACACGAAAAACGTCAAACACATCACATTTTTGTTGGAGGAGATAAATCCAAACAAATATGCTATAATCATCAATGAACGAAACATAATATTGGAACCCACTAGATGAAGTTTTAGCAGGTCCCCACACATCTGAAAACACTAATTCCAAAGGAAAAGAGGAAACACTCAAGGATCTAGGAAAGGGAAGCTGATGTGCTTTGCCTTGCTGACATGCATGGCACACATTGGTCAGAGACCGACTCGAAGATGCTAATTTATTGGACGCCAAAATATGCTGGACAACTTGAGACGCCGGGTGGCCAAACCGGGCATGCCAGTCTTCTGCAGAGAGCGAACATAGAACAAGGTACGGGACTTCATTGGCCGAATGGGGTAGAGCCCATTTTCACATCCGCCTTGAAGAAGTACCCTCTTGGTGGTCAAATCCTTCATGACAAAATGAGTAGGATAGTATTTTAGATAAGCATGATTATCAACCGCAAGACGATTGACAGAAAGTAGGTTTTTATCGGCATTGGGGACATGAAGAATATTGCAAAATTGAAGGTTAGCAGAGGGTGTGGGAAGGATCGCATGACCACGATGAGCTATGTGCAAACCTGAGCCATCTGCCGTGTGAATGTGGTCTCGTCCAGGGTACTTCTCCCTTATGCTGAGGCGGTCCAGATCAGAGGTGATGTGGTCGGTGGCGCACATGTCCGTGAACCACGCAGGGTCACTGAGGATGGAAGGAGGCGAGGCAGCAGCAAGGCCCGCCATCTTGGAGTGCTGGGGCTGAAGGCCATGATTGTAGCGATGAGCACACTCCCACGCATAGTGCCCAGGGCCACGGCAGAGTTGGCATTGGACACGGGTGTCATTGCCACCCTCGTAGTCACCGCGGTCACCACCACCACGGTTGCCACCATAGTCACCTTGTGGGCGATTGCCGCCGCCATCACCGCGGTTCCCACCGTGGTTATTGTTGTTGTAGTCACCGCGATCGCCTTGGTTACCGTGGCCCTTGCCACGGTAGTTGCCCTTGCCGCCGCGATTGTTGTTGTTGTTGCCGGGCTTGTCGCGGGCGACGTAGTTGACAGAAGATCCGCCGGCTTGGAGATGAAGGCGCGCGGCATGATACTCGCGACGACGCTCGAAGGAGAGAGCATGCGAGTAAAGCTCCTCAAGGGTCATCTCATCAATCCGAGTGGTAACGGCGGTGGTGAGGGGCTCGTAGTCGCTCTCGAGCCCAGTGATGATAGCGGTGATGATGTCGTCGTCGCGCATGGGGCGACCGGCCGCCGCGAGCTGATCGGCGTAGGAGCGAATCTTGGCGAAGTAATTCACCATGGAGAGATTACCCTTGCGGAAATTTTCCATGTCCAGCTTGATCTGAACAACGCTAGCGCGACAATGAGCGAAATACATCTCCTCAAGATGTGAGCAGATGGCTCGGGAAGTTTCACAATGAATGACCTGGATTAGCACGTCATCAGTGAGACAGGCAAGGAGGTAGCTGAGCACGATCTGGTCCTACCGGTACCAGACGGCATATTCAGGATTGACGGTGCGTTCCCCCTTGTCATCGGGTGGAAGCAGCCGAGCAGGTGTAGGAGAGGTGCCATCTACATAGCCGGTGGCATTGGCGATGCGAAGGGGAGGAAGAATCTGGGCTTTCCAGAGAAGGTAGTTGGAGGTGGTGAGTTTTGCCGTAATGAGGCTGGCAGAAGGAGGAGGCACAACGGAGGTGGAGGGGGCCGAGAGAGACGCCGGCAGGGTGAGCGAGGGCATGGCAGAGGAGGTCATGGTGCCGGCAGAAGGAGAACCCATCGAGCTATTAAGCGAGATGGCCTGATACCATGTGAAACTTGAGATTGGGAGATTGGATCGGCACAACCCAAAGGGTGGCCTCGGGGTCTTTGTATATTCATGCCCTAGGGCATAACCGGGCAGTCCGGTATATACAAGGTTGTTACAAGTTGTTACAGAGGATAAGAACGGGTAGATAAGAGATACTAACAACCCAATACTACCGTATTCTGGTACATCTAACGTGTTTAACAAAAGCTACTGTTGAAGAGTATGGAATCCATAAATTTAGTGATTTGCTTGGTAACTGAAGGAAAGACTATACAAGAAAATCAAATTTCGAGACAATCGTTCAACTGATATTTCCGACATTGAATGTCAATGAATGAAGGGTATTTTATTGGGCATCGAAGATTTCAAGAAGATGCTGTGTGGTTTAGGCTATTATGGGGAAAATGAAGGGTAACGACCACCTTGTCGGGGTGATTAGTGTTGGGAAACTGGGCCAGCCGAGGGGTGGCGGCGGCCTTGTGCGTATCACACGGGCTGGCCCCTCCCGGTTTCCCTCACTTTAGGTTAAGTGGGTACTTATCCTTTGACCCCCTACCCTCAATATAAAGCAACGAGGAGCCATCATTGTAACACCTGATCATTGATTAATAAAGCTGGTCTTCTCTATATCTCTCTGTGTCATTTACTTTCGCGTGTACGACTACTTCGACTACTTCCTCTACGACGCTCGCTCTCGCTCCGCAACCTCGGACCGGACTCGCTGGCGGAGTTGCGGAACACGTTATCAGCACGCTTCGCTCCACCAACTCTCTGTCAAGCCCGCGTCAAGCCTGCATCACGCAGACTTTCGTCGATCCCGCGGAGGTATAAGATCCGATCCCCACTCTTTGCAAAAATGGATTCCCCTCGTTACCGCGATTCCGTTTTTGCGATTAGATTATTTTTTCGGATTTGATCTACCTATGGTGTGGATTTTCCTCCCAAGAACCGAGCGGACGAACACGTCGCCGACCAATGTCGATGTTCTTGGACTAAGAGGAACTTGTTGACTGCACTATAGGGAGTCGGTACAGATCGCGATGCAGATGATCGCGGTACCGCCGCAACAGCACCAGCTGTGCCATGCGCCGTCGTTTTTCCGGATGAACGCGATGAAGATCACTCCCGAGGCCGGCGTCCAGATGACGCCGCGCTGGCCGCGACTCCGCTGATCGCGCGTGAAGCGTCGCGTCCTGCTGACGCCGCCGCCGCCGCCGTCCTGCTAGCCGGCTTGCCACGCAGCGCCCTGCTGGCACGTGCTCGCGCGCAGCCCGCCCGTTGGCCGCTGCAGCCGTCTCCGTGTCCGCTGGCCGCGCAGGCCGCGCATCACGCCCCGCGCCGCGCCCTCGTTTGCCTCGCGCCCTGCTAGTGGTGGCTATCCGCGCGCCGTGGCCGCGCGTCGCGCGCCCTACTGGTGGTGGCTGCCCACGCGTCGTGGCCGCGCGTCGCGCGCCGTGGCCGGCTGCCTTGGCCCCGCGCCATAGGCCGCGCCGCCCCGCCCCGCGTGGCCGCGCCGCTGGCCGTGTGTGCCGCTGGCCGCCGCCGCGCACGTGCCTCTGGCCGTCGCCGCCTGGTGCCACTGCCACCCCTGCCCTGGCGTGGCCGCCGCCGCTGCCCTGCCCACTCGGGCGCTAGGAACCCTAGCCTGCCCCGGGTGTGGGCCGGGTGAGCCGGCCGGACGGGCATGCTGGGCCCTGAATGGGCCGCGGGCTGTGGAGAACCCCACACAAAAAAGTGGCGCCGGCTGCAGCACGGAGATCTTGCGTTTTAGCCCGTGTAATTTCCTATTTTTACGCGAATTTTATTCCTGCAGCAATATTTCGCGTAGAAGCCCCTAGAACTGTCTGTTTTCGCTGAAAACACGTATTTGGGCTTAAAAATGCCTCGGGAATTCAATTTTTGGGCTAGTTTTCACATACGAGATGCGCTTAACATGCTAATTTTTGTAACATGATATTATTGTATGATTTTACTGCTGTAGATTAATTGTTTAGCACTCTTAATCATTTAGTAAGTCATATAATAGCATGTTTTAAATATTGGAACGTCTTTTTATTGAATAAGTTTATCAACATCGCTTTGTGCAAAAGATTACCTGCTGTAATCTCATGATTTTTGCATAAATCGCAGATGGCCGGAATTGTCCACAAGGAGTTTGCTGAGTTGGCCCAGACAGGGCTGAACTACCTGTCATGGTCCTCAGACTGCGAGATTTTTCTTCAGGGCAAAACCCTCCTGAGGGCGATCGGTAAGGGGGCCCAGCTGGCCGTCACTGATCCCAAGTTCGAAACTGAGAATGCGCAGGCTCTGCACTTTCTCCGTCATCACCTGTCACCTACTCTGAAAGATGAGTATATGGCTGAGCGCAGTGCTTCTGGCCTTTGGACCGCTCTTAAGCAGCGGTTTGAGCGGCTGAAGTACACTGTGAAGCCACGTGCAGAGGCAGAGTGGATCCGTCTGAGGTTTGCGGACTTCAAGACGGTTGGGGAGTACAATTCGGCTCTGCACCGGATTTGTACGACTCTTCGGTTGTGTGGTACTGAGATTACCGACTCCCAGAAGATTGAGAAAACCCTATCCACTTTCCACCCCGACGCGGTCTAGTCCTCACGGAACTACCGCCAGGGGAACTACACGAGGTATTCAGAGTTGATTGACATCCTCCAGGTGGCGGAGGCGCAGGATGAGGTTCTCAAAAAGAACTTTGTCGCGCAACCACTTGGGGGGAGTTCTCGCCAGGAGGTGAACGCTCTCAAAGTCCGCAAGCCTCAACAGAAGAAGAGGGGCCGCAAGGGCAAGAAGAAGGGCCCTCACCCTCCTGCCCCGGCTAAGCAGAACAAGCTGGGCAAGGGAGGGCAGCGACCTCAGGACTTCTTCCGTTGTGGCTCGGTGGAGCATTTCTCCCGCCAGTGCCGCGCACCACCGGAGGTCGTTGAAGCATACAAGGCTCGGAAGGCGCGTGAGATGCACCTCGCCTTGGTTCAGGAGGGAGCACCACCGGCGCCCATGGCGGCACCCGTGATGATCGCTACGCCCCCTGCTGCGCCCATAGAGGCGAACCCCGTGGTGCCCATCGCGGCAGCTTTGGCGGTCTCTACCGACGCCCACGTCTCCATGGAGGTTGACCACATGGTCGCCTCAGCGGCGGCGCCGCCACTAGACATTGATGGGGCCTCCAAGATGATTTCTATGGAGGATCAATTCACTAGTATGGAGATTGCGGCTGAAGTTGATGGCTTCTTCACCGAGTCCACTTAGCATACCTCTTTGGTTATCATGATTCCGTGATTTGATACAATAAAATTGAATAAATTCGATTTGGTTGTAAGCTCTATGAGAGCATAAACTTATTCTTTACTTTGGCGATTGGATGACATTTATTCATTTATTCCATTATTTATACATGATAGCATGTTATGTTCTGAGATGCGTGCATTTATTTTTAATGTATTTTCTTCCTCATTACATTAATTAGATGTCATATTTTAGAACGCGTGTGGCGCCCGAATGGAGAAAACATGCCTTGCCGATAGCGCCACCACTCATACCATTTTACGAGAAACTAAGTATTTTGAGTCCATTAAAAAATCTCCGGGAAGTATTATGACAATCGCCGGCTGCGGTTCTCACATAGTTGGCTCCGGACGAGCCACTATTATACTCCCTATGGGAACAACTTTGATCATTAATGATGCGTTGTTGTACCCCGAGTCGACTCGTACTTTTTTGAGCTTTAACATCCGCGCTAATGGTTTCCATGCTAAGACCGATGATGAAAACGGCAAGGAGTGCCTACTCATCACAAAGCAGGATGCCGGTGGTAAACATGTTATCGAAAGGCTTCCTTCGTTTGACACAGGGCTATACTACACTAAGATAGTAGCACCGCCCGTGTACACTACCCTCAAGACCGTCTTTAGAAGCTCTGAACTCTTCTGCCTCTGGCACGATAGGTTAGGCCACCCCGGACTTAGGATGATGAGAAATATAATTAACAACTCGCATGGCCATAATGTTAACGTGAAGAACTTCCCGAATCCCGATGATTTCGTGTGCTCCGCATGCGCTAAGGGGAAGTTAGTCATTAGGCCATCGCCCCTCAAGGTGAGGGATGAAATCCCCGCGTTCTTGGAACGTATCCAAGGGGACATATGCGGTCCAATTCAGCCCCTCACAGGGCCGTTTCGGTACTTCATGGTGCTCATTGATGCTTCCTCTAAATGGTCCAATGTTTGCCTGCTGTCAACACGGAACCATGCCTTTGCAAAATTGATCTCATAGATCATACATATGAGGAATAATTTTCCGGATTATCGTATAAAGTCTATTCGAATGGACAATGCCGGAGAATTTACTTCAAAGGCGTTCGATGATTATTGCATGGCAATGGGAATCAAAGTTGAGCACTCGGTACCACATGTTCATACACAAAATGGACTTGCCGAGGCATTGATTAAAAGAATTAAATTCATTGCCCGAGCGCTCCTTCAAGGTTGTAATTTACCAACTACATGTTGGGGCCACGCGGTGTTACACGCGGCTCATCTCATCAACTTTCGACCGTCGGCCTACAACATCCACTCTCCTGTTCAACTTGCGCAAGGGTCGGCACCGAAAATTTCCCACCTTCGTAGGTTCGGTTGCCAGGTATATGTACCAATACCACCCCCTCAGCGATCGGCGATGGGCCCGCTCCGTAAGTCGGGGATATACATTGGTTATTAGACTGTGTCCATAATCAGGTATCTGGACCCCATGATAGGTGACTGTCACACGGCTTATTTTGCCGATTGCATTTTTGACGAGGATCTTTTCCCGACTTTAGGGGGAGAGAATCAACCCCTTGATGCTAAAAGTCGAGAAATCACGTGGCAAGCCATGGGGATCCACGCTCATGACCCGCGCACTACTGAGACTGAGAGAGAAGTCCAAAAGATAATAGATTTGCAATCATTAGCAAATCAACTGCCTGACCACTTTAGTGACTTAAAGACTGTGACAAAATCGCATGTGCACGCGCGCAATGCACCGGAAAGGGTTGAAATACAAAATAAAAATGATGGTATACCCACTCCCGTCCAAAGGCCTAAAAGGATGAGAAATCCGGCTTCTCTAATCCCAAGTACTCGGGGACGCCTGACGAAAAAGGATAAGAGAGATTTATCACAGCCTGTCGCCAAAGTACCCCAAATTGAAACGGGGAGCCAGTCGAGACCTGGCACAAGTACGGAAAATTCAGTGCACGAAATTCCGGACTTAAACTTTCCCATAGGGGAAACACCCAGTGGAGATGTGAGCGCACACATCGGCGCGGGAAATCTAAAGGACCTTGCTCCCATAATGGGAAATTTGGTAGAGCAAGTGTTTGCGCCGGATGCGCTCCATGACGAAATGGCCATAAATTATATTTATACGGGGGAGTCCCTGAACCGAGCAACGGTGATTGTCGACATCAACTTTGCTACAAAAATTGCCTCAATCATAGATCTTGACCCTGAGCCTAACACGCTCGCTGATTGCAAGAAAAGGTCAGATTGGAAAGATTGGCAGCAGGCAATTACTGCCGAATTATTATCTCTCAACAAAACAAAGGTGTTCGGACCAGTTTGTCGAACTCCTCCCCACATTCGCCCTGTTGGCCATAGGTGGGTTTTTGTTCGAAAGAGAGATGAAAATAATAAGGTAGTACGGTACAAAGCAAGGCTCGTCGCTCAAGGGTTCACTCAACAAGCAGGTGCCGACTTTGAGGAGACTTATTCCCCGGTCATGGATGGAGTTACCTTTAGATACTTGATTTCGATGGCAGTAAACATGGGCTTGAAAATGAAACTAATGGATGTTGTCACTGCTTACCTGTATGGTAACTTGGATTCGAACATATACATGAAGGTTCCAGAAGGTATCCCTGTTCCGAACCATGATAGAGCAAACAGGGGTCTATACAGTGTCCAACTTCAAAAGGCATTGTACGGACTCAGACAGTCTGGTAGAATGTGGTACAATCGCTTAAGCGATTTCCTTCATGAGAAGGGCTACACGAGCTATAAAGATTGCCCATGCGTTTTTATACGGCGATCCCAAGATGGATTCTGTATAATCTCGGTGTACGTGGACGATTTAAACATAATCGGTACACCTGATGATATTGAGGAAGCGAGTTCCTACCTGATGTTGGAATTCGAGATGAAGGATTTGGGTAAAACCAAGTTCTGTCTAGGTCTGCAACTTGAACATTCCCCTGATGGGATTCTAGTGCACCAGTCGGCCTACACCCAGAAGGTGTTGGAAAGATTTGGTTTTGATAAGGCATATCCTTCTAAGACCCTAATGGCCGGGAGGTATTTACAGCCAGACAAGGACCCGTTCAGGCCAAAGGAAGAGGGGGAGGAAACTCTGGGACCAGAATTTCCTTACCTGAGTGCAGTTGGCACACTCATGTATCTCGCGAACTGTACACGGACAGACATTGCGTTCGCCGTTAGTTTGCTTGCGAGGTACAGTTCTGAACCTACCAAAAGACATTGGAAAGGTGTCAAGGACGTCTTCCGGTACCTGCAAGGGACCAAAGATCTTGGCCTATTTTATAAAAGGAATCAAGACCTATCTATTATAGGCTATGACGATGCTGGGTACCTATCGGACCCGCATGATTGCAAATCGCAGACTGGATATGTTTTCCTTTGTGGTGGAACTACGTTTTCCTGGAAATCGTCCAAGCAAACACTTGTGTCGACTTCTACAAACCACTCGGAAATCATGGCACTATTCGAAGCGTCGAAAGAGTGTGTATCGCTTCGTCGGATGAACACCGTACAAACCCCTACCATTATCTATGAAGATAATGCTGCTTGTGTTGCACAAGTCCAGATGGGTTATGTGAAGAGTAACCTCACTAAGCATATTAGTCCCAAGTTCTTTTATGCACATGAGCTGCAGCAGTTGAATGAGGTGAAAGTTTTGCATACTAAGTCTTGTGACAATCTTGCTGATATGTTCACTAAATCATTACCGGCATCAACCTTAGAGAGGTGTGTGCGTAGAATCGGTATGATGAGACTTAGAGAGATGCAAGGTTCAGGGGGAGAAACTTCACAAACTCGTCGCTAAAATCTCAATCCCGATGATCGAGTACTCAACTTGATGGTTGAGTGGATTGTACTCTTTTTCCCTTGAGTGAGTTTTCCTGATGTTTCTCACACGAGGTTTTTGACGAGGCAATTCGTGCAATAAAACAACGTATACTGTGTGCTCTTTCTCCATATTTTTTCCCACTGGGTTTTTCAGAGTTTTGAGGCATGGATATACGGATAATTACCCAAGGGGGAGTGTTGGGAAACTGGGCCAGCCGAGGGGTGGCGGCGGCCTCGTGCGTATCGCACGGGCTGGCCCCTCCCAGTTTCCCTCACTTTAGGTTAAGTGGGTACTTATCCCTTGACCCCCTACCCCCTATATAAAGCAACGAGGAGCCATCATTGTAACACCTGATCATTGATTAATAAAGCTGGTTTCCTCTATATCTCTCTGTGTCATTTACTTTCGCGTGTACGACTACTTCGACTACTTCCTCTACAACGCTCGCTCTCGCTCTGCAACCTCGGACCGGACTCGCCGGTGGAGTTGCGGAACAATTAGCATGGTACAATACCCAAGTGGGACAGTGAGGACACAAAGTTTGAGGTCGTGGGTAAACAAGTGTCGTTATCGGAACATCAAGCACATCTTGGCGAGTGTGGTTTCTTCATGGCTTGCACATCACTTGGCAAGGATTCTAAGGACTATTATCTCGCAAGGAAGAAGAAGAAAAAGGCAAATGACCACCTGGTAAGCTCGATCACCACTGTGTTTGTTCCCTCAAGTAGATTTATTGCCAAGTAGGTACGCTTCTAAACGGTTCACGTTCATATTTTATTTCTAGATAAATATAAGGCAAGTAGAAGGACTGACCCTCCATGAGTCATCTCCCCACACCAAAAGGCGGGAAGACCCTCTTAACCTATAAGTCAACTATGACTTAGGAAGGAAGAGGAAGGCGATGACTAGCAATGCTGTTAGAGTCTAATCTGCGCTAATCACTCGATCACACAAAGAAAGGCTCCGTGGATTTTGCGTCGCGTGCAAAACTTGCGACTTTTCTCGATTTTTCTTCCTCTATTTATTGGGTGCAGAAGGGAAACGGAGTGGCCGGTAGTTTCCTACCTTTGTGCCACGACCCTGACCACTCGTGCCATCCCACGAGTTCAGGTCGTGCTAAACCACCCGAGCTAAACGCATGGGCTAATGTGACGTGGTCACATCGTGCTACAGGCCCATGCAGCCTACATGCAAGGCACGCACAAGTCGCGGGCTCTTGCCAAACAAACTATGCTGGAAACAAGCTAACTACTGCGAGTTTATTCTTAGCGACTAGATTAGCTAACAAAACACCCCCTAATCTTGTGGCTGCCTGCTTATTTCTGTCATGCCGATTCTCCCCCTCAGCTCCCGGAACCTGATGCATCCGAGTGCCTTCGTGAGAGTGTCGGTGAGCTGATCGTTGGTGCAGATGTAGTCGATGTAGATGCGCCCCTCTTCCACGCACTCCCGATAAGTGATACCGCAGCTCGATGTGCTTACTCCGATCATGGAAGACGGGGTTCTTCGCGAGAGAGATGGCTGACTTGTTATCGACCAGTAACCTTGGCTGCTTGACGTTGACATTCAACATCTCTCCAACCAGCCGAGCTAGCCAAATGCTTTGGCAAGCAGCAGTAGTGGCGGCCATGTACTCAGCCTCGCATGAGGAGATCGCCACCACGCGCTGCTTCTGGGACTGCCAGCTTATCGGGCTGCCGCCAAGGAAGAAGAGCACTCCCGTCGTGCTCCTCTTGTCGTCGATGTCGCCGGCGTGGTCCGAGTCACCGTATCCCGTGAGCTCCGGTGTGCCCTTCCCGCGGACGTAGGCACAGCCGTAGTCAATCGTGCCATTGATGTACTTCAGCAGCCTCTTCACCACCGCGTAGTGATATGATGTTGGCGCCTCCATGAAGCGGCTCAAATATCCGACGGCGAAGGAGATATCCGGCCTCGTGTGTACAAGGTAACGCAGCCCTCCCATGATGCTACGGTACAGTGTGTTGTCCACCGGCTTCTCCTTGCTGCCACGGCTCAATTTCAGCCGCGCCTCCATCCGCACGTTGCCGGGGTTGCAGTCGTCCATCCGGGCCACTGGCTGTGCCTACTGGCTGTCAGAAGAACTAGACCCGGAAGAAATTGCCACTGGCTGTCCAGGCCTTAAAGAAGATGGGTCTCCTTTCGATCAGACAGAATTTGCAAAATGCGTGAAGGAGATGCGTCCCTTGGCCTGCAAACTAGCCGAGGAGACTGATTTATCCAGGTATCAGCCGGCGTACAACATGGAAAATGCTAAAGTCAAGGCGTCGTCTTATGACATCTTGGATCTCACTCCTCCAATTCGTAAGCATACTTTTGCCCCTGATGTTGATCCGTCCCCAATTATCAATGATGAAGCTATATTCGAAGCCTTAACCGGCATCGACTGGACGTCGCTGACATCTAGATGGGCGAAGAAGAAGAGCCGGAGTGTGATTACCTGGAGTCATCAACCCGCCGCGATCAAGACAACTGATGCCAGGTGGTTTTCCAATCAGGGTATAAACATTTTGTGCTAAAAACACTTTGCTCCAATTATGCAGGTCCATGGTGGCCTTATAATAGGCTAGAATTGAAAACAATGATCTGTCATGCACTCGTGCATGTTAGCTTTTAACTTTTAAACCGCCAATTTTATATTTATGACCCGCCGTTGTGCTTTCTCATAATATCATCATCCATGTGGGTCAAATCAATAGTTCATATTTCCTGCACACAAGTTAGGCAACATATACCCTGGCGGTTTAAGCCAAGGCGGGTAACAAACCTCAATATAATAGTCTTTGAAAATATTTATAGAAAGACTAAAATTAAAGGCCATGTTAAGCCGAAGTATTCTGGTGACTTAAAGTCTAGAGCCAGGGCGGGTTACCAAACTCCAAATATTCATACAATTATTGAAAGACATACCTATAGATTGATGCCATGGTGACACCCTGATAATTATGATCCCAAGTCATGAGATGTCATGATTTTGATTTCTCAAGGCGAAAATATCCTGGCGACTTAAAGTCTGCTATCAGGGCGGGTTACCAAACCCAAGAATGATCAAATATGAGTCATATGTTCAGGGCTGCATGGCCCGAATTGTAAAAAAGCACACTTGAGCAAAACAATGTACAAATCCAAAATGGTGAGATGAAACAGAAATCCAGAAAAAATTCGAGTGCTTTCATAGGCCGCCAAACCTTAAAACCCAAGTGCTTTCATGGACTGCACATCCACTGAGTTAATCCAAGCTCACCGTAAGCCGACCCTCACATGATAAACCGATGTTTTAACCTTAACAAGTTCAGGGTCTTGAAAAAGATTTACTGTTAAGAGTAGGGCGGGTCATTCAGGATTACCTGGCAGAGTAGCATCATGCATACATGCAGGATAACTCGGGATTCGACATTTACACCTGGTCAAGAGGGTATGAAATCTAAACCCGGTGGGTGGGAAGCCCCCAAGTGACCTTATGAACAAATAATAAAGACTCAGATTCTTAGAAATGAAACGACAAAGGCTGCTTACACGTGTCTTTAAAATTCTGAATAAAGCACGCCTTCAAGTCAGCCCATGAATTGATGGAGTTGGCAGTTAACCCCTTCAACCAGGTTCGAGCCGGTCCACATCATGGTGAAGTACTTGGCACATACAACATTGTTAACATCCAACATCTCCATAGTCAGCTCGTAGCTCTTGATCCAAGCTCAGGTGGAAGATCAGCTGTGTAATTAGGCACCTTACGAGGACCCTTAAAATCTTTGGACAGACGCTCATTGCGTAGAGCCGACACTAGACATGGCACTCCAACTGACCTAGAGGTCATCCCAGCTTCCATAGACACAGAAGGATTCAACTGAAACTGCTGGTGAGCCCCCACTTGAGCCGCCAATTCTGCCTAGCGACGCACTATTACTTGATCCGCAAGGGCCTGAGCAGCATTATGATCGTGGGGCGGGTTATGTCTACGCGGCGGGTCATCAGTTCGAGGCAGGTTACGATGCCTCTCACTGTTGGAAACCGTCGGTGATTCGATACAACGGCTATAGTTCGACTCTGACGGGGCATTGAATCAATACGATCGTGACTGTATGAATAAGCCGCCTGCTGTCTGACCGCCGTTTGAAGGAGCTCAACGGCATTATGGGTCTCCACATTCACCAGCGACTCTCCCTCAATGGGAATTGCTTCCAATCGACTGGCTGCCGCTAATATGTTGTCCACCAGGTTGGAGCAATCACCAGAAGGTGTCGGTACCCGTTGAGGCAGGGCCAGATCCATACGAGGCGGGTCTGGTATACGAGGTTGAGTCACCGCTCCAGTCATAGGTGCCCGTGACGCCCCCGATTCAATCATACACTAATCATGCACGCAAACGTGTACGATCAAGATCAGGGACTCACGGGAAGATATCACAACACGACTCTAAAAAAAAAAAAGTCATACAAGCATCATAATACAAGCCAGGGGCCTCGAGGGTTCGAATACAAATGCTCGATCATGGACGAGTCAGCGGAAGCAACAATATCTGAGTACAGACATAAGTTAAACAAGTTTGCCTTAAGAAGGCTAGCACAAACTGGGATACAGATCGAAAGAGGCGCAGGCCTCCTGCCTGGGATCCTCCTAAACTACTCCTGGTCGTCGTCAGCAGCCTGCACGTAGTAGTAGGCACCTCCAGTGTAGTAGTCGTCATCGACGGTGGCGTCTGGCTCCTGGACTCCAGCATCTGGTTGCGACAACCAGAAAGAAAGGAAAGGGGGAAAAGGGGGGAGAAAGCAACCTTGAGTACTCATCCAAAGTACTCGCAAGCAAGGAGCTACACTACATATGCATGGGTATATGTGTAACGGGCCATATCAGTGGACTGAACTGCAGAATGCCAGAATAAGAGGGGGATAGCTAATCCTGTCGAAGACTACGCTTCTGGCAGCCTCAGTCTTGCAGCATGTAGAAGAGAGTAGATTGAAGTCCTCCAAGTAGCATCGCATAGCATAATCCTACCCGGCAATCCTCTCCTCGTCGCCCTGTTAGAGAGCGATCACCGGGTTGTATCTGGAACTTGGAAGGGTGTGTTTTATTAAGTATCCGGTTCTAGTTGTCATAAGGTCAAGGTACAACTCCGGGTCGTCCTTTTACCAAGGGACACGACTATTCGAATAGATAAACTTCCCTGCAGGGGTGCACCACATAACCCAACACGCTCGATCCCATTTGGCCGGACACACTTTCCTGGGTCATGCCCGGCCTCGGAAGATCAACACGTCGCAGCCCCACCTAGGCACAACAGAGAGGTCAGCACGCCGGTCTAAACCTAAGCGCACAGGGGTCTGGGCCCATCGCCCTTAGCACACCTGCATGTTGCGTACGCGGCCGGAAGCAGACCTAGCCTAGTGGCGTTCCAGTCCAATCCGGCGCGCGCCACTCAGTCGTTGATGTCACGAAGGCTTCGGCTGATACCACGACAACGGGATACCCATAACTACTCCCGCGTAGATGGTTAGTGCGTATAGACCAAATGGCTAGACTCAGATCAAATACCCAGATCTCGTTAAGCGTGTTATTATGAAGCAACTGCGGACGCCGACCAGGGCCAGGCCCACCTCTCACCTAGGCGGTCTCAACCTGCCCTATTGCTCCACCACAAAGATCCACACAGAGGGCCATCGGGACAAAGGTCCTTTCAGCCCCCAATTCGTGAATCACTCGCGGGTACTCTTCGAGCTGACCCAACTTTAGTCACCATCTGTAGAGTATGAATGTATGTATAGTATATACCCGTGATCACCTCCCAAGTGATCACGGCCCGATAGTATAGCAAGGCAGATTGACAAGAATGTAGGGCCAATGATGATAAACTAGCATCCTATACTAAGCATTTTGGATTGCAGGTAAGGTATCAACAGATGTAGCAACAATGCCAGGCTATGCATCAGAATAGGATCAACGGAAAGCAGTAACATGCTACACTACTCTAATGCAAGCAGTATAGAGGAGAATAGGCGATATCTAGTGATCATGGGGGGGGGGCTTGCCTGGTTGCTTTGGCAAGAGAGTGGGGTAGTCAACACCGTAGTCGTACTGGGTAGCAGCGGCGTCGGTCTTGGTGTCTAGTGAGAGAAGATGGGGAAGAAACAATAAATACTTAAGGAAACAGATGCATAGCGATGCATGACATGACAAGTAACAGTGCTAGGGGTGCCCTAACGCGGTATGAGGTGATACCGGTGAAGGGGGGGAACAACCGGGAAAGTATACCCGGTGTTCTGCGTTTTCGGGCAGAGGAGCCGGAGTGGGAAAGTTGCGAGTTTGATATGTTAGGGGTGTGTGGCGGACGAACGGGTTACGTATCCGGATTCGTCTCGTTGTTTTGAGCAACTTTCATGTTGAAAATAATTTAATCCGAGTTACGGATTAAAAGTTATGATTTTCTAAAGTTTTTATGAATTTCTGGAATTTAATTAATTATTTAAATTAATTCGAAAAATGGATTAATGACATCAGCATGAGGTCATGCTGATGTCAGCAGTCAACAGAGTTGATTGGTCAACCTGACATGTGGGTCATGCATGCCATAGGCTAAGACTAACTAATCAAGTTTAGTTAGTCTAACTAAATGTTTAGGTTAATCTAAACAAGATTAATTAAGTTAATTAATTAAGTAAATAATTAATTAAATAATCCAATTATTATTAATTTTATTTTATATATATATTTCTTTTTTTCTTTGTTTGTAAACGTTCTGGGGCGGGGCCCCACATGCCCGTGGCCCCAAGGGCCTTGCGGGTTTCGGGCGAATGGGCGCGCGGTTGTCACCCGAACGGGCGCGAGCGCAACGGGTGCCTAGCACCCCCTCGTTCGGGCGCACCACAGGGGCGGGCGGAGCCGGCAGGTCGCCGGAGCAGGGGGGTTGGTGACCACGGCGGGGCTCGCCGGGCGCCAACCGGGCGGAGGACGGGGATGGCGACGGCGCACGGGACAGGGGCGGACGGAGGGAGGAGCGGGCTACCGTGGCATCCGCGAGTAGCACCACCAGGGGTGCGCAGGGGTGGCGAACAGGCGGCGCGGCCACGGGCGAGCGCGTAGGGGGGAGGCATCGGTGCGCGCCCGGGCGCGTGTACAGGGGCACGCCGGGCGGGGCGAGGCCATGGTGAGCGCGGGCCGGGGCACGGTGAGCCAGCGCGGGCCTCCCGCGTGCGGTGGCAGATGTGGCGCACAGGGTGAGCGCGCGCGGCGCGGGGTGTACGCCGAGGCGAGGGAGAGAGAGGAGGCCGGGACCTCACCGGGGGAAGTAGGGATCGTGGCAATGGGCGCGGGGGAGTTCGGGGAGGTTGACGGGGACGACGTGCGTAGAAGGGGAAGTCCGGCGGCGTCCGAGACACTTCGGGCGACGGAGTCGGGGTCGAGACGGCGATGGCGGGGCGGCGCCAGGAGGAAGCAGAGGCCGGCTGGGGAGGAGGGTTGGACGGGGCGGCGTTGGGCGGCGTCGGTCTCCTCTGGATCTCGATCCAGATTGGGAGAGAGGAGGGGGGCGTCGTGGGGAGAGTGGGGTGTGGGTGCGGGGAGTGGGTTAGCGTTTGCGGGGTGAGGGGATAAGGAGAGGGAGTGGCCGGCTGGGCCTTTGCCCAGTTGGGCCGGTGGCAGAATGGGCCGGCCAGTTGGACCAGCTGGCCCGGGGGGGGGGGTTCTTTTCCTTTCTTTCTTTCTTTCTTTTCTTTATTTTTCTTTTCTGTTTTATTTCATTTTAAAGTATTTAGGCATTTTCTAAAAATGTGTTCACTTCACCATAATTACCTACGCAATATTTGGCACCCCCGAACATTTTTGTTTCAATTTTTGAAAATTTTTGTTGTTTGACATATTTAGAATTTAAATTTTGAAACAGTTTCGAATCATTGCGAGGTTAGCAACAGTAACCGAGGTGACGTGGCTTGATTAGCGTGGGATTACTATAGCATGATTATCCGGGCATCACAATTCTCCTCTACTACAAGAAATCTCATCCCGAGATTTAAGAGGGGAAGTAAGGGGGAAGGGATTTGGTTATGAAATTCTAACGAGTCTTCTCGGTGTTGGTTGTTCTTCCCGAAGAGGTCGATCCATTACATTGATGTCTTCAGTTCTCTGCTTCGGGGCATCATGATGAAGTTGTCGTCCTTCCTTGGGGATCTTCATCTTACTTACGGAAAGGATAAGGGGTAGCTTCAAAAGGACAGACCTCTACAAGGTTGACTATCTGGTCGATAACATCGAGGAAGGTGGCGGAAGTTACTCTCGAATTGAATCTTAAGAAAATATCAAGAGCAAAGTAAGGAGGTACCATGAGAAGTTTCAAACGGATAGGCAAGCGTTCGATGCCTAATCAGAAGGTGAAAGGGGTTCAGGGCAACGAGAATAAGTATTGCGTCTGATACCAAAATAGATCACTTGGGACGGTGGTCCATGAATTACATATGAGTCCACGCACGAGGAATAACTCTGGGAACAGGGGGTGTACAGGAGAGTCAGGTTTCGATCCTGTGGAACTGTGGGTTATGGGCCCACCATGTGGTTGAAGGTAGGAAGGGGGCCGACATCTTGCACGGTCACGATAGTAAGGCGTGTCAGAGGGTAGCCTATCAGTTATGTCGGCAACAACAGCGATACCAAGGGCGAGGGACGAAGAGAACCATTTTCCTGCTCATTGAATGAGGCGGGCCAATAGGCAAGGTTCTCGTCCATCGGTGGCTACCGGAATGTCATCAACAATAGTAACAGGGTCTTACTGACAGAGTGGTACCACGAGGTGTTTACATAAGCAGGAGAATATTACTGCTTAGGTCATATAGATCACAAGAAAGGTTAAACCAAACAATGGAAAGGAAAATATGGCTATCAGATTAAACAGAACAATGGAAAGGAAAATGTGTTAAAACACATATCTCAGGGGTATTTCCTTCCCAAGGACAAACAGAGCATGATATCCATGACAGGATAGAAAGTATAAAACCATTTATGTAAGGGGATAGGAATTTCATGACATTACCCATACAGCGGTGTTTGGATAATTGAGCAGGAAACATTTAGCATTGGGCTTCAAATGTTCTTGTTGAAAATTGGAGTACCACAGACATGCTTCGAGATAGTATTGACATGGTCTTCAAGCAAAGGTCAGACTTTGGATACAGGAAGGATCCATCATGAACAACTTGTAGAATAAGTCTTACAATTTCCTCATGGAAGAATGGATAACCTTGCTAATAAGGAAACTATAACAGCAGGTCATCCGGCCAGGTGTGCTGGGCATGCCATCACCTTATCGGGTCATAAAACACCAGTGTTATAACGCTTGGAAAAATGTTCCAACCATCATATCTGACCGAGATTCAGATCTGATCGGTGTTAGGATACCTCAAACTCACGATGCTTGAGGAGAAAAGGTGCGATACAAATTGACGAGATGACATCGAAGATTCTCGGGAGATGAACCATGGAAGCCAGTTCCGAAACAAGAGTTCATCGGTAAACCAACAAGAGGATGAGGAGGTGGCTGATGGAATCAGCGACAATTCATCAAGATTAACAAAAGATGGATTTCCACAATTATGTGAACAAGGAGATAACATTTGTCAGATCAAATGGTATAATGATGTATGCTCGAGGAAAACATACACAATTAAACATTGGTTGAAAGGTGCACCCGAAATATGGGCTGGGTTGCACAACCAACGTCGGAATGGTGATTCAATAATCAAATGTCTAAGAATGAACGGCCAACCATTACCTTCAAAGCAATAGGGTTGCTAGAAGGGCAGAATCCAAATAGCACCGTTCATCTGTTGGTATCCTGGTTAGAACCAACACGGGGACCAAGAAAGAATGGTGATGGCGAGAAGCATCGCTGCAACAAGAATTTCTTAAGAGGTGGTGAAATTCTCATGACATTCTTGACATAAAAGGTGGTAATATTCCAATGTAAAGAAGAACAATGCTGGGTAGCAAGGAACTCAAGGTATAACACAAAACACGAACAAGTTTGTGTTGGAGGGAAGGCAATAAAGTGGTTGATGATAACACAAATCATCGAGGCAAGGATGGTATTTCTCATCATGAATCCGATTGACATCGTGGAAGAGCTCATAAGGTTGATGATGATCACGACACATTTGTCGAGAGGTTACACGAAGATGTAATCGATCGACGATGACATGAAGTCAAATGAATGATGAAGCGAAAGATTATTGGAACCACGGTTAGGACACAAACTCGAAATCAAGTTTGTTTTTCAAGGAGAAATGATATGACGACGAAAATCGACGCAAGCTTAGTTCATCGTTGAAAGTTGTGCTCCGGGAATAAGGACCAGGTAGCATAGTTAAAAAAAATTAGTATGATGATGATATAGCTGATCAGGCTAGGAATGACCTAAAGGATTATTAAACTCGTAAGCAACAAAAATTACTTAGAGTTATTGAATCGGAGTGCTGAATCGATTCACTTATCGGTGTTCTCGGTTAACAAACAACCCAGAAGCATGAAGTGACAAAGACAGGGTAAAGGTAGTACTCCATTAAAGGACAGGGTAATGTAGTGCAATGGCGTGATATCCTCGAGATACCAGGGGTTACTCGATGACAGACCAAAGTAGAGGTTGGTCTGGGGTATTGCTTTGCAGAGGACAAGTGTTTAAACTTGCCCAAGAAATGGGATCAAGGAAGAACATATGGTCGGAACCACGATTGCAAAAGGCCAGATCCCAGATATAAGATGAACTTAAACCAAGGGAATAATTAATTTTAGAGAAGCTTTTAATGATAAGATCTACATCGTGTACATGGGCATGAACACAAAGTTCAAGGTCGACTCCCACTTCCTTAATGCATAACCTTTCATTCACTTATCGCCTTCAACGAAATTGTGTGTTGAAATTTTATCTGACATAACACTAGTAGAGTATGACCCATAGTAGTTTCCGGGTTCACACAGTTTAGAGAAGGCAGATGTCCAACCCATCGTGGCCTCTTAGGAACATATACCACAAACTTCAGGAGTATATGACACAAGCTCGATAGCAGAGCATGGATGACAAAGCAGAGGATACAATTTAGCAAATGCGGTATATATCCAAATGAAGGACATTGTCGGATAAAATCCAACAAAGGATCTGGGGTGAGTATCGGCACACAACCAGAGGAAGAAGCAAGGCAAAGACATTGGATTATAGAAACAACTGAATAACTTAGAGCTCAATTGCTAAGGAATTATGATTTACAAAGCGAAGGATCAGAAGCAGACGCTCTGATCAAGGATGGATAAGTTCAATAGACATAGGGGCACAATCGACAACAATTTAATTGGCGAGAACCATCTCAGGATTAAAACGACGTCTGAGCCGGAAGGATGAATTCTAGGATCTGATTGAGGATTGCGAGCATTCGCAACAAATCGAATCAACGGACTCAAAATGACAATGACAATGGATGTCAACAAGATTACTAGACTTATGGGATTAACCATAATGCAAGCAATCAAGAATTTTGAGAGCAATAGGATGCTCAAGATTTTGGGAAGATCGAATGATATTTCGAGGATTGATGACATACATGAATCAACTGGGGATGAGTGGATACTCGGTAAGTGCGAGAAATTATCCGTAGTGGTATTCGTGTAGCAAAGAACTGCAAGGCAGTAGGCACAAAGTATTCTCGGAACATTAGAGAGAATTTTGAGGTATCTTGTAATAACAAGATCGACTGGGAATAAAAGTAAGCACGACATGTGTAAGTATTTATCCATAGGGATATTTCGGTGGAAAGGAATTGTAAAAGCAACGGGCACAAGGTCTCGAGAGAAAATCGGAGAGTATCTTCGAAATCTTTTGGTGCAGCCGGTGATCATCTGGACTGAAGGGGCTCTCTGGGAGAAAGTATTTTCGAGAACCTAAAGTTAGATTTTAGTAAAAATCGTTTAACCCGAATAGAAGAGAGTTCAGAATCCCGGAGTAAAAGATCCTAATACCACCCAATGGCGACGTGGGCCCATGGGCCACACAGCCATGTTAGTAAAAGTTTTGCAATGTCTAGACTCGACTTCGGCCAAGGAGTGTGGAAGGGGGATTCCTACAGGCAGTCGGCTCTGAAACCAACTTGTGACGCCCCCGATTCAATCATACACTAATCATGCACGCAAACGTGTACGATCAAGATCAGGGACTCACGGGAAGATATCACAACACGACTCTAAAAAAACATAAATAAGTCATACAAGCATCATAATACAAGCCAGGGGCCTCGAGGGCTCGAATACAAATGCTCGATCATGGACGAGTCAACGGAAGCAACAATATCTGAGTACAGACATAAGTTAAACAAGTTTGCCTTAAGAAGGCTAGCACAAACTGGGATACAGATCGAAAGAGGCGCAGGCCTCCTGCCTGGGATCCTCCTAAACTACTCCTGGTCGTCGTCAGCAGCCTGCACGTAGTAGTAGGCACCTCCAGTGTAGTAGTCGTCATCAACGGTGGCGTCTGGCTCCTGGACTCCAGCATCTGGTTACGACAACCAGAAAGAAAGGAAAGGGGGAAAAGGGGGGAGAAAGCAACCTTGAGTACTCATCCAAAGTACTCGCAAGCAAGGAGCTACACTACATATGCATGGGTATATGTGTAAAGGGCCATATCAGTGGACTGAACTGCAGAATGCCAGAATAAGAGGGCGATAGCTAATCCTGTCGAAGACTACGCTTCTGGCAGCCTCCGTCTTGCAGCATGTAGAAGAGAGTAGATTGAAGTCCTCCAAGTAGCATCGCATAGCATAATCCTACCCGGCAATCCTCTCCTCGTCGCCCTGTTAGAGAGCGATCACCGGGTTGTATCTGGCACTTGGAAGCGTGTGTTTTATTAAGTATCCGGTTCTAGTTGTCATAAGGTCAAGGTACAACTCCGGGTCGTCCTTTTACCGAGGGACACGGCTATTCGAATAGATAAACTTACCTGCAGGGGTGCACCACATAACCCAACACGCTCGATCCCATTTGGCCGGACACACTTTCCTGGGTCATGCCCGGCCTCGGAAGATCAACACGTCGCAGCCCCACCTAGGCACAACAGAGAGGTCAGCACGCCGGTCTAAACCTAAGCGCACAGGGGTCTGAGCCCATCGCCCTTAGCACACCTGCATGTTGCGTACGCGGCCAGAAGCAGACCTAGCCTAGTGGCGTTCCAGTCCAATCCGGCGCGCGGCACTCAGTCGCTGACGTCACGAAGGCTTCGACTGATACCACGACACCAGGATACCCATAACTACTCCCGCGTAGATGGTTAGTGCGTATAGACCAAATGGCTAGACTCAGATCAAATACCCAGATCTCGTTAAGCGTGTTATTATGAAGCAACTGCGGACCCCGACCAGGGCCAGGCCCACCTCTCACCTAGGCGGTCTCAACCTTCCCTATCGCTCCGCCACAAAGATCCACACAGAGGGCCGTCGGGACAAAGGTCCTTTCAGACCCCAATCCGTGAATCACTCGCGGGTACTCTTCGAGCTGACCCGACTTTAGTCACCATCTGTATAGTATGTATGTATGTATAGTATATACCCGTGATCACCTCCCAAGTGATCACGGCCCGATAGTATAGCAAGGCAGACTGACAAGAATGTAGGGCCAATGATGATAAACTAGCATCCTATACTAAGCATTTAGGATTGCAGGTAAGGTATCAACAGATGTAGCAACAATGTCAGGCTATGCATCAGAATAGGATCAACGGAAAGCAGTAACATGCTACACTACTCTAATGCAAGCAGTATAGAGGAGAATAGGCGATATCTGGTGATCAAGGGGGGGGGGCTTGCCTGGTTGCTCTGGCAAGAGAGTGGGGTCGTCAACACCGTAGTCGTACTCGGTAGCAGCAGCGTCGGTCTCGGTGTCTAGCGACAGAAGAGGGGGAAGAAACAATAAATACTTAAACAAACAGATGCATAGCGATGCATGACATGACAAGTAACAGTGCTAGGGGTGCCCTAACGCGGTATGAGGTGATACCGGTGAAGGGGGGGAACAACCGAGAAAGTATCCCCGGTGTTCCGCGTTTTCGGGCAGAGGAGTCGGAGTGGGAAAGTTGCGAGTTTGATATGTTAGGGGTGTGTGGCGGACAAACGGGTTGCGTATCCAGATTTGTCTCGTTGTTTTGAGCAACTTTCATGTTGAAAATAATTTAATCTGAGTAACAGATTAACAGTTATGATTTTCTAAAGATTTTATGAATTTCTGGAATTTAATTAATTATTTAAATTAATTCGAAAAATGGATTAATGACATCAGCATGAGGTCATGCTGACGTCAGCATTCAACAGATTTGACTGGTCAACCTGACATGTGGGTCATGCATGCCATAGGCTAAGACTAACTAATCAAGTTTAGTTAGTCTAACTAAATGATTAGGTTAATCTAAACAAGATTAATTAAGTTAATTAATTAAGTAAATAATTAATTAAATAATCCAATTATTATTAATTTTATTTTATATATTATTTTTCTTTTTTTCTTTGTTTGTAAATGTTCTGGGGCGGGGCCCCACATGCCTGTGGCCCCAAGGGCCTTGCGGGTTTCGGGCGCATGGGCGCGCGGTTGTCGCCCGAACGGGCGCGGGCGCAACGGGTGCCCAGCACCCGCTTGTTCCGGCGCACCACAGGGGCGGGCGGAGCCGGCAGGTCGCCGGAGCAGTTGGGTTGGTGACCACGCCGGGGCTCGCCGGGCGCCAACCGGGCGGAGGACGGGGATGGCGACGGCGCACAGGACAGGGGCGGACGGAGGGAGGAGGGGGCTGCCGCGGCATCCGCGAGCAGCACAACCAGGGGTGCGCGGGGGTGGCGAACAGGGGGCGCGGCCACGGGCGAGCGCGTAGGGGGGGAGGGCGAGGCATCGGTGCGCGCTCGGGCGCGTGTACAGGGCCACGCCGGGCGGGGCGAGGCCACGGTGAGCGCGGGCCGGGGCGCGGTGAGCCAGCGCGGGCCTCCCGCGTGCGGTGGCAGATGTGGCGCGCAATGTGAGCGCGCGCTGCGCGGGGTGTACGCCGAGACGAGGGAGAGAGAGGAGGTCGGGACCTCACCGGGGGAAGTAGGGATCGTGGCAATGGGCGCGGGGGAGTTCGGGGAGGTTGACGGGGACGACGTGCATAGAAGGGGAAGTCCGGCGGCGTCCGGGACACTTCGGGCGACGGAGTCGGGTTCGAGGCGGCGATGGCGGGGCGGCGCCGGGAGGAAGCAGAGGCCGGCCGGGGAGGAGGGGTGGACGGGGCGGCGTCGGGCGGCGTCGGCCTCCTCTGGATCCCGATCCAGATCGGGAGAGAGGAGGGGGGCGTCGTGGGGAGAGCGGGGTGTGGGTGCGGGGAGTGGGTTAGGGTTTGCGGGGTGAGGGGATAAGGAGAGGGAGTGGCCGGCTGGGCCTTTGCCCAGTTGGGCCGGTGGCCGAATGGGCCGGCCAGTTGGACCGGCTGGCCCGGGGGGGTTCTTTTCCTTTCTTTCTTTCTTTCTTTCTTTCTTTTCTTTATTTTTCTTTTCTGTTTTCTTTCATTTTAAAGTATTTAGGCATTTTCTAAAAATGTGTTCACTTCACCATAATTACCTACGCAATATTTGGCACCCCCCGAACATTTTTGTTTCAATTTTTGAAAACTTTTGTTGTTTGACATATTTAGAATTTAAATTCTGAAACGGTTTCGAATCATTGCGAGGTTAGCAACAGTAACCGAGGTGACGTGGCTTGATTAGCGTGGGATTACTATAGCATGATTATCCGGGCGTCACAGTGCCTCAGCAGCCCGGGTCACACTGGGTGGGTTACTCATTCTTGCTCCGGGCGTGTTAAAGAGATTTCGCCCCTCAAACTACGAAGGAAGGCAGCTCTGGTTCCTCCTTCGAAGAACAATGTTTGACGCGTTCTGATCCAGGTTTAGACGAGAGGCCTCTGCCCTTACTCGTTGTGACTCAGCCTCCAATGTGGCTCGTTCTGTGGCTATCCTGACATTCTCTGCCTCAAGATCCTCTCGGGCCTTGGTCACCTCATCTCGTAGTTTTGCAATCTCCGCATTATGCTATACTTGATTCTACGGAGTCACCTCCGCAGCTAATAGAGTCGTCAAAGTATCCAAGAGTTCGGATAAGACTTGAGCCGGGGAACGCGCAGAGCCGCTCGCTCCAGCCGTTGTAGCAGCGGCTGAGCCAGACGTCATCGCCGCAATAGTTGAGGATTGTGACACTGGTTGCGTGCCAGCCATGAAAATAGCAGCCCTGCTTGGCGGCTCACAGTGCTCCGGAATACTGTCGCCATCATAACAGCCCCCAAGCCCGCTGTCTTGCAATTGGTAGATTGACTTGGTTTTGCCGGTTGAGGACTCATCACCTGGATAGATGGTTGTCTATCCACCATACATAGAACCTTCCTCACGACCCGCCCCATGAATAAAGTCGACGAAAGCATGCTTCCGAGCGGGTTGGACTTTGGCGGGTTGCATGCGCGGGGCCGTCTCAGTGACGTTGGTGCAGGCGTCCGGCTCACGCTTGCCGATGAAGAAGTGAATTCTGCCAAAGGGGACCCGGTACCCGTACTCGATTGAGTCGGCCTCAGGACCCCAGCCAGCATCGTTGATGTAGATCTTGCCACAACGACTCTTGTTCATCTGACCCATGGTGTATCCCTTGATCCCTGGGAAGTTGCCCTTCAGGAACTCGAAACCACCATGCTCTGGCCCCATGGTGGGCGCCAACTATCGTGATTTTGTCACGGCAGATGCCCTTGTGAAAGGACTTAGGTGTGGAGCCATCGCGATGTAGGTTAGCTCGAAGGGGTTGAACGGGACAGAGGACACAAATGATTTACCCAGGTTCGACCCCTCACAACGAAGTAAAAGCCTACGTCCTGCTTCTAGTTGTATTGCTTGAGTTTCAATTACAAGGGAGTGAATACGCTTGACCTAGCTCTCGATTGATTGTTTCCTTTTGTTAACCCGCCGTCGGGTCTCGCCTTTATATACACAGGTCGAGGTCCGGCGGCTTACAAGAGTCCGGGTCATATTACATAACGTAACTGACTCTATCTCTAAGTTACCCCATCTTGTTAGGTAAGCTATCATCAGGCGACTCACACCTTCGGGCCAAGAGTCGCCTCCGGGTCATGGGCCTCCAACAGCCCCACTTGTACGCCTTACTGGGTCTTCAATTTATAGGTCACCAACAATATGACCCGGCCCCTCCTGGGCGGGTCATACTACAGGGTTATATCCCCAACATAATGCACAAGAATAATTTTTTTACCCGCCGTTACTATGCTCATGAGAGAGATGCCTCTAGTGAACGCTATGGCCCTCGGGTCCATTCACTTTATATTTACTAAAAACCTAAAAATACTTGCTGCAATTTTATTAATTTTATTTTCCTTTTTTAATTTATCTTCTACCACTATCAAATTTATTCCGTGCAATTAACGACTACAAGGGGATTGACAACCCTCTTCCCCGCGTTGGGTGCAAGTATTAGCTTTGTGTGCGTGCAGGTACTTCTTGCAGGTTTTGTGTGGTGTATCCTACTGGTTCGATTACCTTGGTTCTTAACTCAGGGAAGCACTATCTCCTATTACACTACATCACCATTCCTCTTTGGGGAAATCCCAATGCCTATCACAAGTAACGGAAGAATTTCTTGCACCATTGCCGGGAGGCTTCACTAAGAACTTACATGTTCCTTCACACACACACTTGGCATTTACTAGTTTTACTTTTATTTGCAAGTCACTTCCATTGTGCCTCTCCTTTTCATCTCCTCCAACTTCTCTAAAAAAAATTAAAAATACCAAAAATATGTGTGCTTGTGTTGCTATGTGCCTTTTATTTGCGTGCATCTTCGCTTGCTAAAAGTTTTTGATAGGGATCCTCATCCACTTGCTAATCTTTTTCAAAAATTCCAGTTATGATAAAACAATTGCTATTTAAAATGCTATTAGGATAAGTTCTTCGAAAGAAAAGATGGAGTGTTGAGTGCACTTAATTATCTTTATGAGGTTTGGCTTGAAAGATGGAGTTGAGAGGTCATGACTTTAGTTGATGTTAATAACATTATTTTGGAAGATTATATTTTTATATATGCATGCGGAGTATAAAGATAATATTTTGTATGATAACTATATTGTTCAATTTGATTATGATCATGCATGTAATTATTATGAGAGAGGCAAATATTGTTATGTAGATTTTCATGTCACTAAATTATCTCTCTTTGTGTTGAAATTATTAATGCTTAACACTTCCTATTTGCATGTGTTAGATATTGCTTGCCTTGATAATTTGGTTAATTATGAAATGCCTATGCATAGGAAGTGAGTTAGACTTCAATTTATTTATTACATGTTATATGATGCTCTCATTGTGCTTCAATTCTTATCTTCTGTGTGAGCATCGTTAAAATCTGAAGCCTCCCTTAATGGCTATAAAGAAATATCTTGTTGGGAGGTAACACTACTGCAGGATGCTGCTAACACAACACTACGATCAGAGACCCTTCGATGAAACTGTGTGCGATGCAATAATCACAAACGGTGATGTAAAAAACCAGTCAAAAAAGATGCAAAAAGTTTGCGATGACGGATGCATCAAACACGGTTCAGAATTTAGTTGCGTGTGCGACGAGGGGCATACAGCTCTGTTCAATGAACTATTTGCGATGAGGCAGAAGAACAGAAACAGGCAGCCATATGAAGGTGTGGGCAATATACAGCATACGGTTCACTTGGATGAACTGTTTGTGATTGATGAATTCATCACTGACGGTTTACCTAGTGCGTTCTGTGTGTGTTGTGATATGCTCTGTCTGCATAACATCTATGCTCTGTGTACAGAAGAACAACATATATATACTTGTAACATGACATGATTGCAATAACAAATTAAACATCCAATTACATTATATAACAAATACCATAAATATTGCAAGGTTCAAATTCAAATATTACAATGCCCAAATTCAGACATTGCAAGCATCGTCATTTCCGCAAAGGGATCAGCCACTGACAAGTCATGTTTGGGTTTGACACAATGACTTCCAATTGCTCTGCCATATGCTCTTCCAATATGAAGTTTAGCTTTTTTGGAGCCTCTTCCATTCTGTAGTACCTGCCGGCTCTGATCAACATACCATTCATCTTTCCTAATTAAATGTGTGTTCAACCTCAGTACCCTCAGCACCCTTGCTCTGGCAAGAAAGAACCTGGCGAGTGTAATCTCCGGTAAGGTTCTTTGGTAGGAGTTCAAAGTAATATATGAGAGATGTAGATCCAGGCATTCGATGTGATTGTCGTTATAAACATTATCCACCTCCGGGCCTATTATTATCTGCAAAAGAAGAGAACGTGTTAGTGCCTACTTGCAGTTTTGAACACTACTACATGCCTATTTGGTTTGTAGGATTTGTAAAATGCACCAATGTGCCATCTTTGATCTGACATGATTAACATGGGCATTTGATTACAGTCTAGAAACATGTAACCTTCTTACAAATAGGTTGGATTGGATGAAAATTCCCTAAGAAAACTAGTACAGATGAATCTAAAGGAGAAATGCTTATGGATTGTAACCATATGAATCAAGCAACCAATATGTGGTGTGGGGGTGTATGTCCTGAAATCCTCCAAAATTCCTTCTGAAATCGTAATACATTGTCATTGTAAACTTGGGAAAAGGTGCAAAAAATTGAACTCCCTTATGGTTAACCTTTAACAGGAAAGGAACATCACCTCGATATACAGCTTCTTCTGGCACGGAAAACATCTCAGGCAACTGACAACTTGGTCCAGGTTGGGGCCGATAGATTCTAGTGCCAAGACCTTCATTGTGCCCAAAATCTGGGTGAAGCTTTGCTGGATGACAGACGAACATACATCTTCAAAACTAGAAATAATGTTGATATCAAGAAAGAGAGGTATAAGGCGACTGTTCTACCTGAAAGTAGTAGTATTTGACAGACAATTGATTCTTGTTGGACCTTGTTGATCAACTACAAGTAACCTCTCAAGTGAAGGTGTGTCCTCAATTACCATATTGTGGTCCACATTTTGTGATCTATCGTTGCAGCACCAGCAACACACAGAAATAGTCCAGAGAGTCCTGGAGGTGATGTGGAAGGTACTCGACTAATTCATCGCCTGAAGACGAAGGAACTCAAGTGCAGTACAGCCGCAGAGTAGGCGCTTGATGTCATCCTTTGGGATGTAGACGGCGACGAGCTCGAGGTGCTTCAGTCATGGTAGAAACAGAGTGGGCGTGTCATTAAGGGGGTGGGATGGTAGTTCATGAACTTGGCAAGGCGCAGCGTGGGCGCGAAGCGGAGCGCGGACGTTGGTAGCGAGCGCATATGCCCATCATTAAAACTGAGATTCTCGAGCTGGTCTATGGAAAGGGATCGGAACCACTCGCCAAGCTTGGCTCGGTCCCTGCCATTGGAACAGAACTTGCCCGTGATAAAGCCTCTGCTTGGGCCATGGTGACTGCCGAGGATCTAGGAGAACGCATCCAAGCTTTTGCGATAGCCATGGCAGAGCTCGTGGGCGTCGAGGAGGTCGACAGGGGTGAGGAGCCATAGGAGGCGCCACCAACGGGAAAGGGCGACTTTCATCGCCCCATATTTGATTGGGAGGAGGGATATGATGACTCTCAACATATCATCAAGGAGGTTACTGATGAAGTCTAGGCCTGCTGGAGTCGCTTGCAGTTCTTTATCGACCCGCCTCCGCTTGTTGGCAGCCTTGTTCTCCAGCTCGTTGGTGGTGATGGAAACCTCTGTCTCCATAATCACACCGTGCTCTGGTGCTTCAGCAGCCCCGGCATCGCTACGCCCTCCGATGGGGTGCTTCGGCAACATCCTTATACACTGACGGCTTTGAGGACTGAGAGCGGCGTCGTCGATGCGGGCGAAGAGAGAGGATTGCGTGTGTGGCGAGGATGGGGGGTGCTGGCTTTGAGGACTGAGAGCGGCGTCGAAGATGCGGGCGGAGAGAGAGGATTGTGTGTGTGGCGAGGATGGGGGGTGCCGGCTTTGAGGACTGAGAGCAGCGTCGAGGATGCGGGCGGAGAGATAGGATTGTGTGTGTGCGAGGATGGGGAGTGCGGCCGCTCGGGCGCGCCATTAATACAGACCAGTGGGAGCGAGGCGGGCGGCGATCAAAGGCTGCCTCGCTTCCTGGTGAGCCTGCGCGGCGGACTACTGGCATTCCTATACCATCATTTCACGGAGCGAGGAGGACGCGCCATTAATTTGGAGGAGTGGAAGCAAGGTGGGCAGCAATCACAGGGTTGGCTCGCCTCTCGGTGAGCCTGCACAGCGGACTGCTGGCACGCCTACCGTCATTTCACACAGCTACTAGCATGCCCCGTACGGTGGGTGCGCAGCGAACATGCGTATGCATTAGATAGTGCTAGTGATTTTATTTGCAAAAATTAGATAGTGCTAGTGATTTTTAGCTGCATATTTTGACAAATCGCAGTGTCTCTTGGCTTAGTGCCGAAGTCTGGCTTTAATTTGCATACTATATTCAATCTGAACCATTTGTGTTGAAGATATGCAGAAATCCTGCGTTGAACAGATTGCACGCTTCTTGGTGAGCCTCTCGGTGATCCTGCGCACCGGACTACGCTTGCACGCCTCCCGTTCAGTTAAGTAGCTATCCGCACGACACCTCCTAAGGCCATTAAAATGAAGACACGTGGCGTCATGTGAATGGTTAACAGAACACACACGATTTGAATTATACAAACGTTTGAGATATTAAACTGGCAGCTATTTTTTCAAAATGCCTTTGTTAGCTGTTATTAGAGTACGCCTTCTCTAAAAATGGACATGAAAAATACCACAACATGTCGGGTGCCATTCCATGATAGCATCCCAAGTTTCATGAATTTCAGACGAGTTTTGGATTTTACTAGAATTTAAAAACAAAGTGTCTCAACGTTGTGCCAGCAATCAACGGTGCCCCAGTGTTTGAAATTCATTCTTATTTCTTGCATCGGACCTAAGCATGCACCCAAGGACACAGATTTGATTTTTCAACCAATTTATATGCACTGGAGCATGTGCATGTAGTTCAAATTTGAATTTATGCACATAAATGCATTGGAAACTCAGTTTATGCATAAAAATGTTCAAACGAATCCCGAAAAATCACAAAAATTGAAAAAAACACTCCTGTTGTTCTATGTTGACACGAGAAACTTTGAAAGCAATAAGAGGCAATGGATATCATTTCGTCCCCAAAGGTGGGACATTCCCTACCGAAGCCATCATGCTTGTTGTGTGAAGCTCTGCTTTGTGAGAAGCATATAACCCAACCTGCCCCAAATGGGACAAAAATTTTACCACGACATGTTGATACCGCTCCATGATAGCATGCCAAGTTTCATGAATTTCAGACGAGTTTTGGATTTACTAGAATTTAAAAACTAGGTATCTCAATGTTTGCGGCCGAGTGACGGTGGCAAGGTGTTTGACATTCATTCCCATTTCTTGCATGGGACCTAAGAATGCAACCAAGGACACAGATTTGAATTTTCAACCAATTTATATGCATTAGAGCATGTGCATGTAGTTCAAATTTGAATTATGCACACGAATGCATTGAAAACTCAATTAATGTATAAAAATGTCCAAACGAACCCCAAAAATCCCAAAAATTGACACAACACTCCCGTTGTTCTATATTGACACTAGGAAAAAATTGAAATTGAGAAGAGGCAATGGACATCATTTCGTCCAGAAACGTGAAACATTCCCTATCGAAATCATCAGCACTACTAGGGAAAAGGCTACTAGCAGCGCGGGTAAAATGGCTACTAGCAGCGCGGGTACCCGCACTACTAGTATCGCGCTACAGCTAATAGTTAGTAGTAGCGTGGGTTCAACCCGCGCTACTACTAACAATGTTAGTAGTAGCGCGTTTCCACCCACGCTACTACTATTATGAACCCGCGCTACTACTAAAGAAATAGTAGTAGCGTGTCTAATACCAACGCTACTAGTATCCTAAATACCAGTAGCGTGCAAATTTGTCCCATGCCACTACTAACGAATTTGGAATTAAAAAAAATAAAATTGACAAATTCCATTTTATGCATACAATTCAAGAAAACACAATAGTGATGGAAATGTCGTTATTCCTGATTATATTATTACACTGTTGCCGTATCTACTATCACACAGTTCCTCATTCTAACATCCTCACTCCAATAATAAGAAAAATGAAAAGGAAAAATTGCGTTAATCTACCATTGTAATGTCCTTATTGACGTCAGGATCTGAGCGGCTGAAGGGGGCGAACAAGCGGTAATTGCCTTCGTCGACATCGAGGAAGATCCTGATGAGGGGCGCCCGGGTGGAGGGCGCGGAAGAGGTTGGGGAAGGAGCAGGAGGAGCGGACGGACGAGGGCCGACAGGCTCGGCAGGCGGAGGAAGATCTCAAGGAGCTGGTCTTGGCCGAGCGAGGATATGGTGGTGGTTCCGTCGGTGGCGGTAGCTAGGGTAGTGGTAGTGGCCGTGGAGGGAATCAACGGAGGTTTCACCGCTGGAGCATCCGGCGGCAGCAGCAACAGCTCGCTGCTCATAGCTCGAGCCTCTCCAGGTGTTAACTTGCAGGAGAGAGGGGAAAATGGCAAGATGAGATAGTGTTCATATTATTAGGAAGAAGTAGGCCATTGTAGCTCACATAAACAGATCTGCTACTATGCAGAACACAAGCACCTGTTATAGACATGTTTGCAGTAGGAGCCAATGGAACTGAAACACAAGTAGGACATGAACAAATAGCAAAAAAAAATAGAAGGACGACCTTGTGTGGTGGCCGAGGTGCAGAAGGGTGTCCTCCTGGTCAGCTCGGGCATCCTCCTGCACCAAATCGAACAGAAAAAGTTTGAAGCATGTTGAATAACTAAAAATACATGTATATAATTTAGAAGCAACAGAAGCACATATATCTCCTATTTTCTTCCTCAAAGTGTGCATATAGATAGGTCAGATTTTAGATATGTTAAGCAGGGGCAAGAGTTTTCCATCAATCAACCTGCCGCAATAGTACTAACTAGACTAGTCAGGTACGAATTCGACAGCAAGGAAATGAACACAAGAAGCAGCAACAACTCCAAATTTTGCAGCTTCATTCAGTTGACAGATAGCAGAAGTGTGGCGCGCTTTGCTAACATCTTGAGAAATCCAACTAGACCAATCGGCAAACTAAATTATAGTGAATTTTTGTGGGAGCAAGCAAAATAATTAATTAGCAAACAATGCAATCAGTGTCCATCTTATTCAACACAGTCTGACCAAGTAGCAAAAATTCAATAAAGCATGTATGTATGTAGATTCAAACTAGAAGAACCTTGACATTGACATTGAACTGCTGCTGCTCACCCATAGAGAGAATACGTGAAGTTGATTTCAAATACCATGGTTTCTCAAAAACAAGCTGAAGTTTATTTAAAATAGGTCGTGTAATAGCTACCATACATACATAGATATACTATAGGGAGCACATTGATTCTGCTCCTACTAATTATTCTCATTTTTACCATTCACCACAAGTTCAATTAAAGCACAAAAGGCTAGTATAAGTTTTTCTCTTGTAATGCTTCAATTCCATGAACTAAAAAATAGAAAATAATACCTCTGTATAGGCCATGTCATGATAGGAGAAGATGCAATAAACAATTATGGAAGACATCAATGGCCAATTCTTGAATAAGCTCTTCTTGATATCTACACTGGCACTCTCTTCGACCTTTTCTTGCGGATCAATCAGATGGGCCTCCACAGCTTCAACACTTTGTTTGCCATTTTCGCTGGCTTTATGCTTGTGTAATGTTTCCTCGAATATGTTTCAATATATATTACAACAAACAGGGGAATAATCAACATTAACTACAAAGAGCATCATCTTTTCTACAGTATCATGTCAGATTCAATGTACTCTTTACTCCTGCCACTAGTTACTGCAAGGAAAGAACAGAAATGAGTCACGGACTTGGTTGTAGAACCACATTCAGAAAATATCGGAGGTCAATTATATTATATATGGCCTCTGAACAAGACATTAGAAAATATTTGGTTCTAAAGTTGCCCAGAAAAGTATGCGCAGAAGGTACAACAGGACATATTTATAAATATAGAACATATGTGTTCAGGCCGACAATATAAGGTTTTCTACGGGCCTCATGAAGAGGCGAAAACATAGCAAATGTAATTACGAAGGGGCAATTAGACTGACTGCATAACCAAGGAAGCTAACACCATTGAAATATCACATACTGGCATCCACAGGGAACCTATCAGAACAGCGACAACAAAGACTGATGTGCATAAGCATGGTAAGAAGTATGGGAACCTGACAAGTCAAGTTTGCTGCAATTACTAGTGGCTCTCCCTAATCAGGATGGATTAGGTTCCTATGCCTAATCAGCTTGGCATTTCTGCAAGTGTCAAATTTTCCTACTGTCTCCAATCACAGGAAAATATCAAACTTTTCTCCTCTCATCTCGTCTCTGAAGAAAGGTTCAGTTTTATTAACTTGTCCTCTCTAATGTTTCTGTAGCAAGCAAATTTGATGACCCATGAGCAAAGCAAAAGGAAGAGGGGAGTGAGTACCTTGGCTCGACGACTGCGCGACGGAGCTGCATCTCCACGGCCTCCGGTGCCGGTGCCGATGTCGTGGTTGTGGGGGTGGATCCAGAGATCGCTTGCTTGGACAGGGAGCAGAGGAAGGGCGGCGTCCTCTCGAGAGAGAGAGAGAGAGAGCCTAAGGACAATACTAGCTAGTGACAAGCACGTTTCGTCGATTCCGTCGCGCTTCAGTTTCCTCTCATCACAGGGCAACCTGAAGCCAACGCAGCAGAAGCAGAAGTAGCAGGTGCAGACAAGAAGCTTGCGAGGAAGTTGCCACGCTCGTAGAAGAACTCTGCCTTCTCCACCTTGGTGTCTTCATCGAACTTTATATCATCACAGGGTTGCAGGTCACTTATCTTTGAACAAAACCAATAATACACCATTAATTACTGTCAAATAAACTTACGTGGAAGACACAGACGCCGAAGAACTCGAGCAGCGGCCGTGCGGAGGGTGGCGCTTGAACGGGCCCTCCATGTAGCCCCAGTGCCGGAACTTGAAGACACCCATGGGCGGGCCGCTGTACACGTCCAGCACCTCGACGGCGAAGCCCCGGGGGAACGCCGTGAGGAACGGGGTCGTGGCCGACTCCAGCGACTCCGCGTCTGGGTCGTAGATGCGGTGCGCCGGCGGCAGCGTGGTCACCAGGAACGCGTTGTAGCCGCCCATGGCCGTCACCCACTAGTGCAGAACCGGGCAATAGCACCGGTTCGTAAGGCCCTTTAGTGCCGGTTCCATAACCGGCACTAAACTGTGGGCACTAAAGCCCCCCACCCTTAGTGCCGGTTCAGCACGAATCGGTGCTAAAGGGCAACCATGTGGCACGAACCAGCTCCGGGGGCCTGGAGCCCTTTAGTACCGGTTGGTAAGACCAACCGGTACTATAAGGTTTGAGGTTTTTTTAGTTTTATGATTTCTTTTTCATTTAATTTTGTGTTTCCATTTTAATTCTTTTTCGTTTGCTGGTATTTTACGATACTACACAACGTTATGCATATATATATATATATATATATATATATATATATATATATATATATATATATATATATAGGGTAACGCTATTCTAAGCGTGAGTGTAGAATAGCTTATTCTACACCCCCTAGTAACGCTATATACAAAATCTAGTAAAACGGTGTACGAAATGTAGTAATTCGGAAAATAAAATTTTTATCACCGAAGTTTGGAATTTACTACATTTTTACAAAAATTACTATATTTTACATAGTGCGTTACTATATTTTGTATGTACCATTACTGGGGTGTAGAATAAGCTATTCTACACTCACGCTTAGTTTAGCGTTACTATATATATATATATATATATATATATATATATAGAATTTCTAGTGGAACCAATCATGCATATATATATCATCAATGTCTCACAAACCACCATATTAATTAATTCACACATACACACATGTATAGCTATATACAATTTCTCCTACATATGCATGTTGCCTTCGGAGCCAGTGGCATTAGCCTAATTGGTGCCTTCGGAGCACGATGATAATTGGAAGTGGTTTTCATGGGGGCGGTAGCGGGTAATAGTATTCTCCCTTCGGATTTATGACCTGGTCGAGCAAAAATCCCGCTATTTCCTCTTGAAGTGCTTCTACGCGCTCCGTTTTTAGGAGCTTCTTCTGCACCTCTTTGAACTGTTAAGAAGGAGATCAATATGCATGTGTATTAGTTGTGTGACTAGATATCGATAATGGTGTAAAAATAGTGAATAGTGTTCTGGCGTACCCATTCCTGTCTTTGAGATCTGTTCCTTTCGGATGCCATCATGCGAATGTTCTTGCAAACGCAGAATGCACACAGATCAGTCCCATGCGCATGCTTCAGGGCCTTTACGAGAATGGAATTTGATCAGATAATAATTAATCAAGCATGATAATTAAAGAGATGGCAGCTAGCTAGCTAGCTAGTACTACTTAATTACTTACCTTGGGTCGAAACCATTTAATCTTTTTTTTCCATTCGCCTTCCGTGACGCTGATGAACCTTGCCCAAGCCCTGTCCACCGACAAAGAAAATGAATAAAGGGGTTATTAAATAGTTCATATCATGAAATGATGAACTAAATAGGGCGAGATATATAGTTAATAATGATTGAAATTACCTGTTGACTATCCCAAACAAGATGTTATAGTCAGTATTTGCTTTGAGTAGTGAGTCCAGTATTTCAACTGTTCCAGCGTCAACTTTAATGATACACAAGATCCAGTGAAATCTGCATGCACACACGTTTGCATGTCTTAATTAAGCGGGCATATGTAAGAAAAAACATGTAGCTAGCTAGTAGGCAAAAACAGAGAATTTGTAGTACAAGACAGTGTGACTCACTGGAAGTTGTAAGGAAGTAGTATATCTTCATTGTATTTGAGGCGCTTCAAGAACTCTAGCATGTTGTCCTCTACGTCCTTTTCGTGATGTGGATTTAGTAGCCACGTGTATTCATTAACAGTGTTTGGGTCAATGAACCCAATGCCAAAGCGTCCACCTTTTCTCATTTCATATATCTTCATCCTGCATAATACCACAGAAAAGAATATAGTGAGGATAATTACAGGTAATGATTGATCAAAAGGATCACTACAGCTAGCTTGAGACTTAAATTACAGAAAGAAATCACTTACAGACAATAGCAACTGACGATAGATTTGTCGAGTGCATCTTGATTGTATAACTGAAACAGTTCAGAATACTCAACGGACAGAGCTTTCTCATGGAAGTAATGCTCCTCCTTGACATTCACCATGAGGGACTCTCGATTGGAAATCTTGGTAATGTTCATGTACCATTGATGCAATTCATACATTCTCGTTGGGAGGTTCTTGACCTTGTCTGGCTCGACCAAAGGTTGGCCCCGGACATATTTCCGTTTTATTTCATCCTATGTAAGCACGGGCATGGGCTCGATCTCGAGGAGTTGTCCAACAGTGATGTTGAGAACTTCAGCCTGCATTATATGGTCCTTGGTTATTACCACATTGACCACCTCGGGATCGTAAACTGTTTGCCCACAATAATATTGGGCGCGCGTACTGTCACGTGTTGTTGGCACAAAAGCGAGGGGATCGATTGCGCCGCCTGTTCTCCCAGCTGGGGAATGGTTTTCCCGCATTTTTTGACAGCTGCTTGTTGTTTGCTCGATCCCGAGCTCGCCTCCTTACGTAGACGTGCTCGATTTAACTTCCTGATGTGGCGCTCATAGTCTGTGTCAATAGGCTTGGGAGCTGGTGGTTGAGCCATACGAATGAAGTGGTCAATCGTTTCCTCAGGCACTTTCTCCCTTGGCGGTGGTGGCGGTTTCGGTGCAAAATGGGCTTCCACCTCGGCCTTCGATATGGCTGCGTTTTCCTCCTCGGACTTGTCATAAGGCCTCTGCGGAAGAGGCGTGAGGCTTGGACCATATTTATATTGCTTTCCTCCGCCTGTACTTCCTGTACTACCTTGACTCGTACCGCTACGCACCATAGCTGTGGGGTGTCTCTTCTGCGATTGCTGAGGCGGCGGAGACGACTGACGGGGCTGAGTTGGATGAGGAGGAGTGGCCTGAAGCTGTGCCGGACTTGGAGGAGGAGTGGCCTGAGGTTGTGCCAGACTTGGAGGAGGAGTGGACGTCTAACGCTGTGGCGGACTTGGAGGAGGAGGAGTGGTCTGACACTTTGTCGGACTTGGAGGAGGAGTGGCCTGACACTTTGCCGGACTTGGTGGACTTGCAGGAGCGGGAGTCTGCTGACTCGGCGTCGGACTTCGACGAGGAGTCGGCTGACGCGGTGTCGGTGGCCTTCGAAAGATGATGCAATCCTTTTTCCATAGGATGATACGATGTTTGGCCTCTCCGAGAAAGCGCTCGTCATCACCTCCAGGAATGTCAAGCTGTAGCTCCGAATATGCTGGGTCCACCACCTCAATAACCAAGACACGAGCATAGCCCGCTGGAATCGGGTTGCAATGGAAGGTTGCCTCGGGGGGATTTGTAAAAGCAACGCCGTCCGCCACCTTCATGTATATGTTCTTCATTTTGACTTGAGCTCGCAGTTAGTGTTCTCCGTGATGTCATCCACGGGGTATCTACCCAGCATTGCGTCGTCCGGGGCGGAACCCACGCTGCTTCTCGGCATGGATGGGGCGGTGCTATCCAATGTTGGATCATCTGCTAGCTGCTGCAGCTGCTGAGACCCCCTTTGCTGGGTAAGTGAGTCGATCTGCTCCTGCTGCCGCTGGAATTTGACTGCCAATTCTGCTTGACTTGCTTCTAGGCCTTGAAGGCGTTCATAGTCCCGCTTCCTCTGCTCCTCCTCCATCTTACTCTTCTTATCCTCCGCAATCTTCTTTCTCGCACGGGTTCTATAGTCGGTGTTCCAGTCTGAAAACCCCTCATACCACGGAATAGCGCCCTTGCCTCGTGTTCTTCCCGGGTGTTCAGGATTTCCTAGGGCACGCGTAAGCTCTTCGTTCTCTCTGTTGGGCTGGAACACCCCCGATCGTGCCTCTTCTATTGCAACAAGTATCGCATCGTCGGCTCCCTTCAGACTTGCCTTCGTCGAAACATTGCCTGTCTTCGGGTCCAACTCCCCCCCCCATGCGCATAGAACTAAGTCATGCACCTGGGGGGCCAGCTCTTAGTAACCGGAGTGACACCTGCATCCTCCATCTCTTTCTCAGACTTATCCCACTTAGGCATTGCCACCGCATAGCCACCTGGCCCCAGCTTATGGAACTTATCCTTTTTTTCGGCATTCTTCTTGTTTATTCTCGATCGTTCCTTAGCTAATTCCGAATCCTTGAATTTCACAAAATTGTCCCAATGAGCACGTTGGTTCTCTAGTGTTCCCTCGAATACTGGAGTCTTCCTTCCTCCCTTGACGTACTTGTCCCATTCACGATTCTTGTGGTTCTTGAATGCAACCGCCATCTTCCTAAGAGCAGCGTCCTTGACTTTCTGCATATCTGCTTCTGTGAAATGATCTGGTAGGGTGAAATGTTCCATGAGAGTATCCGAAAGCATATCTTTTTGATTCTTGTCGACAAAAGTAACATCTGGACGTGGCTTTGCTGGCTCTCTCCATTCTTGAAGTTTGATCAGGAGTTGGTCCTTCACAAGAACTCCGCACTGACGAACGAACTTGTCCGCAATCTTCTTAGGCGCTAATGGTTCGCCATTAGGTCTGACTGCCTCGATATTGTACTTTACGCCCTCCTTTAACTTTTTGTTCGGGCCTCGTTTCGTCCTTTTTGCCTAAAGATTTGCTCGATCCGGATGGCTGAAAGAACAAAGATCGATTCGTTAATATATCTTCAAGTCATTTAAAACATGTGATGATCACCAGATGCCTGCTTATATAAATATATATACCTCGGCGGTCTTTGTTGTTTCAGGATCAACATGTTCTTTGTCATTGTCATAATCGTAGTTCAAGACTTCATCAATTCGGTCGTCGCGATCGAATATCATATCACCCTCTCCGGTGTTGTTTAGAAATTCGGAGCCGTCATAATCTTCTTCATTCTGATCATCATCTGGCCCGCGTATCATATCGAACATGGTCTGTTCTCCCTCTCTGTCGGTATTGTCTGCCATAGCTTTTATTTAACTAATCCAAAAGAAATATAAAAAAATTTAGTATTCAAATTACATCGTCTCGAATAATAGATATAATCTCGAATACATCGTCTAGAATAATAGATATAATCTCGAATACATCGTCTCGAATAATATATAATATTGAATAGTACATCACTGGCTAGGTAGCTAATTAAAGATCGAATACTACAGAAGAATCTAGGACACTCGCGGTTCCTGCGGCGCGGGCGGTGGACACCCAAAGAGAAGGAACCCTCACAGGATCATAGCTGAAGTGAGATCCTTGAAGAAACTGCCAGGTATTGGAGAACCTGCCGCCCTCTAACGCAACCATGTAGCGATGGACGTGCTCGTCCTCCTCCCTGACATGGCGACGTACCACCTCCGGCGGGGCCGGGTCCCTCCGCACCGAAACTGGCCCACGCGAACGCCACCAAACGAGATCAGGGTCGACGACGGGACCCGGGGCCAGGTTCCTCATCAAGCGGCGCGCCCCTCCAGGCAGCACCTCCCAGTGCCAGCCCGGCGGAGCCCAGTCCCGGACATGGGTCAGCCGGACATCGTCGCGGACGGGTCGACGGCGAGGATGCGGTCCGGGCATCGTCGAGAACAAATACTAGCTATATGCCCGCAAAAGCTAACATTTTTTTAATGATTGGATTTTGATAACTAAAATTTCTAACATTTCTATATAACACTAATTATGCTATCATTGCATATGTCAAAAATCTATATACTATTTCATACTAATTAAGCATCTAACACTAAAAACAGAAAACACAACTTCTATACATCCATTAAAAAACTGAAAAACAACATTATATTAAAAAATTTCCGTACTAATTAAACACTAATTATATCCATCTAACATGCATTCATACATATATAATAGTGAAAAAGTAATAATCTAAATAATTAAACTAATTAAACATACAAAATGCGTATGTACTAATATATACATGCATTAATTCATACATATGTACGTGTGTGTGTGTGTGTTCATCATGCTTGTTTGTGTGTGTATGGGCTCGGGGAGGGGCGGCGCCTATGGTGGCCGCCGGGGGCGAGGGAGAGGGGTTAGAGGGGGACAGCTCACAGCGGGGCGGCGGCGACGGCGAGGCGACGGCCAAAGGCGGTGACGGGCCGGGGCGTGACGCGGGGGCGGCGACGCGGGGACGGCGCGACGGGGACGGGGGCGGCGACGGCGACGGCGTCGATCGATCGGGGCGCGCGGGCGGTGCTTCAATGAGGAAACAGAGGAAGAAACAAAGGGAGAATGAAATTTTCGTAAGTGTTGTATATATAGAAGGCACCTTTAGTACCGGTTGGAGCCACCAACCGGTACTAAAGGCCTGTTTTGGCCAGGCCAAGCTGCGGGAACCGCACCCCCTTTAGTACCGGTTGGTGGCTCCAACCGGTACTAAAGGCCCCCCTTTAGTACCGGTTTGTGCCATGACCCGGTACTAAAGGGGGTGCGCTGGCGCAGGTGCGGTGCGGCTAGTTTAGTCCCACCTTGCTAGCCGAGGGGCGACCGCACTAGTTTATAAACCCCCGTGCGGTCGCTCTCTCGAGCTCCTCTTCAAAGCAGGCCTACTGGGCCTACGTGTTCTTTGTTGCCCTGTGGGCCCACTTGGCCTTTGCGGGCCTGCATCCTGGCCCAACAACAGGTTGGGTTTCTAGTCGTATGCAGGCCGCTCTGGCCTAGTAGGCGGGCTTTTTTTATTATTTATTTATTTATTTATTTTTGTGTTGTTTTTTGTGTATTTAGAGTTTCTTTGTGAGTATTTTTGCTTTAGGTACAAAAAATTACAAACTTTCTGTTAGTGCCCGTAGTTTTCAAATTTGAATAGTTTAAATTTTGAATTATTTGAAATTAGCGTGAATCACTAGTTTGTGAATAACTTAACTTTAAAAATCTGTAAAGGCATGAAAGAATTTGTTTGCACATAAAATTTCTTCGCATTTCAAATGCCAAAACACATAACTACCCTAACTATTACAGAGATTCCCCTCTGGGTGTGAAACACAGAAGAAAGTGATGATAGTGAAGCCGATCACATCCCAGATCTTTGGGTGTGAAACTTTTTCTTCGCGTGTGTCCCTTTGCGCCGTAACCATTGAAAATCTTCATCATTTAACGGGATGCTCGGGTCAATATTCATTGTGAATGGAGCAATTTCATCAAAATTTTCATAATCTTCTGACTTGTCTGTCTTGTCATCCACTCCCACGATGTTTCTCTTCCCAGAAAGAACTATGTGCCGCTTTGGCTCATTGTACGATGCATTCGCTTCCTTATCTTTTCTTTTTCTTGGCTTGGTAGACATGTCCTTCACATAGAAAACCTGTGCCACATCATTGGCTAGGACGAATGGTTCGTCTGCATACGCAAGATTGTTGAGATACACCGTTGTCATTCCGTACTTCGGGTCTTCCGTTACCCCGCATCGTGTCATATTGACCCATTTGCACCGAAACAAAGGGACCTTTAAACCACGTCGATAGTCAAGTTCCCATATATCCTGTATATAACCATAATATGTTTCCTTTCCCGTCTTGGTTTCTGCATCAAAGCGGACACCACTGTTTTGGTTGGTGCTCTTCTTATCTTGGGCGATCGTGTAAAATGTATTACCATTTATCTCGTACCGTTTGAAAGTCATTATATTCTAAGATGGTAACTAGGACAGCAAGTACAGGTCATCTTCAATAGAGGTGTCATGCATGGTACGTGTCTACAACCAGCTGGCGAAACTCCTGGTTTGTTCACGTGTAATCCAGTCATCAGACCGCTCCGGGTGTTTGGAGCGTAGCAAATTCTTGTGTTCATCCATATACGGAGCCAGCAAGGCGGAATTCTGTAGAACTGTGTAGTGTGCTTCAGTGAGAGAATGTCCGTCCATACATATTATTTGTTCCCCTCCTAGCGTGCCTTTTCCTTCCAGTCTGCCCTTATGCCGCGATTCAGGAACACCAATCGGCTTAAGGTCAGGAATAAAGTCAATACAAAACTCAATGACCTCCTCATTTTGATGGCCCTTGGAGATGCTTCCTTCTGGCCTAGCACGGTTATGAACATATTTCTTTAAGACTCCCATGAACCTCTCAAAGGGGAACATATTGTGTAGAAATACAGGATCCAAAACATTAATCTCTTCGCATAGGTGCACTAGGACGTGCGTCATGATGTTGAAGAAGGATGGTAGGAACACCAACTCGAAACTGACAAGACATTGCACCAAATCATTCTATAACCTTGGTATGATTTCTGGATCGATTACCTTCTGAGAGATTGCATTGAGAAATGCACATAGCTTCACAATGGCTAATCGAATGTTTTTCGGTAGAAGCCCCCTCAATGCAACCGGAAGCAGTTGCATCATAATCACGTGGCAGTCATGATACTTTAGGTTCTGGAACTTTTTCTCTACCATGTTTATTATTCCCTTTATATTCGACGAGAAGCCAAACGGTACCTTAATACTGAGCAGGCATTCAAAGAAGATTTCCTTCTCTTCTTTGGTAAGAGCGTAGCTTGCATGACCCTGATGTATGTCGTCTTCTCCGTGCATACGTTGCTGGTCCTCCCGTGCCTCAGGTGTATCTTTTGTCTTCCCATACACGCCCAAGAAGCCAAGCAGGGTCACGCAAAGATTCTTCGTCACGTGCATCACGTTGATTGCGGAGCAGACCTCTAGGTCTTTCCAATATGGCAGGTCCCAAAATATAGATTTCTTCTTCCACATGGGTGCGCGTCCGTCAGCGTCCTTCGGAACAGGTTGTCCGCCAGGACCCTTTCCAAATATCACCTTCAAATCCTTGACCATATCATGTACATCAGCACCAGTACGGTGGCGAGGCTTCGTCCGGTGATCCGCCTCACCTTTGAAATGCTTGCCTTTCTTTCTTACGGGATGCCTGCTCGGAAGAAATCGACGATGTCCCAGGTACACATTCTTCTTACAACTATTCAAATATATACTGTCGGTATCATCCAAACAGTGCGTGCATCCGCGGTATCCTTTCTTTGTCTGTCCTGAAAGGTTACTGAGAGCAGGTCAATCATTGATGTTCACGAACAGCAACGCCTTTAGGTCAAATTCTTCCCCCATGTGCTCATCCCACGCACGTACACCTGTTCCATTCCACTTTTGTAAGAGTTCTTCAACTAATGGCCTTAGGTACACATCAATGTCGTTGCCGGGTTGCTTAGGGACTTGGATGAGCACTGGCATCATAATGAACTTCCGCTTCATGCACAACCAAGGCGGAAGGTTATACAAACATAGAGTCACAGGCCAGGTGCTATGGTTGCTGCTCTGCTCCCCAAAAGGATTAATGCCATCTGCGCTTAGACCAAACCAACGCTCCTTGCGTCATCTACAAACTCCTTCCCGTACTTTCTTTCGATTTTTCTCCATTGTGACCCGTCAGCGGGTACTCTCAACTTTCTGTCTTTCTTACGGTCTTCTCTGTGCCATCGCATCGCCTTGGCATGCTCTTTGTTTTGTAACAAATGTTTCAACCGTGGTATTATATGAGAATACCACATCACCTTGGCAGGAATCTTCTTCCTGGGGCGCTCGCCCTCGACATCAGGCTCATCGCGGCTGATCTTATAGCGCAATGCACCACATACTGGGCAAGCGTTCAAATCCTCGTACTCACCGCGGTAGAGGATGCAATCATTAGGGCATGCATGTATCTTCTGCACCTCTAACCCTAGAGGACAGACAACCTTCTTTGCTTCGTACGTACTCTCGGGCAATTCGTTGTCCTTTGGAAGCATATCCTTTATCATTACCAGCAACTTTCCAAATCCTTTGCAACCATTCTCTGCCTTCCATTGCAGCAATTCCAGGTGGTGCCCAGCTTTTTCTTGTCACCTACGCAATTCGGGTACAACAATTTTTTGTGATCCTCTAACATGCGCTGCAACTTCTTCTTCTCCAAATCACTTGCGCAGTTTCTCTTTGCATCGGCAATGGCCCGACCTAGATCATCAACGGGGTCATCTGATGCCTCTTCTTCAGCTTCTTCCCGCATTGCCGGCTCAGCTTCTTCCCGCATTACTGGCTCAGCTTCTTCCCCCATTGTTGTATCATCGTATTCAGGGAATCCATGGCCAGGATAGCTATCGTCGTCTTCTTCTTCTTCATTGTCTTCCATCATAACCCCTCTTTCTCCGTGCTTGGTCCAAACATTATAGTGGGGCATGAAACCGGACTCAAATAGGTGGACGTGAATGGTTCTTGATGTAGAGTAATTGCGACCATTCTTACAGCCAGCACATGGACAAGGCATAAAACCATCCGCCCGCTTGTTTGCCTCAGCCGCAAGCAAAAAAGTATGCACGCCCTCAACGAACTGGGGAGAGCATCGGTCATCGTACATCCATTGCCGGCTCATCTTCATTACACAACACCGAATAGACCAAATTAATACAAGTTCATACATAAATTTCATACAACACTTAAATGCAACAAACAAATAACTCTCTAGCTAAAGCATTTAAATGCAACAACAAATGCGATCAAGATCGCAACTAAGGTAACAATTGATCCAACAGCATAATAATACCAAGCCTCACTATCGATGGCATATTTTCTAATCTTTCTAATCTTCAAGCGCATTTTCTCCATCTTGATCTTGTGATCATCGACGACATCGGCAACATGCAACTCCAATTCCATCTTCTCCCCCTCAATTCTTTTCAATTTTTCTTTCAAGTACTCATTTTCTCTTTCAACTAAATTTAACCTCTCGACAATAGGGTCGGTTGGAATTTCCAGTTCACATACCTCCTAGATAAAAATATCTATGTCAACTTGATGGGCATAATTTGTCATAAACACGAAATGCAACAAATAGTTTTAAAAGAGAATATACCACATCCGAATCATAACAAGGACGAGGGCCGACGGGGACGGATATCAAAACCATGGCACTATGTATAACAAACAACGTACGGGTAAGATAATTATACGAGTAACTATATATCCAAATCACACAAACATCAATTTTTTATATAAAATTTCATGAACAAGAGGCTCACCACAAGGTGGTGCCGGCGACGGGACGGTGCGGGCGATTGACGGTGGTTATGACGTAGATTTAGAAGGCACTAAGTAAACCACACCTACATATGCAAACTAAGTGTTATTTTTGACCTCAAATTGCATATAAATCAAATACTAGCACATATATATATTTCCTCCCAAATTGCTAAACTCACAAATTAATAACTATATAAAGCATTGCAAGAGCTAATCTAGCAATGAGAGATGAAAGGACAAAGTTCCTAACTTTTGTGATCATTTGAATGGATGGGGGCCTTCAAATCTTGACAAATTTTGGGCAAAATGTGTGATGAGCTTGAGAGGAAGAGGGGAAGAATAGAGAGGAGAGGGATAAGGGGAAGAACAGAGCGAGCTCGGGTGGACGAAGGGTTTATGTAGGACGACCTTTAGTACCGGTTCGTGTCAAGAACCGCTACTAAAGGTGTTGGAGGGGGCCCAGACTAACAACATCCTGCCACCACTCTCATTTGTACCGGTTCGTGGCACGAACCGGTGCTAAAGGTTAGCCACGAACCGGTACTAATGAGAGCGGCCCGGCTAGCCGTTGGAATCGGCACTAATGTATACATTTGTGCCGGCTCAAATACAAACCGGCACTAATGTGCTTCACGTTTGACCCTTTTTCTACTAGTGACCCCCTCACTCCTGGTCTCCCTCCTCACCTGCTGGGTCACGCCATGACCAGTGTTGGCGCAGGCCGAAGAAGGGCGGATCTGGGCGCCTGGTCTCCCTCCTTTGCTGCTCCATGGGGGACGGGGGAGGCGAGGTCACGGAAGAAGGGCGGCCGGCGCACCGTGCGGCCGCGGGATGAGGAGGAGGGGATCTGGATCGGAGGTGGATTTTTGTAGACAGGGGTGGGTGGAGTGGGGCGACGATTGGTGGGGTGGGGTGGATCGGGGGTTGGGAGTGGGGATCAGGCGCGGGGTGGACACGCTTAGCAGTAGCGTGGGGTCTTACCTGCGCTACTACTACTTCTTAGTAGTAGCGCCGGTTTTATACCCCTCGCTACTACTATGGCCTATCCCGGGGCCATTGTTGGAGACCATTTAGTAGCAGCGTGGGTTTATACCCCTCGCTACTACTATCAACTTAGTAGTAGCGCGGTTTTTATACCCCTCGCTACTACTAATTAGCAGTAGCGCCCATTTTTAAACCGCGCTACTGATAAACTTCTGTGTATAAGGTTTTCCCTAGTAGTGCAGGCTTGTTGTGAGAAGCTCTGGTTTGTGAGAAGCATATACCCGAACCTGCCCAAATGGGAATTGTTTTTACCACTACATATTGATGCCGCTCCATGATAGCATGCTTAGTTTCATGATTTTCAGATGAGTTTTGGATTTACTAGAATTTAAAAACCAGGTATCTCAATGTTTGCGGCCGAGTGACGGTGGCAGGGTGCTTGACATTCATTCTCATTTCTTGCATGGGACCTAAGCATGCAACCAAGAACACATATTTGAATTTTCAACCAATTTATATGCATTAGAGCATGTGCATGTAGTTCAAATTTGAAATATGCACATAAATGCATTGAAAACTCAATTAATGCATAAAAATGTCCAAATGAACCCCGAAAAATCCCAAAAATTAACACAACACTCCTGTTGTTCTATGTTGACACTAGGAAAAAAAATTGAAATCGAGAAGAGGCAATGAATATCGTTTCATCCAGAAGGGTGAAACATTTCCTACCTAAACCATCAGGCTTTTTATGAGAAACTCTGGTTTGTGAGAAGCATATCCCCAAACCTGCCTCAATTGGGACACAAAATTTACCACAGCATGTTGATGCCACTCCATGACAGCATGCCAAGTTTCATGAATTTTGGACGAATTTTGGATTTACTAGAATTACAAAACCAAGTACGTCGACGTTTGCCGGAGAGCCACGGTGCCGTGGTGTTCGAATTTCATTCCCATTTCGTGCATGCGACATAAGCATAAACCCATGGACACATATATGATTTTACAATCCATGTTGGTGCACCGGAGCATGTGCATGTAGTTTAATTTTGAATTATGCACCTGAAATGGCTAGAAAACTAATTTAATGTATAAAATGTTCAAACAAACCCTGAATAATTCCAATTCTTTTACTACACACATATAGTTGCATGTTCACTGCAGATAAAAGGTCTAGCAATTCAAACACCGTCCATTGCCATTGTGACCCCATTATGTAATTCAAATCAAGATGAAAAATCAAGTAGATCGCACACAGTTTATTATTAGCAACCGTGTGAGATGCAGCACAAAATATCCCGGAGCACCGTCGGTGTATAGTACGCCTATGGCTTACGCGAGAAGGTGCGCCGGCTACAGTCCACATCCAAAGTCTCAAGCACACTAGCTCGCTCCCCAAATATCATTTCACTGTTCAATCATCGCCGGTGAAAGATGGGCACGTGGACCCGCGTCGTGAGGGCAATTTCGGTGGCCCACTCCAGCAAGAGCGTGGCCACAGCCACCATGCGCTAACAAGGTGAATGAGCGCAGCCGCAATCTGCGACCGGGCGGCCAAGGTAGCCCAAACGGCCGCTGTTGCTTCTCAGGTGGCGGCTGCAACATCTGCCTCGGGGATAGCAACTGGAGAGAGCGCCACAACAGCTATCCATTTCGCAGCGGCGGCCTTAACCCTGATGGAGGCCGCCCACGACCATGTCGAGGCTGCCCATGCCCAGCTCGTGGCGGTCACCGCACAAATCGAACGAAGCTTCTCCAAGAACGGTCGGCAACCCACGGCCGAAGAGTTGGCTATTGCCGAGAGCGTTCGAGCAGCCGTCCGTTCCTCCGCAGCATACCTTGCAACGACGGAGCCCGTCCAAGCCCATATCGCGGCTGCCCACGCCCAGCTCGTGGCGGCCTTTTCCAAAGAGATGGAAGACGCGGATGGTGAAATGCTTGCCGACTATGGTTCAATGGATGCCATGGAGCCCCTTCCCCAGGAGACCGTCGGGCGCGAGCTGGACATGGAGGCAGCGGCAGAGATCGATGAGCACCAATCGTAGTAGTACTCTTTGTTTTGTTTAATTAAGAGCGTCGATCTTTAATTTGTTAGAGTAATGTTTAGGTCAGCTAGCTCTGTTTAATTGCTGAACTTGCTCAATTAAGAAGTGTGGGTGTGCTGTAGTCTCCTTTGTGTACCCAAGTTATGCAATGACGTGGATGACCACTGCAACCATGGAATTTGAACCAAAATTTTTGACGTTCAAACTCATCACACACGGGTTAAGCTATCTGAATCGTTTGTGATGTTCACATATCGTATACAGTTCTGAATAAGGGACCGTGTCTGATGACACTTTGCGCGCCAGTTTTCTCGCTGAAGCGATTCCAAATTTTCCGCTTCCGCAGAAATATCTACCTCCCCGCCCGCTCCCCCCTACCAAAAGCCACATTTCCCCTGTTTCCGCCTTCCTTTCCAAGTTCAAACCTTCACTCCTTGCTTGCAGCGCTGCCTCCTCGCCGGCGACCCTCCTTCACGCTGCTCGGCCTCGCCTATCCAAGTAGGTAATCCACACCCAACCCCCATCCTCCTACTTCCACATCCCACATGCCCGACCACCGACGTGAGCGCAACACCTTCCACCCAAATCACGACCCCTCCACGAAATAAGCACCACCCTAAGCCATGGTGCATGCAGTATAGCCAGGATCTCAAAGAGCATTTGGCAGCAGAGAAGCAAACCACAGCCGCACGCGCGGATGCGGTCGCGATGGCTGCCATTCGTGCCGACCCTTAGATCTTGGAGGAGCACCTTGCCATTTGCTAGCTACGCCGATTAAGCATGCTCGGTTTACCCGTTGCGTGTGCTGCTCCTGCCTTTCCTTCACAAATTCCAGTGAATTGTGCTATCTAATTTTATCATGAAATCTGTTGCTCTAGTGTATATGTTCTGTATGTCGTGCAGTGTGGTGCTCACTTATTAACTATTTTGTTAATTAGTTGTCGTCTTCAGTTAACTGTTTGGTTCAATTCTTCAGGCTGCAATTTTGCATTGTCTTCCATGTGAGAAATAAATCAAACATATCTTTACAAAATACATGAGAAACGAATACAATTACTATATTTCCAAGTTGTCAAGCATGCTTGGTTTGGTTATACATTATGCAATATGGTGCTCAGTTGACGTTTGGTTCATTTGTGTTGTGGTGTTTAGTTAACTGTTTGGTTCAATTCTGCAATGCGATGTTCAATAGTTGTGGGTGCATTCTGTTATTGTATACCATGTGAGGAATAAACTGAATTTGGTTGTAGTAAATACATGAGAAACAATTACAATTGCTATATTTCCAAGTTGTTAAGCATGCTTGGTTTGGTTAACTGTCTAATCTTCTATTAGGAGTATGTTATATTGTGCAATGTGGTGCTCAGTTAATGTATGGTTCATTTGTTGTGGTGTTTAGTTAACTGTTTTGTTCAATTCTGCAATGCGATGTCCAATTGTCTTGGGTAGAATTTTATAATATTGAGTATGTGAGGAATAAATCGAATTTGGCTGCACTTAATACATGATAAACATATACAAGTGCTATATTTCCTAGTTCTTAATCATGCTTGGTTTGGATAAATGAGTTTTTCATGTGGCTTGAATTAATCTGATGAATCTGCAATGTGTTTATTTTTCATCAACATATTTTATTGATAGCATGCGATACATTACTTAACCTGATTACTAACTACCTTATATGTGTTGCACGGAAACAATGGGAAGCACTGAGGTTTACAATCGAGGTTAGCACATGCATGGTCTGTTGTCTAATAGCACATTATTGTGCAATTGCAGGAACCATTCTAATATTTAGGTTTTTAACAATTCAGTCTTGTACATGTAGGTCCTTCTGTCAGAGGTTTTGACCCATTGTTTGACCCTTTTTGTATATCGGAAAATGAGTTGTCCATGAATATCAATCAAATCATGAAACTCGGAAATATTTTTAAGATAAAGAAATTAGCGACAAAAGATAACAAGATCTTTGTCTACATAATGAAGAAGACATTAGTTCACCACAAGATGGTACTAACTTACACCTTGCCTTTTTTATTCATTTGTTCCATTTTCAATATAGAGAAGATATTTATGCACATCCTTGTTTTCAGGCCTTTCCAAAGAAGTTCACTGATGATTACCTCTTAAACCACTTCTATGGTCAGGAGGCGAAGAAGGTTTTCATACAACACACACGGTTCAATATTGAAGTGTTCCTGAAGAGGACGAAGGTCGGACAGTCAATCATCCATAGGCACTGGCCTGAAGTTGCAAAGACCTTCAACATGAATGAAGGCTCAATATTCGCCTTCCGCTTTAGTAGTTTTCCAGATGAGATGCATCTGTCTATATACCATCTATGGTGCTAATTTTGAAAGGTTCTACATGTTGCATGTGAAATTTGGTGCTGGTGAAGTTGTGTAATGGGATAGCTGAGTGCTGAAGCTATATCATGTTGTACTCTGATGTATTTCAATTATGAAATTATGCTTCCTTAATATGGAAATGAAATATATTATGTGCTTAATATGAATGTCAATTAGATTAATAAATAGATTATTAATAATAGCGCAATTAGCCTGCTAATGGCGAATTAGCCTGCTAAGTGGGTTTTGCTTTTGCAAACGGTTATTGAAAAAAATACCGTGGGCGATGACCTCAGGCAACGCACACAGATTCTAGCAATAAACCTTGTTGGATCAATGAACAATCACACACAACTATCTCTTGAAAACTGTTTGCGTTAGGCCACCTTGCACAAATATTTACCACACAAAAACTGTGTGTAATGGACAATCTTTGTCACACAGTTTCTTCTACGGACCGTGTGTGATGCATTCAATAACGCAAACGATAAAATTGTTAATATCGTGTGCAATGGCAACACTATCACAAACTATTTAACGAGAAATATTGTGTGTGATGTACCTGTGAATGGAAACGTTCTCCTTGGAGCGACTGTGCGGAATGTACATATGAACGGAAGCGTTCAGCGGGGACTGACTGTATGAGAAGTACTTGTGATCGGAAACAATTTCGCCTGTATAATTGTATTTTTAGCTCTACTATACGTATTTCCGTATTTAAGCGGTTGCCGGTCGCATGCGACCTCATTTTGCTGAGTGTGTGTGCCAGGAGGGCATATCCCCAACGGTTTCTGGATCGTGTGGAAAGGGCCCCCGTATCTTCGTCACTCACTAGGCGACGGTTCCAAATGCTATCGTGGAAAGGGGTTAAAAACCGTTTGTGTAGCACCGATGCATACTAGTATAAACCAATAGTGATCTTTATGTTTATTTTTCTTTTGTATTTTTTGTGTGCCAAAATGATATTTGCTACTGTAAGGATCATGTTTTTATCCTTTATTTTATTTTGAGTTTGTGCCAAGTAAAACCTTTAGAATGATTTGGATGATTGTTGAATTGATTATGTGCAAAAAATAAACTTTTGCGCCCAATATTAAAATTTACGCTTTTACTGGAATGTGATCTTGGTCTAAAACTTTTACATGGTATTGTTGTACAAATTATCTATGTTGTCCTAATTTTTCAAAACTTTTAGAGTTACAGAAGTGTTGGTTTAGTTCAGATCATTACATACATTTCTGTTTTAGACATATTCTGTTTTTGTTGCAGATAGTGTACTGGCATAAGTCATGGGGAGAAGTTAAGCTAGCCATAGTGGGGGTAACATCACTAGTATCATGTACTTGGGACTCGCAAACATGCTCAAGTGGCAGGCAATTAAAGAATTGAGAGAGAGGGTCATAGTAATATATGTAGATACCGTATCATAATAAATGTTATGCTACTATGTGTCATGCATGACAATAAATTAGACCATCTATGATAATACTTTATAATACTATGCACTATGGGTGTAGTATCATACACTAGTATCATATGCATGATAATAGTATATGTTACTCCCCACTTCTGGTATTTTCCAAGACCAAGTGACGTCAGCCTGGGTGCTCGTGGACCCGCCTTCACAGAGGCTTGGGCAATCGATTGTTCCAAGACGAATTTCGGTTCGGACACCCGCCGTTGGCGCCGGCCCAAGACGCATCTCCTGTCAAGTGGGGTGAGCGGAATTTGAGCGGGCACTCTTCATCCCCTCTGCATGGCGGCACCGCTTAAGATAAGTGGCGTAAGGCGATGGAGGATGCGGTGGAGCGACTGAGCAATGGCGGGCGGGCAGGTATGCCGTGACGCCTGGTGGGCCTTCCGCCACCGGCGCGATGAATACGACGGCGAGGGCTCAGATGGTGGCCGGGACAATGGTTCGAACTACTGTGCGGACGATGATGGAGGTGTTGGTGGCCTCTGAGGGCCATGCCTGTGAAGTACAAAGTCGCCATCTGATACCTGGCCTACTTTTTTAGTTTAGTTTATTTTACATTTATGTTGAACTTGCTAAATATCGTCTGTTTGCCTAATATATGAATGTTGGTTTAGTTTTGTCTGTTTAGCTTAAATTTCGTGCGTTTTGTGTTCGATCTACACATTTGGTGGCTCCGGTTGAATGACCCCCCCCCCCCCCCCCTCCGCCGGCTGTGTGCTGACATGTGCATGCATGTCCATGGACATTTGGTATTGATTGCCATTGAGCTGTTCTTACTACCTACCTTCGTACTTGGTTATAAGGTAATTCTTGCACCATGGAATATGCTCAGTATATCGGGTATATTCTCTTCCCTGGTACTTTTTCAACACAGCATCATCATCTTGAGATTAACGAAGTCACCACAGACACCTTCGTAGTCGACGGGAACGTTTGCTCCCACTAAACGCACATCGCCGAAAGTCCTGAAATAAATCGAGAAATAATACAAGCACCAGAACTTGAACCCTGGTGTGCTAGAAATACCACTGTCCTCCTAACCACCCAACTCAGGTTGGTTCGCTTTCCTAGTATTTGTGGGGTTGTACTTAGGGCCAGTTTGATTGGAGTCCCCACCATTATATGGTTGGCCTGGATGGTCCCTGGAATCAGCCTGATAGTTGTTTGAAACTTTAAACTGTGTCTTGGGAGAAATAGTGATTGCGTGGCCTGCTTGTCACACACGTTTGATTAGCCTGATGATGATTAAAGAACCCAATGAAAATAAGATGCTTAGCCCAGGCATGGTGATAAGCCTGCCCCAGCAACCTAGCCTGACAGTCATTAGTACAATCTGTTTTAAAGTTAAATATTCTAATCACTAAAGGACAAAACTCCAGGACCAGGGTGAAAACGCAAACGCTCCGCTGCTAGGCTAGCACGTGCAGTCGAAAAACTTCAACTTCCCAGACGAGGCCAGGCACCAAAAAAATGTCAGGCACAACGTCCAGAGTACCAACCAAACGGAGCCTTAGTCCGTGGTGCTCACTGGACGTGAATGTAAGATGCCGTTTTGGACAACTTGATCGATGCACATCAGATCCACTTCACGCACGATTCTTTTAACCTATGCACTCTTGTTTGCAGCTGACCAATTGTACGTATTCAACAAGTTCATCCCTTGATTGCTACTTGTGGCAGGAGAGACACCGGTTAAGTTAAATTAAGCGGCAAATTTTAGCATGATCCCTCTTACCTTCCTTTTTCACATGAAAAGTAAGAGTTCATAATAGATATAAGCGATTGATTTGATTAAGTAGTGGTCTGATTAACTCTTACCTTCCATGTAAAAAGAGGCGGTAAGCTGTAAGCAGTGCTGTAGCCAAGTTTCTCCTATGCCCTGGGCCAGTAGTGTACGTACAGTAATACTATAGCTACGTCAACAAAGAAAACACATCCCACGCCCGAGGCCATGGCCCTGGGGGTAAGGGGGAGTATGCTAAATCAGTGGGAGAGGAGTCCGGTTCTGAGTTCCGGCATGCCTGGATTTCCTCACAGTAATAACTTATCACTTTTTGTGTGTATTTGTTACTTGATCTTATCAGAGAGGTGACCGAGGACAAGGGTAAAGAAATCCTTCACCTGATTGGAGACCTATCCATGTATTCCCCTCGTCCGAAATTATTTGTCATGAAAATAAATAAAAATGGATGTATCTAGAACTAAAATACATTTAGATATATCCATTTCTCCAACAAGTAATTCTGGACAGAGGGAGCATTATGTAGTCCACGTCTCGAGCAGGCCATGTGCATGCATCCTTTCATTCAGTTTCAACTGTTGTAATATGGAATTTTAACTAGTGTCAAGTTGTTTGGCCAGGCATTGTCGGATATGCTTGAATTGATTCTTCAGGGTGAAAACCTAGATTCTGACCTTAGTGATTGGATCAGATGAAGACGACGCTTCAGTGTCGCTCCCTTCTTGAAGGCATTGCTGTTGAAGAACCTCGTCGTTTGTGTGATGTCTTGAGATGGTTGGTGTGGATATGGTCATTGTTCAAGTTTGCTGATCATGGATTTGGTCGCTTTGGGTTTTTTCTTTTTCCTTATCTACACATAGCTTTGGTCTTATACGACTTTGCTATTTGCGGGCGTATTTTTTGTGCGCGTGCGTTGGTGTTGGCTGTGTGTATCGCCTAACTATGCAGAGGCCGGGTGTGTGCTCTTTGAGTTTGTATCCTTTTGATGCTCTTTTTTGAGTTAATAAAATCCATCCTTTGTTTAAAAAAAAACCCTTCTTTGGCCAGTGCATTTTATGAGGTACTAGATAAACATGACCTTTGTCTTCCACAAGCACCATATACTTGGCAAACCACACATTTTCCTTTTTCTACTTAGAGCATGGTTAATAGTGTAGCCAGCTGCTGGCTATAAGACAGTGCCATGTCATCTACAACCTATCTTATAGTCAACATGTACAACCGTAGATCAAAAAGTGTACTACTTTTTTATTATGTGGCCCACCTTTCATTCTCACAAAGTACCTAGGAGCACGTGCTAGAGCTGGCTCTTCACGAAGAGCCAGCTTACCTTCTCCCTCCTCTTCTTTTTCCTCCAACTAAGCATAAATATATTAGTTTATTCCTTATAGCCCGCTGACTCAGCTCTATTGTATTTGCTCTTACTTCTTTTCTTTCATTTCTCTGTGTATTATTTGTTTCCTTGTTATGGTTGTATTCTATTCTACGTTGTTTCTATATTTTTCACAAAAAATTGTAGCAGACCTTGCTTAAAAAGGTGCCATATTCGAATAAGAATCTAGATTTCAAGAGAGAAGGAGTCGGATATGAAGGCAAAGCGATCGTTGCTTCATCAATCGGACATGAATTGTTTTGGACAACTTGATCAATCCACATCACATCCGATTTACGAATGATATTTTTTAAGCCCTATGCACTCTTGTTTGCACCTTACCAGTTGTATCCAGCAAACTCATCCCTTGATTGCTACTTGTGAGTAGGAGGTTAAGCTAAACTAAGGATGAGTAAGAGAGAACACCCGTTAATCGCAGTCCGATCCATATCCAGCTCTGACTCTTCGAATGCCATGATTTTCTGAATCAAGTGATAACTTATCACTTTTGGCTGCATTCACTTGAACTTATCGGACGGACATGGATAAAGAAAGCCGTCACTTGAATGGGGATCGGGGAGACCTGTCTCCAGCAAGCAGTGTGCATGCATGCTTTCATGCACGCTCTGGCTGGTGTCTACATAGAAACAGAAGAGGTCGTTGTCCGTGGACAAAGACAAGCACTTGTGTTTTGTGCGGCTGAGAGTTTTTGCTTTAGAAAATACTCTAAGATCGAATTTGGCTTTGGACTCCAGAGTGTCCAGATTGTACTCCAGATAAGCGCTAGATTTAATTAGAACTAGTGGTTGCTGTTGTCGACTGATATATACTGTATGTCTGATCTGTTGAGTTGCTGATAAGACCCTATCACCTGTAATCATAACTCCTGTACTTGTGCCGCACAGTTGATTAATCCCATCGAACTTGGAATGCTTTACTCACGAACTTGTACACCCTACCTACGTCAGGCATGGCCTAGCTAAAGAATGATATGGCCTAGCTAAGCATCACATGTGTACACGTAAAAATAAAGACACTAAAACACAACAACATTTTATATACTAACCTAATGGATGGATATGTTTGCGGTCAATCGACAAGCTAGCCTCACGTTTGTTCTAAGCTAGCTGTACCCACCTTTTCCGTAGTCATTAAAAAACATGTAGGGTTATTGTCCTCCTTGCTCACAAGAAGAAAAACAAGTACATGAGGACGCGAGGTATGCTACTGTGACCCGACGCTGAACCTTCATTTTTGGACTAAAAATATGTATCGTGTATGCAGACATTTGGAAACTAGTTAAGCAACAATGCGTAGGCCAACGCTGCAACTCAAGCATAAGCTAAACTCAAGGCTTTCAGGTTAGACCATGAGACTATGGAGTCACTTTATACTGGGTGATACACTTTGGGATTGCTCCAATATCATTTGTAAGACGGTGATCATAATGACAACTTTCAGGTTAATCTGAAACTGTGACAAGGGGCTAGATAGCTCAGGAGTGGGATTTGCTCCTCCGACGGTGGAGAGATATTCTTAGGCCCCTCTCAGTTTGGCGGCATCCATCTTCGTCTGTCCAGACACATGTGACTTACTCATGGGGATGCCCAAACATGTAAAATGAGAAAGAACAACAAAATGGATACCATAGAGATCACGGTAGTGAACGCGGAGGGGAAACCCTACCTTCCCACCAAAGCCATGAAGGGATACAATAACACGATAGGTTGCATACTGTGTAAGACCATCCAGATCACATGTCCGATGCCAACATCCAGTGGACGCGGTGTTGCTAGAACTCAACAACAAATATGCATTCATGTCGGCTGACAAAGCTACCGCTGAAGAGTATAGAATCCATAAGTTCAATGATTTGCTGGGTAACTCAAGGAAAGACTACAAGAAACTCGAATTTCAAGACAATCATTCAACCGATATTTTCAACATTGAAAGTCAATGAATGGAGGGTATTTTATTAGGCATCAAAGATTTCAACAAGATGATGTGCGGTTTAGGGTATTATGGTCAAGATAAAGGGTAACCACCACCTCGCCAGGGTCATTAGCACGGTGCAAAAACCCAAGTATGACAGTGAAGACACAAAGTTTGAAGTCGTGGGTAAACTAGTGTCGTTATTGGAACATCAAGCACATATTGGCGAGTGTGATTTCTTCATGGCCTGCACATCACTTGGCAAGGAGTCTAAGGACTACTACCTCGCAAGGAAGAAGAAAGAAAGGCATATCACCACCTGGTAAGCTCAATCACTACAGTGTTTGTTCCCTCCTTAAGCAGATTTATTGCCAAGTAGCTACACTTCTAAACGGTTCATGTTCATATGTTATTTCCAGCTAAATATAAGGCAGGTAGAAGGACTGACCCTTCATGGGTCATGTCCCTACGCCAAAAGGCGGGAAGGCCCTCTTAACCTATCAATGAACTATGACTTACGAAGGAAGAGGAAGGTGAGGACTAGCCAGGTGGTGGGGGTAGGAAAGGCTCATCGGAACACTCAGTTTCCCCAACCCACCGAGCTGGCACATGCCATAAGCAAGAGCATGATCGCCGATAAAATCAGAGCCAAAGTGCAACAGTACTCGTAGAGGTGGAAAATAAGTTAGCCCAAATGTTCCCCGATGGCTTGCAGAAGCAGGTAGAGACGCATGCGTCCAGTGTTCTCTAGACAGATATTCCAAACAGCAACCAGGAGCCACCAAGTACTATTGTGGTTGACGGCCTAACGGTAAGAATTATCGTGTCATCAGACTCCATGCATTCTCCAGGAAACATGAGGATGACTCCACTCTTCTCTACATGTTCCCTAGGAAAATACTACATGATGTATGCTTGCCAATGTGGACATTAATTTGAAAGAGATTGAGTGTGGGAAATATATTTTTCCATCTGGTGTTAGGAAGATGCACGGCAGAAATGTGCCACCACACTTGACCACGGTGGATGTCTTATAGGTGCGTGAGGGCATGGAAGCATGGTCATTGTATGAAAACCTTGAATGGTCAGAAAGCGCCATGACAGTAGGAGAATTCATCAACCACTAGTAGAAAAGGGGGCAATGGTCCAGGCCAGGTCAGCCCATTAGTCCCGATTCAATCCAGAACCGGGACCCATGGGGGCATTGGACCTGGTTCGTGAGCCCCGGGGGCCGGCCGGGCCACGTGGGCCATTGGTCCCGGTTCGTCTGGACTTTTTGGTCCCGGTTGGTGGGACGAACTGGGACCAATGGGCCTCGCTCCTGGCCCACCACCATTGGTCCCGGTTGGTGGCTTGAACCGGGACCAAAGGCTGCCCTTTAGTCCCGGTTCGTGCCACGAACCGGGACCAATTAATTGCCTATATATACCCCTCGCCCGCGAGCAGAGCACTCCCATTGCTCTGTTTTTTCTGGCCGGCGAGGAGAGAGCTTTGTGGTGCTCTAGCTCACCTTCTATGCACACGAGGTGTTCGATGGAATGCCCGAGCCACACTTCTTAAGCTTTCTCCTCTCCAAGCTCGACCTCCAAGCTCCATTTTCCTCAATATTTGTCAAGATTTAGCGGTCCCTCACGTCCCGTCCCCGTCTTCACCGCCGTCGATCGCCCGCTCCGATCTCGTCGCCGGCACCACCGTGGTGAGCCTCTTGTTCTCATCTCCTTTCTGAAAGGAAAAAAAATTCTTACTTGTATGTTTATATAGATACTTGTATAATTTTCTTACTTTTATTATTGCATCTTATATAGTGCGATGGTTTTGGTATCCGCCCCCGTCGGCCCTCGTCTTGTCTATGATTCGGATGTGGTATATATTATCTTTTCATAACTATTGGTTCATTTATTGTTTATGACAATTATGCCGACCAACGTGACATAGATTTTATTTATCTAGGACGTTGTTGAACCGGAAATTCCAACTGACCCTATTGTCGAGAGGTTAAATTTAGTTGAAGAAGAAAACAATTTCTTGAAGGAAAAAATAAGAAAAATTGAGGAGAAGATGATATTGGAGTTGCATGTTGCGGATGTCGTCGATGATCACAAGATCAAGATGGATGCAATGCGCTTGAAGATTAGAAAGATTAGAAAATATGCCATTCATACCGAGGCTTGGTATCATTATGCCGTTGGATCAGTTGTTACATTGGTTGCGATTATGATCACATTTGTTTTCGCATTGAAATGTTTTACATAGTTTTAATGTATGGTTTAATTAATTTAGATGCTCTGCAGAGCTTTATGTTGTTAGATGAGAACTATGTATGTACTTTGGTTTTAATGTGATGATGAACTTCTATTAATTTGGTCACTTAATTATCTATTCATGATGTTCTGTAATGATTTTTGACACACTTAATTATATATAATACACGCAGATGAACCGGCAATGGATGTACGGTTCAAGACACACCTTCGAGTACATTAAGGGTGTGCATGATTTTTTCGAAGTGGCTGAGGCAAACAAGTAGAATGGTTTTATTTGTTGTCCATGCCCTATATGTGGGAATACGAAGTCTTACTCTAACCGGAAAATCCTTCACACCCACCTGCTTTACAAGGGTTTCATGCCACACTATATTGTTTGGACGAGGCACGGAGAAATAGGGGTTATGATGGAAGATGGCGAAGAAGAAGAGTACGATGACAACTATGTGCCCCCTGAATATGGTGATGCTACTGAAGATCAAGAGGAACCAGACGATGTGCACGATGATGCTGCAACGGGCGAAGCTGCTGAAGATCAAGAGGAACCAAACGATGTGCCCGATGATGATGATCTCCGCCGGGTCATTGTCGATGCAAGGACGCAATGCGAAAGTCAAAAGGCGATCGCATGTTAGAGGACCACAAAAAAGGGTTGTACCCCAATTACGAAGATGGCAACACAAAGCTCGGTACCATACTGGAATTGCTGCAGTGGAAGGCAGAGAATGCTGTGCCTGACAAAGGATTTGAGAAGCTACTGAAAATATTGAAGAAGAAGCTTCCAAAGGATAACGAATTGCCCGACAGTACATACGCAGCAAAGAAGGTCGTATGCCCTCTAGGATTGGAGGTGCAGAAGATACATGCATGCCCTAATGACTGCATCCTCTACCGCGGTGCGTACAAGGATCTGAACGCATGTGATGGGCAGCTGATGTGGCAGAAGACAGAGCTTAAGTTGATGCCCCACCCACCCACACACACCATCTCATGACAATGATCCTACCTTTGCAGACATTCACCCCTTGATCTCCCTTGTTCCCAAGATATCCCACAAGCTAGGTATGAGGATCATGCCAATATGCCACCAACAAGGGATGGAGGTGTGGCCAAAGACATGCCGGCTAGTCAGAGCAACAAAAATAGCACAAACAAGAGAAAGTGGTATCCGAAGAAACTGACCACTAACAAGGGACCAAAATAACAGTTAGTTTCTAGTGGACACACATTCACTCAGCATGTCAGCATATCCACTCAGCATATCCCTGGTGAAGCAATGCTGCCGGAGTATGAGTTGAACAAAAATAGCACAAACAAGAGAAAGTGTGATACGTCTCCAATGTAACTATAATTTTTTATTGTTCCATGTTGTTATATTATCATTCTTGTATGTTTTATATTCTTTTTATAGAAACATTATATCATTTTTTGGGACTAACTTATTGACATAGTGACCAGTGCCAGTTGCTGTTTTTTGCTTGTTTTTTACTTCGCGGAATATCCATATCAAATGAAGTCCAAATGCAGCGAAATGCTTTGGAGATTTTTTCTACCTAGAAGAGACCCAGGGAGCCCAGGAGGTGCACCAGAGGAGGCCCGTGGGGCCAACAAGACACCAGGGCGCGCCAGAGGCCCATGACGCGCCCTGATGCCTTGTAGGGCCCACAGGAAGCTTCTCCACCGCCTCTCAGCTCTATAAATACCCAAATATTCCAGAAACCCTAGGGGAGTCGACGAAATATAATTCCCGTTGCCACAAGTTCAAGAACCACGAGATACAATCTAGAGCCCTATTCTGGTACTTTGCCGGAGGGGTAAACGATCACGGAGGGGTTCATCATCCTCTTGTTGCTCCTCCGATGATGTGTGAGTAGTTTACCACAGACCTACATGTTCGTAGGCAGTAGCTAGATGGCTTATTCTCTCTTTTTGATTCTCAATACAATGTTCTCCTCGATGTTCTTGGTGATCTATTTGATGTAATGACTTTTTGTGGTGTGTTTGTTGAGATCCGATGAACCGTGAGTTTATGATCAGATTTATCTATGAATATTATCTGAGTCTTCTTTGAACTATTATATGCATGATTTGTATAGCCTCGTATTTCTTCTCCAAAAATTTTGTTTGGTTTGGCCAACTAGATTGATTTTTCTTGCAATGGGAAGAGGTGCTTTGTTATGGGTTCAATCTTGCGGTGCTTATTCTCAGTGACAAAAGGAGACATGACATGCATGCATTGTTGCCATTAAGGATAAAAAGATGGGGGGTGTCTATTCCTACATGAATAGATCTTGTCTACATCATGTCATCGTTCTTATTGCATTACTCCGTTTCTCCATGAACTTAATAAGATGCATGCTGGATAGCGGTCTATGTGTGGAGTAATAGTAGTAGATGCAGGCAGGAGTCGGTCTACAAATCTTGGATGTGATGCCTATATACATGATCATTGCCTTGGATATCTTCATAATTATTTGCTCTTCTATCAATTGCCCAACAGTAATTTGTTTACCCAACGTATGCTATTTTCTCGAGAGAAGCCACTAGTGAACTCTACGGCCCCCGGGTCAATTTCCTATCATATTGTTTTCAGATCTATTATTTAAAAAACCCAAAAATACCTTGTTGCACTTTTTCTTTATTTATTTTATCTTGTGTTTTTGCTAGATCTATTTATCCAATCTCATATAATTTAATCTATCTCAATACCGAGGAGGGATTGACAACCTCTCTTACGCGTTGGGTTGCAAGTATTTTTTATTTGTGTGCAGGTAGTGTTTAAATAGTGTTACTTGGTTCTCTTACTGGATTGATAACCTTGGTTTCATAACTGAGGCAAATACTTACCATTGTTGTGTTGCATCATCCTCTCCCGTTCGGGGAAATATCAACGTAGATACAAGCAACCAGGAAGAATTTCTAACGCTGTTGCCGAGGAGACATCATCAACATCTATCAGGTACCCAATCACAAATCTCATCTCCTTGCAATTTACATTATTTGCCTCTCATTTTCATCTCCCCCACTTCTAAAACATTTTTAGAGGAACACAAAAATATTTGCCTTTTTATTTGCCTTCTTTTTGTTTGCCTTTTCCTCGTTCAATCTTTTGTTCGCTTGTGATCTTGCTTGCCCATCTTATCATCATGACTAGCCTGACTACTACTCCTTTGTCACCAAACTTTGAAGTTCTATACTTCAAACAGAAACAAGGAGAAAATTTGAAAGATGGCTGGTAGATTAATTTAATCCGACCGTATTTGCAATATAAAAGGCGATGCAAAAATTTTGCTTCGTAATTTCTACATAGTTTTAACCATGCATCATAGACAACTTTTGGATTTTGCTGCTAAAAGTATTTTTTTTGAGATTGATGATAATGCTGCCTATGAAATAATAGAGGTAATATTGGGAGCTCCACCACCACAAAAAGGATTTATTTTTACTCAAGAAGGGGTTCAAATATTAGATAAATTGGGTGATATACAGAAAAATTTGGATGGATTGCAAAAATATAATGAACCTCTCAAAAACATTAGTGGGAACCTCAATCGCATGAATACTTTGATTCTTTGTGTAAGAAACTGCTGGATATTTTAGACCTCAAGATGGTATCTTTTTTCCGAGAATAATGAAAACAGTAAATAGCCTCCCGGGTTTGAGAAATCCCTTGCAAAGATTGCAAAAACCCAAGATTGCAATACTTGAATCTATACATTATGCCTAGCTAGGGGCATAAAACGATAGCGCTTGTTGGGAGTTGTCGGTGTCAAAACCGGCGGATCTCGGGTAGGGGGTCCCGAACTGTGCGTCTAGGCGGATGGTAACAGGAGACAAGGGACACGATGTTTTTTACCCAGGTTCGGGCCCTATCGATGGAGGTAAAACCCTACTCCTGCTTGATTAATATTGATGATATGGGTAGTACAAGAGTAGATCTACCACGAGATCAAGGAGGCTAAACCCTAGAAGCTAGCCTATGGTATGATTGTATGTTGTGTATGTTGTCCTACGGACTAAAGCCATCCGGTTTATATAGATACTGGAGAGGGCTAGGGTTACACAGAGTCGGTTAGAATGGTAGGAGATCTACATATCCGTATCGCCAAGCTTGCCTTCCACGCCAAGTAAAGTACCTTCCGGACACGAGCCGGAGTCTTCAATCTTGTATCTTCGTAGTCTTGGAGTCCGGCGGACATTGATAGTCCGGCTGTCCGAACACCCCCTAGTCCAGGACTCCCTCAGTAGCCCCTGAACCAGTCTTCAATGACGATAAGTCCGGCGTGCATAATGTTCGGCATTGCAAGGCGGGTTCCTCCCTTGAATAATCCAGAGAAGATAATGAACACCAGGATAGTGTCCGGCTCTGCAAAATAAATTCCACATTCCACCGTAGAGAGAATAAAATGTACACTTAGTTCAATCTGCTGACGTATTATGCGGCGTGACATCACACCGCCACCAGGCCTTTGTTTGAATTACTATACCACCTCAGCATGTTTAGCGAAGCGGTTTCCTTGGCACGTCTTGTCGAAGCAGAGATCGTGTTCCCCTTATTCCGGGATTCTCATCAATACGTGCGTGGGTAACCCAACCGCTCCCGTCGCCACGCCTCCTCTATCGAAGGGGAATCCCAAATGGTCACGGAGACGGCTCTTGGTACTTTTTCCCCTTTATAAGAGGACCAAGGCTCGCCATTGTTCTTCAATCTCGCATCGAATCTTTTCCCCGCTCCCGGTTCCAACACCCAGAGCCTCAGATTCGAGCGCTTCGGATTCTCAATCATGTCCGGCTCCGACCTCCAGGGCCGGTGGATGCCTTCCTCCATCACGGAGGAAGACATATTGAAGCTGCGTGAGGCCAAGTACCTGGCCTACGAGATTTCGCATAGGTTGCCTGCTCAAGGGCAGGCAGTGCCAGCCCCCGAGCCCGGTGAATACGTCGTTTTCATATCCCACCTCCGTCGGGGTTTAGGCTTCCCGACGGATCCCTTCGTGAGAGGGCTCCTATTCTACTATGGGCTGGACTTTCACGACTTGGCTCCGGAGTCCATCCTCCATATCTCCGCATTCATTATCATCTGCGAAGCCTTCCTCCGCGTCATTCCCCACTTCGGCTTATGGCTGAAGACCTTCAAGGTGGAGCCGAAGATGATCGGGGGGCGTCAAGCGGAGTGTGGCGGGGCGACCATAAGCAAAAAGGTCGATGCCCCGTGGCTCGAGGGTTCCTTCCAAGAGGAACTCGGATTGTGGCAGCAGGAGTGGTTCTATATCACCGCTCCAAGGGGCAGCAAGCAAAAGCCGCCGCCTTTATTCCGCCCGGGACCTCCGCGCCAATTGATGTCGTGGGTCAACCAAGGGCTCAATTGGGGGCCGTCCGAAGACGTGTCTTCACTGCAGGGCCGGATTCAAGATCTCCAAGCGAGGGAGATCGACCTGATCAAGGTGATGCAGGTCATGCTAATTAGGCATCTTCTGCCCTGCAAACGCCGTCCTCTCCATCTATGGGAATTCAACCCGGAGGGACCTCGGATTCTCCAACACTTCATGGGTGCGACACCCGTGGAGATGTACAAGCTGTTCTTCGGACCGCGGGTGGCGTGTCCGGATTTAACCGAGGATGCAGGTCTAAGCCGCGATCGCCCAGATACTCAGGTAAGTAACTCAGAGTCCGGACATTCTGTTTATGTGCCTTTCTAGAGTTCGCCTTCTGACCCTTTGTTCTTTACAGGAATGGGTGGCGTGATCAAGGCTGATAAGGTGTCCGGCCCCCCTCCCAGAGACCGCACAGGAGCCCGTGCTGGTCAGAATGTTGGAGGTTGCGCCCATAGAAGGGGGCGACGGGGAAAATAGAGGAGCTAATATTTTGCCCAAAGGGGCGACTGAAGAAGGAGGAAGCAAGAACCCCTCCCTTCAGGGGGAGAAGTGGACCGCCTCCAAAGATCCGGAGGTCAAAGCCCCTAAACGTGGGAAGAGATCTTCCCCGGGGCGTCCGGTGCCCGGAAAGAATCCGGACGCACCGTCATCATTAAAGGATCGGCCCTCCAGCGAGCCGTGAGTATGAAAGAGAGAGTTAATTAGCAAGGAAATACCTTCATTTGTGCTTCTATAGATAACCAAAATATTTATATTGCAGTTCGGATCTGCAGCCTTCTCAGATGAGTTCATCTTCGGGGGACCTTCTTCCGGAGATGATGGAGAGCGATACGCCTCCACCCGCAGCGCCGCCAGATGAGGCAGGCGAACCCGAAGTGTCATCACGGAGGGTATCCCCGAGTCCAGAGGGGCCAGAGAGTTCGGCGCCTACTAGTGTCCGGCCGGGAGAACTGAGGAATTTGCTCGAGAGGGCGTCTATTTCAGAAGATCACCGTGCATTAATGCGTATGGTGGTTGGAAGGATTTCGTCCGCTGAGAGCGGATTGCGTAATGCTGCCATGAGTTTGCTGGCGGGATTTGAGGTATGCGAGAATAACGCACCCCTTCGTCTTTTAACAGTTTTGCATATAAAAAATGCGCCCTGTATAGATAGTAGCCCCTGAGACTCGGTAGGTTGTCGGAAACGACAGCGTACCGAGGATCGAAATCTAAAGAAATTAATTCCGTCGTTCCTATGCAGGTGGCGGATAGTCCGGGGGCTAGCCGGACTAGTGAGTTTGCCGAGTTGAATCGGAAATTAGACTTGGCAGATGCGAACATCGCACTTGTCAACAGGCGACTTGACGAGTCGCAAGGTAAAAAAGTTCTCCGCAGTTGCTTTATTAGGGGGGTCAACGCCCTCCTCTGATAAAATAAATGCTGTTTATATAGACGGTGCTGCTGCAGTGGAGGACCTTCAGGCCGAACTTGCTCGAGCTAAGGAGCAAGCCCGAAGGAGTGAAGCGGCTGCCTCGAGGGCGGCCGAGGAGTTGAAAGCCGAAAAGGCTGCGCACTGCCTAAGCAGGGACGAGGTGGCCGAATTGGCCATGAAAGTAAAGGATGCTGCCGACCGCATTGAGGCTCTTGAAAAGGAGCGCTTATCGGAGCGGGAAGACCTGAAGAAGGCCACCGCAGAAGCCAAGGATGCCCGCTCTGCAATGCGGGCTATGAAGGAGGAGCTGTGCCAGGCCAGAGAGATCATGGCTGGCAAGCCTTTTCTACTGCGTCGCCGATTTATGGATGGAAAGTATGCTCAATTTGAGCGGCTGTGGAGTCCGGAGGATCCGTATATGGACTTAGCTGCAAGTGCGGCTGATGCCGTTGAGCACTTCCGGAGCCAGAATGATCATAAGACGGAAGAGCTATATTGGTCTCAATTCCACAGTCCGGATCACCCACTTCCATTGACAGACCGGTTGGCCGAATGGGCCGAGCTAAATAGATTGTCCGGACTTGCCATGACTGACATCGTGGCCCATGTCTGGCCAGAGAGGTCCAAGGCGATGAGCTACTTTGGTTTATTACAGCAATTCCTTGGAGCGGTGTCGCGTATAAAGGAGATGAAGCGGTCGGCCTGTATAGAGGGCGCGCGGATGGCTCTTGCCCGTGTAAAGGCCTATTGTCCAGAGATGGACGCCACCGCTGTTGCTGCCCAGGGTTCGGATGAAAACCGGCTCCCTGCCGAGCACTATTTCGGGGAAGTTATGCGTGGTGCTCATGTAATAGAGTCGCAGTGCTCGAAGAATGTAACGTTCAAATGAACACATTGGCTTATAAATTGATGATTATGTTATAACTGCTTTTTATACTTGTGCGTCCAAGTAGTAGAACTTCTCCTTTTCGGCCGTTTACGTATACGTGTGTATAACCTAAAAGATGCAGTCTTCGGCTTCAGCCCCCACGCACAAGGTGCTGGGGTGTTCGCAAAAATAGCGCGTTTTTACACTTAATCCGACGTCTCGGTCCTATTATAAGGAGGTGGTAGCGTTGCAAACGAGTCAATCCGGACTATAATGCTTTATCACTTTCACTTAGCCAGTGGAGCTCGAGGGTGGGGCTACGATATAGCCCCTGGTGGCATCGCCCTTCTCCGAAGTTGGAGTGCGTGTGCCTGACCGGGAAACGGCCCTTCATCAAAGCGGGGAATTCTAAACATTCCGATAGTCGATCGAGGGCTGACCAGTCTCTCGCTGCATCATGACAGTCAGTTTTCGGCTTTCTCTACTGAGGTGCTCGCCCAGCCGAACTGGGGCACAATCGCAGTAGTTCTCCTAGTGCCGCGTTAGCCGATGATACGGAACGTAAGGCAGCAAAACATAGGAGCCGGGCAAACCCAACATTTGACCAAAGACATGATTCGGAGCTGATGCATATAATGCCTAACTCGAGACGCCGAACACTCCCTAAGGTGTTCGGTCTTTATAATAATGGGCAGTACGATGCTCTAAGCCCCTAGTGTCCAGGTACGGGCATGGTCTTCTGACGCGGCCGATGCCAAAGCGTCAGGCTCCGCTTTGGCTATAGGAAGAAACCAAGGGAGAATAACAATGAAAGACAGTGAAAAAGGTCTATGCAGGGTCTCAATCTGAAAAGAATCCTCACAACGGGTCCCTACTGCACGTCTGCGCCTGTGTCCCCGTTGCGCCATTATCCTGGACGGGTATGCACGTTGTTCATCTGTAAAAAGAGAGGAACGTTAGTTTTAAAAACAAATTGTGCGAAAAATATTAGAAATATAAATAATTAAAGCGGGGTTCGTATAAACCCGCGGTGATTTGTGCGCGCAGCCCCTTCTAAAGGGGTATGCGGCTAGGGAGCCCCTAGCCCACTGACGCCGGATTCGTCTATCCAAGTCCGGGGTCTTTAAGTGACCCTCGCACTAAAATTACGCCACGCGGTCCGGGCATCTTGAGTGTAAGAGATGCATAATGCGGTATGGCGTTGAAGCGGACAAAAGCCTGTCATCCCAAGAGTGCTTGATATTCACTTTCGAACGGGACGATATGAAAAATTAATTTTTCGCGTCGAGAATTGTTCGGCGATCCAAATATGACTTCTATTAATATGGAGCCTGTGCACTTGGTGTAATGGCCTGGCGTCACTCCTTTGAAGGAAGTGCGGCTGTGTCGAATTTTGGTAGGGTCTATCCCCATCCTCCGGATTGTGTTTGAATATAGCAGGTTTAAGTCACTGCCTCCGTCCATTAGGACGTTAGTAAATTGCAATCCGTCTATTATGGGATTCAATACCAGGGGAGTCCGTCCCGCATTTCGAATGCTTCTGGAATAGTCCGGGTGGTCGAAAGTGATTGGTTTTGATATCCAATCTCTACGGTCTGCTGGGTTGGACCGTGCGAAGCTCTTTTTGGAAAGTGCCGCACTATTTTTCCGTATTATCACATGAAGTGAGTTTACTGTTTTGACCCCTTGTGGGAAAGTCTTTTGTTTTCCGGTGCTCTGCTGGTGGGGTTTATCTTCTTCGCTTGACGCGTCGAGCCCCTTGTGTTTGGCGTTTGGTCGGCCGGACTGTTTAAAAACCCAACAATCCCTGTGGGTGTGATTTGCAGGCCTTCCGGGGGTACTGTGGATTTGACATATCCGACCCTAAATTTTGTTTAAGTTGGACAATTCGTCACTGTCATCCTTAAGAGGTTGTGTTTTATTATTGGGCCGCGAGCTTTTGAATTCGGCGTTGACTGCCGCGCTCTTTGGGCTTTTCTCTTTATTCCGGCGCTGTTCTTTTCTGTGCCGCGATTTTCCGTTTCCATCTCTTATCTCTGATGTACTTGGGTCGCTGGTGCTGCATCGTGCTAACCAGCTATCCTCGCCCGCACAGAAGCAGGTCATGAGGCTTGTCAGTGCGGATATTGTCCTCGGTTTCTCTTGACCGAGGTGCCTGGCGAGCCATTCGTCTCGGACATTGTGCTTGAAAGCTGCTAAGGCTTCGGCGTCCGGACAGTCGACTATTTGGTTCTTTTTGGTGAGGAACCTGTTCCAGAATTTCCGCGCTGACTCTCCGGGCTGTTGAGTTATATGAATTAGGTCATCTGCATCCGGAGGGCGGACATAAGTCCCTTGAAAGTTTGCTCTAAACGCATCCTCGAGCTCTTCCCAACTTCCAACAGTATTTTCTGGGAGGCTTTTAAGCCAATGACGAGCTGGCCCTTTGAGCTTGAGGGGTAGGTATTTTATGGCGTGGAGATCATCTCCTCTGGCCATATGTATATGTAGTATATAATCTTCTATCCAGACTCCAGGGTCTGTTGTCCCATCGTATGCTTCTATGTTTATGGGTTTAAATCCTGCTGGGAATTCATAGTCCAGCACCTCATCAGTGAAACATAGTGGGTGTGCGGCGCCCCTGTATTTGTGTGTGCCGCTATCATCGGACATTTGACGTGTTGTCTTGCTTCCTGGGGCCTTCTCCTTAGGCCCGTAGATGGATCTGGCTGGGCCATCTATCCTTCCAAGTTCGTTGGTTGGTTTATGTGGGGCGCCGCTATCAGAATTTGTCCTATCATCTAGCCGTCTATCCGGCCAGGCAGCCTCTTTATTTTTTGACGGTGGGGGCTCTATGGCCTCTTCGTCGAATTCTGGTAGCAGCTTGCGCTTCGGGTAGCTCTTTGGTTGGTGGCCATTGCCGTACTTATCTGCGGTTTTGAGCATTGTGCTCCATCTCATTCTGAGTGTATTTTCCGCTGTTTTGAGCCTCCGTTTTTCCTTCTTCAGACTTTTTGCTGTGGCGATAAGCCTGCGCTTGAAGCGCTCTTGTTTGACGGGATCCTCGGGTACGATGAATTCGTCATCGTTGAGGCTTGCTTCGTCATCGGAGGGAGGTATGTAATTATGATCCTCAACCTCTTCATCTGCCGCCCCCTCATGAGGGCTTGCTTCTGCATCCTCCTGCGCTGAATCTTGCTGGAGGGGATTGTCTTCAGCATTCTCTGGAGTATTATTGTCTCCTGTGCCGGAATTTCCGTTTTTGCTGTGGCGAGATTTAGAGCGGCGCCGCTGACGCCGGCGCTTGGGCTGTTTCTTTAAGGAAGCTGCCTCCGTTGTTCCTTCGCCGTCCCCATCTTTTGGGGTATCCACCATGTATACGTCGTATGACGAGGTGTCCTTCCAGTGCCCTGTCGGCGCTGGTTCATGTTCGTCTCCGGCATCGTCGTCCATAGCGTCGATGTCTTTGGAGTCGTAGTCCAGCATGTCGGTTAGATCGGCGACAGTGGCTACAAAGTGGGTGGTGGGTGGGCTCTGAATTTCTTCGTCGTCCGCATCCCAACCATCCTGGCCATAATCTGGCCGGGACTCTCCCGATAACGAGAGATGCTTTAGTGAATTTAAGATATCGCCGAAAGGCGAGCATTGAAAGATGTCTGCGGTGGTGAATTCCATAATCGGCGCCCAATCTGGATCGATTGGTAGGGGCGCGGGAGGTTCGGGGTCCGGCGAGGAGTTCGGCGCCTCGGAATCACGAGTTTCACAGGGGACAAGATTGGTGTTCGGCTCCATCGCCGTGGATGTTGAAGCCCCCGGGGCGGCGTCTATCCACCAGCCCTCGATCTGGGCGATCGGCTCCGGGCTAATGGCCGGAGCGGATTTGTGTGCGGCCACCAAAGCACTGTTCGGCAGCAGAGCTAGATCATGCCCATCGTCACAGTGCGGCGCGCTTGGCTGTGGCTCAAGTCCATCGAGGATCAAATCTCCTCGGACATCGACCGTGAAGTTTAAGCTTCCAAATCTGACCTGACGGCCAGGGGCGTAGCTTTCGATCTGCTCCAGATGGCCAAGTGAATTGGCCCGCAGTGCGAAGCCGCCGAATACGAAGATCTGTCCGGGGAGGAAAGTCTCACCCAGGACAGCGTTGCAGGTTGAAGATGCCATCAAGCCTATCGGTGACGACACAGAGGAACTCTCAATGAAAGCACCAATGTCGGTGTCAAAACCGGCGGATCTCGGGTAGGGGGTCCCGAACTGTGCGTCTAGGCGGATGGTAACAGGAGACAAGGGACACGATGTTTTTTACCCAGGTTCGGGCCCTCTCGATGGAGGTAAAACCCTACTCCTGCTTGATTAATATTGATGATATGGGTAGTACAAGAGTAGATCTACCACGAGATCAAGGAGGCTAAACCCTAGAAGCTAGCCTATGGTATGATTGTATGTTGTGTATGTTGTCCTACGGACTAAAGCCATCCGGTTTATATAGATACCGGAGAGGGCTAGGGTTACACAGAGTCGGTTACAATGGTAGGAGATCTACATATCCGTATCGCCAAGCTTGCCTTCCACGCCAAGTAAAGTACCTTCCGGACACGAGCCGGAGTCTTCAATCTTGTATCTTCGTAGTCTTGGAGTCTGGCGGACATTGATAGTCCGGCTGTCCGAACACCCCCTAGTCCAGGACTCCCTCCGGAGGCAACCCAATGAATAAAATAATTTTTCCTCTTTTTCTTTCTATTTTTGTGTGTTCACACAATTATGCCTCTGTTATGATTTTGTTTTTATGTTTTAATTAGTGTTTGTGCCAAGTAAAGACTTTGGGATGATTTGGGTGATAGTTGATTTGAACCTGTTGGAAAACAGAAACTTTTGTGTCCAGTAACTAAATTTTTAAATTCACTAGAGCGTTATAAAATTCTGAATTTTTTATACATGATTGACATACAAGTTTCCCATGTTGTCCTAACTTTTCAGAATTTTTGATTTATAGAAGTATGACTATAGTTCGGACCATGCGAAAAAGTTAACATCCTAATCCACATACCATGTGTTGCTTGAGAGCGGTTAGGTTCCGGCTCCCCTGGACATGAGCCGGGCCTGGCATTTTGGCGTGATCATTTTCCTTCTCCACGGGTTGCACCTGCCATGCCGGGTCACACCACATGTGAACCAGGGCCTCCCAACAATCGGCCTTCATCTAGGGTTCCCTCACCTAGTCAGACAAAACCAAATCATTGAGGAACAAGAGGCGGATGAATCAAAGTACGAGCAACCGATGTAGTCACTTACCACTGACAAGTATTCTTCTCGCGACAAGTTGGTCTGGCAAGTAGTCGTCCTTTTCATCTTCTCTCCCTTGTCGTCGAGTGGCCGACACCGCATCACAGCTTTGTACCGCAGCGCGTGCTTTAAGTCGGATAGTATCTTCCGGGCAGATTTCACGATGCCTTTGATCGCCTTCTGCTTCTCACCATCCACGCAAGGGAATGTTTTCTACAAGAAAGCATATGGCAGTTAATACAAGGGTTTGGATATGGAGAAATGAAGTGGTCGGGGCGAAGAAACTTACAAAAAAACTGGTGATGACCTGGGTGGCCATGGTGACATTCTTCTCGTCCACAGTATGTTGGTAATGCCCCCAGGTTAAACCTGGCAACAGCAGCTCGTTATCACCCGGCTTGGACAACCCGGGGAAGTGCTTCCTCAACAGGGAGTCGATAACATGGTTCGGCAGGCGCACCCCTTAGGCTGTGACGGGATAAATTCCCACTGACTACATGATGAAAAAGACAAGCATATGTGAGTGTCAAAGTTGTGGCATCCAAAATATGTTGCAAATGAAATGCTTTCTTACCCCTCTCCTATCGCGGAAATGATAGGACAGGTGCCAGTAGGCGTTGGTTCCGGGACCTTCCCCAGACCACGCCCGGATTTCTTCCTCTTGGAAGTGTTGCTCGAGGTAGACCCTGAGCCGTCTGAGGCCTCCATGTTGCCCGACTCGGTAGCGAGCAGATCCAGTGCATTTAAGTCTACTACGACATCGCCGTCCGATGACGACTCATCATTGGTAGTGGGCTGATGGGAGGCAAATGACTCAGCCATGCCGGGGTTGCTGACGTGGGTCGCCATAGCACTCGAGACTCTCCGGTACTTACTACAGTTATCCTCAGAATCTGAAACAAAATAAAATGTATTAGTAACTAAAATGAAGGGGAATCTGAAAATAAAATAAAATACAATTATAAATAAGAGATAATAGCCAAAATACCACTAGTGAAAACCGAACGTGCCAATATACCACTAGTGAAATCCAACTTGCCAATATACCGCTACTTTCGGTTTTCTCTAGCAAAAATTGCACTAATGACTAGCTGAGACTAATATCATCTGAAAAAGAAATGTATGCCCTTAACTCTTTACATGCCAAGCTTACATTTCAGGAACAAAACATCAACTACAATGATGAGAGCTAGTACTAACAAAAAGGAAATGCTATGTCATCAACAAGCATGAGCTAAGATACTGCTTTGTTCATCATCCTAGACTTGGAAATTCATAGGAATGGTGCACAAATACAAAATAAAATTGACCTACTTTCGTTTATATCCTATCTAGAAGCACCACAATAATTTCAACTCCAATCAATGTTTTTACTCACTTTTGTGCTTTCATATCATATCTTATTTATGATAAATATTTTTTCTAGCCATCAATATAGACTCCTAAGCAAAATATTGGTTCCTAAGCAAAATATTGGTTCCATTGCTAATTTAAATTATTCTAATGTCTAGTTGAATAGCAGCAGCTCACACAAATGAAATTTTTAATAGTATAACTAATCAGAAGTTACTTAATTGAAATTTAACCTAAGCAAAATTGACCTACTCTAAACTTAACCTAAGCAAAATTGACCTACTCTAAAATTAACCTAAGCAAAATCACCTAAGAAAAAATAGTAAACCTAACCAGAGGGAGAAGGAGAGGGAGCCAGAGAGGAGAGGGAACCAGAGGCGGGAGGGAGCCGAAGGGGAGAGGGATGGGGTTGAGAGGCGTGGGGTGGTGGGGTCAGTGGGGTGGGAGGTGATAACCCACAAGTATACGAGATGAGAACAGTTTTCGAGGGTAGAGTATTCAACCCAAGTTTATTGATTCGACACAAGGGGAGCCAAAGAATATTCTCAAGTATTAGCAGCTTAGTTGTCAATTCAACCACACCTGAAAGACTTAATATCTGCAGCAAAGTATTTAGTAGCAAAGTAGTATGGAAGTAACGGCAACGGTGGCAAAAGTAACGGTAGCAGTTTTGTAGTAATCGTAACAGTGGCAACATAACTAAGCAAAGATCAATATGAAACGAGCTCGTAGGCAAGGGATCAATGATGGGTAATTATGTCGGATGGCATTCATCATGCAATAGTTATAACATAGGGTGATACAGAACTAACTCCAATTCATCAATATAATGTAGGCATGTATTCCGAATACAGTCATATGTGCTTATGGAAAAGAACTTGCATGACATCTTTTGTCCTACCCCCAGTGGTAGCGGGATCCTATTGGAAACTAAGGGATATTAAGGCCTCCTTTTAATAGAGTACCAGACCAAAGTATTAGCACTTAGTGAATACATGAACTACTCAAACTACGGTCATCACCGGGAAGTGTCCTGACTATTGTCACTCCGAGGTTGCCGAATCATAACATGTAGTAGTTGACTATAACTTGCAAGATAGGATCAAGAACACTCATATATTTATGAAAATATAATAGGTTCAGATTTGAAATCATGACACTCGGGCCCTAGTGACAAGCATTAAGCATGGCAAATTCATAGCAACATCTATCTTAGAACATAATGGATACTAGGGATCGAACCCTAACAAAACTATCTCAATTACATGGTAAATCTCATTCAACCCATCACCATCCAGCAAGCCTACGATGGTATTACTCATGCACGGCAGTGAGCATCACGAAATTGGTGATGGAGGATGGTTGATGATGACGATGGCGACGGATTCCCCTCTCCGGAGCCCCGAATGGACTGCAGATCTGCCCTCCCAAGGAAGAACAGGGCTTGGCGGCAGCTTTGTATCGTAAAATGTGATGAATCCTTCTCTCTGGTTTTTGCTCCTCGAACGTGAATATATGGAGTTGGAGTTGAGGTCGGTGGAGGTCTAGGGGCTCACAAGACAGGGGGGCGCGCCCAGGGGGTAGGGCGGGCCCCACCCTTGTGGCTAGGTTGTGGGACCCCTTGGTTGATTCTTTTGCCAATCTTTTTATTCCAAAAGTTATCTCCGTGAAGTTGCAGGTCATTCCGAGAACTTTTATTTCTGCACAAAAATAACACCATGGCAGTTCTGCTAAAAATAGTGTCAGTCCGGGTTAGCTCCATTCAAACCATGGAAATTAGAGTCCAAAGCAAGGGCAAAAGAGTTTGGAAAAGTAGATACGATGGAGACGTATCATGAGGTGAGAGGGGGTGGGTGGGAGGGGAGAGGAGTACCTGAGTGCATGACGAGCTACCGTGCCGCCGGTGACTCTCTGCTGCGGCCGCAGTCGTTGCACCGCAAAGAAGAACCGCCACGCCCAGAGCCGGCCATGCAGAACCAGTGGCGGTGGCAGTGGCAGTTGGTGGGCGTGGCGGTGGTGGTGGCAGTGGCGATTCTGGCGGCGGGGTAGAGAAGAAGGTGAAGAGAGTAAAGTGAGAGAATAGAAAGAAAGGGGATCGACTAAGAACTAGGTTTAGGTGCTTTACCGAGAGGGGCTCTCGGAAAAGGTGGGCATTACCGAGAGCCAAGAATCGACCCTCGGTAACCACTGCTCTAATTCTTTATTTTCCTTCTATTAGTGATTTTGTTTGGCACTCTCTTTTTGTATATGATATTTAATATGTTTTTATGACTAAAGTTTGAAAATGCCATGACTTTTGGTGAACTTTTTCTATAAAAAGGACTTTTGAGAACTTATATATATGTGTGTGAGTGTTTTGGGCTAGATTTTTTCAAAACTCAACTTTAAAGACTTTAAGTAAAAAACATGAGAATGGTGACCTACCGTAGCACGAAGAAGCAGTTGTTCACCGTGGTCTATCCCCTCTCGGTGCCGGTCAAATCCCTAGACCGCCGGGGCCACCGGATGGGTGCTCGGTCTGTAGAACCGAAAACAAGACGGTAACTATAATGTGGTAAGGTGGTTTGCCAAGCATGGAAGAAAACAACAAAAAAAGTATAAGACATATTATCGAAAATGCAATGCACACAAAGGGAGAAGAGACAAGTTCTAGGTTTAGGTGCATTGCCGAGAGGTAGTCTCGGTAAAGGTGTGCATTACCGAGAGACGAGAATTGACCCTCGGTAACCACTGCTCTAATTCTTTATTTTCCGTCTGTTAGTGTTTTTGTTTGGAACTCTCTTCTTGTATCTGATATTTCATATGTTTTTATGGCTAAAGTTTGAAAATGCCATGACTTTTGATGAACTTTTTCCATAAAAAGGACTTTCGATGACTTATATATATATATATATATATATATATATATATATATATGTTTTGGGCTAGATTTGTTCAAAACTTAACTTTGAAGACTGTAAAGTAAAAAACATAAGAATGGTGAATTGCCATAACACGAAGAAGCAGTTGTTCACCGTGGGCTACCCCCTCTTGGTGCCGGTCAACGCCATAGACCTCCGGGGCCTCCGGATGGGTCCTCGCTCTGGAAACCTCCCGAGGGTGGGAGGGGGGACTAAACCTGCATGCGCAAGGCCCATGCATATGCATGCAAATGGGTGGTGTGTTGTTGGAATAACCAACACACGTCCTTGACGTGACAGATGCCATCACAAACCACATAGACGGGTGGGAACACCGAGGACCAGTGGCGTTTGTCCGCGAGACCGAGTCTTCGGTGGGCGATCCTGTGATAGAATGGGCTTAGACTTTGTCTATCATCTCGCGACGACCTGCCGTAACACGAAGAAGAAGTTGTTCATCGTGGCCTACCCCATCTCGGTGTCGGTCAATGCCCTAGACTGTCGTGGCCACTGGATGGGTCCTCGCTCTGGAAACCATCCAATGGGGGGAGGGGGAACCACAGCTGCATGCGCAAGGCCCATGCATATGCATGCAAATGGGTGGTGTGTTGTTGGAATAACCTACACACATCCTTGATGTGACACATGCCTCATGAACCACACAGACAGGCCAGAACGTCGAGGACCAGCTGCATTCGTCCTTGAGACCGAGTATTTGGTTGGCGATCCTGTGACAGAACATGCTTAGACTTGGTCTGTCATCTCGCGATGACCTGCCGTAACAGGAGGAAGCAGTTGTTGACCGCGGCCTACCCCCTCCGGTGCCTGTCAACACCCTAGACCGTCGGGGCCACCGGATGGGTGCTCGGTCTGTAGAACCAAAAACAAGACGGTAACTATAATGTGGTAAGGTGGTTTGCCAAGCATGGAAGAAAACAACAAAAAAAGTATAACACATATTATCAAGAATGCACACAAAGGGAGAAGAGACAAGTTCTAGTTTTAGGTGTGTTGCCGAGAGGTACTCTCGGTAAAGGTGCACATTACCGAGAGCAGAGAATCGACCCCTCCGTAACCACTGGTCTAATTCTTTATTTTTCTTCTTTAAGTGTTTTTGTTTGACACTCTCTTTTTGTATCTGATATTTCATATGTTTTTATGACTAAAGTTTGAAAATGCCATGATTGTTGATGAACTTCTTTTATAAAAAGGACTTTTGATGACATATATATAGGGTGTAGGAAAATGTATCCTACTACCGGGTGTAGTTACACCCATTTCTTATATACTACCATGTGGTAGTATATAATCTACTTTATTATTTTTAGTATGTTTATATACTATATCTTTGATACTCCAAAGTGAATTATATGGAAAAATTGCAAGTGAGCACATAGTTTTATTGTATTTATGAAATACGTACATATTTGTACGCAAAATGGAGTATGCATAAAATATGGTACATACTACCAAAAAAGTAATATGTATACTACCTAAACATTCTTGTATACCACATACTACGGTACATACTCTTCGATGTGATAGATACTACCTAGAACGTATGAAACAAAAGTGGGTGTAACTACACCCGGTAGTAGGAAAGATTTGTCATATATAGCCGGTCTATTCTGCTAATATTAGCAGAATAACTATTCTGATAACAGTTCCGCACTGCATGCTCAACACAAGTGCACGTTATTGTTTGAAACAAGTGTGCTGCAGTACTCACGCGAGTGAACTTCCTGTTGCAAAAAAACTGCACGCTATGTTTTTTCGGTACTGTTTTCGCTCTAGTTTTTTAACCGTTTATCGGAATGACGCATATAATATACCGTTTAAAAGCTATGGATTAGGCGCAACTTCACCATGTTGAACACTTTCCGAGAATTCTCAAGATTTAAGAGCAGTTTTGAAAATGGTGCGTCCCATAACGAGTGGCAGCGAGCGGTTTTTAGCGGGGTTTTTTTTTCAAAACCGCTCGCCGGAATGAAGCAAATAATACACCGTTGGATAGATATAATCGAGACGCATCTTTTTCATATCTATTTTATTTCTCTAATTCGTTATGGTTTAAGAGCAGTTTTAAATTTACTAAATCGCGAAATTCTGTTTTTCAAATTTTCGGTACTGTTTTTGCTCCAGTTTTTTAACCGTTTGTTGAAACGAGGCGTGTAATATACCGTTGAAAAGCTATGGACGAGGCGCAACTTTCATATGTTGAAATGTTTTTGAGTTTCCTTACGGTTTTAAGTTAATTTTGAAAATCGTGCGGCGGACGACGAGTGGCAGCGGCAGTTTTTCACGAAATTTTTACAAACCGCTTGCCGGAGATATTCAAATGATACGACGTTGGAAAGATATCAACAAGGTGCAACTTTTTCATGTAGAACAGTCTCTCTAATTATTTACGGTTTAAGAGGAATTTCAAAATTACCGAAATGCTCACACTCTGTTTTTCGCAACACCCAACTCGATGTGGGTACTTCATCCGACTGAAAATCACACTGCATCAGATGAAAAAACGCACTACATCAGACGGGTAAGAGAACTGCATGGTTTGTTTTATTCAAATGTAGTTTTTTCAAGGACGAGAAAATAGAGTGCACTTCACATACGGTGTAAATGAACCACAACACTATCAAGAAATGAACCACATTACTTTTTTTTCCGCTTCCGTAACCATGTTTTTGCACTTACGGGATGAACAACATCATATGGCCGACCGCGCTGCTTCAGAATGAAAACTGCACTGCATCGGACGGGCAAGCGAGCTGCATAATTTCTTTTGTCAGAAGTAATTTTTCTCAAACGAGTTTTTGTTATCTTTTTTTCAACATTTTTTATGAACGAGAGTGGACCGCAAAGACAAGGACAAGTGAACCACGACATATATCAAAGTGAACTGAATTACTTTCTTTTGTTTTGCTATTTTTTTTCACACTTCCATGAAGTGCGTAAGTGAACAGTATCACTCTCAAAAATGAACCACATCGAGGACCAAATGCACTTCAAGTGTTTGATGATAGTCGACTGATTTTTTGAGACACATAAACAAATTGCACTTCATACATAAGGCTATTGAGCTACCACACAAATCGCACGCACTGTATTAGCAAAATCTGAAACAAAAATAGCTCCAAAATGAAATTATATCCCTGGAGAAGTGCGCATTGAATAGAGGAGTTGGTGCAAATTGAATAAAACTGCACATTTGAACCCCACTGCAGCTGGATGCACATGGCAAACTGCACGGCAAGGATGCACACGACAAACTGCACGGCATCACCACCCGTACTGCATGCCGTGGGTGGTTGGGGCCTCAGAGAAATATGAGGAATGGGGTCGCTAGAAAAGGGAGAGTGGAAGAGCAGCGGAAGTTCGGTGAACAATGCTGAAGGCGTCAACGTAGGAGATGTCGAACCTGCAGCCACCCCGATGCTGCACGTGAGGGTGCCCGCACGACGGGGCAGGGGCGAGCTGCATGCCGAGTCGAGCTGCACTGCTTGCCATAGTCGCCGTCACTATATGATGTATAGTTCAGAGAAAGGTAGAAGGGAGTCCGATGGGGAAGCCGGGTGCGCGGCGCCGACAGTGGCGGCCCGGAACCACCCGCGGTGTAGAGCGGAGGTGTTGGCAGCGAGGGTCTGGATCCGAGGTAGCTAGTCCGCGGCGGAGGAGGATGGCACCCAGGCCTCGCCGGAGAGGAGTAAGAGAGCCGACTGCTCTCCTCCCTCGACTTGGTCGATGGGAGATTGGGAGGATGGGGAGGTGGGGCGCTGACGCGGTTCCATGGCGGCAGCCACGCACCTGACTTGGGGTAGTGACCGAGAAAGTCAGGGGAAAACGAGGGAGCTCGGGGGAGGAGATTCCACGACGGGGAGCTTGCGGCAGGGTGTGGTGGAGGGACGGATCCCGTGGCCCCGGGCCAGATCTGCGCCGGCAGTCGCGCGGGCACGCCTAGATCGGCGCCGGGGCGGTGGGCAGGCGCGGTAGGAAGATGGAGGGGTGATACGTCTCCAACGTATCTATAATTTTTGATTGTTCCATGCTATTATATTACCCCTTTTGGATGTTTATGGGATTTATTTTACACATTTATATCATTTTTGGGACTAACCTACTAACCGGAGGCCCAACCCGTATTGCTGGCTTTTTGCCTATTTTAGTATTTCGAAGAAAAGGAATATCAAACAGAGTCCAAACGGAATGAAACCTTCGGGAGCGTGATTTTTGCAACGAGCGTGATCCAGAGGACTTGGAGTGCAAGTCAAGAAGCAGCCGAGGCCTCCACGAGATAGAAAAAAAAGCCCAAAAGAAAAAAAAGAAAACGAAAAAAAGAAAAAAAGAAAAAAGAAAAAAAAGGAAATAAATAAAAAGGGCAATGTTACTATCTCTTTTTCCACACTTCTGCTTGAAAGTAGCACCTTGTTCTTCATGTAGTGGGTCTCATATATTGTGCTTCAAAGTAGCACCATGTTTTTCATATAGTGAGTCTCATAAGTTGTCTTTTTCATACTAGTGGTAATTTTTCATTATAGAACTTGGCTTGTATATTCCTACGATGGGCTTCCTCAAATGCCCTAGGTCTTCATGAGCAAGCAAGTTGGATGCACACCCACTAGTTTTCTTTTGTTGAGCATTCATTTATAGCTCTAGTGCATCCGTTGCATGGCAATCCCTACTCCTCATGTTGACATCAATTGATGGGCATCTCCATAGCCCGTTGATTATCCTCGTCAATGTGAGACTTTCTCCTTTTTTGTCTTCTCCACACAATCCCCATCATCATATTCTATTCCACCCATAGTGCTATATCCATGGCTCACGCTCATGTATTGCGTGAAGATTGAAAAAGTTTGAGATTATTTAAGTATGAAACAATTGCTTGGCTTGTCATCGGGGGTATAGAAGTTGGGAACATCTTTGTGTGACGAAAATGAAGCATAGCCTAACTATATGATTTTGTAGGGATGAACTTTCTTTTGCCATATTATTTTGAGAAGACATGATTACTTTGATTAGTATGCTTGAAGTGTTACTATTTCTTTTATCAATATGAACTTTTATTCTGAATCATTTGGATCTAAACATTCATGCCACAATAAAGAAAATTACATTAAGAATTATGCTAGGTAGCATTCCACATCAAAAATTCCCTTTTTATCATTTACCTACTCGAGGACGAGCAGGAATTAAGCTTGGGGATGCTTGATACATCTCCAACGTACCTATAATTTTTGATTGTTCCATGCTATTATATTACCCCTTTTGGATGTTTATGGGCTTTATTTTACACATTTATATCATTTTTGGGACTAACCTACTAACCGGAGGCCCAGCCCGTATTGCTGTTCTTTTTGCCTATTTCAGTATTTCGAGGAAAAGGAATATCAAACGGAGTCCAAACGGAATGAAACCTTCGGGAGCGTAGTTTTGGGACGAACGTGATCCAGAGGACTTGGAGTGCAAGTCAAGAAGCAGCCGAGGCCTCCACAAGATAGGAGGGTGCCCCCCCTATAGGGCGCGCTCCCCCTGTCTCGTGGGCCCCTCGGGCATCCACCGACGTACTTCTTCCTCCTATATAAGCCTATGTACCCCGAAAACATCCAGGGAGCCAACGAAACATAGTTTCCACCACCGTAACCTTTTGTATCCGTGAGATCTCATCTTGGAGCCTTCGCCGACACTCTGCCGGAGGGGAAATCGGCCATGGACGGCTTCTACATCAACATCCTTGCCCCTCCGATGAGTTGTGAGTAGTTTACCACATACCTACAGGTCCATAGGTATTAGCTAGATGGCTTCTTCTCTCTTTTTGGATCTCAATACAATGTTCTCCCCCTCTCTTGTGGAGATCTATTCGATGTAAACTCTTTTTGCGGTGTGTTTGTCGAGATCCGATGAATTGTGGGTTTATGATCAAGTTTATCTATGAATAATATTTGAATCTTCTCTGAATTCTTTTATGTATGATTGAGTTATCTTTGCAAGTCTCTTCGAATTATCAGTTTGGTTTGGCCTACTAGATTGATCTTTCCTGCCATGGGAGAAGTGCTTAGCTTTGGGTTCAATCTTGCGGTGTCCTTTTACAATGACAACAGGGGCAGCAAGGCACGTATTGTATTGTTGCCGTCGAGGATAACAGGATGGGGTTTATATCATATTGCTTGAGTTTATCCCTCTACATCATGTCATCTTGCTTAAGGTGTTACTCTGTTCTTATGAACTTAATACTCTAGATGCAGGCAGGAGTCGGTCGATGTGTGGAGTAATAGTAGTAGATGCAGGAAGGAGTCGGTCTACTTGTTGCGGACGTGATGCCTATATACATGATCATGCCTAGATAATCTCATAATTATTCGCTTTTCTATCAATTGCTCGACAGTAATTTGTTCAACCACCGTAATACTTATGTTCTCTTAAGAGAAGCCACTAGTGAAACCTATGGCCCCCGGGTCTATCTCTTATCATATTTGCTTCCAATCTACTTTTATTTGCATCTTTACTTTTTGCATCTATATTATAAAATACCAAAAATATATTTATCTTATCATACTATCTTTATTAGATCTCACTTTTGCAAGTGGATGTGAAGGGATTGACAACCCCTTTATTGTGTTGGTTGCGAGTTCTTTGTTTATTTGTGTTGGTGCTTCGGACTTTTGAGGAGCCTCCTACTGATTGATACCTTGGTTCTCAAAAACTAAGGGAAATACTTATGCTACTATTGCAGTATCACCCTTTCCTCTTCAAGGAAAACCAACGCAAGCTCAAGACGTAGCAAGAAGGATTTCTGGCGCCGTTGCCGGGGAGGTCTTCGCTCAAGTCAAGACATACCAAGTACCCATCACAAACTTATCTCCCTCGCATTTACATTATTTGCCATTTGCCTCTCGTTTTCCTCTCCCCCACTTCACCCCTGCCGTTTTATTCGCCCTCTCTTTCCCAAACTCCTCCTCTCTCTTTTGCTTGCCCTTTCGTTTGGTAGTTTGGTTGGATTAGATTCTTATTTATTTCTAAACAGTGAACCTAAGATCTATGGATCCTCATCCGCTTGCTAATCTTTTTAAAAGATCCAATTATGATGAACCAATTGCTAGTGAGTTTTGTGCACTAGATTATCTTTATGTTGTTTTGCTTGAAATCAGTGAATTTGAAAATTGTGATGAAATACTTTATGAAGTGATTCACAATAGATCTTTGAATAAAAATCATGATTGCAATGATTTTACTATAAATTCTCTTAATGTCAGTTATGCTAATAATATGCAAAACCCTAAGCTTGGGGATGCTAGTTTTGCTATGTCTACTACTTGTTGCAATGATCATGATTGGAGTGATTCTTCTTATGATTTTGAAAATTTATTTAAGCCCCATGATGAATATGAGATTGATAATATTGTTTGCAATAATATTGAAAGTGGGTTTGGAAGTGTGTCAACTTTAGATCCCACATATTTGGAGAATGTTCAATCTTATGATATTTTTGATAAAAGTGGGTTTGGAGAGGTCATGACTTTAGTTAATGATAATCCCACTATTTTGGAAGAGTGTCAACTTTACATGCATGTGGATCGTTTTGAGAATATGTTATGTGATAGCTATTTTGTTGAATTTGCTTATGGTCCTACATGTAATTATTATTAGAAAGGAAATTATGGTTGTACAAGTTTTCATGTTACTAAATTACCTCTCTTCATGTTGAGATTGCTATCATCTCTTTGTTCTTCCTTGCATATGCTAGTTTTTGCTTGCCTTGATACTTTGTTTTCTTACAAGATGCCTATGCATAGGAAGTATGTTAGACTTAAGTGTGTTTGTCACATGTTTTATGATGCTCTCTTTGTGCTTCAATTCTTGTCTTTCATGTGAGCTTCATTGAAATCTCAATGCCTAGCTAAAAAGGCTTTAAAGAAAAGCGCTTGTTGGGAGACAGCCCAATATTTTTCCTTGCTGTTATTTATTAAATATTGCATCTACCTTCTGTTTAGATGTGTTTTTATCTTTTAATTAGTGTTTGTGCCAAGTAGAACCTATAGGATAACCTATGATGATAGTGGATTTGATTCTGCTGAAAAACAGAAACTTTGCGCGCACTAATTTAGTTTTGTCAAATCACAGGAACGTGATTTTGCGTTGATTCTTCTTGCTGCTCATCAATAAATAAATTGTCCAGGACTTCCTATTTTGGTAGGATTTTTAGAGTTCCATAAGTTTGCGTTAGTTACAGATTGCTACAGACTGTTCTGTTTTTGACAGATTCTGTTTTTCGTGTGTTGTTTGCTTATTTTGATGTATCTACGGCTAGTAAAATAGTTTATGAACCATAGAGAAGTTGGAATAAAGTAAGTTTAACACTAAAATAAATAAATAATGAGTTCAATACAGTACCTTATGTGGTGGTTTTGTTTTCTTTCACTAACGGAGCTTATAAGGTTTCCTGTTGAGTTTTGTGTTGTGAAGTTTTCAAGTTTTGGGTAAAGATTTTATGGACTACGGAATAAGGAGTGGAAAGAGCCTAAGATTGGGGATGCCCATGGCACCACAAGATATTCAAGGATATCCAAAAGCCTAAGCTTGGGGATGCCCCGGGAAGGCATCCCCTCTTTCGTCTTCGTTCATTGGTAACTTTACTTGGAGCTATATTTTTATTCGCCACATGATATGTGTTTTGCTTGGAGCATCGTGTACTATATTAGTCTTTGCTTTTTAGTTTACCACAATCATTCTTGCTGTACACACCTTTTGGGAGAAGCCTATTTGATTAGAATTTGCTAGAATACTCTATGTGCTTCACTTATATCTTTTGAGCTTGATAGTTTTTGCTCTAGTGCTTCACTTGTATCTTTTAGAGCACAGTGGTGACTTATTTTTGTAGAAATTTCTAGTCTCTCATGCTTCACTTATATTATTTTGAGAGTCTTTTAGAAAAGCATGGTATTTTCTATGGTTATAAAATTGGTCCTAGAATGGTAGGCATCCAAGTTGGGTATAATAAAAACTATCATAGGAAGTGAATTGGATGCTATCATCAATTTGATACTTGATAACTGTTTTGAGATATGGAGGTAGTGATATTAAAGTCATGCTAGTTGGGTGATTATGAATTTAAAGAATGCTTGTTTTGAAGTTAGCAAGTCCCGTAGCATGCGCGCATGGTTAAAGTTGTGTAAAAATTTTGAAACATGAAGTGTACATGGCTTGTGCATCCTTATGAGTGGCGGTCGGGGACGAGCGATAGTCTTTTCCTACCAATCTATCCCCCTAGGAGCATGCGCATAGTGCTTGATTTTTGATGACTTCTAAATTTTTGCAATAAGTATATGAGTTATTTTTACTAATGTTGAGTCCATGGATTATACGCACTTTTACCTTTCCACCATTGCTAGCCTCTTCGGTACCGTGCATTGCCCTTTCTCACCTTGAGAGTTGGTGCAAACTTCACCGGTGCATCCAAACCCCGTGATATGATACGCTCTATCACACATAAACCTCCTTATATCTTCCTCAAAACAGCCACCATACCTACCTATTATGGCATTTCCATAGCCATTCCGAGATATATTGCCATGCAACTTTCCACCGTTCCGTTCATCATCATCATGACATACTTTACTTTTGTCATATTGCCATTGCATGATCATGTAGTTGACATCGTATTTTATGTAAAGCCACCATGCATTATTTTTCATACATGTCACTCTTGATTCATTGCACCATACCCATTCATATAGAGTCATATCTTGTTCTAGTTTCGAGTTGTAATTCATACGTTGTAATCAATAGAAGTGTGATGATCATCATTATTAGAGCATTGCCCAAAAAGAAAAAAAAGAAAGGCCAAAAGAAAATAAAAGCCCAAAAGAAAAAAAAGAAAAAAAAGAAAAAAAGAAAAAAGAAAAAAGGAAATAAATAAAAAGGGCAATGTTACTATCTCTTTTTCCACACTTGTGCTTCAAAGTAGCACCTTGTTCTTCATGTAGTGAGTCTCATATATTGTGCTTCAAAGTAGCACCATGTTTTTCATATAGTGAGTCTCATAAGTTGTCTTTTTCATACTAGTGGTATTTTTTCATTATAGAACTTGGCTTGTATATTCCTACGATGGGCTTCCTCAAATGCCCTAGGTCTTCGTGAGCAAGCAAGTTGGATGCACACCCACTAGTTTTCTTTTGTTGAGCATTCATTTATAGCTCTAGTGCATCCGTTGCATGGCAATCCCTACTCCTCATGTTGACATCAATTGATGGGCATCTCCATAGCCCGTTGATTATCCTCGTCAATGTGAGACTTTCTCCTTTTTTGTCTTCTCCACACAATCCCCATCATCATATTCTATTCCACCAATAGTGCTATATCCATGGCTCACACTCATGTATTGCGTGAAGGTTGAAAAAGTTTGAGATTATTTAAGTATGAAACAATTGCTTGGCTTGTCATCGGGGGTATAGAAGTTGGGAACATCTTTGTGTGATGAAAATGAAGCATAGCCTAACTATATGATTTTGTAGGGATGAACTTTCTTTTGCCATGTTATTTTGAGAAGACATGATTACTTTGATTAGTATGCTTGAAGTGTTACTATTTCTTTTATCAATATGAACTTTTATTTTCAATTATTTGGATCTGAACATTCATGCCACAATAAAGAAAATTACATTAAGAATTATGCTAGGTAGCATTCCACATCAAAAATTCTCTTTTTATCATTTACCTACTCGAGGACGAGCAGGAATTAAGCTTGGGGATGCTTGATACGTCTCCAATGTATCTGTAATTTTTTATTGTTCCATGCTATTATATTACCCCTTTTGGATGTTTATGGGCTTTATTTTACACATTTATATCATTTTTGGGACTAACCTATTAACCGGAGGCCCACCCCGTATTGCTGTTTTTTTGCCTATTTCAGTATTTCGAAGAAATGGAATATCAAACGGAGTCCAAAAGGAATGAAACCTTCGGGAGCGTGATTTTTGGAACGAACGTGATCCAGAGGACTTGGAGTGCAAGTCAAGAAGCAGCCGAGGCCTCCACGAGATAGGAGGGTGCCCCCCTATAGGCGTGCGCCCCCCTGTCTCGTGGGCCCCTCGGGCGTCCACCGACGTACTTCTTCCTCCTATATAAGCCTACGTACCCCGAAAACATCCAGGGAGCCAACAAAACACAATTTCCAGCACCGCAACCTTTTGTATACACGAGATCTCATCTTGGAGCCTTCGCCGGCACTCTACCGGAGGGGAAATCGACCATGGAGGGCTTCTACATCAACATCCTTGCCCCTCCGATGAGTTGTGAGTAGTTTACCACATACCTACGGGTCCATAGTTATTAGCTAGATGGCTTCTTCTCTCTTTTTGGATCTCAATACAATGTTCTCCCCCTCTCTTGTGGAGATATATTCGATGTAAACTCTTTTTGCGGTGTGTTTGTCGAGATCCGATGAATTGTGTGTTTATGATCAAGTTTATCTATGAATAATATTTGAATCTTCTCTGAATTCTTTTATGTATGATTGAGTTATCTTTGCAAGTCTCTTTGAATTATCAGTTTGGTTTGGCCTACTAGATTGATCTTTCTTGCCATGGGAGAAGTGCTTACCTTTGGGTTCAATCTTGCGGTGTCCTTTTACAGTGACAGCAGGTGCAGCAAGGCACGTATTGTATTGTTGCCATCGAGGATAATAGGATGGGGTTTATATCATATTGCTTGAGTTTATCCCTCTACATCATGTCATCTTGCTTAAGGCGTTACTCTGTTCTTATGAACTTAATACTCTAGATGCAGGCAGGAGTCGGTCGATGTGTGGAGTAATAGTAGTAGATGCAGGTAGGAGTCGGTCTACTTGTTGCGGACGTGATGCCTATATACATGATCATGCCTAGATAATCTCATAATTATTCGCTTTTCTATCAATTGCTCGACAGTAATTTGTTCACCCACCGTAATACTTATGCTATCTTGAGAGAAACCACTAGTGAAACCTATGGCCCCCGGGTCTATTCTTATCATATTTGCTTCCAATCTACTTTTATTTGCATCTTTACTTTTTGCATCTATATTATAAAATACCAAAAATATATTTATCTTATCATACTATCTTTATTAGATCTCACTTTCGCAAGTGGACGTGAAGGGATTGACAACCCCTTTATTGCGTTGGTTGCGAGTTTTTTGTTTGTTTGTGTAGGTGCTTGGGACTTTTGAGGAGCCTCCTACTGGATTGATACCTTGGTTCTCAAAAACTGAGGGAAATACTTACGCTACTATTGATGCATCACCCTTTTCTCTTCAAGGAAAACCAACGCAAGCTCAAGACGTAGCAAGGGGCCCTGCGAGCAAGGGGTGGAGGCAGCTCCCGGCAGCTCCACGCGTTGGGGAAAGAAGAAAAGGGGGGATGGAGGTGGGAGGGAGCGCCGACGAGTGGCCCGAATGTCGGAGGGAGGGGTGGGTGGCCGGGGCCAGGGTGCATCAGGACGCCGGTGTGCTGGAGGTAGGGAGAGGAGGTGATGGTGTGGTGGGACGCGGGGTGGCAGTATTTGGAGGAGGGGAAATGGGGTGCGGCAGCGAAGGGCGACGCGGGGTGCAGCGGTAGAGGTGTGGGGCGGGGCGACGGCTTGGAGGGAAGGGCGTCGGTGATCGGATGTGGCGCACTGGGAGGAAGGAGGCTGTGGTCGCTCCGGCGCGGCGTGGAAGAGGTAGGAGGGAGAAGATGGAGTGGATCGGGGGAGGGGATGGGGGTCCGTCTGCATGGTTTTTGACCGCTGGGTGCGAGTGTAGGGTTATCTACTGTGGTTCGCTTCGAGTGTGCGAGACAGTGCTATAGTTTTAGCTGAATAAGGTTTAGTGTTATGAGAATAAGACCTTACTCTGATAACAATAGCTCATATTCTGATAACACCTCTCCAACAAAACGAACTGCGTGTAGACCCACCGTCCGCCTTGTCCACCTTCTTCCCCCCACCACCACCCGGTGCCCCACCAACCCACCCTTCCAGCGCCGCACTGCCCCAATTCCCGCGGCCCCCCCACCCCCACCACCCTGGCGCGCCACCATCCCCAATCCCTCCGGCGCGCCACCACCTCCCACCCCCGCGGCGCCCAACCAACCCACCCCTCCGACGCGCCACCACCCCACCCTCGTGTACCACCTTATTCCCTCCCCGCCGGCGCCGCCGCCGACGCACCACCTTCAACCACCTTCCCTTCCTAGCCCACCTGCCCCCGCGTAGGCCAGCCACCGGATCGGCCCGTTGCCGTCCTCCCACGCGTGGCCGGTGTCGGATCCGCGCATCGCCGTTCCTGCCAACCACCGGGTCGAGGGGGTGCTGGATCCGCCCCGTCGCCGTCCTCCCGCGTCTTGCGCACGACGGATGCGCCTAGCCGTGCCGGTGAGCTTGGGGGTCGCCAGCGGCTCTTTCCTTCCTGTTCCTCCACCTCCTCCCTCCCATCCTGCTGCTTCCAGCCCGGCTTCTTCCTCTCCGACCACGGCGGAAAATCCCTCACGCTCGCACTCCTCCTCTCTGTCCATGGCCGGACGTAGGCCGGGGCATCGTCTCTGACCTCCGCCAAGATCCACAGCCACTGCGCCACCCCTCCCTTCCCCCCCTCAGGCCATGCGCCCCTCCCACGACGCCCAGTCGCTCGATCCAGGCCGCGCTAGCCCTCCCGCGGCGCGCTACCGCCGGATCCAGGCCGCGCCGACTCTCCTGCGCCCCCCTGCCGCCATCTTCAGGCCGCGGGCACCCCTTCCTTCCCTCCCCATTCGGCAACCTGCAGGACGCCCCTCCCCTGTCCCTGCAAAACTCCCTCCAGCGGGCCTCCTCTCCCTGCAAAACTCCCTCCGGCAAGGCCCAATGCATATCCATCCCGGCGGCTCACATGCAGTTCGGCCAACGATGGCATGTGGTATGGCGTGCGACAACATGCAGTTCTTGACCTTCCCCACAGTACACGAGAAGAGCCCCTGACAGTGCCAGGTGAGTCCCTCCCTCTGTTCGACTTCATCCGCCATGGAGCGGTGCCTACAACGGCCGCCCGACGTGGCTGCGTTGCCGTGCCTTGACCTCACTGTCTTTCTCACCTCTGTGTAGGCTGACGGCTGGACGAGAGGAGGTGCTATCCTTCCATGGCGCATCCATGGCGGCTCACCCCCGTGTCAACGAGATTTGTCATTTGCTTCACTGATTTTGTGTTTTTCTGAAAAAAAAATCAAAGTGCAATGTAGTCCGCTGGTATTTGCTCTTGAGATCCAGCTTGCTTATTTTTACAGGAAGAAAAGCATGCTGTTTGGTGCGAGCCTCCCTCTCGTGAAGTCCTTCGGCGCGTCCATGCAGCACGGCAAGTGAGTGTGTGTAGTCCGTGACACTTGGGTCGCTTGTGGCCGTCGTGCAATGCCCATGCTACTCCCCTTTGGGGAGCTTTGTGTTTTTTTCATGCAGTGTGGTTGTGTGAATCATGCAGTTCGTTTCTGATTTGTGCGTGCGTATGTTTTTTTGTGTGAGTTCCCGCAGTTTGAAAAAACAGATGCAATGCGGTGTGGAACAAAAATGCAGTCCACCTGCCTCCTCCCCGCAGTGCAAAATTCAATATTAACCAAAATATATATATGCAGTGCACTAAGGGAATACCAAAAAACTACATAGAGAAAAAAGAAAAAGGAAAATGCAGTGCACTCTGGTCTTATAAAAAGCCCACTATGAAGGACTTTGAAGTCCACATCATTTGGAAAAAAATGTATTTACAAAAGTTTACACTGTGTCCGTTCAAGACGCTTAAAATAATGAAAAAAGAAACTAATGCGGCTCACTTTTGAGAGTTCTTGCGGTTCACTTTTAAGAGTGTTGCATTTCTCTTCCTCGTCTAAGAAAAATTAAGTCTGACAAAAGAAACGATGAAGTGCACTTGTCCATCTGACGGAGTGCGGTTTTCAGTCTAAAAGCAGTTCGGTTTTCTTCCTCATCTTCAAAAATTTACGTCCCACAAAAAAGAAACCATGCAGTTCTCTTACCCGTCTAATGCAGTGCGGTTTTTCGTCCGATGCAGTGCGGTTTTCAGTCGGATGAAGTACCCACGTCGATTTGGGTGTCGCGAAAAACAGAGTGTCCACATTTTGGTAAATTCAAAATTCCTCTTAAATCGTAAAGAATTAGAGAGAGTGTTCTACGTGAAAAAGTTGCGCCTCATCGATATCTTTCCAACGGCGTATAATTTGAATCATTTCGACTAGCGGTTTGCAAAAATTTCACGAAAAACGGTCGCTGCCTCCCATCGTCAACCGAACGATTTTCAAAATTAACTAAAAACCGTAGGGAATCTCGAAAATATTCCAACATACGAAAGTTGCCATTGTCCATAGCTTTCCAATGTCGTATCATACGACTTGCTTCGACAAATGGTTCAAAAACTAGAGCTAAAACAGTACCGAAAATTGAAAAACATTCAAAAAAAACATAATTCCGCGATTTAGTAAATTTGAAACTGTTCTTAAACCGTAAAGAATTAGAGAAAATGATAGATATGAAAAAGATGCGCCTTGACGATATCTAACCAATGGCGTATCCTTTGCTTCATTTCGATGAGCGGTTTAGAAAAAATCGCGAAAAAACGCTCACTGTCACTCGTCATGGGCCACACTATTTTCAAAACTGCTCTTAAACTGTGTGGAATCTCGAAAAGTGTTCAACATGTCGAAGTTCTGCCTAATCCATAGCTTTTCAACGGTATATTACACGCCTCATTCCGATAAACGGTTAAAAATTAGAGCGAAAATAGTACCGAAAAAATAACGCGTGCAGTTTTTTTCGACGAGAAGTTCACTCGTGTGAGTACTGCAGCACACTTGGTTCAAAGAATGACATGCACTTTCGTTCAGCGTGCAGTGCGGAAGTGGTGTGCAGAATAGTTATTCTGTTAATATTAACAGAATAGACCGTCTATATATATGTTTCCTACAAGCAGTGGTAGTTACCACCACTTGCGTTTTGTATGTTGTATGTAGTATCTGTCAAAATTGAGAGTATGTACGTGTAGTATGTAGTATATAACAATGATTAGGTAGTATATATATACTAATTTTTAGGTAGTATATACCATGTTTTGAGTATGCTCTTTTTTACGTACAAATATGTACGTATTTCACAAATATAATAAAAACTATGGGTTTATATTTAATTTTTTCATGTAACTTGCTTTCAAATGTCTTAGATATAGTATATGAATATATTCAAAATGATAAAGTAGTATATATAGTACCACATGGTAGTATATGAGACATATGGGGTAACTACAACCGGGTGGTAGGATGGATTTTCCCTATATACATACATATATATATATATATATATATATATATATATATATATATATATATATATATATATATATATATATATATATATATATATAGTAGCACTATTCTGATCATGGGATCAGAATAGTTATTATGATCACAATACCCTATATAGAGGCGCGGAGGCCCTCCCAAATTCTGAAAACCCGAACCAAGCACCCAATTGGAAAAAAAGGAAAACCCACCCCGGCCCGACTCTTCCCCAACCTCCCCGCCGCCACGCGCCCTCCCCATGAACCCCCACCGTCGCGCGCCATCCCCACGCCCCGCCCCCTACCTCTCGCCCCGCCTCCCCCTCCCCATCCCCGCATCCCTCCCTTGCCTTCTTCCCCGGCACCGTCCCGGGCCTCCGCGCGAAGCAGCCGCCGCATCCTGATTCACCGGCCGACAACGCCCGCGCCCTCGCACCGCCTAGTCCCCGCTGTTGTGAACCACCCCTCACTGGACCCGCCGCATGCCACCCCAATGCCTGAACTAGACCCCGCGCCGCCCAGCGCCAGCAATCAGCATCGTCCCACTACAGCCGCTCCACCGCGGCCCGGATCCGGCCGGCACCACCCGTGCATGACCTGGATCTTGCGACGACTCCCCGCTTCTTCCTGGGCTCCTCTTTCTCCGTCGATCATCCACTCCCTGCGAGCAGATGGCCCTCCTCCCAGTGCTCCTCCTCCGAAACCCCACCCAGCCCAGCGCTCCACCGGCGACGCCCCCACCCCTCCTAGTGCTCAACCGGTGCCGCCCCTGTGAAGGACGGCCGTGGCATTCCACTCGAGCCACGCGGCTCCTCTTCAGCGTCAAGTATTGCCCTCCATCTCTATACTGAACTCTCTCCCCATGAGGATTTGAATTTCTTTGAATTTGCCTGAAAATTACCTGCAAAAATTGGTTCTGTATATTTGGCTTCTGAAAAGGTTGTATTCTGAAGAGCTGTTTTCGCCCGCAGGTTACAAGAGGAGCTCCTTCGTTCTCTTTGCTTATCTTGATTTCCTTGGGTCATCCAGATTTTACTCATCGACAGGTCAAGCAGAGTTCTCATGGCAGGTCGAACAAAAGATGCCCGTGGTGCCATTTCTTCTAGTGGCCATCCCCAAGTACGGCACCTTCTGTTCCTGTTGTCACCACAAAAATAGAGCACACAAAAAGACACGGCTGCTAGTTACCGTCCACCTCCTCAAGCACCTCTCTGCTTCTTGAGAGTTAGTTGCAGCTTTCCATGGCCATATCCACGCAATTTGTTGTTTTGCCCAACCACTTATATATGTGTGCATGTTTCCATTTTTGCCAAATTGTATTCTCATGAGCTTTTGTTTTGAAAAACAAATGTGCATGTGAACGTGAGAAAAAAGTATGCACAGAGAAGGCATTACTTCTCATAAGGTTCATGTATTACTAAGTGTATGCACATAAAATTTCCCTCTCCACACATGTGTGTATGTCTCTTTGTGTGCTCTGCCAATTCCACTTTAGCTTTGACCAAGGTTCACCAGCCAGGTAAACAAAAACAGTTCGACACATACGTCCTAAACATTGTTATCTCTCCCCATTATCTATTTTATTAAAAAATGTGTTGTCTAGTTCTAGTTCTATACTATTTTTCTGAAGTTCAATAGTATCAGTGGGGGCAAAAAAACCGGGATTTTGATATGTTGGTTTCAATTTCAGAAATCCTCTAGAAAAAATGCAAAACAATTTTTTTGATCATTTCAAAAAGTATACAAAGACATGGATTTCCCCATTTCTAGAAAAACTTAGATTTCTAAATTTGTAAGAAAAAGAAGTCCAATGTTTATTAAAAATCCCAAGAAAATGAAACCCAAGAAAACAAAGCATCTCACACAAATTTATATAAAAAAAGGATTTTATCCGTTAAAAAAACCCTAGAAGTTCAAATCTAAAAAATGGAGCAGTTCGATAGTTATACAAAATTCAGATTTTCCTCATAATCATGGAATGAAAACAACAACTTCAATTTTTAAAATAGAGCAGTACAAAATTCATAAAAAAAATATTTTCACCGTTTCTTACAAAAAAAACACTAGAAGCTCATATTTAAATAACCGGTCGGTTCAATATTTGTTAGAAAACTAGGATTCTTCCGTTACTACAAGGAAATAAACCAAGAAGTCCAAATTACGAATATAGAGAAGTTCTATATTTATAAAAAAAATTCAGATTTTTTCTTCTTACTAAAGAATAAAAATGACGAAGTTCAAATTAAAATGGAGGAGTAGTCCGATGTATACGGAAAACTCAAGTTATTACCGTTTCTAAGAAAAAATAAAACTATGAAGTTCAATTTACAAAAAAATGTTTGATGCTTATTTAAAAACATATTTCCTTTCTAAGAATATGACTAAGAAGTTGAAATTAAATTAACAGAGAAGTTCAAAATATATAAAAAACTCAGATTTGTTGCAAGAAGTTCACGTGCACCTCCGTGCACGGTTCAGAATTTATATTGCGGGATGTCCGACCTCCAATTACATGATTTAAAAATGGCAAAAAATCACGTCCGACCTTCAATTGCATGTAATTCGACGTATACACAAAAATGCAACAGAACTTCATAGTGAAAACAACGAGAAGTTCAAGTACTGCAAGGAATGCATTTCAGGTGAGAATAAAAAGTATAGAAAAATAAAAGTTTTCAAGGTGTGTTGAAAGAAGTTCAAGTGCTCTTCCCGGGGAAGTTCAAAAATTCTTGCGAGAGAGGTTCACCTTGTATTTCCATGTTCGATTTTTTTCGTATAAAACTCAAATACAATTCTTTACTCAAAATATAAAAAGGTGAAGTTCAAATTGAAATAACAGAGAAGTTTGGAGTTTATTAAAACCTAGGATTTACCAGCTCAAAAAATAAAAAACACAACACCATTTTTTGCACTTTTAAAAACAACTCATAAACAAAAAGAATGGTTGATAGAAGTTCAATTGCTTAGCGAGGAAAAGTTCAAAAATTCTTGTGAGAGAGGTTCACCGTGTATTTAGATGTCCAAAATACATAAAAAATGTTGTTTTTGTGTTTTAAAATAATTCTCTTAAACCAGAGAGAAGTTCAAAAGTGATAACAACCGGAAGTTCACGTACTACATGGTGTGTATTTCATATAAGAAAAATACAAATAAAAGTGAAACAGAGTGAAGTTAAAACAGACATGGCCTAGAAGTTCAACTACTTCACCTAGTGTGAAAAACAGCACGTCAAAAAATAACACGTAAAAAACAGAGTGAAGTTCAAAAGGACATGTCCAAGAAGTCCAACTACTTCACGCAGTGTATTTCCATTCGCGATGAAGGCAGAAATCATGATTTCGTCATTTTCTAATTTACTTCAAAACAGTAGGAAATCATTTGTGTAAGTTCAAGTCCTTCGTCGGAGAAAGTTCAAAAAAGTATTGTGAGAGAGATTTGTACAAAAGGAATATCATTTGTGTGACATTGACGAATGTATGAGAAAATTACAAAACGAAAATACGTCACGGAAGTTCAACGTGAAAACAGCTGGAAGTTCAACTACTACACAGAATAAATTTCACATGAAAAACTTTTAAAACCGTTGCGAGTATGAAAAAGTGATCAACACGGGAAAGTTGCCTGTCTACAACAGCTTTCCATCGGTATTTCACTTGCTCAATTCCGGTGAGTGTTCCGGTGTGTGGATGGAGAGACACGGGCAAAAAAAGCACGTGAAAAACAGAGTGAAGTTCAAGGTTTCATACCGAGAAGTTCAGGTACTTCACGCGATGCATTTTTCACGAATCTGTTTCGCGATAAAGGTAGACCGAATGATCTCGCCATTTTCCAAATTACTTGAAAACAGAAGGTAATCACATAAAACCATCAACATGAAAAAGTTTCGCATTTTCCTTAGCTTTTCAACACTATATTATTTGCCCCATTCCGATAAAGTTTGTGGAAATTACAGTGAAAATACGTTTTTATCCATTTTGAAAACTGACATAAAACAACAAGGAATTGGGAGAAATAATATATACCAAAAAGTTTTGCATTTCCTCAGGCTTTCCAACGCCATATCATTTGTTGCATTCGGCCCTTGGGTTAAAAAAATAGATCGAAAATATGAACTCGGTGAAACTTGTACCATTTTCTAAATCACTTTTAAACCGTTCAAAAATTAGAAAAAACTTTCTACATGAAAAAGTAGCGCATTTTCATAAGCTTTCCAACGCCATATCATGTGCCTCAATTGGATTAGCCGTTTAGAAATGACGTCGAAAATACGAACTCGGCTGTTCGGTTTGTGAAATTTTACGATTTTCTAAATTACTCTTTAACCGTAGGGAATTAGAGAAAACTTTCAACATGTGGAAGGAGCGGTTTTGCAGCAGCTTTCCAAAGCCATATTACTTGCCTCATTCCAATAAACGGTTTAGAAATGCGATCGAAATTACGATTCACGTTTTTTGTGTGAAGAAAAAACGTTTTTCAAAACTGCTGTTAAACCGCTTACATTTTGTGAAAAATTTAACTTGGGTCATGATACTCGTGTCCATAGCTTTCCAACGGTATATATCAAGCCCTATTTGGGCAATGTTGCGGGAAGTTCAACCTAGTTCACAGGGAAGTTCAGGTCGAACAACTCAGGCAGTAAAATCGCAAAAAACGCGAGTTCTTCACGACCCGAGTGCAAAATCCGCCTATGAGCAAGATTCCTATCTAAAACGAGTATTTAGTTGCTAAAAATCGTTTGAAGATTGCACTTACATCACATGGAACACGACTAACCAGAAAAACTCGCGGTAGAAGGCACGGTTGCGAAGATAGCCCGAAGGTCGGGTTCGTACAGAGAGAAGTTCAGGCGCGCGTACAAACAAAAATACGTCACAGAAGTTCAACGTGAAAACAACATGAAGTTCAACTACTACGCCGAATGAATTTCAGATGAAAAACTTTTAAAATCGTTGCGAGTATGAAGAAATGATTAACACAGGAAAGTTGCGTGTTTAAAGCAGCTTTCCATCAGTATATCACTTACTCAATCCCAGTGAGTGGATGGAGAGCTAGGAGCAGTGGATAGAGAGATACGAGCAAAAAAAAGCACGTGAAAAACAAAGTGAAGTTCAAGTACACGTGCCGAGAAGTTCAGGTTCTTCACGCGACGCATTTTCGAAGAATCAGTTTCGCGATAAAGGCAGAACGAATGATCTCGCCATTTTTGCAATTACTTGAAAACGGCTAGGAATCAGAGAAAACCATCAACATGAAAAAGTTTCGCATTTTCCGTAGCTTTTCAACGTTATATTATTTGCCCCATTTCGATAAAGTTTGTAGAAATCATGCCAAAAATACGTTTTTAGCCATTTTCCAATTTGACTTAAAACTATAAGGAATTAGGAGAAACAATATTTACGAAAAAGTTTTGCATTTTCTCAAGCTTTCCAACGCCTTATTATTTGTTGCATTCGGGGTTACGGTTAAAAAATTATCTTGAAAATACAAACTCGATGGAACTTGTACCGTTTTCTGAATTACTTTTAAAACGTTCCAAATTAGAAAAAACTTTTCACATGAAAAAGTAGCGCATTTTCACAAGCTTTCCAATGCCATATCATTTGCCTCAAATGGATTATCCGTTTAGAAATTACATTAAAAATACGAACTCGGCTGTTCAGTTTGTGAAATTTTACGATTTTTAAAATTAATCTTTATCCATAGGGAATTAGAGAAAACTTTCAACATGTCGAAGGAGCGATTTTGCAGCAGCTTTCCAACGCTATATCATTTACCTCATTCCGATAAACGGTTTAGAAATGCGATCGAAAATACGATTCACGTTTTTTGTGTGAAGAAAAACGGTTTTCAAAACTGCTCTTAAGCCGCTTACATTTTGCCAAAAATTTAACTTGGATCATGATATTGGTGTCCATAGCTTTTCAACGGTATATTGCAAGCCCATTTGGACACTTTTTAGCTGAAGTTCAACCCAGTACAGAGAGAAGTTCAGGCGCGTTACTCAGGCAGTTCAGGTTGTGATCAGAATATTATTCTGATCCCGTGATCAAAATAGTGTTTATGTATATATATATGTTTTGTGCTAGATTTGTTCAAAACTCAACTTTAAAGAATGTAAAGTAAAAAACGTGAGAACAGTGACCTGCCGTAACACGAAGGAGTTGTTCACTGTGGGCTACCCCCTCTCAGTGCCTGTCAACGCCCTAGACCACCGGGGCCACCGGATGGGTCCTCGATCTGGAAACCGCTCGAGGGGGGAGGGGACCACACCTGCATTCGCAAGGCCCGTGCATATGCATTCAAATGGGTGGTGTGTTGTTGGAATAACCAACACACGTCCTTGATGTGACACATGCCTCACAAACCACATGGACGGGCGGGAACGTCGAGGACCGGCTGGGTTCATCCACGAGACCGAGTCTTCGATGGGCGATCCTGTGACAAAACTTGGTGTGTCGTCTTGTGATGACCTGCCGTAACACGAAGAAGAAGTTGTTCACCATGGCCTACCCCGTCTTGGTGTCGGTTAACGCCCTGGACCGTTGGGGCCATCGGATGGGTCCTTGATCTGGAAACTGCCGGAGGGCCATAGGATGGGTGCTCGGTCTTTATTTTCCTATGACATCACACAGGATTTCCCATGCCGCTTCCGGGCATGATTTCATGTGGTGCCTTGCACATCTGGAATATCCGGCGATGAAATCCTAGCAGAGGAACAAATTTCACGAATATTGCATGCATGCCTAGAAAATGCGGGGGCCGTGGCACGTATCATGCGATAACCTCCTTTGAGAGCACAAGAAGTTTGGAGGCCACCTGAGCAACAGGCCCTGCACTTCCTGCACAAACCAGACATGTACATTCCCTCTCGATACCCAGAGACTAGTTGGATGATGATGCGGTTTACAAGAGGCCTAAGGGGAGGCTTATTCGAAATGCGCCAATTTTTACCACACCCTACAGGGGCCATGTGATGACACCATGCCATCTCTCGAGTAATTCCTGCATCGTACGCTTTTCTAAGGATTTAAACGATTGCATCAAGCATACCACTGACATACTTTCGCCTCCTCGGTAACATGGCATGCCCCTCCCTCGTCTGCGTAGGGCCTTGGTATGCCGCAATGACATCACACATGATTTCCCATACCACTTCCGGGCATGATTTCAAGTGGTGCCTTGTAGATCTAGAATTTTCGGTGATGAAACCCTAGCAGAGTAATACATATCTTGAATATTGCATGCTTGCCTGCAAAATACTGGGGGCATGGCACGTGTCATGGGATGGCCTCCTTTTAGAGCACAAGAAGATTCGAGGCCACCGGAGCAATAGGCCCCGCACTTCCTGCACAAACCAGACACGTTCCTTCTTGATACCGAGAGACTAGCTAGGTGATGGTGCGGTTTACAAGAGGCCTGAAGGAAGGCTTTTTCGAAATGCGCCAATTTTTTTACCACACTCTATAGGGGCCATGTGAGACATCGTGCCAACTCTCGAGTAATTCCAGCATCACACGATTTTCCAAGGATTTAAACGGTTGCATCAGGCATGCCGTCGAGGTACTTTCACCCCCTCCCCCCTCCCTCCCCCCGGTGACATGGCATGCCCCTCCCTCGTCTACGCAAGTCCTAGGCATGCCGCATGGACATCACACAGGATTTCCCATGCCGCTTTCCAGCATGATTTCATGTGGTGCCTCGCATGTCTGGAATTTCCGGTGATGAAACCCTTACAAAGCAATAAATTTCTTGATATAAATGCAATGCAACATTTGTGATAATTATATCGCTTTTATATATGTTTTTATGCAGGGATACATGCATGCAAGCTGCCACAAATGATATTGCCTAAGACGTTTGTTTAAAGCCGCTCTCGACGAGAGTTCTCTCGAAAAAGCACCCAAGATTAGGGTACCATATTTACTGACCATTGTGGTGACTCTCGGAAAGCGCTCGCGAGACCTAGGGTAAAACTTTTACTGAGTGCCACCTTGAGTTGACTCTTAGAAATGTTTCCTGCGGGGACTTATCCAAATGTTTCCTCTCGTGCGCTCACTCCTTCTCTGTTTTCTCACTCTCCCTCTGTTCCGCCTGTTCTGCCGCCACCTCTCAGCGCCGTCGTCCCATACGTCGAGTTCTGCCGCCGCCGCCACCACTAGGACTACCTCCACCGAGCCCCCCCCCCACCCCCACCTCCACCGAGCTCGCCCACTGCCACCATCTCCATCGAGCCCTCTCCCCGCCCCCAGCTTCATCGAGCCACCACCGACGCGGCCTCCCCCCTACCAAGCTCCGCCATGTTCGGCATCCACCGCTCCTGCCGCCCCTTCCCCGTTGGTGAGCCCCAACTCAATCTTGTTTTTTTAAAACAAAAGGGGTTTCTCCCCTCTCCATTTTAAAAAAATTTGTATACACATAGTGATTAATGTGTGTGAGTGTGTTCTTTGTATGTGTGTGAGAGTGGGTGATGTTGTGTGTGTGTGTGGGTGGAGGTGTTGTTGGTGTGTGTGTGTGTGTGTGTGTGTGTGTGTGTGAATGAGTGATGTTGGTGTGTGTGGGGGTGGGTGGAGGTGCTGTTGATGTGTGTGTGTGTGGGTGTGTGTGTGTGCTCGAATGAGTGATGTTGGTGAGTGTGGGTCGGTGGAGGTGTTGTTGTTGTGTGAGTGTGTATGTGTGTGTGAATGACTGATGTTGGTGTGTGGGGGCGGGTGTTGTTGAAGTGTGTGTGATGTGTTTGTGTGTGCATGTAAGTGAGTGCTATCGATGTGTGTGCATCTGTGAGTGAGTGTTATTGACGTGTGTGTGTTTGACATATGATTGACACAACTTCATTCTTTCGTGAAGGACATGCATCTATATTGACAACAGAGAGAGTGAATTCCGGTGCATGCTTCAAAGGTAATCTCTTCCCGTTCATGTGTAGCTTTCCATTATTTGTAGATCACCTAAATAGTCGTGTAACCTAGGTGTCTCCCGTTCGAAAGGGTTGTATCTATAAATATGCAAGTCTTTATGTATTTATAACCTCAACTCTTTCGAATTGTCCATGTTTTCCATGGACCACCGGAGGATGTGTAGGCTGGTCATTTTCATCATGTACTTTGATCCGAGACAGAATTTCGACGGTGTCTCCTTGTTGTTCTCTGGATGAACATCAAATCCAGTTATTGTCGAGACGTGTATTTGGACAACATCTAGTAGGTGCTGCCGAAATTTTGTCTCGGATCAGAGTACAGCATGGAAGCGGACCCAGCCTACACATCCTCGGGTGGGATTAGGACCTATCTTTACCTATTAGATAGCTTAGTGCATGTCGTAAAACTTGATAGAACCACTTTTTACATAAAGAAATTATGTGTGTGTTTCACTCTATATCAGAGGATGGAAGATCGTGTGTGGATGTACATCGGACATCCCAGCATGGAGGGTATGACCCCTATGTGGAGGTCGAAGACCAATGATTTCCTAGAATTAGCATTTGCTGGACAAACGCCAGTTCGTGGAATTTGGTGCCCATGCACGGAGTGTGATAACCAGACTGAAAGAGATAAGATTAGTACGAGTAAACACTTAGGCATATATAGGTTTATGACAGGCTACTATCGTGGATCTTTCACGGTGAGACAGAATAGTCCAGGGCGGAGGTGACATGACAGTGCACCGGCGAATATGATACTCGGAATGAAAACCTGTTAGATGACATCATTCGTGCAGATCCACGGGAGAACCCGCACTCCGAGGAGCTGCCGGAAAGCCCAGAAGAGTATCATGCAGCTTTGTTTGCGGCACAGAAACCCCTCCACGCCCATACAGAGGTTACTCAACTAGATGGCATCACACGGCTAAGGGCCCTGAAGGCAAGCCATTGCATGAGCATAATTTGCTTCAGTGAGTTATTGTCAGTTATTGCTAGCCTACTGCCTAAAGAAAACATATTGCCAAAGAACATGTACGAGTCGAACAAAATACTCGGTTCACTTACGACACCGTATGAGCAAATACATGGATGTTATTTAGAAAAAGATACAAACTACTATGTCAAGTGCAAATCGTCTAGGTATATTGAGGTAATAGATGATGATGGTAGCAAGAGGCAGCTCAAAATTGCCGTCAATATCCTTCAATATCTTTAATTCATAGAAAGGATCCAGAGGCTTTATATGGCCAAGGACTGCCCAATATATGAGATGGGACGCCAAAGGGAAGATGTAAAATATAAAAAAGATGCAACATCCACGGGATGGTGAAGCATGGAATAAATTTGTTGAAATTCATAAGAAAACAAATCACTGGAAGAGTGTGGTTGTTGGGATAACAACCGATGGGTTCAATTCATATGGTTTGATGGCTACCATATACAGCTGTTGGCCAGTATATGTTATCCCCCTGAATCTGCCCCCTAGCGTTTGCGTGCAACGACATCACATGTTCCTGACGCTGATAATTCCAGGACCTAACTATCCGGGGAAGCATATGAGTGTGTACATGGAGCCATTGGTGGACGAATTACTTGTTGCTTGGAACAATGGGGTAAGGACAGACGATGCCATTTCAAAGAAGCACTTCAATATGCATATCTGGTACCACACATCGCTAGATGGCCTACCAGCACGTGCGATATTTTGTGTTGGTGTGTAAAGGGGAAGTAGCCTTGCCCAGTGTGCCGACAGCGTGTGACTCTCATTTGGCTAGCTAAGGGTCGCAAGTATGTAAGCTTTGACCAACATCGGCAGTTCCTTCGTCTTGATCACCCATACAGACAAGACATTGTGAAATTTCGGAAAGGTGTTATTGTTGATGACCCGCCACCACCTATTATAACCGGTGCCTAGCTTAAGGATGAGTTAGACGCTCTCAAGAAAAATCTCGATGGGAAAGGATTGGTGGGATATGGAGAGACACACCAGTGGAATCGCATTCCAAGCTTATGGTGGCTCCTTACTTTAAAGATCTTCTCCTTCCACACAACAATGATGTAATGCACACTTAAGAGAATATTGCGGAGACCTTGCTCCACACACTCCTCGAAACCGAGAAGTCAAAGATAACATTCAGGCTAGGATCGATCAAGCGCAGCTATGCAACAAACCAAAATTAAAATTGGTGCCTCGTGCAAAAGGTAATTATTGGAAGAAGCCAAAAGCACCTTTCACCCCTTCAATCCCACAAAGGAAGGAAATTCTCCAATGGATTGTGAACAAGTTGTACTTCCCTGATGGATATGCAACTAATATCATGAGGCGAGTGAATATGACTACAAAGCGAATAGGAGGCCTCAAGAGTCATGACTACCATCACTACTAGGGAAAAGCCTAGCAGCAGTGCGGGTTTTAGGCCTATCAGTAGCGCGGGCTGGAGCGCTACTGGTATGGCGCTACAGCTAAAGCTTAGCAGTAGCGTGCCTCAACCCACGCTACTGCTAAACCGACTTAGTAGTAGTGATTTCCCAGAGAAGCGCTACTGGTAATTAGTAGTAGCGCTTCTCCCTGCCCGCGCTACTACTATTATTTCGTATTTTATTTCTTTTTTATTTCATGTTGTATTCATACACCTTTACACAAGTTTTCATACAACAGGAATGTATAGATTGTTTTTACATCATAATGAGTTATTACGTCAGGGGGTGAAAGAACCGTGGACTAGTTTCAAGTGTATGTCCATCCACTTGAAACTAATCCGCGGTTCTTTTACCCAATGATATAATAAATATCATCATCATCATATCATTAACAACTTATCATCATAATACATCACTGTCATATAACACCTCCTCAAGATCATCGTTTTCATCAGTGACATCACATAGCAAATTGGTCACTAGTCATAATCACAAGTACTCCTCATCATCAACTCTAACACATTGTACCACATAATAAACATATTGTATCTCATAGGACCTACTACATTCTCTTAGGACCGACTACATTCTCTAAGGTAAAATGCAAAAAACAAGATAGCCCCTAACTCTCCATTATGGAGAATGGAGATTATCCTGTCTCCAATTCTTGCCTTTCGCTTAATGTTACTTCCAAGAACCTCCTTGCGAATGTCCAAATATTTTTTCCGTTCTTTGATGAGCATGTGTTCACCGATTTTAGAAATCCGATATGCACAGGAGAGCTCCCTAGATTGACCTGGTAGTATGTTCAGAACTGTAAGACGGCCATTCAGATACATCAGATGAGGCACACAATCCATCAGGATTTTCTGTGAAAAACATAGTAATAACTTCGTAGTTAGCAATGATGTACTAGTTTTAGAAGTATGCAAAAGATGCACGGATGTCGTAATAGTAAAAAAATCTTACCAGGGTATCTCTATAGAAGTTACCGTGATTCAACACGTGCACTAGTGGCCCGTATTCACCATAATTTGGAGGAGTTCGATAATAGGTATTGTAATTCTCAAGATAAGTACAATAAGCGATCAGATGAATTTTCTCCTTATAAGTTAATTCGGAGCCATCAGTGTGGTGGGTTTTGTCTACCATCTTCCGCACATTCTTTGAAGAATCAAAATAAGCTGTCAATGGAAATAAGCTGTCAACTATTTTGAAATAAACAATATAAATTAGTTAATAACTATGTTTGAGAAACTCACATTGCGGTAGAACCGGAAGCGTATCAACAAGGACCCAAATGTCCATATTGTCTTGCTCGATGTCAGGATCACCAAGATCCATGTTGACAATCATACCTTCATAAAAATCATACATTTTGCAAAGTGCTTCCCAATTTTGGCAACCAAAATGGGTTACGCTCTGAGCATTGCAAAGATTTACTTCAAAATCCATATCATGATGGGTCCTTAGGTGTATTTTCTTTGTTTCAAAATTTTTATGGTCTTCAAAACCCATCCTCTTCAAGACATAGTGTCTTGCATGGCATGGGATAAGCTAGTCGAATTGTAAAAGATGAAAATTAGACGTTGAAATAGTTGAAGTCATGATTAATTACGGAAAAAACACTTGTCGTTGTTGCGTACCGTTTCAACATCGAAGGTCTCCTCGAGCTTAATGCTGAAGCGCCGATCTTCGTCTAGCTCAACGAACCTGTCGCACATACCTCGATCGTCGTGGCACCAGCTGCACTCCCCCGGGAGACTGTCGTCATCCGAGTACGACATTTCCTACGTTCATAATTCAAAGATTAAACTTGTACAATTAAATATGTGTACTAAAAAACCTAAATTAGATCAATATTTTTCGAGAAAATCCAGGCCACTCGATATTTGCTACATATTCTAGCACAAGTCATGCCAGAATTCACGAAAAAATCCGGCATGACCTTTGCTAAAAATGGACATATCGAGTGCCTGAAATTTGCCAGAACAGAAATTAACCAACACTCCGGCAAAACATAGGCCACTCGGAGGTGTAACCTGAACATGACCGGCCACTTGGGCAACCACATATCCTATTTGAGCAACACAAGATATACATGGAGATTTGGCAGGTCTCACCTTGCGGTCGAAGGGGGTCGGTGACGGGGACGACGACGGGGATGATGGAGGGGCTCCTTCATTTCTGCAAAAGTAAAAACCCTATAAGTTATCACTAATACATCCCGAATAATTGCTTAAACTAAAAAAATAACAACAAACATGACATGTTCAACTAGTTCTATTAATTAAACTAGTTCTTACTAAATATAAACTTACTATAACTATAAAAAACTAGTTCTTTCTAAAAATAAAGTAGTTCAACTAGTTATATTAATTATCTTACTAAAAATACATTAGTTTATTAATTCAACTAGTTCATTAATTTACTTACTAAACTAGTTCAACTAAAACTAAACTAGTTCAACTAGTTTATTTATTTACTTACTAAAAATACATTAGCTCTATTAATTCAACTAGTTTATTAATTTACTTACTAAACTAGTTCAACTAAATCTAAACTAGTTCAAGTAAAACTAAACTGGTTCAACTACTAGAAATCATTATCTATGAACCCCAAATTAACATCTACTACTAAAAAACATCTAGTACTAACTAAGCAGAGAGAAAGGGGGTGGGGGAGGGGTGGGGGGCTTACAGAGAGGGGAGAGACAATGGCGGGGAGGTGCTCGGCAACGGAGAGGTAGGGGCAGCGAGGGCGGGCTTGGGATCGGGAGGCGGCGGTGCTGGGCGGGCTCGGGCGGCGGTAGTGAGGTCGAGGGCGGCGACGGTGAGGTCGAGAGCGGCGGCGGGCGGCGGCGGTGAGGTTGAGGGCGGGCGGCGGCGGTGAGGGTAGGCTCGGGCGGCGGCGACAGAGGAGTTGGGGGAACAGGGCCGAGGGGAGTGGGGGGAAAGGAGGACTTAGCAAAATTTTGAGTCCGCGTGTGGTTAAGTCGAACTAGCAGTAGCGCTGTTTCGGAAACGCGCTATAGCTAAGTTAGCTATAGCGCGTTTTAGCAAAACACGCTGCTGCTATAGGAAGCGGTAATTTCTTTTGTTTATCCTTACGTTTTTTTTTCATTTCTCTGTTTCCTACTTCTAGCATTTTCATTTACTTTTCTATTTTTTTCATTTTTCTTTTCTTTCTTAGTGGTAGCGTTGTACGCAGGAAACGCGCTGCAACAATGACCATAGATGTAGCGCGCTTTGCGCGGAATTGCTACTACTACTCCTAGCCTACCGCCAACACGGTGGGAATTATAGTGGTAGCGCTTGTTTCCGAACACGCGCTACTGCTATAGTTTAAGCTATAGCGTGTTGTGCATGAACGCGCTACTACAAACTAGTAGTAGCGCCCTATTTTAACCAGCACTACTACTATACCTCTGTGTATAGGCTTTTCCCTAGTAGTGCATGTATGGCTTGATCAGATAATGCTTGTGATGATTCGATGGCATGTCAGAGTGGATATTTGGCGAGTGCTGGCGGAGTTGAGCTACTTCTTCCACCAGCTTTGTGCCAAAGAATTAGATTATGAAGTGGTTGCAAAGTTGGAGGAACAAGCACCTGAGTTGCTATACAAGTTAGAGAATATATTTCTGCCGGGTTTCTTTAATCTGATGCCACATATGATCTTACATCTCGCGTATGACGCTAGAATTGGAGGACCTATGCAGTTTCGATGGAAGTATGCACCTGAACGGGAGTTCAAGCATCATCATGGAAAATGTAAGATAAAGCCCGCATCGAATCCTCTAGAGACGAGGCATACCTGAACGAGGAGGTGGCAACGACCACGACAAAGTACTATGATGATACTATTCAGACTAGGTTAAATCCAGCTCCTCACTACAATAAAGAACCCACCAGTAATGTTTCCGACCTTAGCCTCTTCGAAGTCCAAGGTGGCAAAGTAACTGGATTGAAGTGCAAGACCTTTTCACCTACCGAGTGGTCGACCCTTACGATCTATGTCTTGACCAACATGGAAGAAGTGCATCCGTGCATAAAGTAAGTGTAGAACACCTACATTGACAACTACTCACTAGTCTGGAGTCCTAACTCCAATTCTTCTCATTGCTGGAGAATTCCAGAATGAATTCTGGAAGCTACCACGCCCCCCTAGCGACGAAGAATCAGCAAACCTTCTTGAAGATACCAATGTTGATGGCGGTTTCATTTCTTGGTTCTCAAGAAAAGTAACTTTCCTAACTTTATGTAAACTTCAAGTTATTCTTACTTGCCGGTAATGCTACCAGTAAAGGACCTGACAATCTCCTATTAATCTTGTAGGCATATCAGCGGGTTGATATGGACGCCAAAGTGAGAGAAGTAGCCAAAGGTTTTGAATACAAGGCCAAGTCATTTAAGGTTTATGCCATGAATGGATATCGCTTCCACACTAATAAATACACGCGTGAGAGGCCCAATCGAAGGTTAATAAATAGTGGGGTCTATTGTCTAAGGACAGATGGACGTCACTACTATGGAACCATCAAAGAAATTTATGAGCTGCAATACTGTGGTTTACAAGGTGTGAAGCCCATCATATTCATACGCAGTTGCCTCAATCCTGAGAAAGTGAGACGGACCCCTAGTATTGGCTGGGTCAAAGTTGAATGAGCATCAAAATATGTTGGAAATGATGTCTATATTATGGCTCAACGGGCTACACAAGTGTTTTATCTCCCGTATGCGTGCACATCTATGGAACATATCGATCTCTTGAAATTGGATGCCTTGTACAAGGTACCCCTGCATATCAAGGTACCTACCCCAAACAAGGACTATTAACACATAAACCCTAACACATACAAGGGAGATTTCTATCAAGAAGCAGACAATCACGAAGACAAAGATGATGCAGACGAAGATGTTGGCGTGCATCACGAAGATGATACTATGGAACATGAGGCCATGGATAACATGGAAGTAGATAATGTGGAGGACGAATACGAGGATCTTTCTAACCCTCGAGATTTGGCATTACTTATGCGATGGCACATGGGGCTAGATGATGATGAGGGCCCCCTGAAGACTTCCAGGATGAATGTATGAACGGGCATGATAGCGATGATGACAACCCTGATCCAAGTTTTGGACATAATATTAACACTTATTTCTAACAACTCCATGTAGTCGTGTGAGAAGTCTATGTATGCGTGTCACAACTCTATGTATCCATGTGTGTAACAACTCTATGTATTCATGTGTGCAACAAATCTATGTATTCGTGTGTGCAACAACTCTATGTATTCGTGTGTGTAACAACTATATGCACTATTGTGACAACTCCATTTTTTATTCATATGTGATATGTTTATTGTATTTACATCAAGTTGTATCATCTGTACTAATTGGTTTGTTCTTCTTTGTATCAGGTGATTGAAACATGACAGGTGGCAACAAGAATCCAAAGGAAAGTTTGAAAGATGTGGCAGCTCTATACAAGAATCCAAAGGAAAGCTTGAAAGATATGGCCGCTCGATCGGTGAAAGCAGTGGCCGCTCCTGCGTCGGTTGCCACAGCCGCCAAGAAGGCCAAACGACCAGCGGGTCTAGACATCCGTCTGAAAAACCGGGCGAAACGAGGTCGAGTAGGACACGGGAAGGAGTAGGAGGTGGATGAGGAGGGGGTAGGTGAGATAGGAGGAGGAGGCGGATGAGGAGAGGGACGGGGAGGGGGAGTAGATAAGGCAGGAGGAGGAGGGGGATGAGGAGGACGAGTAGGGGGATGAGGAGGGGAGTATATGAGGCAGGAGGAGGAGGCGGACGAGGAGGGGGAGTAGTTGAGGCAGGAGGAGGAGGGGGACGAGGACGATGAGTAGGGGGACGAGGAGGGGGAGTAGATGAGGCAGGAGGAGGAGGTGGACGAGGAGGGGGAGTAGATGAGGCAGGAGGAGGAGGGGGCGAGGAGGGGGAGTAGATGAGGCAGGAGGAGGAGGGGGCGAGGAGGACGAGTAGGGGGACGAGGAGGGGGAGTAGATGAGGCAGGAGGAGGAAGGGGTGTGCTGGGGGACATGGAGGGGGAGTAGATGAGGCAGGAGGAGGAGGCGGACGAGGAGGAGGGCGAGGAGGATGAGTTGGGGGAGGAGGAGGACGTAGAGCAGCCTGGAGTAGAGCACCTCTTTCTTCTCCTGGACCCTCTGATGCAGTGTTCGCCGTGCTCAGGAGGAGGATGCTCGACGGCTGGTGGAGGAAACATAGGATGGAGAGGATGCGGTTGAGGATGAGGAGGATGAGGAGGAGGTGGTGGTAGAGGATGAGGAGGAGGAGCAGGTGGTGGAGGACGCCGCCGCCGAGAGGAGGCTGGTTGTTCATCAGGTTTCTGAGGCTGGGGATGGACTCGCATGAGTGACGGAGCAACACGAGGTGAGCGGCTCATAGTGGGATGGTTTGACTATCAGCACTACTTCCACAGGGAAAGTGTGGCTGCGCGGTCCTTCAAAGCTTCCAAAATGTCCATATGTGCATAGAGACGTGTTGACCAAACTAGTGGGAGAGAAGTAAGTGGTTATCTCGACTCATCCCATATAAATTGTACCTTTGTCATTTCATCACATATAATATGACTTCACTCTTCGTAATGCAGGAGCTTAGTAAAAGGTAGTGAGAGGCCTCTTCAACAGTCGCCGAGTAGCATCATTGACGGTCTTTGTAGGTTAAATTATCCTAGACTGGTCACTTTGCCGAACGGTATCATTGAGCCAGCCTCATCATGGGATCACTACAAACTTGCTTCGGATTTCCTGCATATGCATCAGAGGGTTTATGATAACACAGCCTTGCGAGTGGTCAAAGATTTCTGGGTAAGTCCTTTCAAACACTTGAATGTCAATACCAAAAGGTTTAAATTTGCCATAGTCATGATTTTACCCTTCTCACATGTATGCATGTTTGTAGGATTTCTATACATGTGTAGAGGTTTAGAAGGATCCTACAAATGTGGTGGTTGAAAATATTGCCAAGAAACTAGTCCACGACATGCACTACGAGGAGCGCGTCCGGTTAGTGGTCAAGTATCACGCGGACTATCTCAACCAGAAGATTTCCAAAAAGGAAGCTCGAGGGAAGCATCTTTCACGGGACAACTACTTCAAGGCAAGTGACGATGGACGCTTGCTATTCCCTACATTACCGCAAATTAGATTCCTTACTAAGATGTATTTGTTTACTTTACAGGTGATTCCTCGGTGGTGCGCTGACAAACGTCTGTGCTGGGAGAAGATTGTTGAACATTGGACAGATCTAGGGTGGCAGGCTGAACATAAGGCAATAGGGGAACGACGTAAGTTGATGGGTTGTCCAGGACACCGTCAAGGCAACCTCACCATCCCAGGTGTCGTCTCCAAATATGTAGGCAACAACATCCTTTTATTTTCATCATGTTCTCTTTCATTTTTGAGCATTCCCTTGATTGTTTGGATCACTTTCTTTTGCAGAAAGAAGACACTGGCAAGGATATCTCTTACTTCGAGGTGTGGACCATCAAACGTACCAAAGACGACAGGACAAGGACCTTCTCCACCCGGAGAGGGACTGGATCAGCTCTAAAGCCCGGTCAGATGGGGAGAACTACACCAAAAAATTGAAGGAGACGTACGGGCAAGAGGCCGATCCTCACGTGCTGCCGTTTGAGCCTCTTGTGGCCATTGCCGCGGCAAGCGGTAGACCGAATGGACGGATGGCGGTTCACCTCGATTCTATCATAACCTCCTCCCTTTCGAGAGTCACGTACCACATACCACGACCATTATTTTTCACCTCGATGCTATGAGCACTGGCTTAACTCCTACCATAGAGCGTCACGTACCACATACCACGACCATTATTGAGGATATTCAGGTCAGCGCTTCTTCATTGATTCTTCATGGTCCTGCATGTTTGCATTTCAACACGAATGACATTTGCGTTGCCATATTGTAGACTTCACTGATTGACACCCAGAAAGAATGAGATGAAGACCGGGCTATGCTGGAAGCATAGGATGATCTAGTGAAGTCTTTACAACATATGGTGGCCAATCTTTATTCCATGCAAGGCAAACCAGTACCAGAGATGCCACCGATGCCAAAGTGGAATGTTGTGAGTTTCATTTAAACTATTTCTATCACCATTTTCAGCATTACCATATGCATTCATCTCATTATTGGGTCAATCCATCACGGCTCAATCCATTACAAGGGCCGAACAATGTCTCAATTTGGCAGAGTTGGGATAGCAAACAGAAAGGCGCCTTCTGATGTTTATGTTACCACTCCGATCTCCAAAACCACGTGAACTTCATGTTATGTTGTGTTGGAAACTGTTCCTTGTATGTGCTTGAGAACTATTGCATCTTGTGTGATCTTGAGACTTGTAAACTTGTGGTAGTCGACTGTGCTTGACAACTATTGCACCTTTTATGCACTATTGCTTTTATGTGGGATGTTATTGAGAATTAATGATTTTTTTGTTTAATGATGCCTATATGTGACATGTTCTATGTGTGATGAACTATATGCTGCTGTTGTATATGTTTTGTTGCAGGAAAGAAAAAAAGCACAAAAAAGGCTGCTGGGCACAACAACAACGAGAGGGCCCCTCAGCAAAGACTGTGAAACTAACCTTTACCGAGTGGGCTCTCAGTAAAGGGTGTCAACCAGTAGAACCTGGCACCTTTACCGAGAGGCCTCTCGGAAAAGGATCACAACCTGTAGCGCCCCTCACAACTTTACCGAGAGGCATCTCAGTAAAGGTACAAGGTTTCCCGAGAGCGACTCTCGGCAAAGATGGCCCTCGGCATGTTAATATGGACCCACATGTCAGGACCTGACACGTGGTTCTCTCCTATTGGCTGTCTTTGCCGAGCGTGTCTCTCGGCAAAGATGCCCCCAGCATGTTAATGTGGACCCACATGTCAGGACCTGACATGAGGATCTCTCCTATTGGCTGTCTTTGCCGAGAGTGGCTCTCGGCAAAGATGCACCACGTGGCAACCTCGTCCCCATCTGTTGTCCGTTAGTTACTTTATTTTGCCGAGTGGTACTGTTTGGCCCTCGGCAAACTCTTTGCCGAGTGCCCATGTCCTGGCTCTTGGCAAATTCCTGTTTGCCTGAGAGGTGTACGCCGGGTGGCTTTTGCCGAGTGCGGCACTCGGCAAAGGCTTTGCCGGCGAGTTTTGGCCCTTTCCCGAGTGTACATGGCACTCGGCGTATAACGCGATTCCAGTAGTGCTTGTGACAAAACAATCTTACAAAAATTAATTATAGCTGTGCGATTTTACCTTATCATATACTCCCTCCGTCCCAAAACAAGTGTCTCAACTTTGTACTAACTTTAGTACAAAGTTATACTAAAGTTGAAACACTTATTTTGGGACAGAGGGAGTATGTTACATCCTTATATCTGTGTGTATATATACGTCCTTATCCATTGAAACACACACCGTTTAAACCTAGTCAGGTTTCAAATTTGCAATCCATTTTCCTTTGCCAATTGCTTATGCAGGCAACTCTAGGTATGCTTGATTTTCCTATCTAGTTATAAGGGATGAGGGGTTTCGGCTCCCGGGCTTTGATGCGCCCGGTGGGAATACAAAACTCGCTAAAAATACTATTTTTTTTAAAAAAAATCCAAATTATTTTGTGGAGAAATATGCATGAGTGCGTGATGTCCATGCCAAATTTCAGAGCATTTGGATATGTGAATATCTCTTAACTAAAAAGACAAATTTGACATCTGTGAAAAAAAGTTTACTGTCTTTGCACGTTTCGGCAGTTTTTTTCGTAAGAGCTACTCAGATCTCCATGTTTTTTGAAATTTGGCATGCACCTTACAGATTCGAACATCTTTCATGCAAAAAAACAAATCAATTTTTAGAAAACTTTCCAGTATTTTTTTTGCTATTTACCAGGTGCATATGAGCCCGGGCTCGGAATACGATATTCGATTCACAAGGGAATATGCTCAAAATGTCGAGTGTATTGCGTTGCCTGGTAGTTGTTGGGTTGTTCTTAGGACGTAATGCTCACTGAGCGTGCATGTAAGATGCCGTTTGACAACTTGATCGATCCACATCAGATCCACTACATTCACGATTCTTTTAACCCCTATGTACTCTTGTTTGTACCTGACCAGTTGTATCCAGCAAGTTCATGACCCCTTGTTTATTGCTACTTGTGAGCAGGAGAGGACAGCGGTTAAGTTAAATTAAGCATGAGTAGGAGAGGACAGCGGTTCTGACTTTTGGCATGCCTGGATTTCCTGAATCCAGTGATAACTTATCACTTTTGTCTGTACTTACTTGATCTTATCGGAGGCGACCGAGGACAAGGGGGGCTAGTCCATGTATTATGTAGTATATTCATCATTTGATGTACAAAAAGTAAACAGACTAATAGAGGTGCATGCCTCCTTTCATGCACGTTCTGGCTGGTGTCTATATATAAACAGAGGCGCCGTGGTCCGGGGACAAGGACAAGCGCTTGTGTTTTGTGCGGTTGGGAGTATTTGCTTTAGGAAATACTCTAAAAAATTACTCCCTCCGTTTTTAAATATTTGTCTTTATAGAGATTTCAAATGGACTATCACATACGGATGTATATAGACATATTTTAGAGTGTAGATTCACTTATTTTGCTTCGTATGTAGTCATTTGTTTAAATTTTTAAAAAGACAAATATTTAGGAACAGAGGGAGTAGGAGCTAAATCTTCTGATCGAATTTGGCTTTGGACTCCAGAGTGTCCAGATTGGTACTGCAGATAAACACTAGATTTAATAAGAACTACTAGTTGTTGATGACTGATACACATAGTTTTTTTTAACAGATGATATGCATAGCTTGGAGGGCATATATATACGTCTGGTCTGACGAGTTGCTGATAAGACCGTATCACCTGTAAGCACACCTCCTGTACTTGTTAGTGCTCCACGAGTGTGACGTGAGCCAGTTGATTAATCTCGTCTCAGAATGCAACACACGAACTTGTGCACCCTATCTACGTCAAGGGAGTTACTTACCCAAAACTATCATATTATGGGCTAGGATAACAGATCGGTACCACATTTAAGGCAGGGCACAAAAAACCACCAAAAATGTGGCTAATCTGTAACGCGGAGCACTGACGCTGCGTTTTAGCCCAGAAAACAGCGAATCCGACAGGTGGGTCCCGCCTGTCGGGCTGACGTGGCGCGTGTTGACATACGCCGTTAGACGGCGAGAGACGGTCGTTTCCGCCGCCGCGGCCGACTCTGGATCTAGGTCGTAGCCGCCGCGGCCGACTCTGTGATTTTCGTGACAAGGACGCTGAGAAATTGGAGAATTCTACTATGTGCATTGTCGTAATTCTGCGAGTAAGAAAAAGAAAAATCACCTCTTGACCCGCTTGGGATCGACTGTGGCGGGCGAGGACGGCTGCCCAGGCGCCGCGCCGTCGCCATTGCAGTCGCTCCGCGCCTCCTCGGCGTCGCCCTTGCCCTGCTTCTCGTCGTTGATGCTGTTGTGATCGGACGGCGACGACGTGCTCGCGGCTGGCGCGGCCTGCCGCTGCGGGGCCAGCTCGTCGGAGAACATGGACATGAGCTGGTCGTCGTCGAGGCTGTCGAACTTTTGCAGACCAACGCCTCCATTATTGTCGTTGACCGTGCGGCGGTGCGCGCCGCGCTTGGCGGCCGAGAAGTTGTGGAACTCGTCGATCCAGGACGGTTGCTGCTGCGCTCCGCCCCCGCTGGCAAGCGCCGGGGGCGGGAGCGGCGGCATTGGCGCGGCGAGGAAAGCGCCCATGGAGGGGCTGCACTGGTGCTGGTGGTGGCGGGCGTGGGCGCTGTGGTGGTGCCTGCCCCCGAACTCCGGCCAGGCCGTGCCATGGCGGGGATCTTGGGCGGCAGTTGCGCCATGGCCGGTGCCGCGCGCCCGAATCAATCAACACGCGGAAACGGACGTCTCTTGCCGTCTAACGGCGTCCGTCAACACACGCCACGTCAGCCCGACAGGCGGGACACACCTGTCGGATTCGCTGTTTTCTGGGCTAAAACGCAGTGTTAGTGCTCCGCGTTACAGTTTAGCCCCATTATTGATGGTTTTTTGTGTCCTGCCTCAAATGTGGTATCGATCTGTTACCCTAGCCCATAATGTGATGGTTTTGGGTAAATAACTCACGTCAAGGCATGGCCTAGCTAAGGAATGAGCCGTGATATGTGCTGAATATAGACAAGAGTCCTAGCTAAGCATCACATGTCTACACGCAAAACTAACCTAATGGATGGATACGTTTCCGGTGAATCGATAAGCTAGGCTCGAATTAATTTGTTCCAACCAAGATGTACCCACCATTTCCGTAGTCATTAAAGAACAGGTAGGGTTGTTGTCCTCCTTGCTCGCAAGAAGAAGAAAAACAGGTATGTGCGCACCCGAGGTATGCAATTGTGACGCAATGCCGAACCTTCAACTTGTGACTAAAAAATTTCTATCACGTATGCGGACATTGGGAAACTAGTTAAGCGCCAACGCATAGGTCAAGGTTGCCAAGTGAATTAATATTCAACCAAAGTTGAACAGTTGTTACTTTGTGTACATCAGCTAGCTTTCAGTCAGGCTTTCTTAAATTTAAACATGGGAAACATACTACTACTTTTCTTCATGCAACGGAAGAGAAACATCACACGGTCTCTGTTTTCTAAGGGGGAAAAGTCAAAAGACAACTAGGTGCAGGGAAAGATCCAGGATTTAGGGCCTGCTTGGATCCAAGGGACTATTTTTAGTCTGACTAAAAATAGTCTCTTTTAGAGGCTAAAGTTCCAAGCACCCCTGACTAAAGAGAGGCTAGAACTAGTCTTGAGGCTCAAACTTTTTAGTCACATGAAACCTACTAAAATATGTATTAGCCCTCTCTCTCCTCATTTAATTCCTCTCCTTTAGCACATGCGAGTTCTGGATTGGATGGTTTGGAGGATAATAAATGCTCAATAACTTCATTTTAGTCTCTTTAGTATTTGGATCCAAGCATGGGTGAGGCTAGCAAGTTTTAGTCCCACTACTTTTAGTCATGGGACTAAAACGTATCCAAGCACCCTCTTAGAGAAGAGGGGAGTAAAAAGGAACCAATTAATGATCACAAAAGAGATATACTCCTTCCATTCCAATGAATAAGGCGTGCACACATCTCAAAATTCAACATTGACCATAAACTGAAGAAATGACGGTCCCTCGGGCGACTCTGAGGAAGATTGGGTGGTCCTCCCGCTGGCCGGTAGGTCGGGCCGCTTCTGGGCATTCGAAGAGGCCGACTCGGACAACGAGTCTTAACATGCGGACGGTGGCTAATTTGTTGCCTGTGTGTTCTCCATTAGACTACCCACAATGGGAGTAACATAGATAGTAACATCACACATATCTAGATAAAATAGATGATGTGGCAAGTAATAAATGAAGAAAGAAAGGCATGTGGTAACATAGCTAGTTACTACTAGTATGAGTAACATCACACATATCAAGGCAAGATGAGTCTATAGCCTAATAAATAAAGTGTTGCATGTTATCACACATATGTTACTCCCCACTATAGAGGTAGTAACATAGAGTAGTAATATGTGCATGTTACTACTCTATGTTACTACCCATTGTTAAACTTTCTCTATAGCAAGCCTACCATTGTTACAACCAAACAGAAGCAAGGCTCCATCGACATAGCATACACGCCATTGTTACAAACAAAGAGAAGCAACGTGTCCAAACCAACCATCCTCTCCCTATCTTTACTCAACCTAATGTGACTCATTATATAGTCCGTACGAAAACAATACCCCACCATTTTTTCGATAAACACCCCCCCCCCCCCCCCCCTCCCCGCGCCATTTTGGATGTACATTAGTTTATGTATCGCCTTGCCGATGCTATTCACACTAATTTCGTAACATAGAGTATTCAGAACCTTATGTATTTGTGTACATAATAGTTGGTTTCTCAAATATAATTCCTAAACATCATGTCAAAGTATATTTCAATGATTTCTACTCGACATAAATTCTTATGTGTATAGCCGAGTGCTGGCTATATGGACCTGCCATCTCGTCTAAAGCCAATATGTATAGTTACTTATAAAATAAGGTTGGCTATTAGACTAGTACTTTTTTTTTATCTTTTCTCTTATCTTTTATTGTATTTGTTACTTTTGCTTAGGACTAGGAACACGCATATATAGCTAGGCTCTTGCATGAGAGCCCACTTCAACCATTTTTTCATTTATCTCTCCTTCACATAGGCAAAAGTATAATTTAGGTAGGCTATAAGCCCACTATTGTACTTGCTCTTAGACTCGTGTTCCATAGCACATGAACAACTGTTGTACCAGCACTAGTAGAAAAGGGGGCAATAGTCCAGGCCGGGCCAGCCCATTAGTCCCGGTTCAGTCCAGAACCGGGACCCATGGGGACATTGGACCCGGTTCGTGAGCCCCAGGGGCCGGACGGGCCACGTGGGCCATTGGTCCCGGTTCGTCTGAACCTTTTGGTCCCGGTTGGTGGGACGAACCAGGACCAATGGGCCTCGCTCCTGGCCCACCACCATTGGTCTCGGTTGGTGGCATGAACCGGGACCAAAGGCTGCCCTTAGTCCCGGTTCATGCCACGAACCGGGACCAATTAATTGCATATATATACCCCTCGCCCGCGAGCAAAGCACTCCCACTGCTCTGTTTTTCCTGGCTGGCAAGGAGAGAGCTTTGTGGTGCTCTAGCTCACCTCCTATGCACACGAGGTGTTCGATGGAATGCCCGAGCCACACTACTTAAGCTTTCTCCTCTCCAAGCTCGACCTCCAAGCTCCATTTTCCTTAATATTTGTCTAGGTTTAGCGGCCCGTCACGTCCCGTTCCCGTCTTCACCGCCGTCGATCCCCCGCGCCGTTCTCATCACCGGCCCCACCGTGGTTAGCCTCTTGTTCTTATCTTCTTTCTGAAAGAAAAAAATTCTTACTTGTATGTTTATATATATAGTTGTATAATTTTATTACTTTTATTATTGAATATTATATAGTGCGATGGTTTTGGTATCCGCCCCCGTTGGCCCTCGTCCTGTCTATGATTCGGATGTGGTATATATTATCTTTTCATAACTATTGGTTCGTTTATTATTTATGACAATTATGCCGACCAACGTGACATATATTTTATTTATCTAGGAGGTTGTTGAACTGGAAATTCCAACCGACCCTATTGTCGAGAGGTTAAATTTAGTTGAAGAAGAAAACAATTTCTTGAAGGAAAAAATTAAGAAAAATTGAGGAGGACAAGATGATATTGGAGTTGCATGTTGCGGATGTCGTCGATGATCACAAGATGAAGATGGATGCAATGCGCTTGAAGATTAGAAAGAATAGAAAATATGCCATTCATACCGAGGCTTGGTATCATCACTAGTAGAAAAGGGGGCAATGTTCCAGGCCAGGTCAGCCCATTAGTCCCGGTTCAATCCAGAACCGGGACCCATGGGGGCATTGGACCCGGTTCGTGAGCCCCGGGGCCGGCCGGGCCACATGGGCCATTGGTCCCGGTTCGTCTGGACCTTTTGGTCCCGGTTGGTGGGACGAACCGGGACCAATGGGCCTCGCTCTTAGCCCACCACCATTGGTCCCGGTTGGTGGCTTGAACCGAGACCAAGGCCTGCGTTTAGTCCCGGTTCGTGGAACGAACCGGGACCAATGAGTTGCCTATATATACCCCTCGCCTGCGAGCAGAGCACTCCCACTGCTCTATTTTTCCTAGCCGGCAAGGAGAGAGCTTTGTGGTGCTCTAGCTCACCTCCTATGCACACGAGGTGTTCGATGGAATGCCCGAGCCACACTACTTAAGCTTTCTTCTCTCCAACTCGACCTCCAAGCTCCATTTTCCTCAATATTTGTCTAGGTTTAGCGGTCCGTCATGTCCCGTCCCCGTCTTCACCGCCGTCGATCGCCCGCGCCGATCTCGTCGCCGGCACCACTGTGGTGAGCCTCTTGTTCTTATCTTCTTTCCGAAAGGAAAAAAATTCTTACTTTTATGTTTATATAAATACTTGTATAATTTTCTTACTTTTATTATTGCATCTTATATAGTGCGATGGTTTTGGTATCCGCCCCCGTCGGCCCTCGTCCTGTCTATGATTCGGATGTGGTATATATTATCTTTTCATGACTATTGGTTCATTTATTGTTTATGACAATTATGCCGACCAACGTGACATAGATTTTATTTATCTAGGAGGTTGTTGAACCGGAAATTCCAACCGACCCAATTGTCGAGAGGTTAAATTTAGTTGAAGAAGAAAACAATTTCTTGAAGGAAAAAATTAGAAAAATTGAGGAGGAGAAGATGATATTGGAGTTGCATGTTGCGGATGTCGTCGATGATCACAAGATCAAGATGGATGCAATGCGCTTGAAGATTAGAAAGATTAGAAAATATGCCATTCATACCGAGGCTTGGTATCATTATGTCGTTGGATCAGCTGTTACATTGGTTGCGATTATGATCGCATTTGTTTTCGCATTGAAATGTTTTACATAGTTTCAATGTATGGTTTAATTAATTTAGATGCTCTGCAGAGATTTATGTTGGTAGATGAGAACTATGTATGTACTTTGGTTTTAATGTGATGATGAACTTCTATTAATTTGGTCACTTAATTATCTATTCATGATGTTATGTAATGATTTTTGACACACTTAATTATATATAATGCACGCAGATGAACCGGCAATGGATGTACGGTTCAAGACACACCTCCGAGTACATTAAGGGCGTGCATGATTTTCTCAAAGTGGCTGAGGCAAACAAGAAGAATGGTTTTATGTGTTGTCCATGCCCTATATGTGGGAATACGAAGTCTTACTCTGACCGGAAAATCCTTCACACCCACCTGCTTTACAAGGGTTTCATGCCACACTATAATGTTTGGACGAGGCACGGAGAAATAGGGGTTATGTTGGAAGACGACAAAGAAGAAGAGTACGATGACAACTATGTGCTCCCTGAATACGGTGATGCTACTGAACATCAAGAGGAACCAGACGATGCGCACGATGATGCTGCAACGGGCGAAGCTGCTGAAGATCAAGAGGAACCAGACGATGTGCCCGATGATGATGATCTCCACCGGGTCATTGTCGATGCAAGGACGCAATGCGAAAGTCAACAGGAGAAGCTGAAGTTCGATCGCATGTTAGAGAACCACAAAAAAGGGTTGTACCCCAATTGCGAAGATGGCAACACAAAACTCGGTACCGTACTAGAATTGCTGCAGTGGAAGTCAGAGAATGCTGTGCCTGACAAAGGATTTGAAAAGCTACTGAAAATATTGAAGAAGAAGCTTCCAAAGGATAACGAATTGCCCGACAGTACATACGCAGCAAAGAAGGTCGTATGCCCTCTAGGATTGGAGGTGTAGAAGATACATGCATGCCCTAATGACTGCATCCTCTATCGCGGTGTGTACAAGGATCTGAACGCATGCCCGGTATGCGGTGCATTACGGTATAAGATCAGACGAGATGACCCTGGTGATGTTGACGGCGAGCCCCCTAGGAAGAGGGTTCCTGCGAAGGTGATGTGGTATGGTCCTATAATACCACGGTTGAAACGTCTGTTCAGAAACGGAGAGCATGCCAAGTTATGCAATGGCACAGTGAGGACCGTAAGAAAGACGGGAAGTTGAGAGCACCCGCTGACGGGTCGCAGTGGAGAAAAATCGAGAGAAAGTACTTGGGTGAGTTTGCAAGTGACCCAAGGAACGTATGGTTTGCTTTAAGCGCGGATGGCATTAATCCTTTCGGGGAGCAGAGCAGCAATCACAGCACCTGGCCCGTGACTCTATGTATGTATAACCTTCCTCATTGGATGTGCATGAAGCGGAAGTTCATTATGATGCCAGTTCTCATCCAAGGCCCTAAGCAACCCGGCAACGAAATTGATGTGTACCTAATGCCATTAGTTGAAGAACTTTTACAGCTGTGGAATGGAAACGGTGTACGTACGTGGGATGAGCACAAACAGGAGGAATTTGATCTAAAGGCATTGCTGTTCGTGACCATCAACGATTGGCCCACTCTCAGTAACCTTTCAGGACAGACAAACAAGGGATACCACGCATGCACGCATTGTTTACTTGACACCGATAGTATATACCTGGGGAGCTGCAGGAAGAATCTGTACTTGGGCCATCGTCGATTTCTTCCGACCAACCATCAATGTCGAAAGAAAGGCAAGTGAGGGAGTCCTGGATTAGGAGGTGTCCGGATAGCCGAACTATCACCTTTGGCCGGACTCCTGGACTATGAAGATACAATATTGAAGACTTCGTCCCGTGTCCGGATGGGACTTTCCTTGGCATGGAAGGCAAGCTTGGTGATACGGATATGTAGATCTCCTACCATTGTAACCGACTCTGTGTAACCCTAACTGAGGGAGTCCCTGACTAGGGTGTGTCCGGATAGCCGAACTATCATCATCGGCCGGACTCCAAGACTATGGAGATACAAGATTCAAGACTTCGTCCCGTGTCCGGATGGGACTTTCCTTGGCGTGGAAGGCAAGCTTGGCGATACGGATATGTAGATCTCCTACCATTATAACCGACTCTGTGTAACCCTAGCCCTCTCCGGTGTCTATATAAACCGGAGGGTTTTAGTTCATAGGACAGAACAACAATCATATCATAGGCTAGCTTCTAGGGTTTAGCCTCCTTTATCTCGTGGTAGATCCACTCTTGTACTACCCATATCATCAATATCAATCAAGCAGGAGTAGGGTTTTACCTCCATCGAGAGGGCCCGAACCTGGGTAAAAACATCGTGTCCCTTGTCTCCTTTTACCATCCGCCTAGACGCACAGTTCGGGACCCCCTACCCGAGATCCGCCGGTTTTGACACCGACATTGGTGCTTTCATTGAGAGTTCCTCTGTGTCGTCACTGATAGGCTCGATGGCTCCTTCGATCATCAACAACAATGACGCAGTCCAGGATGAGACTTTTCTCCCCGGATAGATCTTCGTATTCGGCGGCTTTGCACTGCGGGCCAATTCGCTTGGCCATCTGGAGTTGATCGAAAGCTACGCCCCTGGCCGTCAGGTCAGATTTGGAAGTCTGAACTTCATGGCTGACATCCAGGGAGACTTGATCTTCGATGGATTCGAGCCACAGCCGAGCGCGCCGCACTATCACGATGGGCATGATTTAGCTCTGCTGCCGGACAGTGCCTTGGAGGCTGCACACGAGTCCGCTCTGACCCTTAATTTGGAGCCGGCTGCGCAGATCGAGGACGGGTGGCTAGAAACCGCCTCGGGGGCTGCAACCTCTACGGCGATGGAGCCGAATACTGACCTTGTCCCTTGTGAAGCTCGTGACTCCGAGGTGCCAGACTCCTCGCCGGACTCCGAACCTCCCGCTCCCCCTCCAATCGAATCTGATTGGGCGCCGATCATGGAGTTCACCGCTGCGGACATCTTTCAACACTCACCTTTTGGCGACATCCTGAATTCGCTAAAGTATCTCTCGTTATTAGGAGAGCCCTGGCCGGACTGCGGTCAGGACGGTTGGGATCCGGACGATGAAGAAATTCAAAGCCCACCCACCACCCACTTAGTAGCCATTGTCGACGATCTAATCGACATGCTAGACTTCGACTCCGAAGACATCGACGGTATGGACGATGATGCCAGAGACGACCAAGAACCAGTGCCTACTGGGCACTGGAAAGCCACCTCGTCATACGACATATACATGGTGGATATCCCAAAAGATGGGAATGGCGAGGGAACATCGGGGGAAGACCCCTCCAAGAAACAGCCTAAGCGCCGGCGTCAGCGGCGCCGCAAATCCCGCCACAGCAAGAATGGAGATTCCGGCACCGGAGATAATAACACCCCAGACAGTGCCGAAGACAACCCCCTCCGGCAAGATTCAGCACAGGAGGACGGAGAAGCCAGCCCTCATGAGAGAGCGGCAGACGAAGAGGTAGAGGATGATAATTACATGCCTCCCTCTGGAGACGAGGCAAGCCTCGACGACGACGAATTCGTCGTGCCTGAGGATCCCGTCGAACAAGAGCGTTTTAAACGCAGGCTTATGGCCATGGCAAGCAGCCTCAAGAAAAAGCAGCAACAACCTCAGCAAAAATTCTGGCAGTCCGGATACCAAGGACCGCAACGGCAGGTCGCATCGCAACAAGCACAAACGCCGCATTAACAGCGACAATACTGAGGATACTGCAGTCAATGCCGGATTCAAAGGCTCCAAACCCGGTCAGCGAAAAAAGCCGTTCAAAAGAACTACTCCGGGTCCGTCCAATTTGGACCGAATACTCGACCGCTCGTGCCAGATACACGGCACCCTCGAAAAGCCAGCTAATCACACCAACAGGGACTGTTGGGTATTCAAGCAGGCAGGCAAGCTAATTGCCGAAAACAATGACAAGGGGCTGCATAGTGATGACGAGGAAGAGATCCAACCGCCGAACAATAGAGGACAGAAGGGTTTCCCCCACAAGTGCAAACGGTGAACATGATATACGCAACCCACATACCCAAGAGGGAGCGGAAGCGTGCACTCAGGGACGTATACGCGATGGAGCCAGTCGCCCCGAAGTTCAACCCATGGTCCTCCTGCCCGATCACTTTTGATCGAAGGGACCACCCCACCAGCATCCGCCACGGCGGATTCGCCGCATTGGTTTTAGACCCAATCGTCGATGGATTTCACCTCACCAGAGTCCTGATGGACGGCGGCAGCAGCCTGAACCTGCTTTATCAGGATACAGTGCGCAAGATGGGCATAGACCCCTCAGGGATTAAACCCACAAAGACAACCTTTAAAGGCGTCATACCAGGTGTAGAGGCCAATTGTACAGGCTCAATTACACTGGAAGTGGTCTTCGGATCCACGGATAACTTTCGAAGCGAGGAGTTAATCTTCGACATAGTTCCGTTCCGCAGCGGCTATCATGCTCTGCTCGGACGGACCGCATTTGCAAAGTTCAATGCGGTGCCGCACTACGCATACCTCAAGCTCAAGATGCCAGGCCCTCGAGGAGTCATCACGGTCAACGGAAACACTGAACGTTCTCTCCGAGCGGAGGAACATACAGCGGCTCTCGCGGCAGAAGTACAGTGCAGCCTCTTAAGGCAATTCTCGAGTCCGGCCGTTAAGCAACCGGACACGGCTAAACGCGCCCGGAGTAACCTACAACAAGACCACCTAGCACGTTCCGAGCACGCGTAGCAACACGGCCCCAACCCCAGCCCTCGCAAAATTGCAAGACTGGTCCTTTGCGTGCATCATTACGCTCTGGAGATACCATGGGCATAGGGAGAGGGGCACGACCACAACAGGCCCAGAATGCGGCTTAACCACACCAGGGGCTTCCAAGTGTGTCATTTTTTTTTCCTTTTTCTTTTTTTCTTATCCACAGGACTCCGTTCACCAGAGGCCCTGTCCAGCAGTAGACCTGCCGAACTCACAATGCAACAGCCAGGGAAGGAGAAAGGCTACGACGAGTATCCAGGTGGTCTCCATTACGGGCATTAAATCTATTTTATACACCATTCCGCAGCCTACCCCTGGAGGGGGACATGTTTAATAGTCCCATCCCTTGCTTATCGCACTATTTGTATCGTTCTGCATTCACGGCAGTATTTCTTGAATAAACAATGCATCGCTTTTTTGCTTATAATTGCATTCCTTTCTTATACATATGTTCATTTATGACATATTGCATCCGTACACTTTGGTACGGCTAAATACACCAGGGGCTTAAGTTCCCCACATTATGGTGTGATAAGTCCGAACACTTCCACAAGTGCGGCACCCCGAACTTATAGCATTATATGCATCGGCTCCGAATCATGTCTTGGGTCAATAGTTGAGTTTGTCCGGCTCCCATGTTTTAGTACCTTATGTTCCGTTGTATCGGCTAAGGTAGCGCTGGGAGAACCACTGCGATTGCGCCCCAGTTGAGCTGGGCGAGCGCCTCAGTGGAGAAAGCTAAAACTGACCGTCATGATGAGGCGAGAGCCGGTCGCTGTTCGAGAGGTTTTTTCGAGTCCCTAAAGACTTATGCCGCTTAGAGCGAGGAACCGGCTTTGTCCGGTCCAGGCATGGATAGCGCCCCGAATTCGGCCTTCCGAACACTAGGGGCTTCGCCGAAATTTAAAATTATAGAATTCTATGGCTAAGTGAGAGTGTTCAAGCATTATAAGTCCAGTTTCCTCGTTCGTTGTGTTGAGCGCCTCCCTAGATGGACCCAAAAATGGGAACAAGAGTGCTCAAGTTTATCCCGAACACCCGAGCACTCGTGGCATGGGGGCTGAAGCCGACGACTTGCCATCTCTCATATTTGATAAACGGCCGCACAGAAGGTAATATTTTAAATTAACAAGCGTTGCTTAGCGCACATGAACAAAGTTTTCAGCGCATAGGATAACAAAATGCGAGTCTACTCAAATATTACATCTTTGAAGCACTCACCCGCAATCATGCGGGCACCCTTCAGGACACCCTTATAATACATCTCGGGCGTGCGATACTCCTTGCCCGTTGGTGACGCGTCCGTCACAAGCTTCTCAGCGTCCATCCTGCCCCAGTGCACCTTTGCACGGGAATGGGCCCGACGGGCACCTTCAATGCAGGCGGAGTGCTTGATGACTTCAACCCATGGACAAGCATCCACCAGCCGCCGCACCAGGCCGAAGTAGCTCCCGGGCATGGCCTCCTTGGGCCACAACCGAACAATGAGGCCCTTCATGGCCTGTTCGGCCACCTTGTGGAGCTCGACTAGCTGCTTCAGCTGGTCGCTAAGGGGCACCGGATGTCCGGCCTCAGCATACTGAGACCAGAAGACCTTCTCCGTCGAGCTCCTCTCCTCGGCCCTGTAGAAAGCGGCAGCATCGGACACGCTGCGGGGCAGATCTGCGAACGCTCCTGGAGAGCTCCGAATCCGAGTAAGTAATAGGTAATTCACATTCACATGCTTGCTTTGCATGAAAAATGCCTTACCTACCGCTATTTTCTTCAACGCCTCGATTTCCTGGAGGGCCTTGTGGGCTTCAGCCTTAGCGGCTTTGGCACTCTCAAGAGCCGATGCAAGCTCGGACTCTCGAGTCTTCGAGTCGCGCTCCAAGCTCTCATGTTTTTCCATGAGAGCCTGGAGCTCTTGCTGTACCTCCGCCACCCGCGCCTCCTGCTTCTCTCGCCCAGCACGCTCCGCGGCCGCATTACGTTCGGCCGCGGACACCGCCTCCTTCAGGGTCGCCACCTCGTTCGTGGCCCCTGGAGTACCCACGTTATCCTTGTCATTCCTCTTGCAACCAAATCCTTCTATGTAAGGTACAACTTTAATAAGGTGTTACTCACCTTCCTTGTCCTCGAGCTGCTTCTGGCACGGCCGAGCTTGTTCTCGGACCGCTCGAGGCTTTGCTTCAAAGGATTGACCTCCGCAGTCAGTGCGGCACAGGTCAGCAGCGCAGCCTGCATTCCCATATTGACATATTTTTAAGACTCCTGCGTATATCTTTTTAGATCCTCCGTCCGGTTTTTCTTTCTAAACACCAAACCGAGCATCAGGGGCTACTGTCTATGTGGTACTATTTTACATATATTAAAATTCTTACCTCAAAGCCTGTTAGAAGGCTGCTGCAGGCTTTGGCCAGCCCGCTTTTGGCAAGCTGAACCTTCTGAATCACCGCACTCATGACAGTGCGGTGTCCCTCTTCGATGGAAGCGCCGTTGAGCGCCTCTAGCAAAGTATCCGGCGCCTCCAGTTGGACAGAGGCTGCTGGCATCACAGTCTTGCCCTTCTTACAAAGGGGCCGCCCGCCGGACTCCGGAACCACTGCAGGTTCTGGTGCCGAGTCCGGCACAAAGTCCGGGAGGTTGCCCTGTGGCACCTCCGGGGCCTCCTCCTCCTGGCGGGTCCCTTCCTGGGATCCCACCTCGGCGTTGTCGGCGTCACGGGGGGTGGAGGCGGTCGGAAGTGAAGTACTATCCACATCCGACGGGCCCAAGGACCCGCTCGTCGAAGCGGGAAGATCATCCTTGGGCGGACTACAGGGTTGTATGCGGCATTAGAAAGACACCATGCGACAAAAAGAAAATTTATGAGGGGGTCCGGATACTTACGATCTCGACAGGGGCTTGGCCCTTGAGGGCCACTCCTCGTCGCTGTCGCCGACGTTGGCAGAACGGTCCGGGTGAAGGGTCCTTCCCTTCTTGGACCCTTCGGCCTCCCTCGTTGGGGAGGCCTTCCTCTTCCTCTCTCCCCCCGCTGGGGGAGAGGCCTCTTTCTTCTCCTCCACGTCCTCGTGGGAGGAGTCTGCCTCGGAGTCATCGGACGATGAGTTCGATACCACCTGATGTCGGGAACTCCTTCGGGTTCCCATGGCCTTCTTCTTGGCCTTATTCTCCGGCACTACGTAAAGTGCCGGGACCAGCAGCCCTGTCAAACGGGCATCCGCTAGGTCTTCTGAAAGGTATTGGGAGTTTAGATCCCGCATAAAGTCAAAACATGAAAAGCAAGTGTCCCATAAAGGATAACATGGCTTACCTCGCCAGCCGGACGCTGCGAGCTGAATCCGCGATCTTCGGTAGCGGATGCAGGAGCTTCGGCGCCCTTGAACATCACCCTCCAGGCATCTTCGTACATAGTGTCGAAGAGCCCGCCCAAGGTCCGGTGTTGTGCCGGATGAAACTCCCACAAATTGAAGTCCCGTTGTTGGCAGGGGAGAATCCGGCGGACGAGCATGACCTGGATCACGTTGACAAGCTTGAGCTTCTCGTTCACCAGGGTTTGGAGACAGGACTGGAGTCCGGTCAGCTCTTCCGAACTACCCCACAGCATGCCCTTCTCCTTCCAGGAAGTGAGCCGCATGGGGACGCCAGATCTGAATTCCGGGACCACTGCCCATTTAGGGTCACGCGGCTCGGTGATGTAGAACCACCCCGATTGCCACCCTTTGATGGTTTCCACGAAGGCGCCCTCGAGCCAAGTGACGTTGGGCATTTTGCCCACCATGGCGCCTCCGCATTCCGCTTGGCTGCCCTTCACAACCTTCGGCTTGACATTGAAGGTCTTGAGCCACAAGCTGAAGTGGGGCTAGATGCAGAGGATGGCCTCGCACACGACGATAAGCGCCGAGATGTTGAGGATGAAATTCGGGGCCAGATCATGGAAATCCAGGCCGTAGTAGAACATGAGCCCCCGGACAAAGGGGTGGAGTGGGAAGCCCAGTCCACGGAAGAAATGGGGAAGGAATACCACCCTCTCATGGGGCCCGGGGGTGGGGATGAGCTGCCCCTCGTCGGGGAGCCGGTGCGCGATATCGCTGGGCAAATATCCGGCGCTGCGCACTTTCTTGATGTGCCCCTCCGTGACGGAGGAGGCCATCCACTTTCCTCCCGCTCCGGACATGATTGGAGAAGGTTGAGGTGAGATATGCGGACTTGGGCACTGGAGCTCGAGTGCACGGAGATGGATAAGCAAAGGAGGAAGAAGGCGTAGGTAAAAAGGTGGATCCTTATCCCCTTATATATGGGCAGACGAAACTATGCGTCCCCACCGGCCTGGTAAAACTCGCTTATCTCCCAAGCACCGCAATCAATGGCGCGGTTGGGTTACCCACGTCCGTATTGATGGGAATCCCGGAATAAGGGGAACGCGATCTCTGCTTCGACAAGACGTGCCAAGGAAACCGCTTCGCTAAACGCGCTGAGGTGGTATAATAAAAACGATTCGAGTAAAAGCTTGGTTGTGGTGTGACATCACGCCACAAAATACGTCGGCAGATTGAACTTGTGTAAATATTATTCTCTCTACGGTGGTATGTGGAATTTATATTGCAGAGCCGGAAACTATCCTGGTGTTCACAATCTTCTATAAATTATTCGGAGGAGGAACCCGCCTTGCAATGCCAAAGACAATATGCGCGCCGGACTCGTCGTCATTGAAGCCTGGTTCAGGGGCTACTGAGGGAGTCCCAGACTAGGGGGTGTCCGGATAGCCAAACTATCATCATCGGCCGGACTCCAAGACTATGAAGATACAAGATTGAAGACTTCGTCCCGTTTCCGGATGGGACTTTCCTTGGCGTGGAAGGCAAGCTTGGCGATGCGGATATGTAGATCTCCTACCATTGTAACCGACTCTGTGTAACCCTAGCCCTCTCCGGTGTCTATATAAACCGGAGGGTTTTAGTCCATAGGACAGAACAACAATCATACCATAGGCTAGCTTCTAGGGTTTAGCCTCCTTGATCTCGTGGTACATCCACTCTTGTACTACCCATATCATCAATATCAATCAAGCAGGAGTAGGGTTTTACCTCCATCGAGAGGGCCTGATCCTGGGTAAAAACATCGTGTCCCTTGTCTCCTGTTACCATCCACCTAGACGCACAGTTCGGGACCCCCTACCCGAGATCCGCCAGTTTTGACACCGACACTAACCCTCTTCGGTGCCTATATAAACTGGAGGGTTTTAGTCTATAGGACGAACAACAATCATACCATAGGCTAGCTTCTAGGGTTTAGCCTCTCTGATCTCGTGGTAGATCTACTCTTGTACTACCCATATCATCAATATTAATCAAGTAGGAGTAGGGTTTTACCTCCATCGAGAGCGCCCGAACCTGGGTAAAAACATCGTGTCCCTTGTCTCCTATTACCATCCGCCTAGACGCACAGTTCAGGACCCCCTACCCGAGATCCGCCGGTTTTTACACCGACATTGGTGCTTTCATTGAGAGTTCCTCGGTGTCGTCATCTTTAGGCCCGATGGCTCCTCCGATCATCAACAATGATGCGGTCCAGGGTGATACTTTTCTCCCAGACAGATTTTCGTATTCGGCGGCTTTGCACTGCGGGCCAATTCGCTTGGCCATCTGGAGCAGATTGAAGGCTACGCCCCTAGCCATCAGGTCAGATTTGGAAGTTTGAACTATACGGCTGACGTCTGCGGAGACTTGATCTTAGACGGGTTCGAGCCACAACCAAGCGCGCCGCACTGTCATGATGGGCATGATCTAGCTCTGCCGCCGGACAGTGCCCTGAAGGCCGCACAAGTGTCCGCTCTGACCCTTAGCTCGGAGCCGACTGCGCCGATCAAGGATGGGTGGCTGGACACCGGCTCGGGGGCTGCTACCTCTACGGCGATTGAGCCGAACACCAACCCTGTCCTTTGCGAAGCTCGTGACTCCAAGGTGCCGGTCTCGTCTCCGGACTCCGAACCTTCTGCGCCCCTGCCAATCGAATCCGATTGGGCGCCGATCATGGAGTTCACTGCCGCAGACATCTTTCAGCACTCGCCCTTTGGCGACATCCTAAATTCACTAAAGTCTCTCTCTTTATCAGGAGAGCCCTGGCCGAACTATGGTCAGCAAGGTTAGGATGCGGACGACGAAGAAATTCGACTCCCACCCACCACCCACTTCGTAGCCACTGTCGGAAGTTTAAACGACGTGCTCGACTTCGACTCCGAAGACATCGACGGTATGGACCACGATGTAGGAGACAAACATGAACCAGCAACAATAGGGCACTGGACAGCCACCTCATCTACGATGTATACATGGTGGACACACCTAAAGAAAGCGACAACGAGGAACAACGGGACGCCACGAGGGATCATTCCCTCGGAAAGCAGTCAAAACGGCGACGTAAGAGCCGCTCAAAGTCCCACCTCAACTAAGACAGCAGCCGTACAGACCCAGCCATAGAGCAGGGCGAACCGGTGGACGACGAACATGCTATCGAGCAACCGTCCAAACAGGACAATCTGGATAAACTACCCGTCCCCGGAGAAGATAACAGTCCGGACGGTCTCACGCCGGACAAGTTATTGGAGCAGAAGAACCTCCACAAAAGGCTCGTTGCCACTGCGCGTAGCCTGAAAAAGCAGAAGCGGAAGCTCAAAACAGCGGAAGATGCGCTCAGAATCAGATGGAGTAAAGTACTCAACACCACAGACAAATACAGCGATAGTCGCCGAACAAAGAGCTACCCGAAGCGAAAACTACTGCCTGAATTTGGTGAGGAGGCCGTAGAGCCCCCGCAATCAAAGAACAAAGAGACCACCCGGTCGGATAGACGACCCCATGGCAAACATAGAGCGGCAAACGGCGCCGCACACAAGCTGGCACGCGATCCGCACTCGGATTCGCATCAAAAAGATGGCCCAGTTAGATCTATCTACGGGCCAAGAAAGCAAGCTCTAGTAAGCAATGCAACACATCAAGTATCCGAATATTACGGTACACCTAAATATAGGGGTGCCGCACACCCCCTATGTTTCACCGATGAGGTTCTGGATTACGAATTTCCAGCGGGATTCAAACCCGTAAACATAGAGGCATACGACGAAACAACAGACCCTGGAGTCTGGATCGAGGATTACATCCTCCACATACACATGGCTAGAGGAGATGACCTCCATGCCATAAAATACTTACCCCTCAAGCTCAAAGGACCAGCCCGGCATTGGCTCAAAAGCCTCCCTGAAAAACACCATTGGAAGTTGGGAGGAGCTCGAGGATGCTTTTCAGGAAAAATTTCAAGGGACCTATGTCCGACCTCCGGATGCAGACGATTTAAGTCACATAACTCAACAACCCAGAGAGTCGGCCCAAAAATTCTGGAACAGTTTCCTTACTAAAAAGAACCTAATAGTCGACTGTCCGGACGCCGAAGCCTTAGCAGCTTTCAAACACAACGTCCGAGACGAATGGCTCGCAAGACACCTCGGCCAAGAAAAGCCAAGAACAATGGCCGCATTAACAAGCCTCATGACCCGCTTTTGCGCAGGAGAGGATAGCTGGCCGGCAAGATGTAGTACCAGCGACCCAAGTACATCCGAAGTCAGGGATGGAAACGGGAAACCGCGACGCAGCAAGGACCAGCGCCGGACAAAGAGAAACAGCCTGAAGAGCACGGCAGTCAACGCCGGATTCAAAAGCTCACGGCAGAATCATAAAAAAACTGCCCCTAAGGATAACAGGGACGAGCTATCTAACTTAAACAAAATCTCGGACAAGATATACCAAATCCAAAGTACTCCTGGGAAGCCTGCAAACCATACCCACAGAGATTGTTGGGTCTTCAAGCAGTCCGGCAAACTCAACGCTGAACACAAGGGGCTCGACACACCTAGCGAGGACGATGACGAACCCCACAAGCAGAGCACCCGAAAACAAAAGAATTTCCCACAAGATGTCAAAATAGTAAACTCACTTTACGTGACAAAAGGGAAAAACAGAATGGCGCCCATAGAGATACGCGCCATACGGCCTATCCTAGAGGAGTCCCGCCACTGGTTGTTAAAACCAATCACCTTTGACCATCAGGATTACTCTAGAAGTATCTAGAATGCAGGATGGACCGCCTTGATATTAGATCCGATAATCGACGGACTCCAATTTACACAAGTCCTAATGGACGGCGGCAGTGACCTAAACCTGCTATATCAGGACACAATCCGCAAAATGGGGATAGACCCAACCAAAATTCGCCATAGCAACACTTCCTTTCAAGGGGTAATGCCAGACCCATATGCCCATTGTACGGGCTCTCTATTGCTAGAAGTTGTGTTCGGCTAACCCGACAGCTTCCGCCGCGAAAAGTTAACCTTCCACCTCGCCCCATTTACATGTAGCTACCAAGCACTACTGGGACGCGAAGCTTTCGCCCGCTTTAACGCAATACCGCATTATGCATCCCTTACACTTAAAATGCCAGGTCCACGAGGCATCATCTCCTTAAAGGGAAATATCGAGTGTTCCTCGAGCGCGGAAGATTGTGTGACTGCCTTGCAAGCACCTAAACAGGTCGTTCAGACCCCGGACACGGTTAGACGAGTCGAGCGTAAACATACATGGGCTTACCAGCCGCATACCCCCGCACAAGGGGCTCCGCGCATATACAACAAGAGACAATAAATCTCAATTTTATTCATTTTTTAATCATACTTTGTTTATTTAATATAACGTACATTTTCGCATGATCTTTTTCAACTAAGTTCCTCTCTTTTACAGATGAACACCATGCTACACCCATCCAGGATACGGCACAACGGAGACACAGGCACAGACATGCAGTAGGGACCCGTTGCAAGGATTCTTTTCTGATTAAGACACTGCGTAAACCTTTTTTACTGTCTCTTGTTGATGCACATCCCCTGGTTTCTTGCTATAGCCAAGGAGGAGGCTGGCGTTTTGGCATGGGCAACGTCAGATTTTTGCGCGTACCTGGACACCAGGGGCTTATTACCAAGGGCGTTGTTCGGCCCGTTTTCATAAAGACCGAATACCTTAGGGAGTGTTCAGCGTCTCGAGTTAGGCCCTATATGCATCACCTCCGAATCATGTCTTCGGTCAAATGTTGGGTTTGCCCGGCTCCTGTGTTTTGCTGCCTTACGTTCCGCTCTATTGGCTAACGCAGCACCAGGAGAACTACTGCGATTGTGCCCCGGTTCGTCCAGGCGAGCACCTCAGTAGAGAAAGCCAAAAACTGACTGTCATGATATAGCGTGAGACTGGTCAACCACTCGATGACCCGCCGGAATCTTTAGGATTCCTCCGCATAGACGAAGGGCCGTTTCTCGGTCAGGCACATACGCGCCCCGAATTCGGGTGAGCGCGGTGCCCCTAGGGGCTATATAGTAGCCCCACTGTCAAACTCCTATGGCTAAGTGAAAGTGATAAAGCATTATATTCCGGTTGCCTACTTTGCTGCGCTACCACCTGCTTTATAGGACCAAGACGTTGGATCAAGTGTGAAAATGCGCCTTTTGCAAACACCACCGCATTATATGTGTGGGGGCTGAAGCCGAAGACTGCCATCTTTCAGGTTATATACACATACATTAACGGGTGCACAGGAGGTATTTTAATTCTTGAAGGCACAAGTATAAAAAAGCTTTTATATTCCATCAATACGTTGTTTCACAATAATACATGTTATTCGAACATAATATCCTTGGAGCACTGCGTCTCTATTAAACGAGCGCCCTGCAGAACTTCCTGAAAATAGTGCTCGACAGGTACTCGGCTTCCGTCCGAATCTTGGGATGCAACATCGGTGGCCTTCATCTCCGCCCAGTATGTCTTGACACGGGCAAGAGCCATCCGCGCACCCTCTATGCATGCCGACCTCCTCATTGCATTGATATGCGGCACCGCACCAAGGAACTGCTGCACCAAGCCAAAATAACTCTTCGGCTCGGGCCTTTACGGGCACAAAAGATTCACAACATCCTTCATGGCAAGTCCGGATAACCTATTCAGCTCCGCCCATTCGGCCAAGCGATCGGTTAATGGAAGTGGGCGCTCTGTATTATGGAACTGCGACCAAAAAACCTTTTCCATTTCGTGATCCTTTTGATCTCGGAAGTGTTCGGCCGTGTCCGCGGCACTTGCCGCCAAGTCCAGATAAGAATCCTCCGCACTCCACAGCCAGTCCAACTGAGCATATTTAGGATCCATGAATTTCCTCCGCAGCAGAAAGGGCTTTCGAGGCGCGATATCTCTGGCCTGACGCAGCTCCTCCTTCATAGCTCTCATCACACAGCGAGCATCCTTGGCCTCGGTAGTGGCCTTCTTCAGGTCCTCTTGTACCGCTCGATCTTCTTTTTCAAGAAGCTTGCAGCGGTCGGTAGCATTCTTCAACTCCACGGCCATCTCATCCATTTCCTTCTTGCTTCGGCAATGAGCAGCAAGTTCGGCTTTTAGCTCTTCGGCCGCCTTTAAGGCAGCCGCGTCACTCTTTCTGGCCTGCTCCTTGGCTCGGGTGAGCTCCGCCCGCAGGTTCTCCATGGCAGCGGCACCATCTGCATCAAGCATACTTGTTGTAAGGCACGGGCATCAAGGTCCCTTACCAGGTGTCCGCGGAGAAATTGCATTCTTTGTGACTCGCAAGTCGCTTATTGACAAGCGCGATGTCGGCATCCACCACATCAAGTTGCCGCTTTAGTTCGGCAAATTCATCAGTCCGGTCAGCCACCGGACCCTTCGCCACCTACATAGGAAGGGCGACATATTATACCTGGGATTATGATCCTCGGCGCGCTGTCATTTTTTGACAACACATCGAGCCTCAGGGGCTACTATCTACACAAGGCGCATTTTATATGCGGAACTGTCAGAAGGTACATCATTTTGCGTACCTCAAAACCTGTCAATAAACTTCTGACGGTTTCATGCAATACGCTCTCAGCGGATGAAATCCTTTCAATCACCGTACCCATTAACACACGGTGATCTTCTGAGATAGACGCTCGCCTGAGCAGATCCTTCAGCTCCTCCGACCATACACCAGGTGGTGCCGGACTCGTCCGATGGCCTTTTTCGAAGGCCGGACGCAGAGGGCTTTGAGGGGACATACGACTGCCTTCCAGCCCCGTCGGACTCGGAGAAACCCTCCACGATGACACCTCGGGGTCGCCCGCCTCGCAAGATGGTACGACAGGGGAAGGCGTTTCACTCTCAATCATCTCCGGACGAAGATCCCCCGAGGATGAGCTCTGCTGAGAAGGGATGAGATCCGAACTACAAGGTGAAATTTTGGTTATCTTCATCAGAAATAGGGCAGGGATATCCTTAATTTTAAAAAGAACTCCCCTTTTTACTTACGGCTCGGTGGAGGCTGATCCCCTTGGGGGCATAATGCGGCCGAGGCATCTCTCGGCGCAGGACCCTCTGACGAAGATTTCTTTCCCCGCTTTGAGACCATGGTCTCCGGGTCTTCAGAGGCGGTCCTCTTCTTCCCTTGGATGGGGGGATTCTCGATCCCTCCTTTCCTGACAGCCTCCTTCACGGAGGGGGTAGCTTCCTTGTTCCCCCCTTCACCTTCTTCCAAAGGCGCAACCTCCAGCATCCTGGTTAACACGGGATTCGGCGTGGTCTCAGGGAGGGGGCCGGACACCTGATTAACTTTGCTTTCGCTATCCACTCCTGTTCAAGGGACAACTCTTTTAAAGGGCAAGTTTGTGATAAATATGGGATAGCGTGTCCGGGTACAGGGCTACTTACTTGAGTATCCGGGCGATTGCAGCTCAGACCTGCGTCCTCGGTCAAGTCCAGACACATCGCTTGTGATCCGAAGAAAAGCTTGTACATCTCCACGGGTGTCGTGCCCATAAAATGTTGGAGAGCTCGTGGTCCCTCCGGGTTAAATTCCCACAGGCAGAGGGGGCGACGTTTGCAGGGCAGGGTGCGACGAATCAGCATGACCTGCGCTACTATGACCAGAGTGATCTCTCTCTCTAGGAGGTCTTGAATGCGGCCCTACAACAAAGGCACGTCCTAGGACGGCCCCAGTCAAGTCCTTTACTGACCCATGACGCCAGCCACGGTGGAGGACCCAAGCGAAAGGCAGGTGGCGCCACCCATTTGGTGCCCCTGGGAGCTGTGATATAAAACCACTCCTGTTGCCATAGGCTGAGCTCCTTTTGAAAAGAGCCCTCGGGCCATGGAGCATTAGCATTGTTGCTTATAACAGCCCCTCCGCACTCTGCCTGCTGCCCCTTGATCATCTTCAGCTCCACTTTGAAGGTCTTGAACCACAATCCGAAGTGAGGGGTAATGCGGAGTAAGGCTTCGCATACGATAATGAACGATGAGATGTGGTGGATGGACTCCGGATCCAAGTCATGAAATTCCAACCCATAGTAAAACATGAGCCCCCTCACGAAGGGGTCCGTCGGGAAGCCTAGCCCCCGAAGAAAGTAAGACACGAACACTACGCTTTCACCAGGCTTGGGAGTGGGAATAACCTGCCCATGGGCAGGCAGCCTATGCGAAATTTCGCCGGTTAGATACCTGGAATCTCTTAGCTTTAACACGTCTTCTTCCGTAATGGAGGAAGGCATCCACCGGCCTTGCAGGTCGGAGCCGGGCATCATCGAAGGTCCGAAGCGCCTGAAGTTGGAGCTTTGGGTGTTGGAACTCGAGGCGAGGGGCGGATTCGATTGAGATTGAAAGAAAGGAGTGGAGCCTTGGTCTCTTTATAAAGAGGTTGAATACCAAGAGCCTTCCCCGTGACTGTTCGGGACTCGCCTTCGATAGAGGAGACGTGCCAACAGGCACGACTGGGTTACCCACGCCCGTATTGATGAGAATCCCGGAATAAGGGGACACGATCTCTTCTTTGACAAGACGTGCCGAGGAAGCCGCCTCGCTAAACACGCTGAGGCGGGACAGTAAAAACGATTCAAATAAAGGCTTGGCCGTGGTATGATGTCACGCCGTGGAATACGTCAGCAGATTGAATTTGTGTAAATATTATTCTCTCTACGGTGGTATGTGGAACATATTTTGCAGAGCCGGACACTATCCTTTGTGTTCGAAATCTTCTATGAAGTATTCGGAGGAGGAACCCGCCTTGCAATGCCGAAGACAATATGCGTGCCGGACTCGTCGTCATTGAAGCCTGGTTTAGGGGCTACTGAGGGAGTCGTGGATTAGGGGGTGTCCGGATAGCCGAACTATCACCTTTGGCCGGACTCCTGGACTATGAAGATACAAGATTGAAGACTTCGTCCCGTGTCCGGATGGGACTTTCCTTGGCGTGGAAGGCAAGCTTGGCGATACAGATATGTAGATCTCCTACCATTGTAACCGACTCTGTGTAACCCTAACCCTCTCCGGTGCCTATATAAACCAGAGGGTTTTAGTCCATAGGACGAACAACAATCATACCATAGGCTAGCTTCTAGGGTTTAGCCTCTCTAATCTCGTAGTAGATCTACTCTTGTACTACCCATATCATCAATATTAATCAAGCAGGAGTAGGGTTTTACCTCCATCGAGAGGGCCCGAACCTGGGTAAAAACATTGTGTCCCTTGTCTCCTGTTACCATCCACCTAGACGCACAGTTCGGGACCCCCTACGCGAGATCCGCCGGTTTTGACACCGACAACAAGCATTTCAAAGGCGAGGCAGATCACCGGAAGAAGCTCGCCATGCATACCAGTGATCACGTACTTGCTATGGTCAATGATTTACACATAATCTTTGGAAAGGGTCCCGGCGCACTAGCTGTTCCGAATGACGCTGAGGACACGCACCCATGTGGAAGAAGAAATCTATATTATGGGACCTACCCTACTGGAAAGACCTAGAGGTCCGCTCTTCAATTGACGTGATGCATGTGACGAAGAACCTTTGCATGAACCTACTAGGCTTCTTGGGCGTGTATGGGAAGACAAAAGATACAGCTGAGGCATGGGAGGACCTGCAACGTTTGCACGAAAAAGATGGCATGCCTCCAAAGCAGTATGAAGGTCCTGCCAGCTATGCTCTTACCAAAGAAGAGAAGGAAATCTTCTTTGAATGCCTGCTTAGTATGAAGGTTCCGACTGGCTTCTCGTCGAATATAAAGGGAATAATAAATATGGCAGAGAAAAAGTTTCAGAACCTAAAGTCTCATGACTGCCACGTGATTATGACACAACTGCTTCCGGTTGCATTGAGGGGGCTTCTATCGGAAAACGTCCGATTAGCCATTGTGAAGCTATGTGCATTCCTCAATGCAATCTCTCAGAAGGTGATTGATCCAGAAATCATACCAAGGCTAAGGAGTGATGTGGTGCAATGTCTTGTCAGTTTCGAGTTGGTGTCCCACCATCCTTCTTCAATATCATGACGCACGTCCTAGTTCATCTAGTTGACGAGATTGTCATTCTGGGCCCCGTATTTCTACACAATATGTACCCCTTTGAGAGGTTCATGGGAGTCCTAGAGAAATATGTCTGTAACCGCGCTAGGCCAGAAGGAAGCATCTCCATGGGCCATCAAACAGAGGAAGTCATCGGGTTTTGTGTTGACTTCATTCCTGGCCTTAAGAAGATAGGTCTCCCTAAATCGCGGTATAAGGGGAGACTGACTGGAAAAGGCACGCTTGGAAGGGACTCAGTAATATACAGGGACGAATATTCTTGGTCTCAAGCACACTACACAGTTGTACAGAACTCTACCTTGGTGACCCCGTATGTCGATGAACACAAGAACAGTCTGCGCTCCAAACACCCGGAGCATTGCGACGACTGGATTACATGTGAACACATCAGGACTTTCAGCAGTTGGTTGGAAACATGTCTCAGAGGTGACAACACTGTTTGTGATGAGCTGTACTTGTTGTCCAGGGGACCATCTTTGACTGTTACGATTTGGAAAGGATATGAGATAAATGGGAATACATTTTACACGATTGACCACGATCAAAAGAGCACCAACCAAAACAGCGGTGTCTGCTTTGATGCAACAACCGAGAGGGGAAAGGACACGTATTATGGTTACATAGTGGACATATGGGAACTTGACTACGGACATGATTCTAAGGTCCCTTTGTTTAAGTGCAAATGGGTCAATCTGTCAGGAGGCGGGGTACAGGTAGACCCACAGTACGGAATGACAACAGTGGATCTGAAAAATCTTGGGTACACTGACGAACCGTTCGTCCTAGCCAATGATGTGGAACATGTTATCTATGTGAAGGACATGTCTACCAGACCGAGAAAAAGAAAGGATAAGGAAGCGAGTACATCATACGATGAGACAAAGTGCCACATAGTTCTTTCAGGAAAAAGGGACATCGTGGGAGTGGAGGGCAAGACAGACATGTCTGAAGATTATGAAAAGTTTCACGAAATTCCTCCCTTCAAAGTCAAGGCTGACCCCAGCATCCTGATAAACGATGAAGATTATCCATGGTTACGGCGCAATAAGCAAATGACACAAGCGAAGAAAAACTGAAGACTTTCTCCCGCAACTATTATGATGATACCATGCCAACTTTGTAACAGACGAGTATGATATTATTGTCCATTTTGTACATGCACATGCTATGTGGATGAATTTATGATAACATGCCAACTTTCAACTTTTTCAGAGTTCATTTGAAAACTAATGGCACTAAGAGAAAGTTTATAATTTTTCTAAAACTAAAAGCAAAAAAGAATTAAAAAATAGAGCAAAAAACAAAAAGAAAATACATAATGCAGAAAACAAAACAAAAAAACAGGAAAAATAAATAAAAATAGCAACAATAAGTATTTTGTCGTAAGTAGAAACAAAATAAAATAAATAAAGCAAGAAAGAAAACAAAAAAAGTGTTTTCAAATTTGAAAACTAATGGCACTAACAGAAAGTTTATAATTTTTCTAAAACTAAAAGAAAAAAGAATTAAAAATAAAGCAAAAAACAAAAGAAAATAAATAATGCAGAAAATAAAACAAAAAAACTGTAAAATAAAAATAAAAATAGCAACAATAAGTATTTTGTTGTAAGTAGAAACAAAATAAAATAAATAAAGCAAGAAAGAAAACAAAAAAAGTGTTTTCAAATTTGAAAACTAATGGCACTAACACAAAGTTTATAATTTTTCTAAAACTAAAAGAAAAAAAGAATTAAAAATAAAGCAAAAAACAAAAGAAAATAAATAAAGCAAAAAGCAAAAAAAAACTGCCACCTATTGGGCCACCACGGCCTGAATACGACTAGAAACCCAACCTGGGCCAGGATTCAGGCTCGCAGAAGGCCCAATAGGCCCACAGCAGCATAGTGTGAGATTAGGCCCGAAAACCTGCAGTTGAGAGGAGCTCGAGAGGGTGGGCGCAACAGCGCTTATAAACCACTCTCGAGCCCTCTCAACTAGCGAGGTGGGACTAAACTTTCGCCGCGCTGCGGGCAGCACAGGGGCCTTTGGTCCCGGTTGGTGGCACCAACCGGGACTAAAGGGGGGCATTGGTACCGGTTTGTGGCACCGACCAGGACCAATGCCCCCCCTTTAGTCCTGGTTGGTGCCACCAACCGGGACCAAAGGCCGCCGCTTCCCGCCCTTTGGGCTGCTGAAAAGAGGCCTTTGGTCCCGGTTGTTGGCACCAACCGGGACTAAAGGGGTGCATTAGTCCCGGTTGGTTTCACGAACCGGGACCAATGCTCTTGCTATACATACATCACTTAGCAGTTTCGACCAAATCCCCCACTTCTCCCCCGACTCCCCTGCTCCTCCTCGTCGCCGTCGCCGCCCGACGCCCCTGCTCCACCTTGTCGTCGCCGCCGCCACTGACGCCATCAGGCTGCTTGCCTTCGCAGTCGTCGCCACCACCGACGCCGTCAGGCTGCTCGCCTTCGCAGTCGCCGCCGCCACCGACGCCGTCAGGCTGCTCGCCGTCGCCGTCGCCGCCGCCACCGACGCCGTCAGGCTGCTCGCCTTCACCGTCGCCGCCGCCCCCTGTGAGCACAGCCTGCTCCCGCGCCCCTCCCGTCCCGCGCCCCTGCACGGCCGCCGCGCCGCCGCCCCTGCCCTGCGCGGCCGCCGTGTGCCGCCCCGGACCTGCGCGACCGCCGTGCGCCGCCCCTGTCCTGCGCGGCCACCGCGCTACCGCCCCTGCCCTGCGCGGCTGCAGCGCGCCGCCCCGCCACCCCTGCCCTGCATTTTTCATAGCATTTTTTTGTATTTTTTTGTGTATATGTTTTTGTATGTGTATATATATATATGTACATGTTCATAGTATTTTTTTCATAAGTGTATTTTTTTTGTTCATTGCATTTTTTCATATATATAATGTATATATGTATGTGGTAGCTATATGATGAATGGATGTGGCTATGTATGTATGAATATAATGTTCATAACATTTTTTTGTTTATATATGTTTTTTCATATATGTATTAATTTTTTATTTAGGTTGTTAGTAGATATCGATTTTAGGTTAGTGCATTTTAGGTTAGTGTAGAGGAGAAAGGAAAATAAGGAAAAGGAAGAGAAGAGGAAGAAGGAAGAAGGAAGAAGAAGAAGAAAAAGAAGGAAAGGAAAAAGGAAAATAAGAAGAGGAAGAAAGGAGAAGAAGAGGAGAAATAAATAAGAAGAGGAAAAAATAAGAAAAAGAAGAGGAGAAGAAGAAAGGAATAGAGGAGAAAGAAGAAACTTCAACACGAGGGGGGGTACCGATACCCCCTCCCCGATAACATTATTTTCCCATGTATATGTATGTCGCGTTGTTATCGATATAACCCCCTCCCGGATAACTTCGACATGAGGGGCGGTCGATATATATACCCCCTCTCGACCGTGATAACTTATACCACGGCAGTACCCCCTCGGCCCTCTCGCTCGACCAAAACTCTCGAGGACACCCAAACCCTAGAGAGAAAAGGATATTGGTCTCCTACCTCTCCCGCCGCGCCCCTACCCGACAAATTACCTCTCTCGAGGCCACACAAATTTACCAAGTTAAAAGAGCGTTGTCGTCGAGGCCACCCCAAACCCTTGAAGCGTTGTGTCAAGGCCACCCCAAACCCTAGAGAAGCAGCGTCGAGGCCACTAACATGATTCCTTATTGTGATTAGCTAGCTAGTTCTATGTTTGCCACTAATATATATCCATCTATACCATGTTTGAATAATAATTGACATGTTGTAAATATTTGCAGAAACTATGGAGCACTCCCGAGACGAAGCAACAGAAGCGATGTTGGGGGACATAATGGCACAAGGAAGTGATGTCATTGCGTCATTTCTCAACGACACCGATGGTCAGGAAGAACTGGGTGAAGAAGAGGGCTATGTTCATGATGGCTCCAGCCCATTAATACCGGTACAAGAAGAGGGCTATGTTCATGATGGCTCCGGTGACCCAATGGAGGTACAAGAAGGAGACCATGCTGACTGCTCCGGTGACCGAACCGAGTCCGGCCAGGTATATATATATATTAGTTAAGCCCGTGCTGACTAGTTAATTGATGCATCCATTGTTTTGGTATATGTACACATATTAATTAACTCTCATCTTTCTTCCTTTTTCTAGCCCTCCGGATCGAGCACAACTTCGGTAAGGAGACGAGGCCCAAAGAAAAAGTTGAGCTCGGATGAAAGGTTTGAGATCATAGAAATCGCGCCTGACGGCGAACCGATTGAACCCATCCGGACAAAGAATGCATTTTCTGCTCAGTGCGGGGTTCTTGTTAGGGACAAGATCCCGATCAGCATCCAGCAACGGTATAAGCCTAAGGAGGAAAACCCTGAGGTGTCTTATGTCAATGATATGCAGAAAGATGATCTTTGGACTCAGCTGAAGGCAAATTTCACCCTACCGCTAGAGGAGGATCCGGAGAAGCCAGTTAAAGAGCAATTAATCAAGCCTTGTGCTCTTAAGAAGATGGCAACCCTATTCAGGAGGTGGAGGAAAGAGCTGAACAAGTTTGTCGACAAAGAAGAGACACCAGAATTCATCGGCAAATATGAGAAGATAAAAGATCACTGGCCCGCATTTGTGGCCCACAAGACATCGGAAAAGAGTAAGAAGATGTCGGTGACAAACAAGAAAAATGCTGCGAAGAAGCAGTTTCACCATCGCACGGGGTCAGGTGGCTACCTCAAAGCCCGGCCTAAGTGGTCCAAGGATGAGAATGATCTGCTTGATAAAGGGATCGAACCAGAGACAATGAACTGGCCAGACTATTGCCGGACTTGGTTCTTCGGGGCTGGCGGAACCTTGGACCCTGTATCAGGGAAGTGCCGTTGGACGGACGAGCAACTGAAAATACCAGTGAAGAGGCTTCGGCACTATATCAATGCAGCGCAGCAAGGGACGTTCGTTCCAGATAGGGAGAAGGACGAGCTCACAATGGCCCTCGGGAATCCTGAGCACCCTGGACGGACACGAGGCACGCCAGGCTCCATTCCCTGGAAGGTTAGTTTTCCGGACGCAGGGGTTTACAAAATCCACGAGAGGAGGAAGAAACTGGAGCAGGGACAACTGCAGGCGCTGCACGAAAGGGTAATGGGGCTAGAGGAACGAGAAGCAGATCGCAGCAAACGACCAGCCGAAGCTTCCCCCGAAGCTACCCCGCCATCTCAGCGGAGAAGCATCGTGGCTTCCACCGAGCTGCTTCAGCCGGAGCATGTCTTGACGGCTTCTGCCAGCTATCCCGTGGATGCTATCACGGAGTCTCAAAATTGCCACATTATGACGCGATGGATGAATTTGAAGGTCAAGGCGACTGTTGGCTCTGTTTATCCTACTGAACCCGGCGCAACTTATCACTGCCCGCCGATTCCAGAAGGATATGCTAGGGTGATGGTGGATGAAATAACGGAGGGATTTGAGGACCTCCAGCTTGACCACCCTACCGGTGAAGGGGAGACTAGGCTGGGTTCTGCTCTGAAGACTCCATGCCTATGGAGGAAGGAGCTCATCAACATTCCAAACTGGACGCCTCCGCCTCTTCCTCCTTCTCCGGTGAGTCAGGGCACTCCGCCTCCTCCACCGCCTCCTCCTCCGGCGAGTGAAGATCAGGGCACTTGGCCTCCTTCTCCAGCGCATGGCGGCACTCCGCCTCCTTCAACGCCTGCGCCGGTGCGCCCGAGCAGCCAGCAGCCTCCTCCTTCTCCGCCTCACCAGCAAGGGCGGAAGAGACCCGCCGCCAGCCCGGCTGCTCCGGCGCGTCCTAGTCCTTCTCCTCCACTTCGTAAGCAAGCACGAAAGAAGACAGACGCCGCAGCCGCTCCGTCTACTCCGGCGTCTAGTTGTACAGCCAGAGGCGGGAGGCAATACAGATACGGTCCACCTCTCAAGCCTCTAGAGAAGTTACCGTATGAGAGGACCAAGGAGGAAAACGCGAAGATCATGCAGACCCACGTGAAGGACTTCTTTGAAGGGGTGAAAGTAAAGAGACATCCACCTCCGGAGGAGAAGGTAGATCCGGTGAAAGCAAAGCGCACTATCGATGCCCTGAGGAAACCCCCAAAGTCTCCTCCGAGAACCAACTATGAGCGCATTACTGAACAGACATATCTCCAAGCGGAGCGGTCGGGAAGTAATGTCAGACATCAAAGGTCAAGAGAACGAGCAGCTGCGAAAAAAATTGACCAGCTCGGCGAACAAGCAAATCAATCGTGCCCCCCGCTCAATGTGTCTAGCGGCGACATCGTCGCTAATGCTCCGGGGATGGTGGCCAGTTATGGCAATCTATCAGATTACCTGCCTAACGATCAACTTCCTGATTTCATGGAGGTGGACGAACACAGATACGAGTACGGGAAGCCTCTCGTCAAAGATGAAAAATCTCTAACAACGATGATGCGAAGATTCCATAATTGGTACATGAAAACCTGCAGAGAGTCTGGGGGGGAATAGTTTGTATCTGAACATTAAAGAGGAGCACGACCTCGTTGGAACTGATCTGTTGGCTGTTCCATTTGAGGAGTTCTTCGCGTTCTTCAATCAAAAGGCCCTCGATAAATTAACGGTCTTTTGCTACTGTCTGTAAGTACTATTTCTGTCATTAAATCTCTATATATAGCTCGGCTCTTTCATTGCATGTATTTATAATTAATTATCCTCAATATATTATGCAGATTGAAGATCGTCGAGTGCAGAAAACAAGAAATGTATGATATTGGGTTCATTAACACAAATATCATAGATGATATTCAGGTTAAAAAGCACGCGGAAGAGGCCGAGGCCAACTTGCTACAATCGTTGAACAAAAATCAAAACAAAGATACCATACTCTTTCCTTACAACTTCAAGTGAGTGTTACTATCGTGTGCATATTCGGTTTCCCTTATTACTCGAGCAAGGTTATAGTAATGTAATTCATGAGTTATGCATGCGTGCGTAGCTACCACCATGCTCTTCTGGAGATTAAGCTTGAGCGGGGACTACTAACCGTCTTAGACTCGAGACGGAAAGATCCTGAAACCTATGCGGACATTCAATCGATCATTATCGCACCATATCGGCAACTTTTTGTTCATTTCCTGATATCTCAAGTAATAATAATTATTTTCTTTGTCTTGCAGGGTTTGGAAACAGTTCACCGCAGAAACTCCGGGACTGCCGAAGGAGCTGCGATATACATACCCGAAAGTAAGTACTACTGGCTAGCTAGTTGCGCGCATCTCCCATTGATTCTATAGCTATACTTTCATCAATGCCATTTATAATGCTTCATTATTAGTTTGATTAACCTATATTTCTTGTAAAGAGCTTGTGGCAGGAACAAGGGAATGATTTCTGTGGATACTACGTGTGCGAGTTCATCTACAAATTAGACGTGGCAGATGCGGAATGAACTCCTAGAACAAGATCGCATGAAAGCAATTCAAGAGGAATTGGCGGGATTCTTTCTTGACCACGTCATCAATAAAGCCGAAGAATACCATGTGGAAGTTGATTTCAATTGCTAGGGGATTGTAGTTAAGAGATCTTACATATTGTATATGTATGTAGCCAGTAGTGTCGGATAGATAATACGAAAACTTGTTGTTCGACCAATCTCTCGGAGAAGGAGAGGTCGATCGATCACTTCTCTAGGTATGCATGACGAACTTCTGTACTTAATGGTTCCCTTCATTTTCTTACTAGCTAGCGTGTCGAGGGCCTCTCTATGTATAGTACGTAGCGTCGACCAAGCACGGACATAAGAGAGGACACTTCTCTCTATTAATTAGCTAGCTAACATAATATATGAAAAACCTAAATTAACCCCCCAACCCCCCGCCCCTTCAAAAAAAACCCAGCCACTGAAATGCTGACGCGTGGATGCCTTTTGGTCCCGGTTGGTGCCACCAACCGGGACCAAAGGCCCCCCTGCCTGGGCTCGGCGCACCGGCCACGTGGAGGCCCATCTGTCCCGGTTCATGTTAGAACCGGGACTAAAGGTGGGAGGTATTAGTAACGACCCATTAGTCCCGGTTCATGAACCGGGACTAAAGGCCCTTACGAACCGGGACAAATGCCCCCTTTTCTACTAGTGCAGTCAACTATGTCTTGCAACAAAAAATCTTAACTAAGTTGTTTACACATGTATTTACATTATCATAAATGGCGTACAATATTTAAAACCAATTGATTGGCTTTCAAAACTTGCAATCCATTCTACTTTGCCAACAGTTTGTGTGGGCAACTCCGGGTATGCTGCATTTTCCTATCTAGTTATAAGGTAATCCATGCAAGAGGGCAATATGCTCAAATTATCGACTATATGCCATTCCCTGGTAGTTGTTGGGTCGTTCTTTGTCTGTGGTGCTCACTGAGAGTGCATGTAAGATGCCTGCCGTTTCGGACAACTTCCTTGATCCACAACCGATCAACTTCACACACAATTGATTTAACCCCTATACACTCTTGTTTGTACCTGTCCAGTAGTATATCCAACAAGTTCATTTCTTGATTGCTACTCCCACTTAGTGACCTAAAACGTTTTATAAAAGTTTATAGAGATAGTACTTGTGAGTAGGAGAGGATACCGGTTAAGTTAAATTAAGCTTGAGTAGGAGAGGACGCAGCTTCTGACTTTTGGCTTGCCTGAATTTCTTCAAAGTGATAACTTATCACTTTTGGCTGTATTTACTTGATCTTATCGGAGGCGACGGAGGACGAGGATAAAGAAAGCCTGCAATTGACTGGGGACACCTATCCACGTATGAAATGTTAACGACCACACGTGTGGGCATTAGCCAACTCACCCACACGTCTCCATCATCGTCCAGTAACTTCTACACGAATCTTGGCACGAATTAGCTGATTTTGTATGCCACGTAGGACAACTCGCGTGTGTGGTGTGTGAGAGAGGTCGCCCACACATCCGTTTTACCACACGGAGGGGTCGGTGTGTGGGCGTTCAGCAGTTCGCGCCACACGCCACTTTGCACGCACACACAAGGGCTAGTGTGTGGGCATTTGCCATCTCGCCCAAACGTCCATCTCCTCTCCCACACCCAAGCTGCTAGTTTCCATGTGTTTTCGCAGCGCACATGGTAACTGCCCCTAGTGTGCTTTATAAGCAAGTGGCAACTCTCTTTTTTTACCCGAGTTGCAATGTGTTTTTGTAGGGTACACGGCAACTGCCTAGTGTGCACGTAAGCAGATGGCAACTCTCTTTTACCGAGTTGCCATGTGTTTTTGCATGGTACATGGCAACTGCCCCAACGTGCACGTACAAGGCAACTGCCCTAACGTGCACGTAAGCAGATGGCAATTCTTCCTTTTTACATGGCAACTTCCCTAGCATGCTTGTGAGCACATGACAACTCTCTCAACTGCCTAGTGTTAGTATGTGGCAACTCCTAAAATTATGAAATCATGGCAACTACATTAGATCAGACCATACATGGCAACTGCAGTTGAGCAACCATGGCAACTGCAGTTGTCCGACATGGCAACCGTAGTTCAGCGATATGGCAACTGCAGTTAAACGAACATGGACGAGGGTCTGGACCATGACAACTGCGGGCGCGCGGTGGGCGTCACGCGTGGCGTGCGGGACCAGGAGGGTACGAGGCCTGACATACGGGCATGTGGGCGTTATCAACTTGGCCCACACGCACGCATGTGAGAGGGTTCGGGAGGAAAAAAAGAGGTGTGTGGGCATTAAATGTTTTGCCCACACGTAGGTGTGTGGGCTGGTTGCTGTCCATGCCTCACGAGGCGTGTGTCACAACTACCCGATACACCACACGTGTGGCAGTTATCGGGACCCTAATAATATTCATCCACGTTTGGAGCAAATAGTGCATGCATCCTTCATGCACCTTCTGGCTGGTGTCTAGATAGAAACAGAGGCGCCGTGGTCCATGGACAAAGACAAGCGGTTGCGTTTAATGCGGTTGGGAGTATTTGCCTTAGAAAATACTCCAAAAAATTCTGAGCTAAATCTTCTGATCGAATTTGGCTAGACATAGCTTCAATTAGAACTAGTTGTTGATGACTGACAGACACAACTTTTCTTTCTTGAACATGTATACGATATGCATATCTAGGAGGGCATCGTTGAGTATTGTGATTATTAGGAAAAGTAGGATAGCATAGGATCTTGAACATGTACACAGCTTTTCTTTCACCAATTCCTCTCTCCTTTCTAACATGGTATCAACCTAATCGAGCCTACACCCTAGCTGTCGCCGCTTCCGCACCTGTGAGCCGCCCCCGGGGCGGTCGACATCCATGACCGTCGCTGGGGGCCGCGCCACCTGTACCTACACTAGTAGAAAAAGGGTCATACGTGAAGCCCAATAGTGCCGGTTTGAATTTCAGCCGGCACTAATGTGTACAATAGCACCGGTTCGTGGCGGCGATCAATAGCACCGGTTCGTGGCGAACCTTTAGTACCGGTTCATGCCACGAACCGGTACTAAAGGGGATGTGTCAGCCTGCGGTCAGGGTATGGCCCCACCGTCACCATTTAGTGCCGGTTCGTACCACGAACCGGTACTAATGAGGTTATGTCAAGCTGTTTTTAGTCCCACCTCGCTCCCCTAACAAGCCTTTTACCACCTTAAATATGTTATTTCTCAAACTATCACAAGCACTTGGTCTTCATTGAACTCTATGTGTAGAATTTGTGGCTGCAATATGAGTCTTCATCGGTTTATAAATCGTTGATGACTCATATTGACAATTCAGATTGTACACACAAAGATCATTGATGATCAAAGTATTTTTGATGTTATAAGATCATATTGACAGTTTAGACTCTAAAGAAATATAAGATCGTGGTGTAAATGCTCTTATATTTTTTGCGTTCAGTATGCACCATTCAAAGCGACACCATCAACTTTCAACCATTTCTGCCTTCATTTGCTATTTTTCATGCATTCAATGATTTGTTTTGAGAACTAAATGACCTGAAAATTGAAAAGCACTACAAATGAACTCTGAAAAAGTTGAAACTTGGCATGGTATCATCATTTCATCCCACATAGATTGTTCAAAAAAGTAGAGAGGGTTACCGCAAAAACTGGATGCACTTCGTTTACAAACTGGACAATCTCTTTCGAAGTATTCAGGTTTCTGACGAAATTAAACTCATCTGTTACAAAGGCATTTCATTTTTTTAAACTTATTACAACTCCAGACTTTTTGTGCATTCAGTATGCACCATTCAAAGCGACACCATCAAATTTCAACCATTTCTGCCTTCATTTGCTATTTTTCATGCATTCAACGATTTGTTTTGAGAACTAAATGACCTGGAAATTGAAAAGCACTACAAATGAACTCTGAAAAAGTTGAAACTTGGCATGGTATCATCATTTCACCCACATAGATTGTTCAAAAAAGTAGAGAGGATTACGGCAAAAACTGGATGCACTTCGTTTACAAACTGGACAATCTCTTTCGAAGTATTCAGGTTTCTGACGAAATTAAACTCATCTGTTACAAAGGCATTTCATTTTTTTAAACTTATTACAACTCCAGACTTTTTGTGCATTCAGTATGCATCATTCAAAGCGACGCCATCAAATTTCAACCATTTCTGCCTTCATTTGATATTTTCCATGCATTTAATGATTTGTTTTGAGCTAAATGACACTAATTAAATTTTGTGCAGGCAGCGCACCAACTTTAGTACCGGTTGGTGGCTCCAACCGGTACTAAAGGGTAAGCTGTTTTTTAGTCCCACCTCGCCAAGAGAGAGGGAGTAGGAGCAGTTTATAAGCCCTGGGTGCAGAGACGATGAAGAAGAGGCTCAATGCTCACGTTGCTTAGCTTCAAGCCTTTAGGAATATGGTAGATTGCACGGAGCTACGCGCAGTGCAGTTTACACTATTCCAAAAGGCTTGAAGCAAATTAACAAGCATTGCACCTCTTTTTTATTTTTAATAACTTACTACAACTCCGGACTTCTTCTTTTTTATTTTTAATAACTTATTACAACTCCGGACTGCTTCTGTTATGGCAAAAGGAAGGAGGAGAAGAAGAAGAAGGAGGAGGAGGAGAAGAAGAAGAAGAAGAGGAAGAAGAAGAAGAAGAAGAGGAGGAGGAAGAAGGAGAAGAAGGAGAAGAGGAAGAAGGAGAAGAAGAAGAAGAAGAAGAGGAGAAGAAGGAGGAGGAAGAAGAAGGAGAAGAAGAAGAATAAGAAGAGGAAGAAGAAGGAGAAGAAGAAGAAGGAGAAGGAGAAGGAGAAGGAGAAGAAGAATAAGAAGAGGAAGAGGAAGAAGAAGAAGAAGGAGGAGAAGGAGAAGGAGAAGGAGAAGAAGAATAAGAAGAGGAAGAGGAAGAAGAAGAAGAAGGAGGAGAAGGAGAAGGAGAAGGAGAAGGAGAAGGAGAAGAAAAATAAAGCAGAAAAGAAATAACTATATAAAAAATTACTCAAAAATAAATAGAAGAAAATAAATAATTCAGAAAAGAAAAAAACTAATATAAAGCAAAAATATTCACAAAGAAACTAAATACGGCAAAAAAACTACTCAGAAATAAATAGAAGAAAAAAATAAAGCAGAAAAGAAAAAACTATATAAAAAAATTACTCAAAAATAAATAGAAGAAAATAAATAATGCAGAAAAGAAAAAAAACTAATATAAAGCAAAAATATTCACAAAGAAACTAAATATCGGCAAAAAAACTACTCAGAAATAAATAGAAGAAAAAAATAAAGCAGAAAATAAATAACTATATAAAAAAATTACTCAAAAATAAATAGAAGAAAATAAATAATGCGGAAAAGAAAAAAAATTAAAAAAAATGTTGGGGCGCTGCCCGGTGAGCCTACCAGTCCTGGGGGCTGCAAATGCAGGCCCAAAAGGGCCAGGAGGCTCACCGGGCAGCGCGGCTTAGTTAGGCCCAGAAGCCTGCTATATAGAGGAGTTTGAAAGGGCAGCCGCGGCTGGGTTTATAAACCAGTGCGGCTGCCCTTCGCTCGACGAGGTGGGACTAAACATAGCGCACCGCGGGTGGCAGCGCACGGCCTTTAGTACCGGTTGGTGGCACAAACCGGTACTAAAGGGGGGCCTTTAGTACCGGTTGGAGCCACCAACCGGTACTAAAGGGCCTCGTTTCCCGCCGCTTGGGCTGGCCAAAATTGGCCTTTAGTACCGGTTCGTGGCTCCAACCGGTACTAAAGGCTCCCCCTATATATATGGCACTTAAGAAAAATCAGTTATCGTCGCCACTGTGTTCCACGTTTCTCGCTCGATCTCGCCGACGCCGTCGCCCTCGCCGCCCCCGCCGCCCGTCGTCGTCGTCGCCGCGCGCCCCCGCCGCCCGTCGTCGTCGCCGCGCGCCCCCGGCCCGCCGCGCGCCCGTCGTCGTCGCTGCCCCCGGCCGCCCGTCGTCGCCGCCCCCGGCCCGCCGCGCGCCCGTCGTCGCCGCCCCCGGCCGCCCGTCGTCGTCGCCCCCGCCGCCCGTCGTCGTTGCTGCCCCGCGCCACCCGTACGCGCCCTATATACGTACACACGCATACGTATACACACATACACACACACACACGCACACACACACACACACATACACACAGACACGTACACACAAACACACACACACGTATATACACACACATACACATATTTTTTTACTTATTTTCTGTTTTCTATATATAATATGTTTAGATGAATTAGAACTATCTAGTTTATTTTTTGTAAATATAATGGTTTTAGTTGAACTAGTTGAATTAATATATAGATCAACTAGTTTATTTTTTGAAGATGCTTAATTAGTTGAACTTGTTGAATTAATATATAGAACTAGTTTATTTTTAGAAGATGCTTAATTAGTTGAACTTGTTGAATTAATATATAGAACTAGTTTATTTTTAGTAAATGCTTAATTAGTTGAACTAGTTGAATTAATATAACTAGTTTATTTTTAGTAAATGCTTAGTTGAACTAGTTGAATTAATAGATTTTTCTGTTAATAGATTTTTTTTCTGTTAATAGATTTTTTTGGTGATATTATTATTGAATATGCATGTTTGGTGATATTATTGTTAATAGATTTTTTTGGGTGATATTTAGACTGTGTAATTAATTTTGTTCATAGAATTTTAATGATTTTTTTGTTCATAGTATTTAGAAAAAGGAAAAAAAGAAGAAGTAGTTTATATATAGTTGAACTAGCTAGTTGATTTAATAAACTAATTTATTTTACTATATATCGAAGTAGTTTGTTTTTAGTAAGTACTACTTATTTATTTATAGTAAGTGCTTAGTAGTTGAACTAGATAGTTGACTAATAAAACTAAATTATGAATGTATAGGCCGGAAATGTCGTACTCATCGGACGACGATAACCGCCCGGGGGAGTGCGACTGGTGCCACGATGACCGAGGTATCTGCGACAGATTCATTGAGCTGGACGAAGATCGGCGCTTCAGCATTAAGCTCGAGGAGACCTGCGATGTTCATACGGTACGCAACGACAACAATAGTTTTTTTTTCGTAATTAAGCACGACTTCAACTATTTTAACGTGTATTTTTCATCTTTTCTAATTCGACTAGCTTATCCCATGCTTTGCAAGACGCTATGTCTTGGAGAGGATGGGTTTTGAAGACCATGAAAATTTCGAAACCAAAAAAATTATCCTAAGTACAGAACATGGTGTGGATTTTCAAGTAAAGTTGTACAATGCTCAAAGTGTAACCCATTTTGGTTGCAAAAATTGGGATGCATTTTGCAAAATGTATGGTCTTGATGAGGGTATGCTTGTCACCACAGATCTTGGTGATCCTACAATCGAGCAAGAGACACCTTCGATTTGGGTCTTTGTGGATACACCTTCAGTTCTTCCCTCATGTGAGCTAAACATAGTTATTAAGTAATTTATATTGTTTATTTCAAAATATAATGTTGACAACTTATCTCCATTGACAGCTTATTTTCATTCTTCAAAGAATGTGCGGAAGATGGTAGACAGAACATACTACACTGAAGGCTCCGAATTAACTTATCAGGAGAAAACTCATCTGGTCGGATTTTGTACTGATCTTGAGAATTACAATATCTACAATCAAACTCCTCAACATTATGGTCAATACGTGCCACTAGTGCACGTGTTGAACTACGGTAACTACCATGGAGATACCCTGGTAAGATTATTTTTTACTATTACAACATCCGTGCATCTTTTTGCACACTTCTAAAACTAGTACATCGTTGCTAACTACAAAGTTATTATTATGTTTTTCAACAGATAATCCCGAATGATTGTGTGCCTCATCTGATGTATACGCGTGGTAGCCTTCATGTTTTGAACATACGACCAGGTCGTCCTACGAATCTCAACTGTCCATACCGGGTTTCTAAAAGAAGTGGAGACATAACAATCAAAGAATGGAAAAAATGTATGGACAGTCGTAAGGAGCTTCTTAGAAGCAATAAGCAGCGAAAGGCAAGAATTGGAGACAGGATGATCGCCATTCTTCATAATGGAGAGTCAGGGTCTATATTGTTTTATGCTATTTTACCTTAAGGGTGTTTAGGTCCTACCTGATACTGATGATCATGTGCTAAGAACAATTATGTAGGGTTGGGTTCGATGACTATATATGAGGATGATGATCGTATGACTTATTATTAATAACGAGTAGAAGTTGTATGATGATGCATGATTAGTAGGACTTGTTATTATATATATATGATGATGTAATGATGCAAAAGCATGCATGAGCATGTTATATCTGCGGGTGCAATGAACATAGCAGCAGCGTTGGTAAACAAAGCATGCATGATGTATATATGATGCATAACGTGTACAATGTGTAGTATCGTAAAATACCAGCAAACGAAAAAGAATTAAAATGGAAACACAAAATTAAATGAAAAAGAAATCATAAAACTAAAAACCCACCAAACCTTATAGTACCGGTTCGTGTTACCAACCGGTACTAAAGGGCTCCAGGCCCCCGGAGCTGGCTCGTGCCACGTGGTTGCCGTTTAGCACCAGTTCGTGCTGAACCGGTACTAAAGGGGGGGCCTTTAGTGACCACAAATTAGTGCCGGTTATGTAACCGACACTATAGAGCCTTACGAACCGGTGCTATTGCCCGGTTCTGCACTAGTGCTAGGGTTCATCCGTCGGTCATGTTGACCGGCTACCCTAGAGAGTGTTTTCCCCTATCCTTTAGTCCTGGTTTTCTCTCTCTCGCCGGTTGCATTGAACGGGGTTTTCCATTGTGATCTTTCGCTCTATGCTTGATCGGTTTGCGTTGCCTGCCACCGCCGTCCACCCCCGTGCGCCTCTACTACGACACTGGCACGACCGGGACATGCCTCTTCGTCAACCCGGCGTCCTCGCGCGACGGGCAGCCCCTCACGGTCGGGGCCCATCGATCTACGCCGGCCATGACAGCACTACTCCGACCAGGACACCTGCATTGGCCCAAACCCGCGGCCTCGCGTCATACGGCAGACCATCAAAATCGTCGTTCGCGCGCCAGCCTGCCTGTTGATCTCCGCCGCGCATGTCTCCGGCCTCATCTCGGACTCTGCCTCCACCAAGCGGCATCCCAGACCTCACGCGCGATCAGATTGATCAACCGCCCACTGCCGTGCTCCGCCTCATCTACGTCGTGCTGCTGACATGCATGGCCCGTCGGTGGCGCGCACCTTGCAGGTCCTGTAAAGACTGTCTCGAGTTCAGCGTGCCCCTGCACCGATGGAGAAACGGGTTGCCGCTGCGTCGCCGCCCCGTGGTTCTTCTCCCGACTACACTGACCCGTGTCACCGCTGCGTCGCCCTTCGGTCCATAGTGTTGCGGCTTGCGGTCCACCGCCGCCCCGAGGCCATCCGCTCCAGGTCGTCCCCGTGGCTGCAACGACCCTTGCGCCACCGTTGTGTCGCCTCGTTGGGCCGTAGCGAGCGTGGCACGTGGTCAACTCTGCCGTCCCGAGACCGTTCCCGTGGTTGCACCAACCCGGATTCAGCTGCTGCGCCGCCCCTCTGGGTCGTCGTGCCGCGGGCCGCGGTCCCCGTCGCCGCCCCGAGGTCTTCCCGCCGTCGCCCTGACATGTCCGCCCCCGGTGCCTTGCCCCCGCGATCCACCGCCGTCCCCACGCGTCGACCTCTCGTGGTATGCACCCACCTCCTCCCTTGGCGCGGGAACACCATCGTCTGCGCCGGTCTTCGTCACGCTGTCGGGTTCCTCGTCTACTTCCAGCACCGCCGCCGCGCTACTAACCTAGCCGCCACGGCCGCTCTTCTTCGGCCAGCATCGGCGCTACCTCCGTAGCCGCCTTCGCCCGTCCACCTCCTTCATCTTTGTCCAGCACCAGCCGGTCACCAGCGTCGTCGTCATCTACCCCGACCACTTCATCTACTCTGACAACAGTGGGCGACATGGGCCCAGCGCCGATTAGGGCCGCAACTGTCGTCAAGTCCTTCTCTGCTAGCCTATCTGATTTCTTCGATATGGCGTACAGCTTGTGTAGGTCCCAGTCTACACATGCCCTGTGCTGGCAACGCCGAAGCGTGCCTTCATCCGCAACGTGTCCCCGGGTCTGGCAAGCCTGGTGTGGCGCTTCGTCAATTTCATCTTCGTCCGTCTATGCATGCCCGGTGCTGGCAACTCCAGTGCATGCCTTCGTCTATGATGTGTCCCCAGACTTGGCAAACTGGTGCGACGCGTCGTCAACAATGTCTTCTCCCGGCGTACCACTACTTCGACACCACTGCGCTCATGACTAACTCGGCACCTCCTTGCGCCCGCGGCCCCACGGCGATTTCCTCGACACCGGCTACCCCGACTCGACATCAAGCACGACATTCTTCACACAGCTACCTTGACCAACGGCTACACCACCGTACGCTCTCAGGTACATCAGGAAATGGCACAAAGGGCTACCGCCTTGCTTGAGCAACCTCGTCGGTTTCCAATCCAGCCACGACTTCCATGATGCGTAGACCGTTACGACTGTTGGGGGTGGGGGTGTCCGGCGGCTTGCCTTCGGATTCTTCTCCAGTCTCATCGTCTGCGTCGCTGTCATTGTGACTACGGGGGGATGTTTAGTATCGTGATTATTAGAAAAGCTAGGATAATGTAGGATATTATTTTAGCTTGCCTTGTACTCCAAGATGATCATGTACACCACGAGGCTCAAGACTGTATCACCTGTAAGCACAACTCCTGTACTTGTTAGTACTCCACCGAGTGTGACATGAGTCGATCAGTTGATTAATCCCATCTTTACACACAAACCTGTGCACCATACCAACGTCAAGGCATGTGCCTATAGCTAAGCGTCACATATGAACACGTTAACTAATAAGGATATTAACACAGTAACATACTTGTTTTTAACCTAATGGATGGATAAGTTTGAGGTGAATCAACAAGCTAGCCTCACATTTATTCGAAGCTAGTTGTACCCACCATTTCCGTAGTCATTAAAAAAACAGGTAGGGTTACTGTTCCCCTTGCCCACAAGAAGAAGAAAAAAACGTAGGTGAGCACCCGAGTATGCAATTGTGACTCAATGCCAAACCTTCAACTTCTAACAAAAAAAAGAATCTATCCCGTATGCGAACATTTTGGAAACTAGCTAAGCGACAACGCGTAGGCCAAGGCTGTCAAGCGAAATAATACTCAAACTGAAGTTGAACATTTGTTATTTTGTGTACATCCGGTAGCTTTCTGTCGGGCTTTCATAAATTTAGACATCGGAAATAGACTACTACTTTTCTTTGATGCAATGAAAGAGAAACATCACTCAATCTCTACCTTTCTAAGGGGGAAAAGTCAAAAGAACAGCAAGGTGCTCGGATGGATCCAGGAGTTAGACAAGAGGGAATTAAGAGCATCTACAACGGGACGCCCCGTTAGGAATATGCATACGTCCGAAACATCCAGACGTCCTGCCCGGTCAGAAATTTGTCACCCAACCTGACCGGGCAAAACTAGCCCAAACGTCCGGGCTGACCGACACTCTCATACCCTGCTCATATGTGAGGCGGATATGGGGACGCCTAGACGCGCCCGAACACACCCGCCATCTTTGACTAACTGGCGAAACCCATGTTAAAATATACAGAAACCCAGTAGTCGGGCGGGCGTCCTCCGATTTTAGGTGAGGACACATCCATGTTGCCAGGTGGGGCCACTCTAGAGAGCTGTATGAGGGACCAACTCTGGATATTTAAGCTAGATGGCGAGGCTACCCTAATCAATTTTATCCTCCCCCCCCCCCCCCCCCCGCCCCTCCCGGTCTGCGCTGTCACTTCGCCTTGCTGAAAGATCGAGGATGTGGCCTAGAGGGGGGGGGTGAATAGGCGCTTTAAAATAATTACGGTTTAGGCTAGAACAAATGCGGAATAAACCTAACGGTTAATTTGTCAAGCTCAAAACATAAAACAACTAGGCTCACCTATGTGCACCAACAACTTATGCTAAGCAAGATAAGCAACTATGTGAAAGCAAGATATATGACAAAAAACAATATGGCTATCACAAAGTAAAGTGCATAAGTAAAGGGGCTCGGGTAAGAGATAACCGAGGCACGCTCGGGAGTCCTGGATTAGGGGGTTTCCGGATAGCCGAACTATCACCTTTGGCCGGACTCCTGGACTATGAAGATACAAGATTGAAGACTTTGTCCCGTGTCCGGATGGGACTTCCCTTGGCGTGGAAGGCAAGCTTGGCGATACGGATATGTAGATCTCCTACCATTGTAACTGACTCTGTGTAACCCTAACCCTCTTCGGTGCCTATATAAACCGGAGGGTTTTAGTCCGTAGGACGAACAACAATCATACCATAGGCTAGTGTGACGCCCGGATAATTAAGCTACAGTGATCCCCCGCTAATGATGCCACGTCACCTCGGTTACTGTTGATAAACCCTAGATAATTCAAAACCGAAACAAATTCAAAATTTAATTACAGGAAAACAATAAAAGTTTTCAAACATTAAAATAAAAATGTTTGGTTTGTACTAAATATTACATAGATAATTATGGTGTAGAAGATACAGTTTTATAAAATGCATAAATATTTTAAATTGAATTAAAACAGAAAAGGAAAATAAAGAAAAGAAAAGAAAATACAAAACAGAAAACAAAACTAACAAAAAAGGGAAAAGCAGACCCCCCCCCCCCCCCCCCCCCGGGGCCAGCCGGCCCAGCTATTAGCCAGGCCAGGCCCAACCGGCCACCCCCTCACTCCCTTATTCCCGCACACCTGAAACCCTAACCCACGACCGCTCCCACTCCCCTCCCCACGTCGCTCTCTCCTCCTTCCGCCGATCCAGATCTGGACCGGGAAGGGGAATGAACTGCGCCGCCGCCGATTCCCGATGCCGGAAGCCACCCCGCCGGACCGCAACCTCGCCGGCCTGCCTCCTCCTCCTCGACGGCCTGCCTCCTCCTCCTCGACGGTCTGCCTCCTCCACGACGTGCCGTCTCCGTCCTCCTCCTCACGCACCACTGCCCCGTCCCTACGAACCTCGGTGAGGACCCCGGTCCTCCTCTCTCCCTCGCCCCGCGACCATCGCCGCGCCACCGCGCTCGCCTGTCGCGCTCCCGCCCCGCCCACCGTTGCTCCGCTCCGGCCGCGACCACGCCTCGCACGCTCTGGCCCTGCAGTCACCGCGGTCGGGCCGCGCCCTGCCCACGCGCGGCGCTGTCCGGCCGTACCCGTCGCCTCGCGGTCACCGCGCCACCGCCTTCCACACCTCGCGTCCACGACCACCTGCACGCGCTCGCTCAGGCGCCGCCCCGCGCCACCCCCGCTCCGTCGCGGCCTCCCTCCGCCGTGCGCTGCCCGACTCCCTGTGTTGCGCCCCCGGCCTCCTTCCCCGCGTCGCGCCTGGACCGCGCACCTCGCCCATCTGCTCCCGCTCCGTCCCGCCCCTGGCCGCGTGCAGCCCGTGCGCTGGCCGCGCCCAGCGCCTCGCCCGCCCCCTGCTCACTGCCCCGCATGGCCTCGCCGCCACCGCTCCGCCGTGCTGCCCCGCCTCCAGCCCGACGGGCCACTGCCGAGCCGGCGGCCACTTCCAGCACCCGCGCCCACTCGGGCTCCATCCGGATCGGGCGCCCCCGCGCCCATGTGCCCGTTAGGCCTAGGGGCCTATGACAAGGGGCCCCACCCTGGAACGTTTTATTTAAAAAGAAAAGGAAATAAAATAAAATAATAATTAACTTAATTAATTATGTTTAATTAACCTAATTAATCTATAATTAAACTAATTAACCTAGTTAATTAGTTGTCAGTCTATGACATGCGGGTCCCCTGTACAGTTTGATCAGTCAAACTATTGACTGGGTTGACCCAGTCCATGGCAGGTGGGTCCCGTTTGACCCTGTTGACCAGTCAACAATTGACTAGTCAAATGCTGACTGGACCCCCCTTGACCCCACCTGCCAGCCACACATACACTCTCTTGGGTACAACTCTGGGTACCCGTAGCATTTTATTCTTTTAATTTCGAATTAAATTAAATCCAGAAATTAGAAAATCATTTAAACCTTTGAAAATTAATATAAAATAATCTTTAACTCGGATGAAAATACTTTGTACATGAAAGTTGCTCAGAACGACGAGACGAATCCGGATACGCAGCCCATTCGTCCACCACACATCCCTAGCATAGCAAACACGCAACTTTCCCCCTCTGGTTAATCTGTCCGAAAACGCGAAACACCGGGAATACTTTCCCGGATGTTTCCCCCCTTCGCCGGTATCACCTATCCCTACGTTAGGTCACCTCTAGCACAACGTATTGCCGCTTCTTGCTTTTTGTTACATTTGATTGCTCTGTTATTTATTGTGTTCCCCCTCCGTTACTTCTTTCCGGTAGACCCTGAGACCGATGCCGGTACCCCTGTGATCGACTACATCGACGACCCCTCCTTGTCTGAGCAACCAGGCAAGCCACCCCCCTTGATCACCAGATATCGCCTATTCTCCTCTATACTGCTTGCATTAGAGTAGTGTAGCATGTTACTGCTTTCCGTTGATCCTATTCTGATGCATAGCTTGACATTGTTGCTACATCTGTTGATACCTTACCTGCAATCCTAAATGCTTAGTATAGGATGCTAGTTTATCATCATTGGCCCTACATTCTTGTCAGTCTGCCTTGCTATACTATTGGGCCGTGATCACTCGGGAGGTGATCACGGGTATATACTATACATACATACTGTACAGATGGTGACTAAAGTCGGGTCAGCTCGATGAGTACCCGCAAGTGATTCTGATGAGGGGGCTGAAAGGACAGGTGGCTCCATCCCGGTAGAGGTGGGCCTGGGTTCCCGACGGCCCCCGACTGTTACTTTGTGGCGGAGCGACAGGGCAGGTTGAGACCACCTAGGAGACAGGTGGGCCTGGCCCTGTTCGGCGTTCGCGGATACTTAACACGCTTAACGAGATCTGGGTATTTGATCTGAGTCTGGCCATTTGGTCTATACGCACTAACCATCTACGCGGGAGTAGTTATGGGTATCCCGGCGTCGTGGTATCAGCCGAAGCCTTCTTGACGTCAGCGACGGAGCGGCGCGCGCCGGGTTGGACTGCGTTAACGCAATTTCCTTTGTAATGGAGGTTGCTAGGTCTGCTCACCGGCCGCGTACGCAACGTGCAGGTGTGCAATGGGCGATGGGCCCAGACCCCTGCGCGCATAGGATTTAGACCGACGTGTTGACCTCTCTGTTGTGCCTAGGTGGGGCTGCGACGTGTTGATCTTCCGAGGCCGGGCATGACCCAGGAAAGTGTGTCCGGCCAAATGGGATCGAGCGTGTTGGGTTATGTGGTGCACCCCTGCAGGGAAGTTTATCTATTCGAATAGCCGTGTCCCTCGGTAAAAGGACGACCCGGAGTTGTACCTTGACCTTATGACAACTAGAACCGGATACTTAATAAAATACACCCTTCCAAGTTCCACAGACAACCCGGTGATCGCTTTTCCACAGGGCGACGAGGGGAGGATCGCCGGGTAGGATTATGCTATGCGATGCTACTGGAGATGCTACTTGGAGATGCTACTTGGAGATGCTACTTGGCGATGCTACTTGGAGGACTTCAGTCTACTCTCTTCTACATGCTACAAGACGGAGGCTGCCAGAAGCGTAGTCTTCGACAGGATTAGCTATCCCCCTCTTATTCTGGCATTCTGCAGTTTAATCCACCGATATGGCCCTTTACACATATACCCATGCATATGTAGTGTAGCTCCTTGCTTGCGAGTACTTTGGATGAGTACTCACGGTTGCTTTCTCCCCCCCTTTTCCCCCTTTCCTTTCTTTCTGGTTGTCGCAACCAGATGTTGGAGTCCAGGAGCCAGACGCCACCGTCGATGACGACTACTACCCTGGAGGTGCCTACTACTACGTGCAGGCTGCTGACGACGACCAGGAGTAGTTCGGAGGATCCCAGGCAGGAGGCCTGCGCCTCTTTCGATCTGTATCCCAGTTTGTGCTAGCCTTCTTAAGGCAAACTTGTTTAACTTATGTCTGTACTCAGATATTGTTGCTCCCGCTGACTCGTCTATGATCGAGCACTTGTATTCGAGCCCTCGAGGCCCCTGGCTTGTATTATCATGCTTGTATGACTTATTTTACTTTTAGAGTTGTGTTGTGATATCTTCCCGTGAGTCCCTAATCTTGATCGTACATGTTTGCGTGCATGATTAGTGTACGATTAAATCAGGGGCGTCACAGCTAGCTTCTAGGGTTTAGCCTCTCTGATCTCGTGGTAGATCTACTCTTGTACTACCCATATCATCCATATTAATCAAGCAGGAGTAGGGTTTTACCTCCATCGAGAGGGCCCGAACCTGGGTAAAAACATCGTGTCCCTTGTCTCCTGTTACCATCCGCCTAGACGCACAGTTCGGGATCCCCTACCCGAGATCCGCCGGTTTTGACACCGACATTGGTGCTTTCATTGAGAGTTCCTCTGTGTCGTCATCTTTAGGCCCGATGGCTCCTCCGATCATCAACAACGATGCGGTCCAGGGTGAGACCTTTCTCCCCGGACAGATCTTCATATTCGGCGGCTTTACACTGTGGGCCAATTCGCTTGGCCATCTGGAGCAGATTGAAAGCTACGCCCCTGGCCATCAGGTCAGATCTGTAATTTTGAACTATACGACTGACGTCCGCGGAGACTTGATCTTCGACGGGTTTGGGCCACAGCCAAGCGTGCCGCACTGGCACGATGGGCATGATCTAGCTCTGCCGCCGAACAGTACCCTGAGGGCCGCACCAGTGTCCGCTCCGACCCTTAGCTCGGAGCCGACTGCGCCGATCGAGGACGTGTGGCTGGACACCGCCTTGGGGGCTGAGATCTCTACGGCGATTGAGCCGTACACCAACCCTGTCCTTTACGAAGCTTGTGACTCCAAGGTGTCAGACTCCTCTCCGGACTCCGAACCTTCCGTGCCCCTGCCAATCAAATCCGATTTGGCACCCATCATGGAGTTCACTGCCGCGGACATCTTTCAGCACTCGCCCTTTGGCGACATCCTGAAATCACTAAAGTCTCTCTCTTTGTTAGGAGAGCCCTGGCCAGATTATGGTCAGGAAGGTTGGGATGCGGACGACGAAGAAATTCAAAACCCACCCACCATCCACTTCGTAGCCACTGTCAAAAGTTTAAATGACGTGCTCGACTTCGACTCCGAAGACATCGACGGTATGGACGACGATGTAGGAGATAAACATGAACCAGCACCTATATGGCACTGGACAGCCACCTCATCTCACGATGTATACATGGTGGACACACCTAAAGGAAACAACGACGAGGAACAACGGGACGCCACGAGGGATCATTCCCTCGAAAAACAGTCAAAACAGCGACGTAAGCACCGCTTAAAATCCCGCCTCGACAAAGACAGCAGCCATACAGACCTAGCCATAGAGCAGGGCGAACCGGTGGACGACGAACATGCCATCGAGCAACCGTCCGAATAGGACAACCTGGATAAACAATCCTTCCCTGGCGAAGATAACAGTCCGGACAATCTCACGCCAGACAAGTTGCTGGAGCAGAAGAACCTCCACAAAGGCTCGTCGCCACTGCGCGTAGCCTGAAAAAGCAGAAGCGGAAGCTCAAAACAGCGGAAGATGTGCTCAGAATCAGATGGAGCAAAGTACTCAACACCGCAGACAAATACGGCGATAGTCGCCGAACAAAGAGCTACCTGAAGCGAAAACTACTGCCTGAATTTGATGTGGAGGCCGTAGAGCCCCCGCAATCAAAGAACAAGGAGACCACCCGGTCGGATAGACGACCCCGTGTCAAACATAGAGCGGCAAACGGCGCCGCACACAAGCCGGCACGCGATCCGCACACGGATTCGCATCAAAAAGATGGCCTAGTTAGATCTATCTACGGGCCACGAAAGCAAGCTCTAGTAAGCAATGCAACACATCAAGTATCCGAATATTACGGTACACCTAAATATAGGGGTCCCGCACACCCCCTATGTTTCACCGATGAGGTTCTGGATTATGAATTTCTAGCGGGATTCAAACCCATAAACATAGAGGCATACGACGGAACAACAGACCCTGGAGTCTGGATTGAGGATTACATCCTCCACATACACATGGCTAGAGGAGATGACCTCCACGCCATAAAATACTTACCCCTCAAGCTCAAAGGGCCAGCCCGGCATTGGCTCAAAAGCCTCCCCGAAAACACCATTGGAAGTTGGGAGGAGCTCGAGGATGCTTTTCAGGCAAATTTTCAAGGGACCTATGTCCGACCTCCAGATGCAGACGATTTAAGTCACACAACTCAACAACCCGGAGAGTCAGCCCGAAAATTCTGGAACAGATTCCTTACTAAAAAGAACCAAATAGTCGACTGTCCGGACGCCAAAGCCTTAGCAGCTTTCAAACACAACGTCCAAGACGAATGGGTCGCCAGACACCTCGGCCAAGAAAAGCCAAGAACAATGGCCGCATTAACAAGAATTTCCCACAAGAAGTCAAAACAGTAAACTCACTTCACGTGACAAAAGGGAAAAACAGAATGGCGCCCATCGAGATACGCGCCATGCGGCCTATCCTAGAGGAGTCCCGCCACTGGTTGTTAAAACCAATCACCTTCGATCATCAGGATTACTCCAGAAGTATCCGGAATGCGGGATGGACTGCCTTGATATTAGATCTGATAATTGACGGACTCCAATTTACACAAGTCCTAATGGGTGGCGGCAGTGATCTAAACCTGCTATATCAGGACACAATCCGCAAAATGGGGATAGACCCAACCAAAATTTGTCATAGCAACACTTCCTTTCAAGGGGTAATGCCAGGCCCATATGCCCATTGTACGGGCTCTCTACTGCTAGAAGTTGTGTTCGGATCACCCGACAACTTCCGCCGCGAAAAGTTAACCTTCCACCTCGCCCCATTTACAAGTAGATACCAAGCACTACTGGGACGCGAAGCTTTCGCCCTCTTTAACGCAATACCGCATTATGCATCCCTTACACTTAAAATGCCCGGTCCGCGAGGTATCATCTCCTTAAAGGGAAATACCGAGTGTTCCTCGAGCGCGGAAGATTGTGTGACTGCCTTGACGGCCACACACTAAACCGACTTCCCCCATCAAAGCACCTAAACAGGTCGTTCAGACCCCGAACACGGCTAGACAAGTCCGGTGTAAACACACAAGGGCTTACTAGCCGCATACCCCTATACAAGGGGCTCCGGGCATGAACAACAACAGACAATAAAGCTCAATTTCTTTCATTTTTTGAATTGTACTTTGTTTATTTAGTATAACGTACATTTTCGCACGATCTTTTTCAACTAAGTTCCTCTCTTTTACAGATGAACACCGTGCTACACCCGTCCAGGATACGGCACAACGGAGACATAGGCGCAGACGTGCAGTAGGGACCCGTTGCAAGGATTCTTTTCAGATTAAGACCCTGCGTAAACCTTTTTTATTGTCTCTTGTTGATACACATCCCCTGGTTTCTTGCTATAACCGAGGAGGAGGCTGGCGTTTTGGCTTGGGCCATGTCAGAATTTTGCACGTACCTGGACACCAGGGGCTTTATTACCAAGGGCGTTGTTCGGCCCGTTTTCATAAAGACCGAATACCTTAGGGAGTGTTCGGCGTCTCGGGTTAGGCCTTATATGCATCAGCTCCGAATCATGTCTTTGGTCAAATGTTGGGTTTGCCCGGCTCCTGTGTTTTGCTGCCTTACGTTCAGCTCTATCGGCTAAGGCGGCACCAGGAGAACTACTGCGATTGTGCCCCGGTTCGGCCAGGTGAGCACCTCAGTAGAGAAAGCCGAAAACTGACTGTCATGATATAGCGTGAGACTGGTCAACCACTCGATGACCCGCCAAATCTTCAGGATTCCTCCGCATTGACGAAGGGTCGTTTCCTGGTCAGGCACATACGCGCCCCGAATTCGGGTGAGCGCGGTGCCCCTAGGGGCTATATAGTAGCTCCACTGTCAAACTCCTATGGGTAAGTGAAAGTGATAAAGCATTATAGTCCAGTTGCCTAGTTTGTTGTGCTACCACCTCCTTTATAGGACCAAGACGTTGGATCAAGTGTGAAAATGCGCCTTTTGCAAACACCCCCGCATTATATGCGTGGGGGCTGAAGCCGAAGACTGCCATCTTTTAGGTTATATATACATATACATTAACGGCCGCACAGGAGGCATTTCAATTCTTGAAGGCACAAGTATAAAAAGCTTTTATATTTCATCGAAACATTGTTTCACAATAATACATGTTATTCGAACATAATATCCTTCAAGCACTGTGTCTCTATTAAACGAGCGCCCTGCAGAACTTCCTGAAAATATTGCTCGGCAGGTACTCGGCTTCCGTACGAATCTTGGGATGCAACATCGGTAGCCTTCATCTCTGCCCAGTATGTCTTGACACGGGCAAGAGCCATCCGCGCACCCTCTATGCATGCTGACCTCCTCATTGCATTGATATGCGGCACCGCACCAAGGAACTGCTGCACCAAGCCAAAATAACTCTTCGGCTCGGGCCTTTTCGGCCACAAAAGACTCACGACATCCTTAATGGCAAGTCCGGATAACCTATTCAGCTCCGCCCATTCGGCCAAGCGACCGGTTAATGGAAGAGGGTGCTCTGGATTATGGAACTGTGACCAAAAAACCTTTTCCATTTCGTGATCCTTTTGATCTCGGAAGTGTTCGGCCGCGTCCGCGGCACTTGCCGCCAAGTCCAGATAAGCATCCTCCGCACTCCACAGCCGTTCCAACTAAACATATTTAGGATCCATGAACTTCCTCCGCAACAGAAAGGGCTTTCCAGCCGCGATATCTCCAGCCTGACATAGCTCCTCCTTCATAGCTCTCATCGTAGAGCGAGCATCCTTGGCCTCGGTAGTGGCCTTCTTCAGGTCCTCTTGCACCGCTTGATCTTCCTTTTCAAGAAGCTTGCAGCGGTCGACAGCATTCTTCAAATTCACGGCCATCTCGGCCATTTCCTTCTTGCTTCAGCAGTGAGCAGCCTATTCGGCTTTTAGCTCTTCGGCCGCCTTTAAGGCAGCCGCATCACTTTTTCTGGCCTGCTCCTTGGCTCGGGCGAGCTCCGCCCAAAGGTTCTCCATGGCAGCGGCACCATCTGCATCAAGCATACATGTTTTAAGGCACGGGCATCAAGCTCCCTTACCAGGTGTCCGCGGAGAAATCGCATACCTTGTGACTCGTCAAGCCGCTTATTGACAAGCGAGATGTCGGCATCCGCCACGTCAAGTTGCCGCTTTAGTTCAGCAAATTCATCAGTCCGGCTACCCACCGGACACTTTGCCACCTACATAGGAAGGGCGACTAATTATACCTTTGATTATTATCCTCGGCGCGCTGTCATTTTTGACAACACACCGAGCCTCAGGGGCTACTATCTACACAGGGCGCATTTTATATGCGGAACTGTCAGAAGGTACATCATTTTGCGTACCTCAAAACCTGTCAGTAAACTTCTGATGGCTTCGTGCAATCCGCTCTCAGCAGATGAAATCCTTTCAATCACCGTACCCATTAACGCATGGTGATCTTCTGAGATAGACGCTCGCCCGAGCAGATCCTTCAGCTCCTCCGACCGTACACCAGGTGGTGCCGGACTTGTCCGATGGCCTTTATTGAAGGCCGGACGCGGAGGGCTTTGGGGGGACATACGACTGCCTTCCGGCCCCGCCGAACTCGAAGAAACCCTCCGCGACAACACCTCAGGGTCGCCCGCCTCGCAAGACGGTACGGCAGGGGGAGGCGTTTCGCTCTCCATCTTCTCCAGACGAAGATCCCCTGAAGATGAGCTCTGCTGAGAAGGGCTGAGATCCGAACTACAAGGTAAAATTTCGGTTATCTTCATCAGAAATAGGGCAGGGATATCCTTTATTTTAAAAAAAACTCCCCTTTTACTTACGGCTCGGTGGAGGGCTGATCCCCTTGGGGGCACAATGCGGCCGAGGCGTCTCTCGGCGTAGGACCCTCTGACGAAGATTTCTTCCCCCGCTTTGAAACCATGGTCTCCGGGTCTTCAGAGGCGGTCCTCTTCTTCCCTTGGATGGAGGGATTCTCGATCCCTCCTTTCCTGACAGCCTCCTTCGCGGAGGCGGTAGCTTCCTTGTTCCCCCCTTCACCTTCTTCCTAAGGCGCAACCTCCAGCATCATAATTAACACGGGATCCGGCCTGGTCTCAGGGAGGGGGGCCGGACACCTGATTAACTCTGCTTTCCCTATCCACTCATGTTCAAGGGACAGCTCTTTTAAAGGGCAAGTTTGTGATAAATATGGGATAGCATGTCCGGGTACAGTGCTACTTACTTGAGCATCCGGGCGATTCCAGCTCAGACCTGCGTCCTCGGTCAAGTCCGGACACATCGCTTGTGATCCGAAGAAAAGCTTGTACATCTCCACGGGCGTCGCGCCCATAAAATGTTGGAGAGCTCATGGTCCCTCCAGGTTAAATTCCCACAGGCGGAGGGGGCGACATTTGCAGGGCAGGGTGCGACGAATCAGCATGACCTGCGCTACTACGACCAGAGTGATCTCTCTCTCTAGGAGGTCTTGAATGCGGCCCTGCAACAAGGGAACGTCCTTGGACGACCCCCAGTCAAGTCCTTTATTGACCCATGACGCCAGCCGCGGTGGAGGACCCGAGCGAAAGGCAGGTGGCGCCACCCATTTGGTGCCTCTGGGAGCTGTGATATAAACCACTCTTGTTGCCTTAGGCTGAGCTCCTCTTGAAAAGAGCCCTCGGACCATGGAGCATCGGCATTCTTGCTTATAACAGCCCCTCCGCACTCTGCCTGCTGCCCCTTGATCATCTTCGGCTCCACCTTGAAGGTCTTGAGCCACAATCCGAAGTGAGGGGTAATGCGGAGGAAGGCTTCGCATACAACAATGAACGATGAGATGTGGAGGATGGACTCCGGATCCAAGTCGTGAAATTCCAACCCATAATAAAACATGAGCCCCCTCACGAAGGGGTCCGTCGGGAAGCCTAGCTCCTGAAGGAAGTGAGACGCGAACACCACGCTTTCACCAGGCTTGGGAGTGGGAACAACCTGCCCTTGGGCAGGCAGCCTATGCGAAATTTCGCCGGTTAGATACCTGGCATCTCTTAGCTTTAGCACGTCTTCTTCTGTAATGGAGGAAGGCATCCACCGGCCTTGCAGGTCGGAGTCGGACATCGTCGAAGGTCCGAAGCACCTGAATCTGGAGCTTTGGGTGTTGGAACTCGAGGCGAGGGGCGGATTCGATTGAGATTGAAAGAAAGGAGTGGAGCCTTGGTCTCTTTATAAAGAGGTTGAATACCAAGAGCCTTCCCCGTGACCGTTCGGGACTCGCCTTCGATAGAGGAGACGTGCCAACGGGCACGACTGGGTTACCCACGCCCGTATTAATGAGAACCCCGGAATAAGGGGACATGATCTCTGCTTTGACAAGACGTGCCAAGGAAACCGCCTCGCTAAATGCGCTGAGGTGGGACAGTAAAAACGATTCGAATAAAGGCTTGGCCGTGGTGTGATGTCACGCCACGGAATACATCAGTAGATTGAATTTGTGTAAATATTATTCTCTCTACGGTGGTATGTGGAACTTATTTTGCAGAGCCGGACACTATCCTTGTGTTCAGAATCTTCTATAAAGTATTCGAAGGAGGAACCCGCCTTGCAATGCCGAAGACAATATGCGCGCCGGATGCTCGGGAGTCCTGGATTAGGGGGTTTCCGGATAGCCGAACTATCACCTTTGGCCGGACTCCTGGACTATGAAGATACAAGATTGAAGACTTCGTCCCGTGTCCGGATGGGACTTCCCTTGGCGTGGAAGGCAAGCTTGGCGATACGGATATGTAGATCTCCTACCATTGTAACTGACTCTGTGTAACCCTAACCCTCTTTGGTGCCTATATAAACCGAAGGATTTTAGTCCGTAGGACGAACAACAATCATACCATAGGCTAGCTTCTAGGGTTTAGCCTCTCTGATCTCGTGGTAGATCTACTCTTGTACTACCCATATCATCAATATTAATCAAGCAGGAGTAGGCTTTTACCTCCATCGAGAGGGCCCGAACCTGGGTAAAAACGTCGTGTCCCTTGTCTCCTGTTACCATCCGCCTAGACGCACAGTTCGGGACCCCCTACCCGAGATCCACCGGTTTTGACACCGACACACGCAGAGACGACGATGTATCCCGAAGTTCACACCCTTGCTAATGCTAATCTCTGTTTGGAGCGGTGTGGAGGCACAATGCTCCCCAAGAAGCCACTAGGGCCACTGTAATCTCCTCACGCCCTCGCACAATGCAAGATGCCGTGATTCCACTAAGGGACCCTTGAGGGCGGTCACCGAACCCGTACAAATGGCGTCCCTTGGGGGCGGTCACCGAACCCGTACACTTTGGCAACCCTTGGGGGCGGTCACCGGTACCCGTCAAATTGCTCGGGGCGATCTCCACAACCTAATTGGAGACCCAATGCTTGCCCGGAGCTTTACACCACAATGATTGAGCTCCGAACAGCACCAACCGTCTAGGGCGCCAAGTCACCCAAGAGGAACAAGCTCTAGGGTGGCCAAAACACACAAGAGTAACAAGCTCAAGGGTACCAAGCACCCAAGAGTAATAAGCTTCTCAACTTGTAACTTCCACATATCACGTGGACAACTCAAACTGATGCACCAAATGCAATGGCAAGGGCACACGGAGTGCCCAAGTCCTTCTCTCTCAAATCCCACCGAAGCAGCTAATTCTAGGGAGGAAGATGAGAGGAAGAACAAGAAGGAGAACACCAAGAACTCCAAGATCTAGATCCAAGGGGTTCCCCTCACATAGAGGAGAAAGGGATTGGTGGAAATGTGGATCTAGATCTCCTCTCTCTTTTCCCTCAAAAACTAGCAAGAATCCATGGAGGCATTGAGAGTTAGCAAGCTCGAAGAAGGTCAAAAATGGGGGAAGAACACGAGCTCAAAGGATAAGGTTCAATGGGGAAGAAGACCCCCTTTTATAGGTGGGAAAACATCCAACCGTTATGCTCGCAGCCTGCACAGAGCGGTACTACCGCTAGGGCGGTAGTACCCCTTTGAAACACAACAGCGAGCAGGCAAAAAGGCCAGAAGAACCGTTCGAGCGGTAGTACCGTTTGACCTCACGGTACTACAGCTACGGGTAGCGGTACTACTGTTAAGGGTAGCGGTACTACTGCTTGCGAGCGGTACTAAAAAATTACATCCGGGCCTACCACCGCAGGACATGGGACGAGTTTTTGGTCCGGAGTGGTACTACCGCTGTAGGAGCCACGGTAGTACCGCTCTGGAGCGGTAGTAAAAAATTGCATCCGCTCCAATTCGCGGTATTACCGCTGCAGCCTTTTCAGAACACCAAAACTACCACAACTTTTGCAAAAGGACTCCGAATTCGATGAAACCAAGTTTGTTGGAAAGCTAGCAACAAGGGCTAACACAATATTGAAAGAAATATCAATAAGAAGCACATTAGAAAAGGCCCATAAGAAAATGGTGAGAACCCTTCCTCGGATAAGACCGGTAAAAGCCTCCAACACCGAAAACATAATAGAAGACGCATGCAAACTCCGTTTTCGATGAACTCAAGCTTGTCATCAAGATGACCATAAGCTCTAAGACTCACAAAGAGAACCAAACAAGAACAAAGAAACATGATGCAAGGATGCAATGGTTTGAGCTCTCTACTAACGATACGATCAAGCTACCAACTTGAGAGCCCCCCTTGATAGTACGGCAAATGATCCTATAACCCGGTCTCCCAACTACCACCATGAGACCGGTAAAATAGAAAACCTATCAAGGTCAAACCTTTGGCTTGCACATGGTCCACTTGAGCTAGATGATGACGATCTTGACTCCCTCAAGTTGGACCACCTTTCTTGATTGCGTTGGCTCGATGAAGACTAGATGATTGCTCCCGCATAGTCGACTATGGGTGAGTCACTCTTCGGCACATCTTCACAAGTCCATTGACACCAGAATGGATGGCAAGATTCAAGCACTTGATCTCTTCGTGATGCTCCACTTGAACTTGCACACGGCAGTCTTGATGACAATCACCGCTTGATGTCATCCTTTCCATGGGTTGTATGATATCTTCCTCTTGACGCAAGACCATGGATATGTACCTAACCCCACATAGAACTCTCGCATAGACCATGGGTTAGTACACAAAGTGCAATGGACAATTCTTACCATACCATGGGATCACTTGGTCCCTCTCGGTACATCTTCTATGCTTTGTGAGTTGATCAACTTGATTGACTCTTGACTTAGTCTTGATCAACCTTGAATCTTTCCAACTCTCTTCATTTGGATGATGTCTTTAAGGTAAACATGAATGATCACACAATCTTCTTCTTCAAGACATGCTTGCAATAAGCTCTACACTCACATGACCAATCTTTGGATAATTCCTTAATAGCACCTTGGTCAACTCATAAACTCCTTGAAACCAACACATGGACTTCAAGAAAAGCCTATGGGAAAATACTTCAAATATAACTCAAGACAACCATTAGTCCATAGAGATTGTCATCAATTACCAAAACCAAACATGGGGGCACCGTATGTTCTTTCAATCTCCCACATTTTGGTAATTGATGTCAATCACTTTCAAGAGAGTTTATAGAAGGAGTTATACAGCACCATGCAATGCAACAACCAATGATGCATGAGAATGGGATGCAAATGCTAAGGAACAAAACCAACGCAAGAGGAGATAACTCTCTAAAATTCTCCACAAAACTCTGTGAAACTTCTCGCCCATTGGCATCGATTGCCAAAATGGGTGAAAAGCTTAGAAGGCCAATATAAAGAGTGTTCCTCCATAAATTGTGTATCTCTCAAAAATAGAGTGGAATGCAATACACATATCCAATGGTAAATACTTGGAGGAAGACAAACTATATTGAGGCCCAAAGATTGCAACAGAAAGATATGCCACAAAGACATAACAAAGAGAGACACAAGCAATCAGAAGATACCAATTGAAGCAAGAAATCAACGGATGTCAATTGAACCAACTAGACCAATGATCCTACATGCCACAAGAATAAAGATATTATGATAAGCGCAAAGGAGTGTTCTAAAGAAACTAGAGAAGCTCCCCATGATTTGTGCACAAATAAGAATATTTGTATTGGATACAAAGTGCACAATATAGGATCATAGCTCCCCCAAAATCAATAGAAACTCACATCCAGTGCAAGTGAGCATATAGGAAACAAAGCCTAGCGCTTGCAACAAGCACATGGTTGAGCAACATGTGAGAGAGGCAACTTAAGAATAGGCTCAACCAAAATAATGTGTGTGAGTCATGGCAAAGTACTTGAAAGACTAAAATTAGGATGAGCATTAAGCATCAACATAGTCTTGAAAGAATGAGGCACACAGTGCAAGGCCTATCATTCCCACAGACAACTGGCAAATGGGTTCACAATCTTACTAATAAGCAGAAGAGAACCTATGCTTGTGACAACCCGTGGTGAAGATAGACGAAGAGAGGCTCATCAAGACGAGGGATACCAATTAAGATGGCAAAAGCCTCGTAAAGATAAGCAAGAGGAAAATAATCTTCACCACACAAGAGTGCAACAAGATGCAATGATAGAGGACATGCACTCAAGGCAAAAGCTTTCACGGAGCCATCAAAGAAATAACATAAGGAAGACAAGATGGACGTGAAAGAAAGGATATCAACTAGAGATGTAATTTCTCTCAAGTGTATAAGGTTCTATGTAGACGAAATCATGATGATATATATATCTACAAAGAAGGATGTACACCCGAAATAGTTACAACACGAAGGAACAAGATATCCACAAGGTAGTCATAAATATACCAATAAGATATTTGCTTGAAAGCATAGCACTTGGCTGGATATGGTCTTATTGAATATAAATGAAGTCCAAACACACACCCATCAAAGGCATCGCAACTAGCAACAAGAGATCATCGTTGGGATGCTTTGAGAAAGAAAACAAGTATCACAAGATATGAAATGAATATCATGCCAAGATACAACCTACACAAGGTTGAATGCAAGAGGGGAAAGCATGAATAGATACTTTTTACCGAGATATCATTGGAAGGATGTAGTAGATACCAATTGAAGGTAGATAGTAGTTCATTGATCATCCTAGCTTGACTTCAATATGCACATGGTGATAACACCTTCCTTGTGAGTGAGCCGAGCATCCAATGCATCTCCAAATGTTCCTAGAAGAACAACACAAACTAAACGGTACCCAAACTCATCGGGACCAAATGGTTAGAAACACCAATACATAGGACAAACTCCACATAAATATGTGCATATAGATATGAAAATGAATTTCATGCACATCTCATCCAAATTGAGACTAGGTGGAGTTTCCCCTATATATTGAGTTAAAGAAAGAAAGCAAGCCAAATAAAATACATGAAGTAAACATGCATGCTCAAGACTTTCAAAACCCGAAACCAAAAGACAAAGAAATGCCAAGTGAAAAGGATACCAAATGGAGAAATCATCACTTGGAAGATATCATTAAAGATACATCAAGGAATGAGATATCCATTGATACACACTAAATTAAAGATGTCAAACTCCCAAAGAGAGGATGGTTCCAAACAAACCAAGCTCTCAACAAAGTTTCATGATGGCACAAGGTACCAAAAGAAAAACGGCTTGCCTTCCACCAACACACGATTGATAAGGATCACAAGAAGAGTGTTCTAAAGAAAGTAGGATAGCGCCCCCACGAGTTGTGCACTATAGAGAATTTGCTTTTGAATACAAAATGCACAAGGTGGGATCACCACTTTCACTATATCTAGAAAACACTAGACAAGAACAAGAAATTAACAAGATCCACAAGTGGTATGGAAGACAACAGGAGTTGACACAAACCTTGGCAAGAGAAAAGTCAAATAAAAGCAAAACCAATGTAAAGATGATCAAAAAATTCTACCACACATAAGTGACTACCACTTGTCGAAAGACAAGAAGTATTTGGAAATAATTCCCGGTGGTAGATAACAAGGATATCCAACATCATCTTCACAACAAACACAAGCAAATTGCCACTTGCAGAGCTAACATGTCACCTAGGAACAATATAATTTACAATATCAATTCTAGGAGACAATATCTCAAATGTACACATTTTCTAGGCTTGTAATATGCACATAGCATATTACTCCCCCATAATGTGATACCAATAAGAACTTAACAAGAGGCAGTAAGAGGATCCAACATGAGATAATCAATGGAATTTTTAGAATTTGAATTTCTCATGAGAGATATACCACCTAGCGACTAGATAATCTTGTAATATCAATACTAAGTGGTATTCCCCATGTACCCACCTTTATAGGATTGCGAAGTGCACAAAGCACATCACTCCCCCATAATGGGATATTCCATTAAACTCTCACACGAGCCAACTAAGATACAACCAAGATGCACTAAGGCTCAACAAACGACACACAAGTACATGATGTGCAAACCAACATACACAAAGGCAATTTGGAGACACATCATATACAAACACATGCAAGGAACAAAACCAAAACATGCAAGGGGGCGAGTAACTTTCAATGTAAGCCATTTTAAGTACAAGTTACCGCAAGGAGGCACATTGGATATAAGATATAAACTTGACGATTCATTTGACTTGGCTTGAGACAATAAGAGTGATGAAGTCCCCTTAATTCTTCATAATGTAGCCAAGTCTCCAATGCCCTCCAACAACACCTATTGATCAAGTTTGAGCTAGTTGGTCCCCAACCAAGTTCGGTCCTAAGAGGTTAGTCACAATAGGCTTGGCTACCCAAATAGTTCTTTGCTTCAAACCACTTTGAGTACCAACAAACTTGACAAACACATTGCCAACCTTATCCTTCCCAAGAGAATAGACATCATCAATAACAATTGGGTTGGATAAGTTACCACTAGTGCATGAAGAAGCAAGGTGACCTTTCTCATGACATAGATAGCAACGTCTACTCTTCACTTTATTCTCACTTGATTTCTCAACTTGAGAAGCATTAGCTTGAGTCTTCTTGGGAAGAGGCCTTTCTTCAACTTGAGGTTGAGCATGAGAATGCACTTGTAGCCGCTTCCCTTGTTGCTTGTAACTAATGGCCTTCTTCTTGAATGGGCAAGATCTAACATGATGCCCTTCAATTTTGCACTTGAAGCAAATAATCTTGGCCGAATTTTTGACTTGTTTTTGGCCCTTCTTCTTGTTGATCTTGGACTTCTTCTCCTTGTTGGAGTTGAATCCAAGTCCACCTTTGTCATTGGGGGATTTTTGCACACAAGATATTGTTGAGTGTGAATTTTCCTTCATGACTCTTTTCCAAGTCTTTCTTCAAAGAAGTGACTTGGGCCTTGAGCTCTTTGATTTCCTCTACATGGTTAGTCTCAACACAATTACTAGAGGAAGTATAAGCTTCATCGTTAGAGCAACAAGGCAAGGAAAGCAATTCATCACAAGATGTACCAACATTGTGAGTAGATGAATTTCAAGGACTAGCACATGGCAATATACTATTTTGACTAGAAGTAGTGCTAGTATCCACATGAGGCTCACTAGATGTTACCTTAACAATCATGGCCTCATGAGCTATCTTTAGCACACTATGGGATACTAGAAGATCATCATGAGATCTTGAGAGCTTTTCATGACTTTCTTCCAATTTCCCATAATTGCTAGATAGCACCTCAAGTTGAGCCTGTAGCTCAACATTCTCCTTAAAAATGGATGCTTCACAAGTAATAGAGGTAGTAGCACAAGAATCATCATTAACAACAAGAGGAGAAGGCAACTTGGCAAGCTCTTTTAAATAATAAGCTTCAAGTTGAGCATGAGACTCGGTGAGTTTGATGAGCTCACCATTGATGACCCTTGAGCCATTTTCGAGGTGCTCAAAATCCTCAAGGAGTCTAGCATGAGTAACTTCAAGCTTACCATTTTTAGTTTTGAAATCATTGGCCACCTCAAGAGCTCTATCATGAGATTCCCTCACTCTAGATAATTCTAGAGCAAAAGTCTCCTCAAGAGATTCGGAGGTGGTTTGTTCATGTTTAAGAGCTTGAGATAGGTCCGCGATCTCATTTGCGTAATCACGCCCATGAGCTTCCATTTTCTCAATGGTGGCCTCATGCTCCTCTAGATGAGATTCCAACTCCTCAATGTATTTCTTGCCATCAATGGCAATGGACATTATTTCCATGAAGTTGGAACGAGCAATTTTATTTTTATGAAGAGCTTTAAAATTCATTTCCCCCTTAGTTTTTAAGGAGGCAACATTATCATTCTCTTCATCATTATCCTCATCATCATTAGCATCAACATCATCATCAAGAGATATATTGGGGTACAAAGTAGGAGATACCTTTGACGCCTTAGCCATAAGGAAAAAAGCAATAGATGATGATGTAGGATCCCTTGAAGCACCATTCAAGACCACATATTGTTCCATGGAGTGTTGGGTTTCCTCTACATTGTTAGCACAACAACTCGAGGAAATACATGCATTTTTATCATGGTAACAAGATATAGCAAGCATATCATCATGAGTTTTAGTCAAGCAATTTCTACATGATATGCAAGGACTATCAACACAAGCATGTGAAACATTTGGAGTGCTCGAAGTGCTAAAGTCCAAAGATGAAGCATTGCAATAAGAAAGTGATGAAGGATTATCAACAATAAGCCCGCTATCATCATTGCAATGAACACAACTACTCACCATGTCATTACCTTGTGGAAAACCACATGTAGGTGAAGTAGAAGAAGTTGAGAACGCAACACGGCCGGAGGTGGAGGGAGAACGATCATCCTTACAAATCTTGGACACACCATATTTATCTTGAAGCTTTGTCCACAGCTCATGAGCATCCCGGAACGGCATGAGTTGAAATATAACTACATTGCTCAAAGCATCGAAAAGCACACTAGAAGCTTGAGCATTGAGATAAGAGTTTTTCTCATCCCCTAAAGATAATCTTTGGGGATCCTTTGGAGGAGAAAAACCCATATCTACAATTCGCTCTAAATTTGGGTCCATATCCCTAAAGTGATTAAGCATGCGAATTACCCAAACATCAAAATTTGTGCCATCGAAACTAAGAGTGTGAGAGAATCCTAAGCCCCTAGTCGACATCCTTACTCTCTAGGCGGTTAAGCCCTATAAAGAGAGACGAGGCTCTGATACCAATTGAAAGATCGAGGATGTTGCCTAGATGGGGGGTGAATAGGCGCTTTAAAATAATTACGGCTTAGGCTTGAACAAATGTGGAATAAACCTAACGGTTAATTTGTCAAGCTCAAAACCTAAAACAACTAGGCTCACCTATGTGCACCAACAACTTATGCTAAGCAAGATAAGCAACTATGTGAAAGCAAGATATATGACAAAGAACAATATGGCTATCACAAAGTAAAGTGCATAAGTAAAGGGACTCGGGTAAGAGATAATCGAGGCACGTGGAGACGATGATGTATCCCGAAGTTCACACCCTTGCGGATGCTAATCTTCGTTTGGAGCGGTGTGGAGGCACAATGCTCCCCAAGAAGCCACTAGGGCCACCGTAATCTCCTCATGCCCTCGCACAATGCAAGATGTCGTGATTCCACTAAGGGACCCTTGAGGGCGGTCACCGAACCCGTACAAATGGCGACCCTTGGGGGCGGTCACCGAACCCATACACTTTGGCAACCCTTGTGGGCTGTCACCGGTACCCGTCAAATTGCTCGGGGCGATCTCCACAACCTAATTGGAGACCCCGACGCTTGCCCGGAGCTTTACACCACAATGATTGAGCTCCGAACAACACCAACCGTCTAGGGCTCCAAGGCACCCAAGAGGAACAAGCTCTAGGGTGTCCAAAACACCCAAGAGTAACAAGCTCAAGGGTACCAAGCACCCAAGAGTAATAAGCTTCTCAACTTGTAACTTTCACGTATCACGTGGAGAACTCAAACCGATGCACCAAATGCAATGGCAAGGGCACACGGAGTGCCCAAGTCCTTCTCTCTCAAATCCCACCTAAGCAACTAATTCTAGGGAGGAAGATGAGTGGAAGAACAAGAAGGAGAACACCAAGAACTCCAAGATCTAGATCTAAGGGGTTCCCCTCACATAGAGGAGAAAGTGATTGGTGGAAATGTGGATCTAGATCTCCTCTCTCTTTTCCCTCAAAAAACTAGCAAGAATCCATGGAGGGATTGAGAGTTAGCAAGCTTGAAGAAGGTCAAAAATGGGGGAAGAACACGAGCTCAAAGGATAAGGTTCAATGGGGAAGAAGACCCCCTTTTATAGGTGGGAAAAAATCCAATCGTGATGCTCGCAGCCCGCACAGAGCGGTACTACCGCTAGGGCGGTAGTACCCCTTTGAAACACAACAGCGAGGAGGCAAAAAGGCCAGAAGAACCGTCAGAGCGGTAGTACCGCTTGACCTCACGGTACTACCGCTACGGGTAGCGGTACTACTGCTAAGGGTAGCGGTACTACTGCTTGCGAGCGATACTAAAAAAGTTACATCCGGGCCTACCACCGTAGGACTTGGGACGAGTTTTTGGTCCGGAGCGGTACTACCGCTGTAGGAGCCACGGTAGTACCGCTCTGGAGCGGTAGTAAAAAGTTACATCGGCTCCAATTCGCGGTAGTACCGCTGCAGCCTTTTCAGAACACCAAAACTGCCACAACTTTTGAGAACGGACTCCGAATTCGATGAAACCAAGTTTGTTGGAAAGCTAGAGACAAGGGCTAACACAATATTGAAAGAAATATCAATAAGAAGCATATTAGAAAGGCCCATAAGAAAATGGTGAGAACCCTTCCTTGGATAAGACCGGTAAAACCTCCAACACCGAAAACATCATAGAAGACGCATGCGAACTCCGTTTTCGATGAACTCAAGCTTGTAATCAAGATGGCCATAAGCTCTAAGACTCACAAAGAGAAACAGACAAGAACCAAGAAACATGATGCAAGGATGCAATGGTTTGAGCTCTCTACTAACGATACGATCAAGCTACCAACTTGAGAGCCCCCCTTGATAGTACGGCAAACGATCCTATAACCTGGTCTCCCAACTACCACCACGAGACCGGTAAACTAGAAAACCTATCAAGGGAAAACATTTGCCTTGCACATGGTCCACTTGAGCTAGATGATGACGATCCTGACTCCCTCAAGTTGGACCACCTTTCTTGATTGCGTTGGCTCGATGAAGACTAGATGATTGCTCCCCCATAGTCCATTATGGGTGAGTCACTCTTCGGCACATCTTCACAAGTCCATTGACACCACAATGGATGGCAAGATTCAAGCACTTGACCTCTTCGTGATGCTCCACTTGAACTTGCACACGGCAATCTTGATGACAATCACCACTTGATGTCATCCTTTCCATGGGTTGTATGATATCTTCCTCTTGACGCAAGCCCATGGACATGTACCTAACCCCACATAGAACTCTCACATAGACCATGGGTTAGTACACAAAGTGCAATGGACAATTCTTACCATACCATGGGATCACTTGGTCCCTCTCGGTACATCTTCTACGCTTTGTGAGTTGATCAACTTGATTCACTCTTGACTTAGACTTGATCAACCTTGAATCTTTCCAACTCTCTTCATTTGGATGATGTCTTTAAGGTAAACATGAATGATCACACAATCTTATTCTTCAAGACATGCTTGCAATAAGCTCAACACTCACATGACCTATCTTTGGATAATTCCTTAATAGCACCTTGGTCAACTCATAAACTCCTTGAAACCAACACATGGACTTCAAGAAAAGCCTATGGACAAATCCTTCAAATATAACTCAAGACAACCATTAGTCAATAGAGATTGTCATCAATTACCAAAACCAAACATGGGGGCACCGCATGTTCTTTCACTTGCTTTTCCCATCCTACTTTGAAACCTAGGTCCACTGATTCTGACGAGGCCATGGTCTGTACAAAGATCACCTATTACAAGCTGCTGACGCAAGAACATTGGGCTGAGATCCTGGAGGACATGCATGCCGTAGAGAAGGCCCACACTATCCACATTGCGGCCTGCCTACCCCCAAAGTTTCCGGAAGAGGAGGCGCCTGAGCACCAGAAGGAGGTGGGGGCAAAGATGGAGGAGCAGCCGGAGGTGGGGCTAATCAACATTAGAAGGAGGAGGAGGAGAAGTAGGACGATGTGGGAGGCACCGACGACAGAGTTCGGGATGGAGGATGCACTTACGGAGTCCAAACTCGCGCAAGAGGTGGAGGCGACAGAGCAGCGGGCCATCCTCGATTGCATCCACTCTGAGGCCGAGGTGGAGGCCAGCCGCCGCTTCCTCCACCAGGTGGACATGGAGTGTGAGAAGCTGTTCACTGATGAGGAAGACAAGGAGGGCGTACTGGAGTTTCGCCCCACTATCAATACCTTGAGGTCGGCTACTTTGGCATAAACGTCATTGACATATCCCACGATGAGTTGTGTAGGTGGCAGTTTCATATGCAATATGTGCGTAGATCATGAATGTTGCATGGCTTTGTATGGAAATGGATATAATCAAATAGGGACTATGATTGTGGTGAGTGAAATATCGGGGGTGATCGGTGGGCGCGGTCCGTCGACGTGACTGGACGCATCTATGGACGTTTGGGGGCTCACTTTTGGTATGTGTGCTTGCGGATGCTCTAAAAGGGAACCAAGTAATGATCACAGAACAGATATAACACATAAACATAACATGATTTAAATATATGTTTTCTTGGAGAAGTTTTAATTATATCCTGATGTCATATTGTATCCCCTTCCAACAAAAATATAACAAATTATAACAGTATTTGCACATCTTGTGATACAAAAAAAACCACGTCTCTAATGGTTTAAACAAGGTGTCTCTCAAATACGATGACATCATATTTAGTGTATCAAAAGTGTTTGCAAAAAGCGCAGTTGAAACTAACACAAATACTAGACCCCCCCCCCCCCCCCAAAAGACAACTCGAGAATGTGGAAGTGTTGAATGTTGATACCCCCGTATCAGTTAAAGATAGATTTCCTATTCTCTCAAGTAATTTATGCTACTTACACAACTATCTATGCACTTTAGTGTTTACTTTACTAAGATTCTCTAACTAATATAGGTTGTCAGTGTGATAACTAAAGTACTTCGGAAGATAAAATAAAAGCTATGTGATATTATCAACTAATTTTCAAAAGTAAAGGAGGGCAAGTATTTTGATTATGAAGATGGTTGTGGTGGATATAGTGGTTTGAAATGGGAGCAAGTGATCCAGTCCAATTTGCTAATTTTTACTAAATGCTCATTTTTCTTATTTGGGCACCGGTCCAATGGCAACACAGGGATGTCTCTCATTGATCTACCTAGGTAATTTCCCTCCATTGCTACCTATGGGTGTGTCACCACTTTGGAAGAAAAGGCATAACATTGTAAGATGTACTTTGTGTTTCCCTCAATAAGTTGTGTTGTGTCCATTTCTAGAAAGGAACCTACACAAACATGCTTCAAAACCATTTACTCAAATTGACTTGTGATTGAACCCTTAGCACTCATCCATGACTACTAAGCATAACTCAGGTAAAAACCAAACTATAGATTTTTCTACTAGGGTGCCCTAACTCCCATATTTTATAATTTCTCCGAAATGGTATTCTGTCACTACCACCTCCGTTGATATATTCATCATAAGACAGTGATGCACCTTATATGTCTCCCCTATGTACGTGTGTACTCATACATAATACATAACAATAGATTGCAAAGAAATCAACATATAAAAGTGTAAGCAATATTTGTGTTATTTCATCAATGCCATATAACAGGTTGTTATTCAAATATTGATGAAAAGATGCGATAAATCATGAGGAAATAATTCATAGAATAAGAATCAAGATTTCCAATTGATTCTACAGGTTTATGGATGAAGAAGCCTCTAGTCTAAGGAAGAATATGGTTGTGGAGATGGTGGAAGCCATTGGAGGAGATGGTGGTCATGATGGTTCCCTGATGATGTTACGGTGCCATAGGAAGAGAGGGGGAGAGATCCCCTCTCCTTATTCTTCCTTGTCTTTCCCATAGGTGGCAGAATGGTTTGCCTTATGGTTTTTGGTTGTCATGGTTGTGGAGGACGAGAGACTCTCTGGGAATAGGACCTAACTTTCAGGGAGCCTTTCTTGGATGTTGTTAACTCTATCACAATTTTTAATTCCTAAAGACATGTAACTCCAAAAAATATGGTGGTTCCGAAACTTGACTTGCAAGCTTGCAATAAAAGGAGTTCTCCACCGGGGCTTCAAGAACTCTCAGCCATCTCGGCAGTTTAGGCGTCTTGGCGCTCCTGGCCCAAGTCAAGGTCATGTGGATTTACTTTTGACAAAAAATGAACCTCTTTTTCTTTCTGAATTTTTTCGTAATTCCAAAATACATATTTCCCAAAAAAATAACATTGAAAAACATAAACTCCCACTAGGGCAATGATGTCGTCATCGCCATTGGCCCCACGTTTCCTAACCACTGTGGACTCTGACCTGCAAAAAAGGACACCCAACCTGGCAATTTTTTCCTGATTAGTTCAAGTTAGTGCAGAAATAAACAACATTCAACATGGTAGATTGTTGCCTTAAATTTGTGATGCAGCAGAACCATGGAAAAATTACACCAGTGCTTCAGTGTGCATAACCCCCCCCCCCCCCCCCCCCCCCCTCCCCCCGGCACAGCCTCAACAAGCTAGAGACCCCAAAATCGAAGAGACCATCCTCTCAATCAGCAAAATATCCCCTGGTTAATGTAAATTGATGCACACATGGAGAGCATCCAGCATGGCTGATTACTCCATGAAATAGCCATGCATATCAAACATGTAAACACCACCCAATGCTTTGTTGCAAACACCAACGACCCGGCGGTGATCCTCCTTGTCGAGCAATCGCATGACTGTGGCTCCCTCTCCGCGGCACCTGTGCCACCAAACGCCCACCAATCCTTGTTGCAGCGACACCCAACCCACACCGCCACGGCTCCGCGTCGGTCAACTCTCACTGCGGTGCAACCAAACCCACACGACTCCGGTTCCACCTTGGCCAACCCTCGCTATGGTGCCCCCTGATAGAATGCATCGAGCAGCGTACCTCAAGCTTCAACATCGGTGCGGCAGGAAGTTGGAATGCGCCGCCGGTGAAGAGAGGGAGTCGGCATAGCGGACAGCCAGCCAGGGTGAACGGTTACTGTCGATGACGTGGTGACCTGCCCTGCGCCGAGATTAGTGCGACGGATCCAATGGTGCTCGTGGCGTCGCGCCCGAACAATTCCCAAGGAACATCAGGTGTATAGCATTTCTGCAAAAAAAAAAAAAACTGTGACATTTTTCGCATTAACTATAGGGTGTCCACTCAGAGATGTTGTAAGCCTTCCCGTCACGGTTGACGGGCACTAGCAGGAGACGGCTAGCCTCCAATCCGCTGACGAACAGCAACTGTCGGCCGTACGTGAGTGGAGAGCTAGCCTTTCCCAGCCTGGACGGGTCTCCTCTTCGTAGAGCACGGTAAACCTCTAAGCGTCCCGACGGCTATAAATACGTGCACGGCCATGCGTAAACCGCACACACCTGCGCTCCATTACTTCCCCACCCCCCAGTGAAAAAGCTTCCTTGTTATTTGCTCTGCTCCTTGACTGGAGGCCGTCGAGGTGTAGCCCCGTCGCCGGAGAAGGATATAGGTACAAATGTCACGTGTGTTTGCATCATCTATTTTTACCCTGCGTTGCGCGTGTATACATATTAAATAACAATTCCTTGTTCCTTTCAATATATTTTTCTAACATACATATATAATCTTCATGCATGAACTGTTGATGAAGCAGTAGCCAGCAGCCCAGCAGTATGGATTCCAAGAGCATATCTCCCACCACTGAAGATGGGTCAATGGACAGACGAGGAAATCCAGCAGTTAAGACGTTCCACCGGGAGATGGAATTCTTCAATCCTGTTGCTAGGTAATAAAAGGCATGAACCACTCTGTCTGAATTGTGTTGTATGTCCTCAATCATATGATATGAATACTACGATATATACGATGCATATGCAGTTAACTATGGACTTGTGACGTGCGCCTTCTTCGGCGTCGAGGTGAACCTGGTGGTGTTCCTCCGGCGGGTCCTCCACCAGGACAACGCCGAGGCGGCCAACAGCATCAGCAAGTGGACCGGAACTGTCTACATCTTCTCCCTCCTCGGCGCCTTCATGAGCGACTCCTATTGGGGCCGCTACATCACATGCGCAATCTTCCAGATCATCTATGTAACGGTGCGTAACCGTAAACCATCGATCGACATATTATCCCTTGCCAAACTGTACCGATGTGTTTGTTGTTCGGAACGAACATGCAGGGCCTGGTGCTACTGTCACTTGTGTCGTGGTTCGTTCTGGTGAAACCCTCCGGCTGCGGCACCCTAGAGGGGCAGTGCGCGTCCCCGTCGCCGGCCGGCGTCGCGCTCTTCTACCTGACGACCTACATGGTCGCCTTCGGCAACGGAGGGTACCAGCCTTCCATCGCCACGCTGGGCTCGGACCAGTTCGACGAGACAGACCCGAACGAGGCGCGCTCCAAGGTCGCCTTCTTCAGCTACTTCTACCTGGCGCTCAACGTGGGGTCCCTCCTGTCCAACACCGTGCTGGTCTACTACGAGGACTCCGGGCAGTGGGTCATGGGCTTCTGGGTCTCCGCCGCCGCCGCCGCGCTCGCCCTCGCGCTCTTCCTGCTCGGCACGCCCAGGTACCGCTACTTCAAGCCTAGCGGCAACCCGCTCACCCGCATCGCGCAGGTGCTCGTCGCCGCGTCCCGCAAGTGGCGCGCCGAGGTGGCCCTGTTGGAATAATCCAAACATACCTACGTGTTAGTGCTAAAAGTAGGAGAGTTCATTGAGTCATGTTATGATTAGTATTAGGGTAATTAGTGTTGCCGGATGATTAGCACGTCCGGGTTCTAGTAGGTGTCCGAGTTGAGGTTGGCTAGCATACGGTGTGTAAGCTAGCTAGTATGGTAGGAGTTGAGATCGATCACGGCAGTGTTAGCTTTCCATGTATGAGTACTAGTCCGTATAGGCTAGGGAAAGGGAGTCTGGGTCGGTGGTGGCGTGAGTCAGATCATCCACCTATATATAGATGGGCAGGATGCGTAAGTTTTGTAACACAGAGAAAATCAGCAAAAAGAAATAAAGAGGAAAAAGAGGGCACGACAAGGGCCCTTGGCTATCTGTTTTTTGTGTGTGTGTGTCCATTGTAATTTGATGTGATCGATCCTGAGGGCAGAGTTTCAACAATTGGTATCTAGAGCAAGGTCGAGGTGAAGCTGCGCTTGCCCCGGGGTGACGACCCGACTAGCGCCTCGGGGCGGGCGATACAGTCGCTGGTGTAGCGACAAGGAGGAACGGGCAATACGGTCGCTGGTGAAGCGACAAAGAGGAGCGGGTGATATAGTCGCTGGTTGGTGCAGCGATGTGGAGGATCAGGCCATAGTCGTTCGGCGCAGCGTTGGCGAGAAGGTGGCGAGGACGTTGTCGCAAGCGAGGCGACGAGTGATTGTTGTTCGATGGAACGACCTGGAGGAGGGCGACATGGCTCACGTCGGCAAGGCGTTGGTGATCGTTGATGGTTACGGAGGTGCCGAAGTTGCGACACCGAGGAAATCATCGAGATCATCGTTGGAGGGTGCAAGGTGGAGATGGCGAAGTTGCGAGCCGTCATCAAGGTGTGTACACGAGTTCTTTTAAGGTGCGTCCAAGAGCTCAGGTGTGTGAGTCTTCTGCTGCAGTTGAGATGCGTCACTGGCAGAGGAGAATTGCGAGCAAGAGTGGGCGAAAAGGAAATGTGTGCCTTGTGTTTCCGTTTGTGGTCGTAGAGTTCCGGCGAGTTCATATACGGTGGAGATGAGTTGCACGTATATGGCAAGTTGTGTTGCCGCTGGACAGGAGGTACCGTTTGGTAAGTTATGTCACCAACGACAAAGAAAAAAGATATGTGCCGGGTGAATAGATGTGTCTCCCCGTGTGCAAGTAGTCGACGAGAAGATGAAGATCAACGTGAAGAGGACGCACCAGTTAAGTTGAGTTCCTGCATGAGGCTATGCGTTTAGTCGGCATGTAGCACGCTAAGATGTGGCAGCGTGGCTGGTAGTCTAGGTAATCGTTGTTCTAGTCTGCAAGTCGGCACAAGAAGAATAATATGGCGATGAGGTGGTGGCCATCGTTGCAAGAAGAGAGAAGTTGCGATCCGGTAAGTCGTGTCACCGGAGACAACCGGCATGACAAGATGAATATAGAGTCGTCTGCGTGTATCGTCAAGTAAAGAGTGGGATGTTTGGATTAGGGGTGAATGTTGGAATAATCCAAACATACCTACGTGTTAGTGCTAAAAGTAGGAGAGTTCATTGAGTCATGTTATGATTAGTATAGGGTAATTAGTGTTGCCGGATGATTAGCACGTCCGGGTTCTAGTAGGTGTCCGAGTTGAGGTTGGCTAGCATACGGTGTGTAAGCTAGCTAGTATGGTAGGAGTTGAGATCGATCACGGCAGTGTTAGCTTTCCATGTATGAGTACTAGTCCGTATAGGCTAGGGAAAGGGAGTCTGGGTCGGTGGCGTGAGTCAGATCATGCACCTATATATAGATGGGCAGGATGCGTAAGTTTTGTAACACAGAGGAAATCAGCAAAAAGAAATAAAGAGGAAAAAGAGGGCACGACAAGGGCCCTTGGCTATCTGTTTTTTGTGTGCGTGTGTTCGTCGTGATTTTATGTGATTGATCCTGTGACGAATTTCCAACAGCCCCGCGGCGAGCTGCTCCACGAGGTGGACGGCGAGGATTCCGGCATTTCTGGCATCCGAAAGATCCTGCACAGCGACCAGCTCAGGTATCTCGACAAGGCCGCAACCATCACCGAAGAGGAGTACGGCTCGCCGGAGAACATGAACGACAACCCGTGGAGGCTCTGCACGGTGACGCAGGTGGAGGAAGTCAAGTGCGTGCTCAAGATGCTGCCCATCTGGCTCTGCACCATCGTCTACTCCGTCGTCTTCACCCAGATGGCGTCGCTCTTCGTGGAGCAGGGGACCACCATGGACACAAACATCTTCGGCTCCTTCAACGTGCCGGCCGCCAGCATGTCGGTGTTCGACATCCTCAGCGTGCTCGCATTCATCGCCATCTACAGGCGCGTGCTGATGCCCGTCATGTCCCGGCTCTCCGGCAACCCCCAGGGCCTGACCGAGCTGCAGCGCATGGGAGTCGGCCTCGTCATCGGCATGGCCGCCATGCTCGTGGCGGGCCTTGTCGAGGTCGAACGGCTGAAGCGGGTGTCCGCGGCCGCGCCGGACGCGCCGAGCTCCCTGAGCGTGCTGTGGCAGGTGCCGCAGTACGCGCTGATCGGGGGGTCCGAGGTGTTCATGTACGTTGGGCAGCTCGAGTTCTTCAACGGGCAGGCGCCCGATGGCCTCAAGAGCTTCGGAAGCTCGCTGTGCATGGCGTCCATCTCGCTCGGAAACTACGTCAGCATCATGCTGGTGAGCATGGTCACCGGCCTCACCGCAGGGGATAGGCGCCCAGGGTGGATCCCCGGGAACCTCAACTCCGGCCACCTGGACAGGTTCTACTTCCTCCTTGCTGCGCTCTCTCTCGTCGACCTCGCCGTGTACGTCGCCTGCGCCATGTGGTACAAGGGCATCAAATTGGACACCGGACAGGAGAAGGGAAAGATGGCCGTGCATGCCTAGGGCTTCGTTTCAGGACTTCAAGTTTCAACTCCAAGCTAGGTTCATACTAGCTCTGATCTATTCCAAAAAAGAGAAAAGGTTGTGATCCACATCGATCGCGTAATTTATTCGCCCTTTTAGTAGTATGTGTATATCGTGTCATTTCTTGTAAATCGGTTACCATGTATGGATGTATTATCTTGGTCCTAGTTTATTAGTCTCTGTTGCACTGGTAGAAAACAGGGCTTTGGTCACAGCTCAATATACACATTAGTCCCGGTTAAATTACGAACCGGGACTAATGTGAGCATTAGTCCTCGTTCGAGCAGCTAAAGGCATCAGTCCCGGTTCAAATGAGCCATTTAGTCCCGGTTTGGACACGAACCAAGACTAAAGGGTGTGATGCCCTTTAGTCCCGGTTCGTATCTCAAACCGGGACTAAAGATTAGACCTTTAGTCGCGGTTTGAGACATGAACCGGGACTAAAGGGTGCAATGCCCTTTACTCTCAGTTCGTGTCTCAAACCGGGACTAAAGTACACCATGTCTCAAACTCTACCCCCCCCCCCCCCCCCCATGTGTATCGCCATTTCATATTTGAAAAAAAACAAATGAAAATGATAAAAACTTCAAAAAATAAAATCCTTCAAGAGGTAGTTATATTACTACATCTACTAGTTAGGAAAATTAAAAAACTTAAATTTGGACATGTTTTGCAAAAAATATTATGAAAAAGTAAAACGGTTATAACTTTTGCATATGATGTCGGAAAAAAACGTATAATATATCAAAATGTTCAGCACGAAAATCCGCATCCGATTTTGACGGCCATAGGCCATTTTGCAATTTTTTATAATCCTTAAATTCTAAAACGAAAAAAAAGTTATGCTCAAATTTCAGTTTTTTAAATTTTGGTTAAATTTGGTCAAACTATGGTCAAACTACTTATTCAAGAAGTATTATTGGTACTAAATAATTATTCAAGAATATTAGTGTTACTAAATAATTATTTCAGTTTTTTTGAATTTTGGTCAATTCTGGTCAAACTATGGTCAATCTACTTATTCAAGAAATAATAGTGTTACTAAATAATTATTGTTTTTTAGAATAATAGTTTCAAACTCAAAAAGTGAAATGTGTGACTTCATGCTCAAGCTAAACTCATGAGGGTTAATAGGATTGACATTTTACTATTGTCAGGAAAACAACAATTGCAGACTTGGAAATGAGGGGAATAGAATCCGGAAGTTAAGCGTGCTCAGGCTGGAGTAGTGAGAGGATGGGTGACCGGCCGGGAAGTTAGATGATTTAGAATGATGAGGGGCGATTAGAGATTAGAGGTTAAATTGAGCAGTGATGAAGGGTGATTAGAGATTAAATTGTAAAATAGTTCAGAAATTTGAAAATCGGGAAAAAATAAAAAATCGTAAAATTTCCTTTAGTCGCGGTTGGTGTTACCAACCGGGACTAAAGGTGGAGCTTCAGACAGCGGCCATGTGGACGGCCTTTAGTCCCGGTTCGTATAAGAATCGGGACTAGGGGGGGGGGGGGGCTTTAGTACCGACCCTTTAGACTAAAGGCCCTCTGGAACCGGGACAAATGAGCACTTTTCTACTAGTGTCGTGTATTGGGTCGAAGTTTGGCCACATATTTGACTACAAACTAATAATGCATGTCACAAAAAATTATATTATCAAATCCGTATTTTTTTAGCAGTACAGATGCAAACGCTCATATACACGCGTATACACTCACCCCTATGAAACCACACACGCATACCCTACACTTATGAGCACCTCCAAAAGACTGGGCCGGTATATCATCTTTAAATTTACGAAGTCACTGTAGTCACCTCGTTGTCGGCAGGAACGTATCCTTCCACTGAATGTGCGTCACCGAAAATCCTGAGATAAATCCTGTAATAAATGGATTTGAACCCTGGTGGGCTGGGGATATCACAGTCTCTCTAACCATCCAACCACAGGTTGGTTCGCATCAAATCCGTATTTTTGAATATAGTTTTCAATGATATTTATAATCTTGATCAAAATATTACTCAAAATACAAGGCGTTCTAGTAAACCATGATGAAGATAGTACCCTAAACATAGGATTTTATGACGAGATTGCTAGAACCCAACTAACTGAGATTTAGTTTGATTTCATCCAAGAGCACAACCGTTTTGATTAAAAGGTGCCATGACTCGTGCAAATGTCCCAGCAAATATTGTCTTTAGGCTCGTGACAACCCTTTTTTTTACCCAAATGATAAGTGTCACATATGTGGCACAAATCAATAAGGCCCAAACTTCTCTATTACCATCCATTTTAACACGTCAAAACAGATGATATCAGCGGGAATCTTTTTATTTTCAGACTTAAAATGTTTTATCTCGTAAATAAATAATCTGATTAAAAATCCATTTCACATTTAAATCCGTCTTGACGAAATCTTCATGTTGGTATGTTTCGACGATTTTTTTTGCCAAAACTTGTCATGATGTTGCCATAGTGATTACACTAAAGTTGAAATGATATGTTTCATCCATTTTCTCTTCTAGATTTTAAAGCTGCCATTGTATTTCAACTATTTTCATGGAAAATTTTATTAATTGAGCACGGCAATTTATAGTAATTAACCACGGCAAATTTACTTCATGGATCAAGGCAATTTTTAGTAATTCATCCTGGCAAATTTAGTTTATAGATCATGGCAATTTTAGTTTACAGATCATAGCAATTTTAGTATTTTGACCATGAAAATTGTTTTTTGACCATGACAAATTTTAGTGCATGTATCATCACAAATTTAAGTAATTCACCATGGCAATTTTATTTTATGGTTCATGGCAAATTTAAGTCATTGACCATGCAGTTTTAAAGTAATTAACGACGGGTTTCTTTTTAATTATGAACCATGTCAAAATTATTTCAGAAATCATGGCAAATTTTAGTAATTCATCATAGCAAGTATAGTTTTTTAATTTTATTTTTTATAATATATGAAAATTTACTTTATAAGTAGAAGAAAAGGTAGTTGAAACATATCATGTGAACTTCAATGCAAACACCGTGGAAATTTATGTGCAATAGACATGGCAATTTTTAACCCAAAAAAGTCACCGAAACATATCAATATAAGATCTAATTTTGAAGATCTCGTTGCGACGGATTTAATGGCGAAAACGGATTTTAAACAAGATTTTTTATTTAAAGAGATAAACCATTTTAAAAACTAAAAATCCAAAAGGATTCTCACATGCATGCATACGATGACGTGGCAATCTGTTTTGCTATAGAGACGTGCGGTGCGCCTCCCTCCCTGCCGCACGTGTGGCAGCTGTCAGCGTCTTTTTTATTACCATGCTACTGGCCTGTCACGGCCTGCTTGTTATTCATTGATAGAAGAACCGAAATCACTAATTGAGTAGTACTCCTTCCAAAGATCACTTTCACCTCCTCAGGTTGTCGCCACTTGTCGCAACCTGAAAGTTTCCCTTTTCCGCAGATCCGTTTATTAAAAACAATTTATCTTTTAGATCATGTGCCCAAATATTAAACCGTTTTTACCATTGGATTCCTCGCGTCAAGATCTTCAAAACTAGATCCGATGTTGATAGGTTTTGATGAACTTTTTTCACGAAAAAATCGGACCACGAGCAAATTTTTTCCCTTTTCGAAAGCCGTTTCCGAGAGACTCTGCCTCTCGTGGAAGCAAAACCATGCCTCTCACGAAAAAAACTCGGTTGTTTCATTTCAGAGTGGCACGACCATGCCTATCGTGGAATAAAACCATGCCTCTCGCGAAAGCAAAACCGTGCCTTTAACGGAAGCAAAACAGTGCCTCTCGCGGAAGCAAAACAGTGCCTCTCACGAAGAAAAAAATATATAACGCATTTTTTCCATTTCCTAGAGGCATGGTCGTGCCTTTCGCGAAAGGAAAACCATGCCTCTCGCGGAAGCAAAACCGTGCCTCCCACGGAAGAAAAAAAGAAAGAGAAAACACGTTTTTTCCCGTTTTCAAGAGGCACGACCGTGTATCTCGCAGAAAAAATAGAATTTTTTTTTTTATTTCCGAGAGGCACGGTCATGCCTCTCGCGGAAGCAAAACCGCGGCTCTCGTGAAAAGGGAAAGAACGTGTTTTTCGCGTAATTTTATTTCCAAATTTTTTGGGTGAAAAAGCAAAGGAAGGTCAATGAAAAACCAAAAGGTCGAAAAAAAATCCGGTAAACCCCACCTAAAAAGTCCAAAACACGTGCAAAAAATAAATAAATAACAAAATCCGGACAAATCGCCCAGAGCGCGGCACGTGGCGGCGGCTGGGAGCGCGCCAAGTGGCGCCCTCTCAGCCCATCTCCCAGTGACCCGTGGGGAGGCTGGGAACGAGCGCTCTTTAGTTAGTTGCTCCTAACTGATAGCAAATCTACTTTATTTTTATTATTATTGGGGAGCAAGTAGGCGCCAATCTAATTTGGCACTTGAGCGCCCATTTGCAAGCCGATGCCTGAAAGGCGCGGCTACTTGGGCTCGGCCCATTTTCTCTTTCTTTTTGTTTGTATAAAAAGCATTTCCCCTTTCTTTCTATTTGTATAAATATCACAAAAAATGCAGGGGCGGCCTAAGGTATTCGAACATGCGACCTCCCGTCGTTCATCACTGCGCTAACCACCCAACCAGCATCACCTTGTGTGCAGAAATATATCTTCTTTACTCTTTCCTTCGTATCTCCTTTTCTTTTTTTCTTTTTGTTTTTGATCGGTCTTTTTATTCTATTTCTTGTGCTAAACTGAATGATTATTTTTCAAAACTGATGACATTTTTCCCAAAATCGTTGTGCGTTTTCGAATTCAATGAACTTTTTTTCAAGTTTGATGAACTTCTTTTTAAATTGATGAACTTTTTCCAAACTCGATGGACTTTTTGAAATTTGACGATTTTTCCAAATTCAATGAACTTTTTTTCAAATTTGATGAAATATTTTAAATTGGGTGAACTTTTTTCAAATTCGATGAACTTTTTAAAAATATGGGTGAACTTTTAAAATTGATGGATATTTTTTCAAATTTGATAAACTTATTTTTAATTCGATGAACTTTTTTGAAAACCAATCAACTAGTTTTTCAAGTTCGTAATATTTTTTTTTGAAATTTGATGAACTGTTTTTTGTAAAAATAATTTATACAAATAAGTCAAAAATCTAATAAATAGCGCGGATGCAATGGTTCTTAAACCTTTCACGTTCTTCCCGATCACTTGAGGTTACCAGCTGTAGTGGTTAGCAGAACACTTCCTCTGTTATAGCGGCACGGCGCCAGTTCGAGTCCCCGTACCCGAAGACGAGCTCCCGCGATCAGGACCTCCTGCTCGGCTACCTACGCTCCAAACAGGGAGAAATGCGGAGCCCCCTCCTCCAGCAAACCTTCTTGGGCTGGCCCATCTGAGAGGCGGGACGCCCTTGTTTTTTCAGATTTATTTATTTTTCTCTTTCCTATTTCTATTTTTTTCTTTGTTATAATAGTTCAGCATTTCAAAAGTTTCTCAATTTTAAATATTTATAAATAAAAAAAATGTTTGGGAAATCATAAAATGTTTGTGAATTATAAAACATTCATGATTTGAAAAATGTTCACATACTCTAAAATCAGAAATCAGATATATTTTTTGTATTCAAAGATAGTTTGTGTATTTGAAAAAATATTCATTAAATCAAAAATTGTTCATGAATTTTTTTGAATGTTTGCAAAAAAAAATGTGCATGGATTTTCAGAAGAAATTCATCAATTCAAAAATTGTTCCCTATTCCTAAAAATGTTCATGCATTTCAAAAAAGTTCTTTGTTAGAAAAAATATATTCATGAAATTGTAAAACGGTTCCTTGTTTCAAGAAAAATTGTCTGGATCAAACATCCATAAGTTTCAGAAACATGTTCATGAATTTGTGTAAGATATTAATGATTTCCAAAAATATTCATGAATTTAAAAAATGTTCACATTTTCAAATAATTATTCAATTAAAAACAAATGTCCGCAAATTCAAAAGTTGCACTTCCAAAAAATGTTCAATAATTTGAAAGATGTTTGCAAAATGAAATAGAAATTGAAAAAATAAAAGAAAACTTAATGAAGGAAAGATAAAAGAAGTGAAAAAACAAACATAAAACATAATAATAAAAACAATAATGAAAAAATAAATTTAAAAGAAAACAAGAAAAAGAGAAAGGAAATAGGGAAAAGCAAAAAGGAGAATGAAAGAAAGTGGTTCCAGGGAAGGTTCTAGAAATCTTCCAAAGCGGAGGGAAGATGACCAAACTGGGCCGGCCCACATGCAGGACAGACGCGCGAGATATGCGGTAGGTCACTATACATGGACCTACGCGCCAAATAGTAACCGCCGAAGTGATCTGCCTTCTTTCTTCTTGTGTGTGCTCAACTAGTTACGCGTATAGGGCCATGTAGGCTTTTTCTGCTCGGTACTTTTCAGCCTTTTGTTTGATATTTTACATTTTTTTCACATTTTTTGTTCTTTTCCATTTTTCTTTTTCTATATTTTTGTTTTCTATTTCTTGTTTTTGTTTTAGATTGCTCGTTTCTTTGTTAATCCTATTTGTATTACGTTCTTTATTTTTCTTTTTCGGCGATATTAAAACTTAGCTAGCTGGGTTTAGTTTGTTCTTATTCACGAGCACAACCATTGGATTTAAGCACCGTGATTCGTGCAAATGTTATCTGAGGCCTCTGGCAGCCTGTTTACCGTTCGTTCATAGAAGAATTGGTATTGGATTTTGCCATGTTTTTTCTTCAGGGAGCCATGCTGCATGCATACACCAAGGAAGAGAAACTACTCTGACCTCGCGAGCAATCGGTTTGATCACCCGAGAGCACACGATCCACTTCATCCTCATCAGCCATCACATGATTTGGTCTGTTCAAGCGCACACGCGGTCTCCGTAGGATCTCGTAAAGATTGTCATCAAGTACATGTGTATCTTCACCGACCAAGCAGCGGGCTGCGGTTGCGTCGTCACGTAGTCCTCCTTGATGTGGCACCATCTCGCGAGCTGCAGCTATATATGTCGCCTCCATGTGCCGTAGCTTCGCCACATGCGGTCCACATCATCGCCTACGCGTGTTCACGTCTACCTTGGCATTGCTGTGTCGCTTCCCTAGGCACAGGACCGCCACCTTCCGTGCAAGGTTTTTGTCATGTTGTTGGATTCTTCCTCGCCTACTTTGAGCACCATCGGCACACTTCTATAGGCAAACATGTGACCCCTTTAGGCTACCTCTTATTCCTCGACTATAAATTCGTCTATTCCGCAACCGTGGCACTATCGGCTCCTTATACCCCTTGTTGTTTTCACCTGTCCTGGAGGCTTCCTATGCTTGTCCCTTCGATATGGTGTAGTTCGTGTTGGTCCCCGTCTATGCTCTCCCAAAGCTGGCAACACGATGTGTGCCTTCATCCCTAACATGTCCATGGGCTTTGACAAACCTGTTGCGGTGCCTCGTCTACGACGACTTCAACAACATCATCTTTAGCATTGACACTCTACTTGACGATTGTCTCGACCGCATCCCTGCCTTCTTCCTAGAGCATCCCTCCACCCTCGACTCCATGGTGCTTCCTTGCGCCCACGTCTCCACTTGCGACTACATGAAACATGCTATCCCAAGCTCGACATACCACAGTGCCCCTCGCACAGCTCACCACCCTACACTCTCGGCTACCTCGACATCGGAACAAAGGGTTAACACCTTACTTGAGCAATTTCGTCGGCTTCTTCTCCAGCCATAACATCCGTGATGCATTGCCATTGACCATTATGACTAAGTGGGGGGGGGCACTAGTAGGAAACAGGGCTAACGTTCGGGCCTGGCCAGCCCATTAGTCCCGGTTCTTCAAGAACCGGGACCCATGGGGGGTATTAGACCCGGTTCGTGAGCCCAGGTGGCCGGCCGGGCCCTCGTGGGCATTGGTCCCGGTTCGTGTGGAACCATTTGTCCCGGTTCAAGCCACGAACCGGTACCAATGGTCCTCGCTCCTGGCCCACAACAATTGGTCCCGGTTCGTGGCTTGAACCGGGACAGAAGGGGGTGCTTTAGTCCCGGTTCATGCCACGAACCAGGACAAATAACTTGCCTATATATACCCACCGCCGTGGCAGAGCACTCCAGTGCTCTGTTTTTTGAATCCGGCGAGGAGAGGGCATTTGGGTGCTCTAGTTCACCTCCTATGCACATGATGTGTTCGATGAATGCCCGAGCCACACTAGTTAAGTTTTCTCCTCTCGAAGCTCGACCTCGGAGCTCCATTTTTTTCGAGATTTGTCTAGATTTAGCGGTCTGTCACGCCCCGTCCCTGTTTTCACCGCCGTTGATCGCCCGCGCCGATCTCGTCGCCGGCACCACCGTGGTGAGCCTCTTGTTCTTATCTTCTTTCTGATACTTGTCTAATTTTCTTATTTTAGGTAGATATTTGTCTGATTTTCTTACTTTTGACACACATAATTACATATAATGCACGCAGATGAACCGGCAATGGATGTATGGTGACAGACACACCTCCGAATATATTAAGGGCGTGCATAATTTTCTCGAAGTGGCTGAGGCAAACAAGCAGAATGGTTTTATGTGTTGTCCATGCACTAAATGTGGGAATACGACGTCTTACTCTGACCGGAAAATCCTTCACACCCACCTGCTTTACAAGGGTTTCATGGCACTATAATGTTTGGACGAGGCACGGAGAAATAGGGGTTATGATGGAAGACGGCGAAGAAGAAGAGGATGATGACAACTATGTGCCCCCAGAATACGGTTATGCTGCAACGGGGGGAGCTTTTGAAGATCAAGAGGAACCATACGATGTGCCCGATGATGCATGCTGCAACAGGGGAAGCTGCTGAAGATCAAGAGGAACCAGACGATGTGCCCGATGATGATCTCCGCCGGGTCATTGTCGATGCAAGGACGCAATGCAAAAGTCAAAAGGAGAAGCTGAAGTTCGTTCGCATGTTAGAGGATCACAAAAAAGGGTTGTATCCCAATTGCGAAGATAGCAACACAAAGCTAGGTACCGTACTAGAATTGCTGCAGTGGAAGGCAGAGAATGCTGTGCCTTACAAAGGATTTGAGAAGCTACTGAAAATATTGAAGAAGAAGCTTCCAAAGGATAATGAATTGCCTGACAGTACGTACGCAGCAAAGAAGGTCGTATGCCCTCTAGGATTGGAGGTGCAGAAGATACATGCATGCCCTAATGACTGCATCCTCTACCGCGGTGCGTACGAGGATTTGAACGTAAGCCCGGTATGCGGTGCATTGCGCTATAAGATCATACGAGATTACCCTGGTGATGTTGACGGCGAGCCCTGCAGGAAGAGAGTTCCTGCGAAGGTGATGTGGTATGCTCCTATAATACCACGGTTGAAAAGACTGTTCAGAAACAAAGAGCATGTCAAGTTGATGCAATGGCACAGTGAGGACCGTAAGAAAGATGGGAAGTTGAGAGCACCCGCTGACGGGTCGCAGTGGAGAAAAATCGAGAGAGAGTACTGGGCTGAGTTTGCGCATGACCCAAGGAACGTATGGTTTGGTTTAAGCGCGGATGACATTAAACCTTTCAGGGAGCAGAGCAGCAATCACAGCACCTGGCCCATGACTCTATGTATGTATAACCTTCCTCCTTGGATGCGCATGAAGCGGAAGTTCATTATGATGCCAGTTCTCATCCAAGGCCCTAAGCAACCCGGCAACGACATTGTTGTGTACCTAAGGCCATTAGTTGAAGAACTTTTACAGTTGTGGAATGGAAACGGTGTACGTGTGTGGGATGACCATAGACAGGAGGAATTTAACCTGCACGCGTTGCTGTTTGTAACCATCAACGATTGGCCCGCTCTCAGTAACCTTTCAGGATAGACAAACAAGGGATACCACGCATGCACACACTGTTTAGTTGACACCGAAAGTATATACCTGGGAAGCTGCAGGAAGAATGTGTACCTGGGCCATTGTCGATTTCTTCCGACCAACCATCAATGTCGAAAGAAAGGCAAGCATTTCAAAGGCGAGGCAGATCACCGGAAGAAGCCCGCCATGCGTACCGATAATTACGTACTTGCTATGGTCAATGATTTACACGTAATCTTTGGAAAGGGTCCCGGCGGACTAGCTGTTCCGAGTGATGCTGAGGGACACGCACCCATGTGGAAGAAGAAATCTATATTTTGGGACCTACCCTACTGAAAGACCTAGAGGTCCGCTCTTCGATCGACGTGATGCATGTGACGAAGAACCTTTGCGTGAACCTGCTAGGCTTCTTGGGCGTGTATGGGAAGACAAAAGATACAACTGAGGCACGGGAGGACCTGCAACATTTGCACGAAAAAGACGGCATGCCTCCAAAGCAGTATGAAGGTCCTGCCAGCTACGCTCTTACCAAAGAAGAGAAGGCAATCTTCTTTGAATGCCTGCTTAGTATGAAGGTCCCTACTGGCTTCTCGTCGAATATAAACGCAATAATAAATATGGCAGAGAAAAAGTTTCAGAACTTAAAGTCTCATGACTGCCACGTGATTATGATGCAACTGCTTCCGGTTGCATTGAGGGGGCTTCTACCGGAAAACGTTTGATTAGCCATTGTGAAGCTATGTGCATTCCTCAATGCAATCTCTTAGAAGGTGATCGATCCAGAAATCATACCAAGGCTAAGGAGTGATGTGGTGCAATGTCTTGTTAGTTTCGAGCTGGTGTTCCCACCATCCTTCTTCAATATCATGACGCACGTCCTAGTTCATCTAGTTGACGAGATTGTCATTCTGGGCCCCGTATTTCTACACAATATGTACCCCTTTGAGAGGTTCATGGGAGTCCTAAAGAAATATGTCCGTAACCGCGCTAGGCCAGAAGGAAGCATCTCCATGGGCCATCAAACAGAGGATGTCATTGGGTTTTGTGTTTACTTCATTCCTAGCCTTAAGAAGATAGGTCTCCCTAAATCGCGGTATGAGGGGAAACTGACTGGAAAAGGCACGCTTGGAGGGGAGACAATAATATGCAGGGACAGATATTCTTGGTCTCAAGCACATTACACCGTTCTACAGAACTCTACCTTGGTGACCCCTTATCTCGATGAACACAAGAACAGTCTGCGCTGCAAACACCCGAAGCAGTGCGACGACTGGATTACATGTGAACACATCAGGACTTTCAGCAGTTGGTTGGAAACACGTCTCAGAGGTGAAAACACTGTTTGTGAGGAGTTGTACTCGTTGTCGAGGGGACCATCTTCGATTGTAATGATTCGGAAAGGATACGAGATAAATGGGAATACATTTTACACGATTGCCCAAGATCAAAAGAGCACCAACCAAAACAGCGGTGGCTGCTTTCATGCAGCCACCGAGAGGGGAAAGGACACATATTATGGTTACATAGTCGACATATGGGAACTTGACTACGGAGTAGATTTTAAGGTCCCTTTGTTTAAATGCAACTAGGTCAATCTGTCCGGAGGCGGGGTACAGGTAGACCCACAGTACGGAATGAAAATAGTGGATCTGAACAATCTTCGATACACTGATGAACCGTTCGTCCTAGCCAATGATGTGGCACAAGTTATCTATGTGAAGGACATGTCTACCAAACCGAGAAAAAGAAAAAATAAGGAAGCGAATACATCATACGATGAGCCAAAGCGCCACATAGTTCTTTCAGGAAAAAGGACATCATGGGAGTGGAGGGCAAGACAGACAGTCCGAAGATTATGAAAAGTTTCATGAAATTCCTCCCTTCAAAGTCAAGGCTGACCCAAGCATCCTGATAAATGATGAAGATTATCCATGGTTACGGCGCAATAAGGAAAGGACACAAGCGAAAAAAAGTGAAGACTTTCTCCACAACTATTATGATGATACCATGCCAACTTTCAACCTTTTCGTAGTTCATTTGAAATGACTGTTGTAACAGACAAGTTTCCGTGGATGAAACGATGATAGCATGCCAACTTCCAACCTTTTCAGAGTTCATTTGAAATGCTTTTAAATTTCAGGGTCTTATAGCTGAAAATAATCATTAAATGCATGAAAAATAACAAATGAAGTCAGAAAGGGTTGAAAATTGATGATGTGGCTTTGAATGGTGCATTTTGAACACACAAAAAGTCAGGAGTTCAAATAAGTTTAAAAAATGGAATCCCTATGTAACAGATGAGTTTCCGTATGAAACCCTGATACTTTGAAAGAGATTGTACATTTTGTACACGAAGTATATCCAGTTTTCCCATAACCCTCTCAACTTTTTAGCACATGCTATGTGGGTGAAATGATGATATCATGCAAACTTTCAACCTTTTCAGAGTTCTTTTGAAATGCTTTTCAATTTCAAGGTCTTATAGCTCAAAAAAATACCAGTAAATGCTTTTATAAAACTCTAATAGCAAAAGGAATGAACTGAAAAGCTTTTATAAACCTCTAGTATTTTTTAAACTAAAATTATATAAAATTTATGCAACTAAAATTATCAAAGTATTTTCTATCTAAAACATGAAAAGCAGAAATAATTATCATAAAGAATTTTTTGTTAGAAACTTTAGTAGCAAAAAGAATTGTCATAAAGATTTTTTTTTTGATAGAAACTAAAATAACAAAATCTGTTTTTCAATATAATGTTAAAACACAGTAATATTAAATAGCAGGAAAAAGAATCACTCCAAATATATTTTTAGTTGCATAAAGATTATAATTCTTCAAATTTGGAAACTAATGGAGTAACAGAAAGATTATAAAAAATAAAGCAAAAATCAAAAGAAAATAAATAATTCAAAGCAAAAAATAAAACAAAAAAAATAAAAAAGTGCCACTTAAAGGACCACCACGGCCTGAATACGACTAGAAACTCAACAATGGGCCAGGATTCAGGCCCGCAGTAGGCCCAACAGGCCCACATGCACATATAGTGCGTTTCGGCCCGTAAGTCTGCATTTGAGAGGAGCTCGAGAGGGCAGCGGGACTGGGGCTTATAAACCACTCTCAAGCTCCCTCAGCTAGCGAGGTGGGACTAAACTTTTGTGCCGCAACGCGGGCAGCACAAGGCCTTTCGTCCCAGTTGGTGGCACCAACCGGGACTAAAGGGGCGCATTTATCCCGGTTGGTGGCACAAACCGGTACCAATGCCCACCCTTTAGACCCGGTTGGTGCCACCAACCGGGACCAAAGGCCTCTGCTTCCCTCCCTTTGGGCTGCTGAAAAGAGGCCTTTGTTCCCGGTTAGTGGCACCAACCGGGACTAAAGGGGGGCATTGGTCCCGGTTGGTCTCACGAACCGGGACCAATGATTTGCCTATATAAGCAGCACTCGTGAAAACTTGGTTCATTTCATTCTTCCCCTCCCGATGCCGCCAGGCTACCCGCCGTCTCCGCCTCGCCGTCGCAGTCGTCGCCCCGCGCAGACCCGACGCCGTCTCGCGCCGCCCCGACGCTGTCGCCGCCCCCCGCCCCGCGACGCCGCCGGCCCCTGCCCCTCGCCGCCCCTCTCACCGTCGACCGTCGCCACGCCGCCCCCTGCCGTTGCCGTCGCCGTCACCATCGCTGTCCCCTGCCCGTCGCCCTCGCCGCGCCCCTCACGTCGTCGCCATCCCATGAGCAAATTTTTTGCTAATTTAATTTGATGTAGTAGTTAATTTAGATGTGTAGTATAATTTACATGTGTAGTTAATTGATTTAGATTTTGTTATATTTTTTTGTAGTTAATAGATTTTTTTGTTACATGTGTAGTTCATAGATTTTTACATTTTTTTTCATATTGTGTAATTTGTTCATATTGTGTTAGAATTTTTTTTGTGTTAATAGATTTTTTTGGTGATATTATTGTTGAATAGGCATGTTTGTATGTTCATATATATGCAACGATCGAATATGTCAATTTTTTATGACTTTTTTCTGTTCATAGAATTTTTATGATATTTTCCTGTTGTAATTTTGTTCATAGAATTTTAATAATTTTTTTGTTCATAGAATTTTCTTTGTCAATTTATGTATATGTTCATATTGTGTATGAATAGGAAAATTGTGCATGATCAAAGTCATTTATGAATATGTTCATATTTAGAATAGAGGAAAAAGGAAAATAAGAAGAGAAAGTGTTTAATATAATTAGTTAGAAAAATAATAGAACTATAGTTAAACTAGTTTATTTTTAGTAAGTACTACTTTATTTTATTTATAGTAAGTGCTTAATATATAGTTGAACTAGCTAGTTGATTTAATAAACTACTTTATTTTACTATATATAGAAGTAATTTATTTTTAGTAAGTACTCCCTCCGTCCAAGAATACTTGTCATCAAAATGGATAATAAGAGATGCTTATTGAACTAAAATATGTCTAGATACATCCCCTTTTATTCTTTTTGATGACAAGTATTTCTGGACGGAGGGAGTACTACTTTATTTATTTATAGTAAGTGCTTTAGTATAGTTGAACTAGTTGATTTAATTAATAAAAGTTCTTTATTTTACTATATATAGAAGCAGTTCCCGCATCAACGTCGACGATGCCTATCCCGCATCCTCGTCGTCGACTCGGTGGTGGAGGCCTGCTTGATCAGGGCCATGTCCGGGACTGGGCTCCGCCGGGCTGGTATTGGGAGGTGCTACCTTCCGGGGACGTAGGTTGGTGAGGAGGCAGCCTGTTGTCGACCTGATCCTTGTTTGGTGGCGGTCGCGTGGGCCAGTGACGGTGCCGAGGCTTTCGGACACCGCGGAGGTGGTACGTCATCGTGTCAGCGAGGAGGACGAGAACGTCCGTCGCTACATGGTTGCATTGGAGGGCAGGTTCGATAATACCTGGCAGGTTCTTCAGGGATCTCACTAGAGCTATGATCCTATGATGGTTCCTTATCTTTGGGTGTCCACCGCCCGCGACGATACCCGTCGGGCGCTACGGTTCTAGCTGTATTAGCGATGCTATATGTATGATAGTATTTGAGGAGTATTAGTGATAATATTCGACAATGTACGGACAGAAGAGATGATGTACTTTTGGTTATAATTGAATGCATACTAATTTGAATACTACTTTATTTTACGATTTGGTTTTGCTTATTGAATGCTCATATTGGAAAAGTACTCCTACTTTGAATGCTAAAATTGAAGAGCACTCTATGCAGAAATCTAGGAGCCCCCTCAATCATCCACGCTGTCGCGGGGGTAGCTTCTCCTTCATTCCCGTGTGCTAGACAATTTGGTGTAATAATGCACTCGGGAATGAAAGGAGGAGCTACACCATCACGGATCACTACTAGGAAGAGGGCTATAGATGGAATGGACACTAATGACGCACCTATCATGTGGTGCGTCACTACTATATAGCAGTGGCGCACCATGTGCAGGTGCGCCATTAGTGTGGAAGACACTGATGGCGCACCCGGCACATGGTGCGCCACTAGTAACAATTTTTTTTCCAAACATACTAATGGCGCATCATGTCACGGTGCGCCATTACTAATGCTAAAAAGTAATGGCGCACTGGCCACACAGTGCGCCACTACTGTTGTTTTTTTATTCTTTTTTTGCAAAACTACTAATGGCGCACCGTAGCATAGTGCGCCATTACTAGTTTAAACTAGTAATGGCGCACTATGCCACAGTGCACCATTAGAATATATATATATATATATATATATATATATATATATATATATATATATATATATATATATATATATATATATATATATATATATTGCAAAACTTCTAATGGCGCACCAGCAACAGGGTTACTAATGGTGCATTTGCAGGTGGTGCGCCATTAGTAACCTGGGACCAACAAGATATTTTGGACAGCCCATCTACCCACTCACTTTCCCCACTTCATTCTCCACCTCCTCCTCCAAGCTTGTCTCAGCTGCCTCCTCCTCCTCACCTCATTTGCACCATAGATTCATCCAAATTAAGTGGTTAAATTACCTTTTTTTGATAGGTAAGTAAGGGGGGAAGCTATCTTTATGTTGTTCTCCCTCTCCAACAACGTGCACATGCACTTTTTGTGGCCTAGCTAGATCTATGTATGTTCGTGGTGTTGCATATGTTTGTGGTGTTGCATATATGTTTGTGTTTGCAGGTACCGGTATTTGAAATGCAACAGTTGCCAATATTTTGCCGGAATGTTGATTCATTTCCGTTTCGGCGAGAATTTTGGCACTATGCATTCTTTTTGGTCCTATTTTTAGGGAAAGTCATGCCATTTTTTTTTGGTTCTAAAATATCGTTTTGCTCTACCCCGCAGGCGACCATGGTCCACACGATGACCGAAGGCATCATGAATAGGTTTTTGAGCTCCGCCAAGGCCGAGATGCTTCGAAAGAACGAGACGGAGATAAGATGTTCGTGTCGAAGATGCAAGCTGAAGAGCCTTATTGCGGACCCGGATTCCGGGCAGGTGCGGCACCACCTTCTCTTGCGTGGTTTCATGGATGGCTATCGGTGGCAAGGTGATGAAGATGACTATGAAGTCGTCCATGGGGGCCGGACAAGAAATGAGGAAGGGTAGGAAGACAACCACCGCGGCTCGGGCGGGCGAGAAGACGAAGAATCTCCAGGACATGATCACGATGGTGATGCTGTACACAGTCATCATGTAGAAGATGCCGGACATGATGATGAGGAAGATGCCGAAGCAGATGAAGGGCATGATCATGAAGATGAAGATGCCGGCGGAGAAGACGACGATGGACCATCGATGGGCTGGGTGCAGGACCCTCATATTCAAGAGCTGCTTCTTAAGCAGACGGATAATGCAAGAGCTGCCGCCCGAGAGAAAGCCAAGCTGGATCAACTGGAGATAGACGCGGTTACTCCATTGTATGAAGGATGCAGGCCCGAGGATACCCGCCTGAAAGTAACGCTCATGGCTCTAGAGATGAAGATAAAACACAAAACGACCGACGCATGCTTCGACAAGAACATGTCATTCTGGCACGAACGTCTTCCCAAGGGGAACAAGTGCCCGACCAGTTTCGAGGAGGCGAAGAAAATCGTGTGTCCTCTGGATTTACGACACGTGAAATACCATGTGTGCATGAACAATTGCAGCATTTATCAGGACGAGCACATGGAGTCTACCATATGTCCGGTGTGCGGCGTCACTCGATACAAGAAGACGAAGAAAGCTCCTCAAAAAGTGGTGTGGTACTTCTCGATCACTCCTCGTCTGCAGCGGTATTTCACGGACCCTAAGGTAGCAAAGCTCCTGCGTTTGCACGCGGATAGGGAGGAGAAGAAGCGAGAAGATGACGCAAATGATCCGGAGATAAATAAAAAAGACAAGATGCTGAGTCACCCAAAGGATGCGAGCTAGTGGAAAGCGTTGAACTTCGAACACCCAGAATTTGGGAAGGATCCAAGGAACATCGTGCTGGGTGCGAGCACCGATGGAGTCAATCCGTTTGGCAGCCAGAGAAGCACACATAGCACCTGGCCTGTGTTTATGTGGATGTACAACCTTTCCCCCTGGTTGTGCATGAAGAGGAAGTACATTCACATGAGTATGCTAATTGAAGGGCCAAAACAACCAGGGAACGACATCAATCTGTATCTAGGGCTGCTGAAAGAGGAGCTAGACACGCTGTGAAAAATGCCAGCCAATACGTGGGACGCCGCAGGGAAAGAATATTTCCCTATGAGAGCCGCACTGCTCACGATGGTGCACGACTATCTCGCGGGGCATGTGGTCCACGGATTTTCTGGATGCATCAGGTGCATGGATGACACAACATATCGCCAGCTAGATAGAGATCCCGGGTGTTCGAAAACCATGTTCATGGGACATCGAAGGTGGCTTCACGACGATGACTCGTGGAAGAAACACAAGGATCTGTTCGATGGTGAAACCGAACCCCGAAGACGCCCGCGTACGAGGAGCGGCGAGGAAATAGACCAGCTGTTGAAAGATTGCCCAGTACCGGGAAAGAAGCAAAAAGTGCCAGAGCCAGGAAAGAAGTGAAAGGCGCCAGAGCCGCTGCTGAAGGTATGGAAAACGAGGTCTGTTTTCTAGGACTTGTCGTACTGGAAGATCCACCATGTGCCTCACAGTCTTGATGTCATGCATATCACGAAGAACGTGTGAGAGAGTCTGCTTGGTACCCTGCTCAACATGCCAGAGAGGACCAAATATGGGCCGAAAGCAAGGGCAGACTTGAAATCAATGGGCATCAGGGAGGAGCTTCGCGCTAATGCTGATGATGATGAGGCGAAGCAGGACACGGAAAGTCGTTGCAAAGGCAAAAAGGCCAAGAAGACCGGAAATGACTACCCTCCCGCATGCTTCACTCTAAGCTAGGAGGAGATCGAGCAGTTTTTCACCTGCCTCATAGGAGAAAAAATTCCTTACGGTTACATGGGGAAGATAAGCAGATACCTAGACCCAGCGAAGCAGAAGTTCAGCAGGATGAAGTCTCACGACTGTCACATGCTGATGACGCAGATACTTCCAGTTGCAATCTGTGGGATCTTGGACGCGCACGTCCGTGAAATGCTATTTGGCCTATGCAACTTTTTCGACGTCATCTCTCGGAAGTCGGTTGGCGTGAGGCAACTCAGAAGGCTACAGGAAGAGATCATGGTGATACTATGCGAGCTTGAGATGTACTTCCTGCCCGCATTCTTTGACGTTATGGTGCATCTGCTGGTCCATATCGTGGAGGATATCATCCACCTCGGGCCGATGTTCGTGCACAGCATGATGCCGTTTGAAAGGATGAATGGTGCCATCAAAGGATACGTTCGCAACATGTCACGTCCAGAGGGAAGCATAGCCAGGGGCTTTCTGACCGAAGAGTGCATCTCCTACTGCACGAATTATCTAGGCATCAAGGACCCCGTTGGTCTGCCCGTCAACAGGCACCTCGGCAGGCTCGCTGGATGGGGTCACTGTGAGGGTCGCCGCGAAATGCATGTCGACTTCGAGGGTCGACTCGCCGACTTTCAAAGAGCAAACCTAGTCGCGCTACAACACATAGACGTGGTCGATCCTTGGGTGGTAGAGCACAAAACCTTTATTGAGAAGACGTACAATGACCGAGGCCAACAGAGGATGGACGGAGATATAATCAAAGAGCACAACTCATGTTTCACGCGTTGGTTCAAGCATAAGCTTCTGTCGTACCCTTTACATGAGGATTCTTCCGCGGAAGAACAACTCATATTCGCCTTGTCACAGGGCGCCGAGCACAACCTAATGACCTATGAGGCGTACGATATCAACGGCTACACATTCTACACCGAGGACAAGGACATGAAGAGCGATGGTTATCAGAACTCCGGGGTGACGATGGAATCCTACACCGGTAACGACAAGGACAGATACTACGGAACGATCGAGGAGATCTGGGAGCTGGGCTACGCTGGAGAGAAGGTCCCGATGTTCCGTGTCAGATGGGCCAAGAGCGTCCTAAAAGAAGACCGGTATTTCACCACCATGGTTATACCCGAAGCCAAATCCAATACCGAGGGCGCAAACGTCACCGTGAAAAATGAGCCATGGGTACTGGCTTCCCAAGTGGACCAATGCTTCTTCATTACCGAGCCGTCAAAGCCCAGTCGTGTTGTCATGAGGACATGCAAAAGGAAGATCATCGGAATGGATGGAGTAGCCAATGAGCATGACTTCGACAAGTACGGTGACCCGAAGATCAAACATGACGACGACGACGAAGTAGCAGCATAAACCACAAGAAGAAGCAGGACCACCCTACCTAAAGGACGTCCGTTCCAGAGGAGAACTCCATTTGCGAAAAAGAAGGGAAAGAAGATTGTGAACAGATAGCTAGCTAAGATCGATTGTATTTAAATTGTAGCCTTCATTTCTCGATTGTATTTCATGGGCACTTTAATTTTGAACTCATGAATATTTTTTAAATTTCATGGACACTCGATCTCAATCCCCCTCCATCTCGATCTCTATCCCACCTTGCCAGATCCGGCCCCCCTCGCCGCCGAGCACCCCCCGCACCCTCTCCCCCGCTCCACCGGCTGCCGCCGCCGACCCCCCGCACCCTCCCCCCACTCCACCGCCACCGACGACCCACCACACCGTCCCCTATTCCACTGCCGCCGAGCACCCCCCACACCCTCTCCCCCGCACCCTCCCCGGCCCGCTCCACCGTCACAAATGAATGCAACTAAAATTTCAAAAAAAACAAATTTGATTATATTTTCAAATAACAAATTTGATGATATTTTCAAATAATAAATTTGATGATATTTTTTCATATTCATAAATATTTTGAAATAAAAAAATTGATGATATTTTTTAAAAAATTATTACTGTTTTTATAAAAAAAATATTACCGTTATGATTTAAACAAGTTTGAACATATTTAAGCACAAATAAATATCAAACAACATTTTAAATGTAGTTAACATGGCAACAAACTGCATATTATTTTTCTACATGAAATTCTGAGCATCTAGCATATGTGACATGTTATATTTGGATGCATGGATAAAAAGATATGTGCAAAGAAAAAATGCATAAAAACAAAAATTGGGGAGCATGGGAATCGAACCCAGGACCTCCTAGTGTGTGTGCTGCGTGCTGACCAGTCAGGCTAGTGTGTGTGTTGTGATGGGGTTGCTATTAGGGGGAATATAACCTGAGTGCTCGAACTGTAATCAAAACAAAATTCTAATGGCGCACCAGGGGGAGGTGCGCCATCGCTATCGTCATACTTATGGCGCACAAGGGGCAGGTGCGCCATTGCTAACCCTCCCCCACTCCACCTATTCCCCTCCCTCGCCAGATCCCCACTCGACCTAACTTTGCCGCCTCCGCCCCACCCGTACACCGCCGCCCCGCCTTGCTCCGCCCCTCCGTCCGCCACGCCTGCACGCCGTCGGCGACGCCGCAGCCTCTCCTTCCCCGCCTTGTTCTTCCCTGCCTTACCTGCCTCTCCTTCCCCGCGAAGAAGCCGCCCGTCCAGGCCCAGATCGAGCCCACCCTCGCCGCCCCCGCGCCCCCGCGCCCCCCACCACCACAGCTCCCCCGCACCGCTGCCACCGCGCCCCCTTCACCGACCTCGCCGTCCGCGTGCGGCTGCGCCTCCTGGCTGTAGTCTTGCGCAGGCCCCGAGCCCTAGGGTTCCGGCTCCAAGGTGGGTGGCAAGCTCGTCGGCGCAACCCCGGCGCTGTGTACAACCTCGACTACATATTCGCAGGTGAGCCCCTCCCCTCTCCTCCCTCTTCCCCTTCCTTCTTCTTCGGGAACAATCAGTCATTCGGGAACAACAGATAGGTTTTTGGTGATAAATGGTCTGTTCATGTAACTGTGCATATAATCAGTCATTCGGGAACAATCAATCATTCGGGAACAATTAGTCAGATCTTTTGTATCCGTGCATATAATAAATACTACCCTAATCCCCAATATGGTACCTAATTGGTGATAAATGGTCTGTTCATGTGTTGTGCTTGACTGACTGATGTGGGAAAACATCAAGAACATGGAGGTGTTGGCACTGAGCTGTGATGTACTAGTATTCAAAGATATCCCTGTACTGAAATGTATTAACATGAAAATGTTTGGCGTTGGAACCGTGCAGTACCTGGATGAGAACAAGAAGTTGGTCCTGGCCATTGTCGACAAGCAGAGCAAGGGGAAGGTGGATAAGTGTGCACGGTGAGCCCGATCTCTGATCTGATCTGGTATCCTTGTGAACTAGTAGCAACTATGCTGTTGTAGCTGTGCACTCATGATGGAATGCTGCAGTGCTTTATGTAGTTTTTGCTATCTTAGCTCTTATGGTAACATCAATTAGGAGTAGTGTTCGCAACAAATAGAATATGCTAGGAGTACTATGTTTGGACAATCAAATGTGTTCACAAATGAAATTATCCACGTAGGTCTTAATGGTGACAATACTAATTTTAGTATGTTGGTTGAGACCTGAGTTGATTTGTGCTAGTTCTAGGCTGATGAAAAAGTATCCTTCTGATATACACGTGATTACTGTGTAGAAAAGTACTATTGTTTCTTGTTCAGTGCACTGCTTCTCTGCTTCTCTACTTTCAATACCGTAGGTAAGTGTCACGTGACAGCATGCATGTTCATGTGCTGCATATGCTTGCTTGCTGCTTTGTGGTGACAGGAAGGGCATCTTTGGTTACCGCAGTATTGGTTGAGATGATTTGTGGTGCAAGATATCATGCGATCATTTCCTGACACTCAGAACCAGAGATGTGTGCATGTTTTGAAATATTAGTGTAAGAAAATAGTACTGACTACAAAATATTACCACTGGCCTTTTAAGGTCCATTGTATCTAGAAGGAATAATACGTACTCGTTATTTATCATATATATTACTATATCAAATCTTATTGATGTAAAATCTCTCTTACAAACAACAGATAGTGTTCAATGATCAGTTACTGCTCAGTTTTTTGGTAAAAGCCGCACAAATATATCTGTCAAGGTGTTCGCGGTAGTGCCCAAACAACAGATAATGGGCTATAGTGCTTTCTGTTCTACCTTAGTATGCTGTCACTTAGCATGGCAGATTAATCTGCCGTATGTATATGTTTAATTATATTCATGGTTGCTTTACGTGTTTGTTGATTATGCAGGTTCCCTGGCTAGGCCTCTGGGTGAGTGCATCATCGGCTCCTGCTGCAGCTGCTCCTGCTGCTTCCAAGGTTTGCTCCTACATGTCCCTTTGAGAGTTTGAGCACTTGAACTGTGGCTTTATTTGCCCCTTGAAGGCTTTTATTGTTACATTAATAACTTCTATAGTGGCTGCAGCATGTGCTATAAATCCAGATTGTACTTTAGTTCCAGATTTCTATGCATGCCACCTTGTTGTGATTAGTTAGGTTAGTTTAGTTCTAGATGTCTGAAATATACTCTACTTATTGTTCAGGGTTGATTGCAAATTAGTTCTGGTGCCTCCAGTGGAGTAGAGTGTGGAGAGCCAAGAAGCTTTATCTCTTTAAATTCAGTTAATTTCCTTACTGAAATTAGGTTGTTGCCTTGATATAGTATTGTACAGTGGCTCTGCCTCTGGAAATTTTATTTGATTGTGAGATGATTGGATTTTGAAATGTAGGCATATGGTACTGAAGTATAGTACTGCTGTTGTATATAAATGGGCTGCTATAGAACTGTTCTTCATCTTTATAGTGTTGTTGTATAGAAATATGCTAAATTCTCTGCTCTGATTGTTGCAAAAGAATGGGGTCCTGGGAGACGCCGCTGCTGCTTGAGGCCCTTGAGAGGCCCTTCGTGTCGTGATGAATTTGCAGGTACCCCGAGAGGCCCTTGAGTTTGCCGGAATGTCGATTAACTTCCGTGCCGGCAAATTCGGGTACTCCATATGTCCTATCTTCAGCAAATGTCATGCTGAAATTTTCCGTGAATTTTAGCATGACTTTGCTAAAAATCGGACATATGGGGTACTTTCGACTAATGCATGGGCCGGGGTATCTTAGTACTTAGTTAAGTAGGATCAACTGCCTCGCCATTCTTGCTGCATTAAACCATAGGTGGCAATAGAGCCAAGTGATTAGGCCCAACTTAGAATTCTCCTTAGCATCGATAAACCCTAGGTGATAAACCCAACATAGGTGGCAATAGAGCCAAGTGATTAGTGCCAAGTGATTAGGCCCAACCTAGGGTGCCTCGGCATCGATAAACCCTAAATGATGAAAACTTAACTTAGCATTTAGGGTGCCTCAGTGTCGACGAGAACCTAAATGATGCACGCTTAGGCTTTTAGGGTGCCTCAGCGTCGACAAACCCTAAATAATAAAAGCTTAGCTTTTAGGATGCCTAGGTGTCGACAAACCCTAAATGATGAGACCATGATCTTATTCCTTGACAATAACCAACTTTTTGACCAACTTTTTTCCTATTTAGAGCGAAACATGGCCCACAACGATGAGGCCAGCGGTTCGGGCGGCAAGCAATTCTGGGTGCTGTCCCAGCAGATGGAGGAACAACCTCACCGCTATGAGGACGCCGCGGAAGACACCGATCCTGACTACACAACCCCTAGTGGTTTCGGGATGACACCACCGATGGTGCCACCGAGGATGCCACCACTGATGGTGCCGCCGAGGATGCCACCACTGATGATGGCAGCGCACACACAGATGGCAGCCAACCGAAGAGGCAACGGAAGGACCGGCGCCCGAACGCGCTCCGCACCGTCAAGGAGGAATTTACTCAAGTGGACTCCGACGGGCATCCAACGGAGCCCAAACATATAGTCAAGGGGTACTCGGTTCAACTCGGGTGCATTCTCCGGAGCACCATCTCGATCAACACCGAGAACCTTAGGCATAAGGACCGAGGGAATTTGCGCAACCTCCTCTTCATGAAGCTGCACGAACGATACAAGTTCCCCACTGAATTTGAAAACACACGCCTCTCAGGGAATAAAGTGAACAGTGCCGCCCTCACAAGGATGAGCACGACCCTGTCTACTTGGAGAAGCGCGGTGAAGAGAATGATTGACAAAGGTGATAGTTATGAGAAGATCAAGGTGAAAAATCCTTCGATCAGTGAAGATGACTACAAGGAGTTCAAGATCAGGTGTGAGAGCAATGCAACCTCTGAATCAAGTCAGTGGGGGAAAGAAATGCGGGAGTTGAACTTAGGGGAACACAAACTCGGTCCCGGCGGTTACAGAGTGGCGGAGCCTATATGGGACAAGGAGGACGCGGAGCGTGCCGAGCAAGGCCTACCGCCCCGCTTCGAGAAATACATCAGTGATAAGCAGACCAGGAACTATGTTAGGGCCCGATACAAGGAGGACCCTATAACAAAGGAGCTAACCACGGATCTGAAGACCAGGGCGCTTGAGCTTGTTCTGGCGAAGGGACTGAAAGCAGTAGCGTGGGGTCGTCTTAGAGCACCCCTTCTTGGGACAGCACTCTAAATAGGGCGTTGAACATAATGAAAAACAAGGATAAGCTCAGTAAGCCATCGTCAGCTGGTCGTGTGGCCGGCAAAGGCTTGTCCACAAAATGGTCGTCATACTATACCGCTGGTGGGTGAAAGGAGAAAAAGACCAGCTCGGAAAGCCAGTCGCACGAGGTTCAAGAACTCAAGGCACAAGTGGCGCGGATTTCGGAGATTGTCCAAGAGCAAGTGCAACAACAACTGGGATTGACGCTCACCGGCAGTATGCCTACCTTGATTCATGGGCTAATGACGTGGATTGCGTGTGGCCAATAGGGGCCGCCCCCGATTCCCAGCTTCACGGCCAGCAACTCTCACAACGCGCAGGCGGCGCCATTGGTGTCTCTGACAGCGCCATTGGTGTCTCCGGTGGCGGCGGTATTGGTGTCTCCGACGCCGGTACGGCCGGCATTGGAGCTTAATGCACCCGGGTGTACACCGGCCGGCACCTCGGCAACAAGCGGCCCCTCCGTCAGTTGCACGCCCGCCGTTGGCGGTGCCTCGACATTAGCCGAGCTCGACGCCATCATCACGATAACTAATTAAGCCTCTCGGCCGAGGACTTCATCTCCTTTTGGCTTTGACTGGGCATCCCTGACGCCCTACATCTTTTCGCAGGGCGCTGCCGACATTCCGTGCACTCTCCTGCACTTCATGAACGACGAGTTGGTCGATGTCGCTGTCGGTGCCAAAACCGGCGGATCTCGGGTAGGGGGTCCCGAACTGTGCGTCTAGCCAGATGGTAACAGGAGACAAGGGACACGATGTTTTTACCCAGGTTCGGGCCCTCTCGATGGAGGTAAAACCCTACTCCTGCTTGATTAATATTGATGATATGGGTAGTACAAGAGTAGATCTACCACGAGATCAAAGAGGCTAAACCCTACAAGCTAGCCTGTGGTATGATTGTTGTTCGTCCTAGGGACTAAAACCCTCCGGTTTATATAGACACCGGAGAGGGTTAGGGTTACACAGAGTCGGTTACAATGGTAGGAAAGTCAAGCTTGCCTTCCACGCCAAGGAAAGTCTCATCCGGACACGGGACGAAGTCTTCAATCTTGTATCTTCATAGTCCAGGAGTCCGGCCAACGGTGATAGTCCGGCTATCCGGACACCCCCTAATCCAGGACTCCCTCAGTAGCCCCCGAACCAGGCTTCAATGATGATGAGTCCGGCGCGTAGATTGTCTTCGGCATTGCGAGGCGGGTTCTTGTCCAAATTCCATATACTTGTCGAATAGTGTCCGGCTTCTTATGAATGCTGCACTCCTTGGCTTCCACGCCCAATAATGGCCATCTTCCACATGTCGAACGAACGCGAAAAGCCAGGGTATTTTTACACTCCCCCCTAGCTGCGCAAATGAGCCGCCTATAAAAAGAGACGGGGATCTAGATCCGAATCACTCCATCCTCCCTCCGCGAGCATTCATCGGAGCGCCTCTGACAAAAATCCATTCCATCATGGACAGTCGACGCGGCTCCTCCTCTCGCGCTCCCAGCCCTCAGCCTGGAGATTGGGAGAGATGCTCGGTCCCGCACAGCGAGCTAGTGACGCTCCAAACCAAGGGATTTCTTCCCCCAGCCTTCATGGTTCCGGTTCGAGCCGGACTCGCCACCTACAAGGGCGGAAAGCAGGCGGAGAACGTCCCCGATCCCTCCAAAGGAGAGCGGGTATGCTTCGTCTCTTGTCTAATAAGAGGGCTTGGATTTCCAATTCATCCATTTCTCCGGGGGCTCCTGGAGTTCTACGGCCTCCAGTTGCACAACCTTACGCCTGCCTCCATTCTGCATATTTCGGGCTTCGTGGCCCTTTGCGAGCTGTTCTTGGGCATCGAGGCTCACTTCACGCTGTGGAAAAGACTGTTCTGCCTTGTACCCCGTTCTCATGAGGGGTCAATATATCAAGTGGCCAGAGCCGAGCTATGGCGCATCGCCAGGACCGGATATCTATCCGGAACCCCGAAGAAGGCGTCCGAAGACTGGCCTTCGGAATGGTTTTATATGGAAGATGTCTAGCTGCCGGATCCAGTTCGGATTGGCCTCCCGGAGTTCAGTAATGCTCCTCTAAAGAAACGCCTAAGTTGGCGTCCGCGGAGCCCTCAAAGGGAGAATGACAGTGACGTCCTCTACCTGATGAGCCGAATAAGATTATTGGCTCATTCCGGACTGACCATGATCGGGGTCATGGCCACATGAATTATGTGGGGGGTGCAGCCGCTCCAGTATAGGGGCCACCCCATGTGGGATTTCAACGGGGAGGATGATGCCACACGTCATGGCCGTAAGGGGCCGGGATCGGTCGCCGATTTGGTGAAGATCTTGTCCACCCTGTACAAAGGGGAAAAGGAGGATTTTCTCCGTGTCAGTCCACTGAACGGATTTTCTATGAACAATCCTCGAAGTTGGGTAAGCGAACATTTCTTTTTGCCTATCCGATCCACATTCCCATGGTTAAGTATCTCATTTTGTGATTTCGATGCAAGAACTGCGCCGGGCCATAGAAGATATACACAGCCCGCCTCCACAACCATAGAAGAGGATTCGGACATAAAGGTGGAGCTGATCGATGGGGTGTTCCACCAACTTAGCATTGACAATGCTTTGGTCGCCATTACGGCCGACTATCCCGGAATATTTCCAGCCTCCCAGGTAACTGTGACCGAAGTCCTGATACCATAACCCATCCGTGCTTGTTTCTGATCACCGCATACCAATGGTGTTTCGCAGGGGGTGCCTTTGAGGCGGGAAGCCAAGCCCGCGGCGGCTGGCCAACAAGGGTCAGCTCGGCCCAGCAAGGAGAAAAGAAGTGCGGTGCGGATCGAGACGTCACCGCAACGATATGGCGCGCCACCGTGTTACAAGGAAAGATTCATGGAAGGCACACTAATGCTCGTGATCTTTTCAGGAAAAAGAGCACTCGCCGGACTGTGTCCGGAGAGGTTGCCAATCGAGCCTCCGCCAGCCAGGCTCCAAAGCCAGGTCCAGAAGGGGAGGCGAACACAAGGCGTGCGTCATATGCTCCTCCAACAGAGGATGCCGATAGATTGTCCGCCACCAAATCCGAGGTGGAGAGTACCATGAATCATAGGCGCCGCCGGACAGTTCTTCGTGACGCATGTTTCTCCCAAGAGGCATTGAATGCCTTTAATTCGGGAGATGCGCACCTCCGTGCCGCTCAAGATGGTCTAGCCAGAGCCACGGAGCAGTATGTGAAAGACATACGGGCGAGGAATTTTGACATTTATATATGCCAGTAGCCCCCGATACTTAAAATAGTTAGAATAACTGATTTAAGGATCATTTGTTATGCAGGATCTTACGGAAAAGAATACCCGACTGTCTCAGGAGCTTGAAGAGTGCAAGGCCCAGCTTGAGGCCGCACTAGCCGCCACAGGGGGAGCCACAGAGACCCCATCTGGTAATATATACTTCGAAAGATAAGTAGTTTGTGAAGTGCGGCGTGTGTATAAGTCTGACAATAATATTGCAGATGGCGCCAGACTAGATCTGGATAGGCAACAGCTACTGCGTCGGTTAAAGGCCGGCGAGAATGTGCTTACAAGGGTGAGGCAAGAGAAAAATAATCTCCAAGATGCCAACACCCAGCTGGGTGAGGAACTAAAGGATGTTCGAGCCCAGCTGTCTGACTCCGTTAAGGAGAATCGGCAGCTTCGTCGCGGCATCTATAGTAAGTGCTTGAGTGAACTTTTGAAAAGAAGAGTTCGGCGAGGAAGTCGATTAACAGAAATATGTCTATAGGTATGCTCACAGGTCGTCCTACAGAGGAAATGGCCGGTTCAACGGGTGACCTGCTACCCGAGCTGCTGCAACTGCATGAACGAGTTCGGCAGGTGATGAGAGGCGTCACCCATGCCTTGTGGCCATCCATCTCCCTACCCGAAGGCCTTGGAGAGCTTGCAGAGAAGCTTCAGGGAGCACGGCGGCGCTTCTGGCTATGGAAGATATCGGCCTGCCGTCAAGGCGCCAGGGAGGCCTGGGCCATGGTGAAGACGCGGTACACGAAGGCTGACCCAAACCACATGGCCGAGGTCGGACCTGTGGGGCCCGATGGGAAGGAGATCCATGTGAGCTTAGTGTACAACCAAGTAGAGTTGGCCGCAAAGTATTCCCAGTGGGACTGTAAAATAGACAGCCTATTAGATGGTATTGAAGAGGAATACAATCAGTCAATTTGACTATGTAATTTAAAAGGGTCTTTTACATATGTGTCCCTAACTCGAACCACCTAATCAGATATACCCCTAATTCGAAAGCCTGCTCAAAAATGCCCCTCCGCCATTATGTGCACTTATAAAAATGCCCTTCCGCTCTGTTACCGTTCGGTCAAAGGCCTTTGACCGTCAACGGGACGTTTTCTAGACATTTCTGCCCCTCCCTCCATGTGTCACTTACGTGTGGGACCCACTCAAACAAAAATAAAAAGAAAAGGCTCTATCTCTCCTCTCTCTGCCTATCTCACCTACATGTAGGACCCACCCTAAAAAATCTTTCCTGTCTCTCTCTCTCAACTCCGGCGGGGGCGAACGCAACTAGCAGTAGCCTCGCCGGGGTGAGGTGCTGCACGGCTCCGGCCCCTTATGACCTCCTCGATCCGGTCCACGCCGCCCCCCTCCCCTCCCCCCCCCCCCCCCCGCCGCGCACCCTCTTTTCTCTCTTGCCACGCGACAAAGACATGGTCTGCGGGAATCATGGCCGTCCGCCCCGGTGCTGTTCGTCATGCAGGCGGCCAACGGGAACCCCACGACCCATAGCCTTGTCCAAGGGATCCGCCTGTTCGTCCTCGACTTCCACACCGAATTAATTGAAGTATAACACCTCAAATCAGTGTGGTTGATGTTGTCTTCTCCCCCTCCCGTGATGCTTTGCCGCGCCTCGATCTCCTGCGGAGCCCTCGCTGCGGAGCCCTTCATTCCCAAGCCACCGTGTCAGCGTCACCTCGCTCCACTGTCCGCCGTGGACAACGAGGTCGTCGCTCTGGTGAATCCCAGGCCTCCTAGATCATGCCTTCATCAAATAAGTGAGCCACTTATGTGTTTGCTCACGTTCTTTAGTCCCCTCCCCCTCTATAGCTTGCCCGTGCCTAGCGCCTTCCGCCGTTGCCACGGGACCTCGTCGCCGGCGAGCTTCCCGGCTGCTCTACAAACTCCCAGTGCCCTTGCGGACCACCCCGTGACCCCGCCTTGCTCCAGGACCGTTCACAGCTCGCCCTAGCGTGCTCCCGAGCAGTCCCGAGTCAACCCCGAAGCGTCCGTGCTTGTCGGAGTTCAAGCTCCATCGTGTAGATGAGAGGTGGGCCCGCCCCTAAAATAAATAAGTGAGTACCATTTCAGAAAACAATAAAACAATGACATGTGGGCCCCAGGTGAAATTGATTTTTTTTCTTTTCGGTCCCACGTGTAAGTGAGACGACACAGAGAGCTTTTTATTTTTATTTTTCTTTGAGTGGGTCCCACGCGTAAGTGACACATGGAGGGAGGGGCAGAAATGTCCAGAAAACGTCCCGTTGACAGTCAAAGGCCTTTGACCGGACGGTAACGGAGCGGAAGGGCATTTCTATAAGTGCACATAATGGCGGAGGGGCATTTTTGAGCAGGCTTTCGAATTAGGGGCATATCTGATTAGGTGGTTCGAGTTAGGGACAGAAATGCAAATGGCCCAATTTAAAATGACATGTAAAATGCCTTCTAGCCGGATTGTAGATCGTTTGTCATAGCGGACCTTCTCGCTTCAACCTCGGGACCCGACAGTCTGGAGTGTGTCCGAATACCCTCGCGGTTATGTAAGAACCGGGGTATGCGTGGAGACCAGGCGTAGGGGTCATGAGTGCTTTATCAGACAAGTGCCCAACTAGTTATGTTATATTACATGGTTAGTAAGAAACATCTTCCAGGGAGAATAGTTCCGTTAGGGGTTCCTTTCCCTGGGAGGCATGCCCTAAAGTGCATGTCTGGACTGCGAAAAAAGCAGAAAAACATCTGGGGGCAGATAAATGAATAAATAAGAATTCGTCTTTTAGTTCACCGACTGAATATTCCCTTAAGAACACTAGCTTTCGGCTTCACCCATTCTAAGGTACACGTCCGGCTGACCCGGCGGTAACAATCGCAGAGGTGCTCCCTTTACCTCCTAGCCGAACAATCGGGAATGTAGGGGTAAGCACAGGAGCCAGGCAACCCAGCTTGGCCAAAACTTAAGTCATATCGATGCATATAATGGTGAATAAAAGGTACATGCGGAAGTGTGACACATGTGTTGGGCATAAAGCCCGTATAAATAAGCTTCTGTTAAAGAAGCCCCCAAGTATACTAAGCGCGGATAACGCGTCAAGTGTGTGCGAACAGTGCGCAAACGAGCCTTTAACGGCTTCGGAAAAAAGGAGAGAGAAGGAGAGAAATAAAAGACAGTTAAAGTATAAAATATAGACGGAGGAAGGAGACGAACTCAGAGTCCGGCGCTAGGCGTAGAATCTTCGGAGACGGGCTGCGTTCCATGGGTTCGGCTCAAGTCGGTTATCCGATGCGTTTCGCAGACGGTATGCTCCGCCGGTCAGGACTTGGTCAATGATGAAGGGACCCTCCCATTTGGGCTTGAGTTTGTCCATTTTCTTGTTCGGCAGGCGTAGAACTAATTCGCCATCATTGTAAGCTTTGGCCCGTACTTCTCTGCTTTGGTATCTTCGAGCCTGCTGTTGATAGAATGCGGAATGAGCTTTTGCCACATCGCGCTCCTCCTCCAAGGCGTCCAAACTGTCCTGCCGATTGAGCTCGGCTTCTCTTTCTTCGTACATGCGCACACGAGGTGAGTCATGAATTATGTCGCAGGGCAAAACTTCCTCTGCGCCGTACACCATAAAAAATGGTGTGAATCCGGTAGTGCCATTCGGCGTGGTCCGCAGCCCCCAGACTACGGAGTCGAGCTCCTCTACCCAGTGCGTATTAGATTCCTTGAGGGACCGCACTAGTCTGGGTTTAATGCCGCTCATGATTAGACCATTTGCTCGCTCGACTTGACCGTTAGTTTGAGGGTGATAGACTGAAGCGTAGTCGAGCTTGATGCCCATGTTTTTGCACCAGAGTTTGACCTCGTCGGCCGTGAAGTTCGTGCCATTATCAGTGATGATGCTATGGGGGACGCCGTAACGGTGTACTACCCCTGATATGAAGTCTATCACCGGTCCGGATTCGGCCGTCTTAACAGGCTTTGCCTCTATCCATTTGGTGAATTTATCCACCATGACCAATAGGTATTTTTGCTTGTGGGTTCCTCCTTTAAGGGGTCCAACCATATCAAGCCCCCAGACCGCGAACGGCCAGGTGATGGGTATAGTTTTGAGGGCGGTAGGTGGCATGTGGCTTTCATTAGCAAAGAGTTGGCATCCGACGCATCGTTGGACCAAGTCCTGAGCATCTGCCCAGGCCGTCGGCCAATAAAATCATGTACGGAAGGCCTTGCCTACAAGGGCCCGGGCTGCGGCGTGGTGCCCGCCGAGTCCGGCATGAATTTCAGCCAGGAGATTCCGCCCTTCCTCTTCGGAGATACACCTTTGAAGGACTCCGGTTGTGCTTTTCTTATAAAGCTCTCCCTCATGAACCTTATAGGCTTTAGATCGCTGCACTATACAGCGGGCCTCGTTTTGGTCCTTGGGGAGTTCCTGCCTAGTTAGGTAGGCTAGGAATGGTTCTGTCCACGGGGCAATGACTTCCATTATTGTATGGGCTGACGGTGTTATTTCGTTGGAAGAACCACTAACTATGTCAGAATATTCGGTGTGGGGTAGTGTGGTTGTGTCCGGGATGTTATTTCCGGACTCTCCCTCCCATAATACGGATGGCTTGAAAAGCCTTTCTAGGAAAATGTTGGGAGGGACGGCATCGCGCTTTGCGCCAATGCGTGCCAACACGTCTGCTGCCTGGTTGTTCTCCCGGGCTATATGGTGAAATTCGAGCCCCTCAAACCGAGCTGACATTTTTAGGACGGCATTGCGATAAGCTGCCATTTTCAGATCCTTGGCATCAAAGTCTCCATTTATTTGGAATATCGCGAGGTTTGAATCCCCGCGGACCTCTAGGCGCTGAATGCCCATGGAGACTGCCATCCGGAGACCATGTAGAAGGGCTTCGTATTCAGCTGCGTTGTTGGAGTCCGTGTACATTATCTGAAGTACGTATTGGACTGTATCTCCAGTTGTGGACGTCAGAACGACGCCAGCCCCCAGGCCAGCCAACATTTTGGAGCCATCGAAGTGCATGATCCAGTTGGAATATGTGTCGTACTCTTTAGGGAGTTCGGCTACAGTCCATTCGGCGACGAAGTCGGCCAAAACTTGCGATTTAATAGCTCGCCGTGGCTTGTAGGTTATGTCGAACGGGAGGAGCTCGATGGCCCATTTGGCAATCCGACCCGTTGCGTCGCGGTTGTTTATAATGTCATTAAGAGGTACTTCGGAGGCTACTGTTATCGAACACTCTTGGAAGTAGTGTCACAGCTTCCGGGATGCCATGAACACCGCGTATGCTATCTTTTGATAGTGCAGGTACCGTGACTTGCATGGAGTTAGGACAGTGGACACGTAGTAAACTGGTTTTTGGAGAGGGAACTTGTGTCCGTCCGTTTCTCGTTCAACAACGAGCACCGCGCTTACAACTTGATGGGTTGCCACGATGTATAATAGCATTGGTTCGCCCATGTTGGGCGTGGCCAGGACCGGATTTGTTGCCAATATGGCTTTGATTTCTTCGAGTCCGGCCGTGGCGGTATCCGTCGACTCGAAGTGTTCGGTGCGCCGCAGGAGGCGATAAAGGGGTAATGCCTTTTCTCCTAAGCGGGAGATAAAGCGGCTTAGAGCCGCCACGCATCCAGTCAATTTTTGTATTCGTTTGAGGTCTTTTGGGATATCCAATTGTGACAGAGCTCGAATCTTGGCTGGGTTTGCTTCAATTCCTCTACCGGATACAATGAAGCCCAAGAGCTTTCCGGCTGGTACGCCGAAAACGCATTTTTCCGGGTTGAGCTTAATGTCATATGCTCGGAGATTGTCGAATGTGAGCCTCAAGTCGTCTACTAGAGTTTCAACATGCTTGGATTTGACGACCACATCATCTACGTATGCCTCCACTGTTTTGCCAATCTGGTTTGCCAGACATGTCTAAATCATGCGCTGATATGTTGCGCCGGCGTTTTTGAGCCCGAAGGGCATTGTGTTAAAGCAAAATGGGCCGTATGGAGTGACGAATGCCGTTGCGGCTTGGTCTGGCTCTGCCATCTTAATTTGGTGGTAGCCGGAGTATGCGTTGAGGAAGCACAGTGAATCGTGTCCTGTGGTAGCATCGATAATTTGATCGATGTGGGGAAGGGGGAAGGGATCCTTTGGGCAAGCCTTGTTAAGGTCCTTGAAATTGACACACAGGTGCCAGGATTTGTCCTTCTTTGGTACCATTACCAGGTTTCCTAGTCAGTCCGGATGTTTTATATCTCTGATGAATCCGGCCTCCAATAGTTTGGCTAGCTCCTGTCCCATGGCCTGTCTCTTTGGTTCAAAGAAACGCCGAAGAGTTTGTTTGACTGGCTTGAATCCTTTTAGGATATTTAGGCTGTGCTCGGCCAGCCGGCGTGGGATTCCTGGCATGTCTGAGGGGTGCCAGGCAAAGATGTCCCAATTTTCGCGTAGGAATTCTCGTAGTGCGGCGTCTATATCAGGGTTTAATTGTGCCCCGATGGAGGCCGTTTTTGTAGGGTCCGTTGGATGGACTTGGAATTTGACTATTTCGTCCGCCGGTTTAAAAGAGGTGGACTTGGATCTCTTATCGAGTATCACATCGTCCCTGTTCACCATGGAGCGTAGCGCAGTGAGTTCCTCGGCCGCTAGGGCTTCGGGTAGTGCCTCAAGGGCAAGTGCAGCTGTTTTATTTTCGGCGCGGAGTGCTATGTCCGGGTCACTAGCAAGAGTGATGATTCCGTTGGGTCCGGGCATTTTGAGCTCATGTACCCGTAATGGGGTATAGCTTGAAAAATTGTGAATGCCTCTCGCCCTAATGGAGCGTGGTATCCGCTGCTGAACGGGGCCACTTGGAATGTGACCTCCTCGGACCTGTAATTATCCGGCGTGCCGAACACCACATCTAGTGTGATTTTTCCTGTACAGCATGCTTCCCGATTGGGGATTATTCCTCTAAAGGTTATGCTGCTTCGCTCAATGCAGCTCCAGTCTATTTCCATTTTCGGAGGGTTTCCTCGTAAATGAGGTTTAATCCGTTGCCGCCATCCATGAGTACCTTGGTACGGCGAAAGCCGTCCACTATTGGACTGAGGACCAATGTGGCTGGTGCTCGAGCTATTCGGAATTTAGGTTCGTCACTGGCATTAAAGGTAATAGCCGTGTCACCCCATGGATTTATTGTTGCTACCTGGTGGACTTCGGCAAGGCTGCGGAGTGTTCGTTTCCGCATATTATTTGATGCGAAAGTTTCAAAGATTGTTAATATCGTACAGGTATTGCTGGGGTGGTGCTCTGGAGCTAGAAGCTCTTCGCCACTTTTGGCCACCTACCGTAGTATCCAACATGCTCTAAGGCCATGAGTTGGCGTGGCGCCCTCTGTACTATGAATTTTGCAGGGTCCATTGAGCCATCCCTCCAGTACGGTTCCATGCCCTTTAGAGGGTTTTTGCTTTTTGGTATTTGTCCCAGGTGCCTGGTAATGATGCACCCTTTTACTTTGGACTAGGGTTGTGTTCAAGGCTAGATTATCCCAAAATTTGATTTCGGTTTTCTAGGCGCTCTCCATCGCACAGTACTTTCGTACGATGGACGCCAAGTCAGCAAAGCGTGTAATTTCGCAACGACTTATGGCGCTGAGGATTCCTTCGTCCGTGCAATTAATGCAGAAGAATGAAATTGCGTCCTCTTCACGGCAGTCCTTTATCCTGTTCATGACCAGGAGGAATCTAGCCTAGTAATGATGTACTGTTTCAGCGGGCTCTTGCCGGATTTGGGATAGATCGCTTATGTTTGGGTGGGCGGGTGGAGTTAAATTCCGAACTCCGTACGATCTAAGACTCAGGGGCCAAGAAGTTTCCCAACTTGGAAGCTTGGGCTCTTGGACATTGTCCGATGAATCTAGCCCGTTGCCTGACTTTAAGTTCAGGGCTTGAGTGGTGTTCTCCCCTCCGCGGGGATCCGGCATGGAGAGGTCAGGAATCCGGACATAGCTAGTCCTTAAGATAGAAGAAGGGTCGCCGTATTGTTCCTCTACCACAACAACGTGGTGGGTAGCCTGGGGAGAGTTAATCTCTCTCAGATCGGTTTTAGGCCCAATCTGGTCGTAGTCTGTAGCGACTCCCAGGACGGTGATGCGATCCAAGAGCTCGTTTAAGAAAGAGAGCTCCATCAGATCTAACTGCTTGGCGAGTTCCGAGTTGACGTGAAGATTGCTTTTGATGACCCGAGAAGTCATCGTCGGCGCGGCGGCCGAACAGGCGGTCATAAGAAAACCGCCTAGCCGGAGAGTTTGGCTGATGGCCAAAGCTCCTTTAGCAACGGTGCCGTCTTTAAAGACGGGACGAGGCATCCTTCCTGATGGCGACGACACAGAGGAACTCTCAATGAAAGCACCAATGTCGGTGTCAAAACCGGTGGATCTCGGGTAGGGGGTCCCGAACTGTGCGTCTAGGCGGATGGTAATAGTAGACAAGGGACACGATGTTTTTACCCAGGTTCGGGCCCACTCGATGGAGGTAAAACCCTACTCCTTCTTGATTAATATTGATGATATGGGTAGTACCCACGAGATCAAAGAGGCTAAACCCTAGAAGCTAGCCTATGGTATGATTGTGTTCGTCCTACGGACTAAAACCCTCCGGTTTATATAGACACCGGAGAGGATTAGGGTTACACAAAGTCGGTTACAATGGTAGGAGATCTACATATCCGTATCGCCAAGCTTGCCTTCCACGCCAAGGAAAGTCTCATCCGGACACAGGACGAAGTCTTCAATCTTGTATCTTCATAGTCCAGGAGTCCGGCCAACGGTGATAGTCCGGCTATCCGGACACCCCCTAATTCGGGACTCCCTCAGTCGCCAAGGGCAAAATCGTTCAACCGGGCAACCCCGTGTTCCACGGTAAACCGATGCCACCCACTGTGTATAGGGTTCAACTGGTTCGGGTGCTGCTAGCCTGCGACAAGTTGTTACCTCCGATTCGACCCGCCGGGGCCGACGAAGATGATCTGATGACCCTCAGCGCCTGCCTAAGCTGGCCCCTGCTTTGGCCGAAGAGCCAGATTCGTTTGGGGGCGGGGGACACCACCCCAAAGACAGCACCGCCAGTCATGCCGGCGCCAAGCCATGGCAAGACCGCTGCAACGCTACTGGACATGCCGGACATCCCTATGGCACAGGATCCGAACATGCATATGGCACAGGATCTGGACGACGACGACAACGATGACGGCCATACATTTAGCAACGTCGATAAGTACTTTGCCAAACATGTGTACGATGACGAATTCTGCGGGCCTCTTTCTCAAGAACCCAACCCTACAAAAGACGATCACGGTCTAGCTGGTACGGCGGAGAAACCCAATTGCAACAGGCGTCGTCTGGCGTTCAGTTCTCAGGAGACGCCTCCAGCTGCCGACTTCACCGAGCCTCAGAGAGCCAAGGTGCCAAATATTATCAGCCCCAACACACTCAAGAAGGCGGTCTGAGCAGAACTCGGTCCCATTACAACAGAAGAAGAAGGGACAGAAAAGAAAGAGTAACAAGGGTGCGAGCCAGCCGGCACCGAGTACGATCCGTGCTCAGGACGGGCCACCTTCACCTAAGGATATCTTGAGGAGGGTGCATGTCGCGGGTAGGGCGATGCTACCAACAAATATGCTCAATGCTGCAACCGGTGCTATGCGGAGTCTGCATGACAGTGTTCTTTCTTTGGAGAAGCGGCGTCTCTCCCAGAATGATGTGGCATACCCGGTTTTCGTGGCCAAGGTGCCATAGGGCAAGGGCTTTGTGGATGGCGCCATCGGGGGTACGATCGTCCTGCGGTTTGATGACATCTTTGCTATGTTTAACCTTCATCCGCTGCACTACACCTTCGTTCGGCTATTTTCGCTGAGTATGGAGATGCGGATCATTAGAGACAAGACCCCAGACATCGTGATAGTCGACCCCTTCTACATGCGTGCCAAGAACTTGTGCAGCGCTGGGGATCGGCATGTCGCGGGTTCTTACCTCGAAGGTGTCATTCTTGCAAACCCAGATAAGGATAACTTCCTCGTGCCTTACTTTCCCGAGTAAGTCATCCCCTAACCGCCCCGTAACATATGATTTCTTAGATTTCGATCGTTCTTTTTTCTTTCTAACATTCCGTGTTCTCTGCAGTGACACACATTGCACACTCATCCTCTTAAGCCCGAAATATTCCATGGCCACGTATTTCGACCCGGACCGTGACTCCAAGATAGACTACACAAATATCAAGAAAGTTCTTGATGATGTTCTCCCCGGCTACGCCAAATCTGGAGGCACCTTCACCAAGCCAGTTCGTAGGTGGTACGGCGCGCACGTGTTCGCCCACAATACAAAGTTCTCCTAAGTCAAGCAGCAGCCTGGCGGTCAGAAGGATGCCTACTACGCCCTCCATCACATGCGGGCGATCGTACGGGACCATAATCACCTTCTGCTACCAAATAATGTCAAAGATTGGGCCGCAAGCTTGGCGGCAATCCAGGACGCGGACCTCCGACAAGAATTCTTTCGCATCCAGTCGGAGTTTGCAGAAATCATCCATCAAGATGTCCTTCATACCTCGGGGCAGTTCTACCTTAGATATCAACCGTCCAACAGTGAGATAGACACGACGCTACAAATGCAGGCTGACAACGCCCGCGACTTCATGACCATCACGAAAGACGGCGACTTCATCCACGCTCCGGTCCCATGAGTCTAGTCGAAAGTAGTGATGCTATTTGTAGTTCTGAAACATCGATTAGCTGATGTTGTAATTAAACTTTAATGAACTTGTATGTCTCTTTGGTTTGGACAATCGTTCAACTAAGATGTAATCGATGCTATTTATTAGTAGGACCATGAATCGTGCTATTAATGTCTTGCTTTTCTCTTCCGATCCTTTTGTTGCATACTTATATATTGCTTATGTATTGTCTGTTGTTTGGCTTGTGCATAGAGATGCCGTCGTATGTCGTGTACAAGGGTAAGGTTTCCGGAGTCTACGACGACTGGGAGGAGTGTCGGAGACAGGTTCACCGTTTCAGCGGTAACAGTTACAAAGGGTACACCACTAGGGCAGAGGCGGAATCTAGATACGCCAGCTATCTAGCGGGAGAGAGGAGGGAGCGTTGGAGGAACCGGATGAAGACCAGTTCCATCGCGATGATGCTCATCGTGATGACCGCAGCTCTCTTCTATGTGATGGTAGTTTAGATGATCGATATCGACTTGTAATGTGAGGACAAACTCGCTACTCGCGGTCTCGAGACTTGTAATGTTCTATCTTTGTTCGGTCTTTTGAATTCAGAGACTAATATGATGAATTGTATTCGGAGACTAATCTTCTATTGTATTCGATGAATCTGCTATTGCTATGTGGTGTTGTCTAAATTCTGTCCAATAATATATTTTGTAACCTGTGAAAATATCAGAAAAGAAAAAAAAATCCCTAATAATCATACTAGTGGCGCACCACACAAGACACTAATGGCGCACTGTGATACTCACACTAATGGCGCATCACCCACTGGTGCGCCATTAGTATGCCAAATCACATGGGTACATATGGCCCCCTGAGAGGCATTCTAATGGCGCACTGTGGGCTATACTAATGGTGCACTACGTGGTGCGCCATTAGTATGCCAGATACTAATGGCGCACCAGTGGTGCGTCATTAGAATTTAATTTTAATGGCGTGATGCTAGTGGCGCACCAGTAGTGCGCCATTAGTAGGCAAAACTGGTGCGCCACTAGCATGCCTTTTCCTAGTAGTGGATAGTCAACCCGTGATTAATAATAATGATCTAATTTCGGTTTTTTAGTACATATATTTAATTGTACAAGTTTAATATTTGAATTATGAACATAGGCCGGAATTGTCGTACTCGGACGATGAAAACCACCCGGCGGAATGCGACTGGTGCCACGACGACCGAGGTATGTGAGACAGGTTTCTTGAGCTGGACGAAGATCGGCGCTTCAGCATTAAGCTCGAGGAGACCTTCGATGTTCATACGATACGCAACGACGACAATAGATTTTTCGTAACTAAGCACGACTTCAACTATTTTAATGTGTATTTTTCATCTTATCCAATTCGACTAGCTTATCCCATGCTATGCAAGACACAATGTCTTGGAGAGGATGGGTTTTGAAGACCATGAAAGTATGGAAACCAAAAAAATTCACCTAAGGACCCATCATGGTGTGCATTTTGAAGTAAAGCTGTACAATGTTGAGAGTTTAACCCATTTTAGTTGCAAAAATTGAGAAGCACTTTGCAAGATGTATGATTTTGATGAGGGTATGCTTGTCACCATGGATCTTGGTGATCCTACAATTGAGCAAGACAATATGGTTTGGGTCCTTGTGGATACACTTCCAATTCTTCCCCCATGTGAGCTTCTCAAACATAGTTATGAAGTAATTTATATTGTTTATTTTAAAAGAGTTGACAGCTTATTTCCATTGACAGCTTATTTTCATTCTTAAAAAATGTGCGGAATATGGTAGACAAAACCCACTACACTGATGGCTCCAAATTAACTTATAAGGAGAAAAATCATCTGATCGCATTTCGTACTAATCTTGAGAATTACAATATCTACAATCGAACTCCTCAACATTGTGGTCAATACGTGCCACTAGTGCACGTGTTGAACTACGGTAACTTCGATGGAGATATCCTGGTAAGATTTTTTACTATTACGACACCCGTGCATCTTTTTGCATACTTCTAAAACTAGTAAATCATTGCTAACTACGAAGTTATTACTATGTTTTTCAATACAAAATCCCGAATGATTGTGTGCCTCATCTGATGTATACGCACGGTCGCCTTAATGTTTTGAACATACAACCAGGTCGTCTTACGAATCTCAACTGTCCATACCGGATTTCTAAAAGAAGTGGAGATATAAAAAATCAAAGAATGGAAAAAAATGTATGCACAGTCGTAAGGAGCTTCTTGGAAGCAAAAGGAAGCGAAGCACAAGAATTGGAGACAGGATGATCTCCATTCTTGATAATGGAGAGTCAGGGTCTATATTGTTTTATGCTATTTTACCTTAAGGGTGTTTAGGTCCTACCTGATACTGATGATCATGTGCTAAGAACAATTATGTAGGGTTGGGTTCGATGACTATGAGAATGATGATCGTATGACTTGTTATTAATAACGAGTAGAAGTTGTATGATGATGCATGATTAGTAGGACTTGTTATTATATATGATGATGTATGATGCAAGCATGCATGAGTTATTATATATCAGCGGGTGAAATGAACATAGCAGTAGCATTGGTAAACCAAGGACGAAAATATAAGAGAGGACAATTCTCTCTATTAACTAGCTAATAACAACCTAAATTAACCCCCAAAACCCCTAAACCAGCCATTTAAAAAAAAAAAAAAGAAAAACCTCAACTCCAGCCAGCTGTTGACGCTTGGAAGCCTTTTGGTCCCGGTTCATGTCACCAACTGGGACCAAAGGCCCCCTTGCCTGGGCTGCCCGCAGTGGCCACGTGGAGGCCCATCTGTCCTGGTTCGTGTAAGAACTGGGACTAAAGGGGGAGGGCATTAGTGCCGACCATTTTGTCCCGGTTCATAAACTGAGACAAAAGGTCCTTACGAACCGGGACAAATGCTCTGTTTTCTACTAGTGGTGGTGGGGGGGGGGGGGGGACGAGGTCAGCCCGTCATGTTACAACATTCGGTTGTCTTTGCCGCTATTGTTGTGACTGGGGGATGTTAGATTATATGTTATGGTATAACATAGGATTTTGTTCAGATTGATTGTGATCTCTCCTACATGATTTCTAGATTGTCTCCAGGAGATGATTCTTGCCCTCCAAGACTTATACTCTGTATATACCAGCCATCCAGGCTCAATATAACAACATAGTCCACATATTCTCTCCTCTCTATTCCCCTTACATATGTTCTAGTGGAGTATAGTTATATATGATAGAATGAGACTTTTATCGCCATTTGACATCATATAATCACGTCATGTAGAGTTCAGTAATAACCTGTTAGATATTATAAAGTCACACGATCCTATCCTCATAACTTGATATGTACGGAAATCCTACATCAACAGGAGAACTTGCAATCTTATTTCATTGGTCTTCCGTGCCGTAAATTGCTTCATTTTCTTATTAGGAGCTGGAACATGGTGGCCGACAATTACTAACCCCTAATTAGCAGAGAGAATTTTGGGAATCATTGACATTTTGTATTAGCCGGCATTTTCCTCTGAGGACAGGATAGCTCAGTATGCTGCAATCTGGTTCAGTTGACCAAATTCAGAGAAGTGGTCTGACAGAGGATACATACATATCAATTAACAGAACTCTGTTTGATGATGTACCTCTTATATATGCTTTCAATTCCTGATGCTAATTGAAATAATGAAGTTCCTGCTAATCAATCAATTGAGAGGTCCAATCCAGCTGGTAGTCTTCACATATACCATACGCACAACTTCTGCATGTTTTTGATCGGTTCAATCTATTGCGCTCGATATGCCATGTTATCTATTTACTATAACAGCAAAGACTAAACCGATACCGATGCTCTTCAAACGAACAAGAATATAGTTACAATACATTTTATATTCTGAGGTACATATATAATAAGCGTGGAGAAAAAAAAGGTTTCCTTCCACTAATAATGCTGAATAGTGGATATGTAAATTTGTGTCCATTCGTGGTGTTCTTTAGAACTAGATCTGTTTGGGAATAGGGTTTTGAATTGTCCCCATCAAAGGAAGCAAACCATCTTTAGTTTATCCCTTGTGTGGACGCTTGAGATAAACACCAAGGTTTGTCATTGTCCGTTGAATAACACCCGATCGAGAGGCTTCCATGTAAAGGGGTTAAAGAGATCTTAGCTGGTTTATGCTCCGATGCTTTGGTTATAAGTTGACTCCTTTAATGTTAAACATCCACTTGTCATTTTCATGTATATTACGTATAGAGCCGGTGAGTTTTCAGCTTTGATAATTTTATTTAACTGTACGCAATCAAATCTAACGTGTAGGTCTCATGCGATGCAACCAAGAGATAGATAACTAAAGAAGTTTGTGTTGGTGACATCTCAAAAAATTCAATGCTTGATGGAACCATTGACCTGCGTCAGTATAATAGCTGTTGCGTGTCAGTACAAACTACCGGGATGATATTGTTGATGAATCCGAATTGTCAAAGGTTAAGCTATCGTCATTCCCAGTCTACAGTTATATGGAGGCTGCTGTTTCAGTTCCTCAATCCTTTTCTAACAGTCATTTTATCACTCTTGACTTTTAGGAGAACTATAACATTGTATACTTCAGGGAGGATTAAATACATCATGTGAGAACGAACCTATTGGATGTACAGTTATACATACCAACTCTCACAAATGAAGACATGTATGTTACCACACGATAGTTGGTATGTATAGCTGTACATCTATGGATCTATGGTATCTTTTAAATTAAATGTTCACAACCACTCTATGGCTCTATGTATACAACTGGCCCCATTTGGTCAATGAGGTGAGATTCTATCATGGACGCCACCGGATCTAGTATATTCAAGACACGTGGTGCCTGTGCGACTTGTGGTAAATGTCTTAACCTTCCTGGCCAATGTGCTTCATGTTATATAGTTGGGGTGCAAGCCCAGATATGCGTACATGTTGTTTGAGGAAATACATCTTGGAGGAGAAGAATACAAGAGATAAGAAGATAAAGATTACATGAGTATCTAGCCTAACTACTCCTCCTTCGGTTATAGCAAGGATCTCCTCCAGGCGTACGCGGGTGCATGCACAATGTCATATCACGTTTAACACCTCCCTTAATCACAACTTCATCAAGTTGAGATTATGCTTGAAGTCTTCAAAACTTCTTGTGGGAAGAGCTTTGGTAAAACCATCTGCAACTTAGTCTTGAGAGTGAATAAACCGAATATCCAAAAGTTTATTTGCAACTCTTTCTCGAATAAAGTGAAAGTCTATCTCAATATGTTTGGTTCTAGCATGAAAAACTGGATTTGCTGATAAATAGGTAGCACCTAGATTATCACACCATAAACATGGAGCTCTAGTGCTTTTCATACCTAGTTCCTTTAAGATTGACTGCACCCATATGATCTCTGCTGTTGCATTTGCCAATGCTTTGTACTCTGCCTCTGTCCTGGATCTTGAAACTGTGGCTTGCTTCCTTGCACTCCAAGATATCAAATTAGGCCCAAAAAATACTGCAAAGCCACCAGTTGAGCGTCTGTCATCTAGACACCCAGCCCAGTCTGAGTCAGAGAAGGCACTGATAAGTGTAGAGGGTGACTTGCTGAAATTTGGGCCAATGCTCAATGTATTTTTCACATATCTTACTATACGTTTGGCAACAGTCATATGAACAGTGGTAGGTGCATGGAGAAACAGACATACTTTGTTAACAGCAAAGGAGATATTTGGTCTGGTTAGTGTCAAGTATTGAAGTGCACCTACCAGACTTCTGTATTTTGTACTATTTTCTGAACTCAGAAGCTCTCCTTCAGTAAGAGACAATTTTTCTGTGCTAGATAAAGGAGTAGGTGCAGACTTGCAACTTTGCAAACCAGCCTTTTTCACTAAGTCTGTTGCATACTTTTCTTGAGAGAGGTGAAGACCATCCTTGTTTTGCTTGACCTCAATACCAAGAAAATAATGTAGATCTCCTAGATCCTTGAGAGCAAATTCTGCACTCAATCCTTCAACAATGTTGTTATTGCTTCCTCATATGAGCTTGTCATAATTATATCATCAACATATATGAGAACAAAAATGGATACACTTGACTTGTTGTAAATGAACAATGAAGTATCAGACTTTGAAGGAACAAAACCAAGTGATTGCATCTTCTTACTGAGACGAGAATACCATGCTCTTGGGGCCTGCTTCAGTCCATACAATGCTTTGTCAAGCTTGCACACATGAAGTGGTGCACGTGCATATACAAACCCATGTGGTTGTTTCATGTAGACCTCTTCTTCCAGAACACCATGGAGAAACGCATTCTGTACATCTAGCTGATGTAGACTCCATCCCCTGGACACAGCAATGGACAAAACACGACGAATAGTAGCAGCTTTTACAACTGGACTAAACGTGTCCTCATAGTCAATACCATACCGTTGTTTAAAGCCCTTTGCAACAAGTCTGGCTTTGTAACGGTCAATGCTTCCATCAGATTTCCATTTTATCCTGAAGACCCACTTAAAGTCAATAAAAATTTTACCTTGTTGTGGAGATACCAAGTGCCATGTTCTATTTTTTCTTAAGTGCCATGAATTCATCCTGCATTGCTTTTCTCCAACGTGCATCACCCAAAAGCTTCTTCGAGAGTATTGGGTTCTCCTGGTTCACCTGTAGAACACACCAGCCCATATTTTGTAACATGTTATAATCAATAGGTTTAATTACCCCTTGTTATAGTCATGTTCGACGCGGAGTAGCAACATGGACTTCTGCAGAGGGCTCCGACACAGAAAATCCCGAGTATGGATCTGGTTGATCCTCTCCTGATCTCGAGGAGGATCTGTGCAGGGCTCCATAACCCACAGCATCGGCAGGCGATGTCGCGGTCAGATTTTCTGTGGTCGTGGACCGTGGTGCGAGCGACGAGTTAGCCATAGAAGATCTGGGCCTGGGCGCGTCATCATGGCCCAATGATTGCCCGGGGCCCGAGTTGGCAGAATCGGCTCCCGCGTCTGCTTGGCGAGCCGTGGCGCGCCGCGTGTACACGCGCAGTTGGGCGCCTGGCTGGACACAGCTCGGGCTAGTACCGGCCTGCCGCCTGTCGGGCACGGATTCGCTCGCGCGAGGGGCGGCGCTGCGGCCCGCCGGGCTCTGCCGCATGGCTGGCGTGGACTCGCCCGTGCACCCACTTGCGCCTGGCGTGGCTAGCGCGGCAGATTCGCTGCCAGGCATGGATTCCGAAGGAGATCAGTTGTGCAGCTGCAGCACCTGACCTGATCCCGAGGAAGATATGTCCCCCGAGCCAGGACACATGAAATGAGGGCCTGCTGCTCCATTTTCTTCATTATTTTCTGCGATTTTGACACCGCTGTTTTCTGCATCATCACAAGACTCGTGGAGAGTATTAGTAGGGTTAGTCAACATATGATCAACACAATTTGTAACACCCCCTTGATCATAGCCAGAGAGATGAGATGGTAGGAGCAATATTTCCTTACGAAGTAGTGGACCGGCGTTAGGATGAAGATCAGAAAAAGGAAACTTTGTCTTATCAAAAACAACATCGTGTGAGATATACACCCTGCCGGTGGAGATGTCAAGGCACTTGACACCTTTGTGTTGGGCGCTGTAGCCAAGAAAAGCACATTGTTTTGATCTAAACATGAGTTTGCGATTGTTGTAAGGATGGAGATCTGGCCAACAAGCACAACCAAAAACACGGAGGGATGAGTAGTCTGGTTTGACATGGAGAAGGCGTTCAATAGGTGTTTCATTGTTGATGACACGGCTAGGTAACATGTTGATGATGTGGACAGCCGTAAGAAACACCTCGTCCCAAAACTTGAGAGGCATAGAGGCCCCTGCTAGGAGGGCCAAACCGACCTCAACGATGTGCCTATGCTTGAGTTCGGACCCATTTTGTTGGTGAGCGTGTGGGCATGATACATGGTGAGATATGCCTATGCTTTGGAAGAAGGAATTGAGTTTCTCATATTCCCCTCCCCAATCGGATTGGAAAGCTATAATCTTGCTGTCATACATTCTTTCAACGAGTGCTTGAAAGTTTTTAAAGACTTGAAACACACCTCTTCTTAAGAAGATAAATCCATGAGAACTCGCTATAGTCATCTTTGAAACTCACATAGTATGTGTGTCTGCCAACAGAGGAGGGAGCATGGCCCCATACATCAGAAAAGATCAATTGCAACGGCTTAGTAGAGACACTAGTGGATATGGGATATGGTAGTTGATGACTCTTAGCACACTGACATGAATCACAAATAGTATCAATATTGCGCTCACCAACAAAAGGGAGCTTATTTTTCCTAAGTAATTTTTCAACCAAAGAAAAAGAGGCATGTCCTAAACGATCGTGCCATCGTGTGGACGAAAGCTTGATAGCACCACAAGCTTGTTTATTGAATCAACGGGTAGAGCCTTCGAACACATCTACCTCGATAGAGAACTTTCTTTGTGGCCTGATCCTTAATAAAAAAGAAATAAGGATGAAACTCGAGAAAAACATGATTGTCAATAGCAATTCTATGAACAAATAGAAGATTTTTGTGGGCACTAGGAACATGCAAAATTCTTTTGAGGTGTATTTTGCGTTTAGGGGTATTAAAAATTGAATGACCAATGTGACGTATGCCCATACCTTCACCACTGGCCGTGTGGATTTGATCTTTGCCATGATATTTCTCCTTCATGGTGACCTTCTCGAGCTTGTTGGTGATGTGGTTGGTGGCTCCACTATTGACGTACCAGTCCATGTTGATCCCGTAGGAAGATATCTCCTTTGCTCTAATACCACTCTGGGTGGCGCTGATGAGAACATGCTCGGCGGCGCCATCCAGAGTTCCCGCGCCGTAGTGATTGCGGTCACCGTGATGAGCACCTACTTGGAGAGGTGTTGGAGCAAATATCCAAGGACTTGCTGATCCTCCTTCACGCAGAGCGGATGGAGAGGATTCGGCCCCTCGGTTTCCTTCCCAGCGGCAACTTTTTCTTCGTCTGGCGAGGAATCACCATCGTCAACTTCGTAGCGGTACCAATAGTCCTTTGCCGTGTGACCGGGCTTGCCACAAATTTGGTAGCGAGGCAAGTCCGGGCGCGATCTGTTGGAGCCGCTACCACGACGCCCTTTTGATCTGCTGGAGCGTCCGCTGTCGCGAGTATTGTTGGAGTAGCCACCACTGCCGGATCCAAACCTCCCCTTGCCACGAGAGGAGGCACGAGAGCGAGAGCCGCCTCAGCGGCCTTTGGAGACGGAGTTCACCGAGGACTTGAAGCCGCCACCGGAGACGTGGTACTGCGCCATGCGCTGATCAAAACTGCTAAGCATGGCAAAGAGCTCGTCAAGAGTTACCGGAATGACGCGGGCATCCAGAGCAGAGACGAGGGGCTGATAATCTTGGTCCAGCCAGTGGATGATGTAGGATATGAGGTCGTCGTCCTGGATCGGTTTTCCCGCCGCAGCGAGCTCATCAGCGACCCCCCTCATGGTGGCGAAGAAGGAGGACACCGACTGGTTGCCCTTCTGCATGTTGATCAGCATCTTGCGGATGTTGTTGACGCGGCTGAGTGACTGCGATGAGAACCTGCTCGCCAGCGCCACCCAGAGTTCCCGCGCTGTGGTGATCACGGTCACCGTGACGAGCACCTCCTTGGAGAGGTGTTGGAGCAGATATCCAAGGACCTGCTGATCCTCCTTCACCCAGAGCGGATGGAGAGGATTCGGCCCCTCGGTTTCCTTCCCAACGGCATCTTTGGTGACGTGGGTTTTGGCCGGCTCGGTCTACGTGCCGTCGACGTAGTGGAAGACGCCGGCGCCCCGCAGCTGCGGCGTGATCTGTGTCCGCCACAGAATGTAGTTGGTGCAGGAGAGTTTCTCCGTGACTCCTCTGCTGAGGGTTGGCTAGAAGGAGGAGGTGGAGGAAGACATCCTGCGCACTTTAGTGGAGATGGATTTGCTAGGGTTTAGTGGAAGAAGTACCATGTGCGACCTGCGGTAAACGTCTTAGCCTTCCTGACGGACGTGCTTCGTGTTATATAGTTGGGGTGCAAGCCCACATATGCGTACAAGATGTTTGAGGAAATGCATCTTGGAGGGGAAGAATACAAGAGATAAGAAGATAAAGATTACATGAGTATCTAGCCTAACTACTACTCCTTCGGTTATAACAAGGATCTCCTCCAGGCGTACGCGGGTGCATGCACAACGTCATATCACGTTTAACAGTGTCAATAATTATTATACTTATGCCCTGCAATATTCAAATAGGATGTTTAATTTGGATATATAGTCTCCGACTGCTACCAGCCAGAGCATCAAAATTCTCACTAAACTCTTTGGACTACCAAGTAATACATACCAACTCTCACATGGCTCTACAGAGAAAAAATTGCAAGCCCAAACAAACCGAACCATCGCCATCGCAGCCAACTCAACTGCACAAAACTCTAACAGCGAAATCACAAGAAGTTGGAACAGGGTTTGCATGACCTAATTCCAGAAGAAGATACAATATTCCATAAAAAATGTGAAGAGCTTGTTGCCGTGAAGCTGGGGGTAATGGCAAGATGCGAGATGAGCCAATGACAAACCACCTAAAAAGTCTCATGCCTGGACCGAATTCAATGTTTTTAGACGGGATGCTTTGTTCTTCATTCATCTCAAGGATTTCACACAGTTACATAATTATTTAGCTACTCATTGATCTTCACTTATATTTTTTTGGAGTAGTTTGTTATTTACTCATGTTCTTCACTTATATCCTATAAGTAAATGGTTGAATGAGTTGAATGTCATAAATCTGAAATTATATATATTTCATTTGCTTATCCCATGGGGAGTAATGACTTCACATCTAAGAAGTAGAGGTTGTAAATTTATTAAAGGTTAGAGCAACTCCAATGGGGCGACCCATTTCGTCCGCCCACGTCCGTTTGGGTCGGCGTGGACAAAAGTGGCGGCCCAACGCGCCGACCCAAACCCATTTCACATCCGCGTCGCGTCCGCGCCGACGCATTTGCGGCCCAAATTTGCGCCTGGAATGCGTCGGCACGGACGCGAAGCAAATGTGCCGCGCGTCTCCTGGCTGTCCGCCGCGTCCCCACCTGGCGGCCACCCAACCGCCACCGGTCGTCTTATTTATGACGACCACCGACAGTGGGCCCACGCGTCAGCCAGTGCGCGTGTCCTTTTTTAACCATGCGTGCAGCGAGGTCGGCCTCATCCACTTATCCCGTCCACATCTGCCTCCCACCACTCCCTTTGCTTCCTCGCCGGCGACCGCAAACCCTAGCGCGGCCATGGGCCTCTTCGGCAGTAGCAAGGGCAAGGGCAAGGGCACCCCCGGCGCCTCGTCATCCCGAGCTCCGCCTCCCCCTCCACCGCCGGCGCGTTTCCGCCTACACTGGCGCCTGCACATCCCGGTGCACCAAGCGCGATGGCACTGGGAGTACAGGCAGCCCCTCCCCTACCCCAACGTGACGCTGCCGCACCATTGGCATTTGGATCCAAATCGGATCCCGGTGCCGGCGATTCCGCGGATCCAGCGGGCGCACAACGACGAGGTGCTCCTGCGCCGCGCGCTGCTCACGCCGGAGCAGCGTCGACTGCCTGAGTACGCCACCGACTCTCCCAACTGGGAGGCTTGGTTCGCCCTCAAACACGAGGAGAAATGGCGCTCGGGTGTCGACGCCGTCCCGCCGCCGTTCCCGCCGCCGCCCCCGGAGGTAGAGCCGGAGGACATGGAGGCGGAGGCGGAGTACCAAGCCGCCCTCGAGGAGGCCCTGCAGCATGCGCTGGAGGCTAGCCACATCGACGAGGACGTGCACTGGGATGGGCTGGAGCAAGCCCTTGCCCTGTTGGCGGCGGGGGACTCCGTCTACTCCCCGCTCTTCGTGCCGCCGCTTCCACCATCGCCGCCCGTCCAGCCCAAGCCGGAGCTGTCGCGTAAGCGCTCCCCGCCTCCACCCACTTGGCCGGAGGAGGCCTACTCGTGGACGGGCCAGTACCGCGAGTGGGTCAGCGTGCCTCCCGTCCACTTCACCGCCACGCCGGAGGAGGAGGCGGCCCACCTCGAGCGATGGAAGGAGCACTGGCTCCGCCAGGAGCAGGCCGACAGCGAGTAGCAGATGCGCTACGACGCCATGCTCGAATGTAACGCGGAGGCGCTCCGGCTCGAGGAGGAGGAGGAGGAGCGCGCGCGGCTTGCCGCAATGCCGCCGCCCCAGTAGAAGCCGGAGGAGGCTGCCGTGGCAGCGTACCAGGCGGCGTTCGGGTGGGCTGGCCCTGCTCCGGTCTTCATCGACCTCACCGACGACGCCAGCGTCGAGGGCAAGGGCAAGGGCAAGGCCGGTGATGTCTAGGGCAGCGTGCGGGGCGGCAGCAAGCGGGCGCAGACTTTTTTTAATGTTTTATTTAATGTTTAGGTGGACTTTGGCCGGCGTTTGATAAGCCACTTTATGTTTAATTATGTTTAGTTATGTTTATTTCGTGCAAACTTGTTTTTTTTCATGCCGGCATATTTGGGTCGGCCTCCCCGTTGGGCGGTCAAGCCGACCCATTTTGAAATGCGGACGCGCACGTTCGCCCGGCCGACCCAAACGGACAAAAAGCGGACAAAGCGCACGTCCGTTTTGGTCGCCCCGTTGGAGTTGCTCTTAGCAAGCATTGTGTTGGTCATTTGAACAATTCATGAAAGAATATTGAAGGAAGAGAGATTTCACATATAAATATACTATCCTAGACATCTTTTATAATTGTGAGTACTCATTAAGTATGACATGCTAAAGTGTTGATGTTGGACAAGGAAGACAACGTAATGGGTTATGTTTTCTCATATCTCAGTTAAAGTATATTGTCATGGGTCATTCAAACATGTTGAGCTTGCCTTTCCCCCTCATGCTAGCGAAAATTCCTTGCATCAAGTAGAGATACTACTTGTGCTTCCAAATATCCTTAAACCCAATTTTTGCCATGAGTGTCCACCATACCTACCTATATGCGGTATTTTACCTGTCGTTCCAAGTAAATTTTCATGTGTCAAACTCTAAACCTTCAAATAATAATCTGTTTTGTATTCCCGAATCGCTCATGTAGCGACTAGGGGCTGTCAGTATCTTCCATGCTAGGTGGGTTATTCTCAAGATGAGTGGACTCTGCTCATCATTAACGAGAAAAATGGCTGGTAACCGGGATGCCCAGTTCCATGATCAAAAGATCAAAATCAAATAAAAAATAATTAAAACAAAACTCCCCCAGGACTGTGTTGGTATGGACGGTACCCCGTTGTTTCGGATGGCTGTGGAGATTGTTGGTGGAGGGGGAGTAAAAACTTTACCATTCTGTTTGGGAACCGCCTATAATGTATGTAGTATGGAAGATATTGGGAACTCTTGGTTGTTATGTTCACAATGAGATCATACCTCTCAAAATTATTTATCTCTATTTCAAAATCGAGCTCTGGCACCTCTGCAAATCCCTGCTTCCTCTACGAAGGGCCTATCTTTTACTTTTATGCAAGAGTCAAGGTGATCTTCACCTTTTCCTTTTTCATTTTATCCTTTGGCAAGCACCTCGTGTATATATATATATATATATATATATATATATATATATATATATGTATAGTAGCACTATTCTAATCCCAGGATTAGAATAACTATTTGGATCACGGCCCGCCCTATAAGGGGGGCCAATGAGATATTATAGAACTAGCCGAACCCGTGCGCCCACGATCTGTTCCCAGACCCGCATACCCTCGATCTCGTTCCTAATTAACCCCCACCCCCACGATCCCGTCCCTAATCCGCACCTCCTCGATCGGCGGCTACCATCCCCAAATCATACCATCACCGCCGCCGCCCCTCCCGAATCGCGCCACCACCGCCGCCCCGCCCCACAGCGCACAGCTCCCGGCCTCCCAGCGAGCCGCCGCCCCGCCTCCCTACGCATCGCCTCCGTTCCTCCCAGCATGCTGCCGCCGTGCCCCATGGCACCCAGCCGCTCCGCCTGATCTCCGCCGCCCACCGGACCTGACGAGCAGCACCACCCTTGGCCACGGATAGGGGCTGCGGCCTTCGGGGCGCCGTCGTGACCTTCCCAGAGAGGCCACTGCGAACTTCCCCAGCTCTGCCCACCGCGACCTTCCCTAGCTCCGCCCACCGCTGCGGCGGCTATCAGCGGCCTTCTATCCATGGTGGAGCTGCTCCCTTTCCATCGCATCCTCCAGGAGACGCAGGGGAGATTACAACCATCGCCCTCTTGCTTAGCCTTGTCTCTCCGGCCGCCCCCTTTTCCTCATGTCCGGCGACGAGCGCAAGACAACACCAGGTACTCCTTACTACTCTCATTCGTGCTCCCCGATCTAATCCTCCCAGATTGCACTCATCGGCAGTTCCTCCCGTGCGGACAACTCACATAAATTTACCCTGAACTGACAGAAATTTCCGACCTGGACTGATAAGTGCTTGATGACCTCCTCGGCTCCTCCTGTGTATTCCCAGTCACTACGGGTTTCCATGTGCAGTAGTGCTGCTGCTATTTTCTCCTTGCACAGTGCTCTCGGTGCTGGTCTATCCTTCTACTTCTTCTCCTCTCTCTACTTCTGTTATTAAAGTAAATAAGTTCAAAAATTGGATGTGTGGTGGTTCATCATGTAGGGAAGTGAAGAAATTTTCTTCTACTTCGCGGTGCCAGCAAGTAGAGCAATGGAGCAGCATCCTCACGGTGTGCCTTTGCCCAGTAGAATGTGGTGCCAGTCGGGGCTGAATTCCATTCCGTTCCCTCTCTCTCTTTTTCTCTTAAATTCATCAAATTCATGTGTTACTACTGTTTTGATGCTAAAAACAGATGCATGTTCTTGCCTGGTCTTCTTGGTCGTCCCTTGCCGGGTGGCCGGCTGCCAACCTCCATGTGTACGAGTGGTGCTGCTAATTTCTCCAGCTGTTGCCACCAGTGGTCTGTGCAGAGAGAAGGAGACGTGCATTTTGTGTGTATGAAGTGGATGTGGTGTGTGGTTGTGTGTGCGCGCATTCTGTGTCTGTTTAGTGCAAAACTGGTAGTTTGGTTTCTTTTTTTGTATAAAAATAAAAGAATTTGAAATACTCCGTATAAGAAATGGAAAAGATTCAAAATTGTGTAACAAAAAATAGAAGTTTGTATATGAAATTCATGTCTAGAGAAAAATGTATATTCACACTGAAGTTCATCTAGAGAATGGACAACCGCTTCAGTTCGATGTTGTTGCATAGTGTAGCTTTGTTATGCTCTTTCCGTGTTCCGACAAAGGATGTTTTTTCTGTAGAGTTGTGCACATAAACGTCAAAAATATAATGGAGAGAAGGAGCATGTATGCATGTGTGTGTGGTGGTGAGGTTGAGGTTCAGAAAACGTGTGTGGTGATGGTGAGGCTCACAAAAACATGTGTGTGGGGGAGAAGCTCACTAACTTTTTTAATCGAGACACAAGTAATAGCTTCCTTTGTGTAAACACAAGACAAAAATGTATGCATCTTTTAAGAGAAATAAACAAATGTTCATGGAACATCCCATGAAAGTTCGTGCATATGAAAAAAGGAAATTCGGAAGGTCAGGGTGACGAACAGAGAAGTTCATTTATGAGTGCTAGAGGAAAATTTCAAGAAAAAGGAAAACACTAAAACACACACGGAAAAATAAATAAAACCAAAAGAAGGTCAAATTAAATCAATCGAGACGATCGAAGTTTATGTAGCTAGAAGAAAACCCAAAAAATTGTAACTTTGAAAGTTCAAATTTGTTCGTTGATTGCAATTTGTAGAAATGGCAGGTGATCTCATACAGCAAGGTGAGAACAAAACTAGGCCCACACAAAGAATTGACAAACCAAGAAGTTCAATTTTAAAAAGCGGAGCAATTTGATATTTATTTCAAAAACTTGGATTTTTCCGGTTACTAAAGAATAAAAACAATAAGTTCAATTCGAAATAACGAAGAAGTTTGATGTTTCTAACAAAACTACAATTTTCACATTTTTAACAAATACACAAAGAAATTCAAATAAAAAACTCAGAGAGGTTCGATGTCTATAAAAAACTCAGACTTTTTTAGTTACTAAAGCGAAATAGAGAGAAGTTCACGTACACACAGTGTGAATTTTGTATGAAAAAAAGAATGAAGAAACAAAGGCTAAAAGTTTTGTTGCTAGAAGTTCAAGTGCTCAGCCCGAGAAAGTTCAAAAATTCTTGTGAGAGAGGTTGAACAAAAATACGTGACAGAAGTTCAAGGTGAAAAGAGCGGGAAGTTCAACTACCACATGGAATGCGTTTCACATAAAAATATAATAATAGAAAACAAAAGGCTTAAAAGGTTTGTTGCAAGAAGTTCAAGTGCTCTGTCCGGGGAAGTTCAAAAATTCTTGCGAGAGAGGTTCACCTTGTATTTCCATGTTCGATTTTTTCGTATAAAAATTGAATATAATTCTTTACTCAAAATATAAAAAGGTGAAGTTCAAATTGAAATAACAGAGAAGTTCGGAGTTTATTAAAACATAGGATTTACCTGTTCAAAAAATAAAAAACACAACACCATTTTGTGCACTTTTAAAAACAACTTATAAACGAAAAAAATTGTTGCTAGAAGTTCAAGTGCTCGGCGAGGAAAAGTTGAAAAAATATTCTGAGAGAGGTTTACCGTTTATTTAGATGTCCAAAATACATAAAAAAATATGTTATTTTTTGTGTTTTAGAATAATTCTCTCAAACCAGAGAGAAGTTCAAAGTGATAACAACCGGAAGTTGACGTACTACATGGTGTGTATTTCATATAAGAAAAAATACAAAAAAATTGAAATAGGGTGAAGTTCAAACAGAGATGCCCCAAAAGTTCAATTACTTCACGTAGTGCAAAAAACACCACGTAAAAAATCAGCACGTCAAAAACATGAAGTTTGAACAGACACGTCCTAGAAGTTCCACTACTTCACGCAGTGCATTTCCGTTCGTGATGAACGCGGAAATCATGATCTCGCCATTTTCTAATTTACCTCAAAACAGCAGGAATATTATTTGTGTAAATTCAAGTCCTCGGTCGAAGAAAGTTAAAAAAAATATTATGAGAGAGTTTTGTACAAAAAGAATATCATTTGTGTAACACTGACGAAATGGATGAGAAAATTACAAACAAGAATACGTCACAGAAGTTCAACGTGAAAACAGCAGGAAGTTCACCTACTACACTGAATGAATTTGAGATAAAAAACTTTTAAAATCGTCGCGAGTATGAAAAAATGATCAACACGGGAAATTTGCGTGTTTACAATAGCTTTCCATCGGTATATCACTTGCTCAATTCCAGTGAGTGGATGGAGAGCTACAAGTAGTGGATGAAGAGCTATGAGCAAAAAAATCACGTGAAAAACAGAGTGAAGTTCAGGTACACGCACTGGGAAGTTCAGGTTCTTCACGCGGTGCATTTTCGAAGAATCCGTTTCGCGATAGAGGAAGAACGAATGATCCCGCCATTTTCGGAATTACTTGAAAACGGCTAGGAATCAGAGAAAACCATCAACATGAAAAAGTTTTGCATTTTCCGTAGCTTTTCAACGGTATATTATTTGCCCAATTCCGATAAAGTTCGTAGAAATTACGGTGAAAATACGTTTTTCGCCATTTTTGAAACTGAATTAAAACCGTAAAGAATTGGGTGAAACAATACATACCAAAAAGTTTTGCATTTGTTCAATCTTTCCAACGCCATATTATTTGTTGCATTTGGATGCACGGTTAAAAATTTAGCTCGAAAATACAAACTCGGTAGGACTTGGACCATTTTCCAAATTACTCTTAAACCATTCAAAATTAGAAAAACCTTTCAAGATGAAAAAGTAGCGCATTTTCATAAGCTTTCCAACGCCATATCATATGCCTCCATTAGATTAGCCGTTTAGAAAAGATATCGAAAAAACGAACTCAACTGTTCGGTATATGAAATTTTACGTTTTTTTAAATTACTCTTTAACCATAGGGAATTAGAAAAAACTTTCAACATGTGGAAGGAGCGGTTTTGTAGCAGCTTTCCAACGCCATATTATATGCCTCATTCCGGTAAACGGTTTAGAAATGCGATCGAAAATACGATTCATGTTTTTTGTGTGAAGAAAAAACGGTTTTCAAAACTGTTCTTAAACCGCTTACATTTTGCGAAAAATTTAACTTGGGTCTTGATACTCGTGTCCATAGCTTTCCAACGGTATATACAAGCCCTATTTGGGCAATGTTGCGGGAAGTTCAACATAGCACATGGGGAAGTTCAGGTCGAACAACTCAGGCAGTAAAATCGCAAAAAACGCGAGTTCTTCATGACCCGAGTGCAAAATCCGCCTATGAGCGAGATTCCTATCTAAAACGAGTATTTAATTGCTAAAAATCGTTTGAATATTACACTTACATAACATGGAACATGACTAACCAGAAAAACTTGCGGTAGAAGGCACGGTTGCGAAGATAGCCCAAAGGTCGGGTTCGTACAGAGAGAAGTTCAGGCGCGTTACTCAGGAAGTTCAGGTTGTGATCAGAATATTATTCTGATCCCATGATCAGAATAGTGTTTATATATATATCCAATTGGATGTAAGTTAGCATGAACTATTATTGTTGACATCACCCAAAGATGAATACGTTGGGAGGCGAAATTATAAGCCCCTATCTTTCTCAGTGTCCGATTAAAACTCCATAACCATAAGTATTGCGTGAGTGTTAGCAATTGTAGAAGACTATATGATAGTTGAGTATGTGGAGTTTGCTAAATCAAAGCTCTGACATAGACCCTTCCTGAAAGTAGGATGAATTGTAATTGTTTGATGACTGAGAATGAAGTTTGCTAGTTTTCAAGAAAGTTTATGGTTTATGCTTTAACATGTGAATAGCTTGTTACTTGATCTTGAGAAGTTCTATGAGATGAACTACAGTTATGACATATAATAATGCTACAAAAGGTGATTGAAATTATCATTGATCAAACTTGTGCACCTGCTAGCATTCACACTTCATAAATTCTTTCTTTTATCATTTACCTACTCAAGGACGAGCAGGAATTAAGCTTGGGGATGCTCATACGTCTCCAACGTATCTATAATTTATGAAGCATTCATGCTATTTTATTATCTGTTTTGAATGTTTATGGGCTTTATTATACACTTTTATATTATTTTTGGGACTAACCTATTAACGGGAGGCCCAACCCATATTGCTGTTTTCTTGCCTATTTCAGTGTTTCCAAGAAAAGGAATATCAAACGGAGTCCAAACGGAATGAAACCTTCAGAAAAGTTATTTTTGGAACAGAAGCAATCCAGGGAAGTTGGAGTGCAAGCTAGGGAAGCTCCGAGGAGGCCACGAGATAGGGGGCGCGCCGTCCACCCTCGTGGGCCCCTCGTGGCTCCCCCGACCGACTTCTTTCTCCTATAATTCCCATATACCCTAAAACCATCGAAAAACAAGGTAGATTGGGAGTTCCTCCGCCGCAAGCCTCTGTAGCTACCAAAAACCACTCGGGAGCCCGTTCCAGCACTCTGCCGGAGGGGGAATCCATCACCGGTGGCCATCTTCATCATCCCGGCGCTCTCCATGACAAGGAGGGAGTAGTTCACCCTCGGGGCTGAGGGTATGTACCAATAGCTATGTGTTTGATCTCTCTCTCTCTCTCTCTCTCTCTCTCTCTCGTGTTCTTGAGGTGATACGATCTTGATGTATCGCGAGCTTTGCTATTATAGTTGGATATTATGATGTTTCTCTCCCTCTACTCTCTTGTAATGGATTGAGTTTTCCCTTTGAAGTTATCTTATCGGATTGAGTCTTTAAGGATTTGAGAACACTTGATGTATGTCTTGCCGTGCTTATCTGTGGTGACAATGGGATATTCGTGATCTACTTGATGTATGTTTTGGTGATCAACTTGCGGGTTCCGCCCATGAACCTATGCATAAGGGTTGGCACACGTTTTCGTCTTGACTCTCCGGTAGAAACTTTGGGGCACTCTTTGAAGTACTTTGTGTTGGTTGAATAGATGAATCTGAGATTGTGTGATGCATATCGTATAATCATGCCCACGGATACTTGAGGTGACAATGGAGTATCTAGGTGACATTAGGGTTTTGGTTGATTTGTTTCTTAAGGTGTTATTCTAGTATGAACTCTATGATAGATTGAACGGAAAGAATAGCTTCATGTTATTTTACTACGGACTCTTGAATAGATAGAACAGAAAGGATAACTTTGAGGTGGTTTCATACCCTACCATAATCTCTTCGTTTGTTCTCCGCTATTAGTGACTTTGGAGTGACTCTTTGTTGCATGTTGAGGGATAGTTATATGATCCAGTTATGTTATTATTGTTGAGAGAACTTGCACTAGTGAAAGTATGAACCCTATGCCTTGTTTCTTACCATTGCAATACCGTTTACACTCACTTTTATCATTAGTTACCTTGCTGTTTTTATATTTTCAGATTACAAAAACTTATATCTACCATCCATATTGCACTTGTATCACCATCTCTTCCCTGAACTAGTGCACCTATACAATTTACCATTGTATTGGGTGTGTTGGGGACACAAGAGACTCTTTGTCATTTGGTTGCAGGGTTGTTTGAGAGAGACCATCTTCATCCTACGCCTCTGTCAGGACCCCGACTCAATGTCACATCGATCTAGCCTGTAACACCTCATATCACTTTGCGGCCTCACGCACGGTATTCCCACGGGTGTCGCCTTACCTTTGCCCGGGACCGTTTGCGCCTTTTGGCACACGTATATGATAGTGTCGCTAGCATCCATATGAAAAGGAGCCCGGGCTGACATGGCTAGTTGTAAACCTAAAGTGGCACAGACTTACAGGGACAGGCATCCATGACCCAGCATCGAACGTGTCGGTCATCAGCGAGTGAGTTCCGGGCTGTAGCACTGGGCTAGCAGGACTCCGGTGAACCGGGCTGTAGCGGGCTAACAGGACTCCGGTACTCAACGCGTGACATTTCCCCGAAGGGACAGACACAGGAACGAAGAAGGACACATGCCGGCCAGCCTAAGTGTTCCGGAGCAGTAGCAAGCTACCATGGCTCGGTGGAAACACTAGGAGACATTTCCCGGTAAGAGAGGCTACTAAAGATAAACAACTAGATAGTCAGATCCCACACATACCAAGCATTTCAATAACATACACACATTATGCTCGATATGTGCAAATACAACATGGCATCACAACATGACTCTACGACTCAAGTATTTATTCATTAGGCTCTGAGGAGCGAGATATTACAAGCAGGGGTCTCATGACCCAACATTCAGAGCAGACAAATCAAACACATGCGGAAGCTAACATGTCTGAGTACAGACATCTACAAATGAAAAAGGCTTAGAAGCCTGACTATCTACCAGATCCTGCCGAGGGCACAAGATCGTAGCTGAGGTATCAAGCTAAACGTCGAAGTCCACGCGGAACTACTAACAAGACCGAAGTCTTTCTGCAAAACGTAAAATAGGCAAACGTGAGTACAAATGTACCCAGCAAGACTTACATCAGAACTAACTACATATGCATCATTATCAACAAAAGGATGGTGGGGTTTAACTGCAGCAAGCCAGCTTTAACTCGGTGGCTATCCTGAACTACGACTGCAAGTAACTCTTTTGAGGTGGCGCACACGAGTCCACATATTCACCATATCAATACACCACTATGGATCCGCTCCGTCTCCCTACGAGAACGCCATCCATAGCACTCACACTTATCTTGCCTATTTTAGAGTATCCACTTTCACTTGTCTATGAACTGTTATAGGCAACCCAGAAGTCCTTTTCCGCGGACACGGCTATTCGAATAGATGACATTAACCCTGCAGGGGTGTACTTCTTCACACACGCTCTCACCACTTACCGCCGTTTACACGACATGTACTCGGCAACCTTCAAGCGGAAGCCCAACGTGGGTGTCGGCCACGACCTACCTAAACACTCAAGTCCCTAGTCCAGTTTTATCGCCTATTTGGGTTCCATCCATGAGGAGATCCGGCCGAAGTTTCGCTCACAGCCCCAAACGATGTGAACAGGGTTCCGTGACACCAAACGGGCGCCCGGTTTACCCGGCCACGTGCCTACCGCATCACAGCCCACCCCTACGGTCAGCGCTGCGCACGGCCTCCAGCATACTACAAACACCAGAAACTACTTGCAACTCCTGGACAGAGGACAAGGGCGATTAAGAAGCCGAGAGGGTCCATTGGTTTCGGGCCCAATGCGTGGTAGTAGCTGAATCATGGATCACAAACACAGAACTCAGTTCCTGAGGACGGCTGCAATGAGACAACCCACCATGTACTCCTACATGGCCTCTCACCGCTACCTTTACCAAATCGTGTTCACACACTTAGCTCACACACAGTAGGACATGTTCACGCACCTCTGATTCATCCCCGATGAATCAGACCCGACTCAACTCTAAGCAGTAGCAGGCATGACAAACAAGCAAGAATGAGTAGGCACAACAGGGCTCAAACAACTCCTACTCATGCTAGTGGGTTTCATCTATTTACTGTGGAATGGCAGGTCATGCAAAGGATAAAGGGGTTCAGCTACCGCAGCAAGTAACAGATGAATCGTTGTTGTCCTAATGCAGTAAAAGAGAGCAGGAGCGAGAGAGTAGGATTGTATCAGAATGAACAAGGGGGGTTTGCTTGCCTGGCACTTCTGAAGATAACATTGAGTCTTCATCAGTGTCAACGATCACATCATCGGTACAGCGTCTACCGAGGGGGAACAACACCGGCAAACACAGAAGAAACATGATCAATACAGTGTGCAATATAATGCATGCTATGACATGGCAACATGCTGGTGTTTTTGAGCTAATGCAACTAGCAACAGATTAGATGAAGTTGGTTTGAATACAAGATTCAAATTCAAACTCCATATGTGATTATTCAAATGCCATTTAATTGATTTGTGCTAAACAGCAGCTATAAGTTGTTCTACCATGCATGAAAATGGTACAGATGGATTCCTTGAATTTTTCTGATAATTTTTCATATATAAATTATTTCATTTGGAGTTACGGTTGAATTGATATGAATTTTTGAAGTTTAAATCATTTTCTGGAATTTCCTGATTTATTTTAAATCCAGAAAATAACTAATTGCGTTAGCATGACGACAGCATGACGTCAGCAAGTCAACCGGGGCTGACCAGGGTCAAACCTGACGTGTGGGGTCCACACGTCAGTGACACGGGGTTAAACAGGGGGTTATTTGCTTAATTAAAAGGATTTGGGGGCCGGGGCCCACTGGTCAGTGTCAGTGGTTAATTAGGTTTAGTTAATAATTAACTAAAATTAGCAGGGCCTGGCCCCACTAGTCAGCGACCCTGGGGGGTCAAACCCCAGGTCGATCAGGTCAACCCTGCCGGCGACTTGTCGCCGGCGACGACAGAAACGGCGGGGCGGCTCGGGATTGTGATACAGGGAACCATTCGAGGCGCCGTTGGGCTCTACGGAAAGCTGGCGATCCCGCGCATCCAACGGTGCAACCGGGGCGAGCTGGGGTGGCCGGTAGCGACGGCGAGGAGCTCGGCCGCGGTGGCCGGAGCTCGGTGGTGCACGAGCGCAGGGCTACGGTGCGGCTACGGACGAGCTACTAGGTGCGTTCGGTTCCTAGGAACGAGGTGAGAACGATGACGCGCTCGGGCGCAAGTTGCAGCATCCGTAGCGGCAGCGGTGACAAGGTCGGCGGCGGCCGGAGTTCGGCCGTGACGGAGCTATGGCCTAGAGGGCGGGCGCGACCAGGGAAGAAGGGGGAGAGGAAGAGGAGCTCACAGTGGATCGAACGGAGGGGTCGGCGAGCTCGGGGAAGCTTCTGCGATGGCGAATTTACGGCGGCGATCTCCGGGCACCGGGGATGAGGGAGACGGCGTGGGCGGCGATGCAGGGCTCCCGCAGTCGGACGGGCTGGCGTAGAAGATGCAGGAGACGATGGCGGTTCTTCTGGGCTTATCGACAGGGCAAGGGGTGGCCGGTGGCCACGGTGGTTGCGAGCGACGTCGGCGGCGGCTCTCGGTCATGGGGGGGGGGGAAGCAGAGGAGCGAGGGGGAGGAAGGTCCAGAGAGCGAGGGAGAAGTGAGAGGGGGTCTCGGAGGCGCGTGGCGTCACCGGGGCGTCGAGGAGGAGCCAAGCAGGCTGGGAGGGAGGAGGTGGCCGGGGCGCGTGGCCTGCGCGCGCCACCAAGCAGCTTCGGGGCGAGGGGAGGAAGACGACGGAGGGGCTGCGGTGGTGGGCTGGCCAGTTGGCCAGGCCGCCAGCTGGGCCGGCCAGGTGGGCTGCCAGGTAAGGTACAGGTAAGCTCTCTTTTCCTTTTATTTCAGTTTTCTATTTTTCTGCAACTTTGTTGAATTTTTAAAAATACTTAAACAGCCCCAAAATTCACCAAACTGCTCCTGGTCCATAGTTGGAATATTTCCAACATGAAACATTTTAGATTGGGAATATTTGGGCATTTGAAATATTTTATATAATTTTAAATGCCCAAATTCAAATATTTATGATTTAATTCAAAGACCCTATGATGACCTAGGAAATTGTGCATCATTTTTGGCAGAGGTTTTCACCTTTAACAGAAATCATGAACTTTTCCAAAGGGCATTCTGGGTTATTGAAAATATTTTTATTGAACCTAGTTAAATTTCATTTGGTGCTAGGGTTTCAACAATCCCCATTTCAACTTTCATAAAATTTAAACATGATGCATGGATGCTAAAGCTAAAACAAGCAAGGCCTGAACTGGGGATGTGACAACTCACCCCCACTAAACAAGAATCTCGACCCGAGATTCAAGCGTAGGGTAAGATAAAAGGGAAACGCAAACTAATATAATCTTCACGATCCAGGGTGCACTTCAAATGAACGTTGATTCAATCACCATCTTTGTCTCGTCGTGATGCTCTGAGAACTCCAGCCAACATGACAATGAGAGGAGAAAGGGACTCTAGAAGGACTGATCTTTTCGAAGATCGAACAACTCAGGATTAACTCACGGAATGAGACATAGAAACATCTCACGAGCTGAGACACGAAACACACATCCATAGGAAGGGGGTGTAGCAGATGTCGAAGGTTCACTAGGTAGACAACAATTTTCACGCTTAAGACGGTGGTGAACGGTTGTCAACGTAGCGAGGAGTTGAGTTGCCATGATACCATAACGGGGCACCTTAGGGAAGGTGACTCGTAGAGATATCCCCTTAAGTGGCAAAAAGAATTACCTTTGATTCAGAGATCATTGAAACTCTTTATACCAGCCTAAGGAAATTCTCGAGCGATCGTTTGGAGGGTTTCGGTAGAATGGCATACTCGAATCAGAATGAATGATGTGGATTACCTTGTTGAAGACAATGTAATGGATGAATTTGCTTACCACCGGAAATGAAAGAGACCCATGGTAGAATGGCACATTGGCGGTGCAAGATGGGAACAAAATGCAAATGCTGGGAATAATTCTGGTAACTGGGGAAAAACCCAACAATAGAGAGTGAATTCACTGTTTGAAAGGTCGTAGCATTGCCGAGGAAACTGAGAGCAATCCCGGTTAGTAACTAGGATAGCACCTAATGCTTGTGCGTGCTCTCAAGAACTTGAGCATTTCCATAATCATCAAGGTTCTACCAACATCCGTGTCAAGGATCCTGGCAACACAACATACTACCATGATGAGTAGCGATGGACGATGCAGATGCAAGGGAGGATAACACTTTCTCAGATTTCACCTTAGCGAGACCAAGGGGACAAAATCTGGATGATCGACCGAGAGACATTTAGCACTCCGCTTCTAATGTTCTCCTTGATGTACTAGCGTATCCCATTCATAGATATGGTTTGGTATCTAGAACATCAAGTAAAAGTCGGACTTCGGGAGCACAAAGATCATAAGGCACACAAATAGGGAATAATTCCTACGAAGTCCTTATGGAGAGGTGGCCAACTTCTTTAATCAAGATATTACAATAACAGGTCTTCCGGCTGGGTGTGTTGGCCACGACATCCATTTTACCGAGTTACAGAGAGACCAATAATATATTTCTTGGGAAACGTTCCAACCATCATATCTGCCTGAGATTCAGATCTGGTTAATGTCAGGATATTCCAGACTCATCGAGTCTAGGAAGAAAAAGATAGTTTGCAACACAAATCGACGAGACGACATTGCGAGATTCTCGGGAAATGAACTACGATAGTAAGCTCCAAAACATGAGCTGGTTCTGCTACAAACATGCGAACAAGCTGTCCAAGACAAGATGATCACGTAGTAGTCTTATAATGAAACACTACCGAGTTCAGGTGGGGAACCATCAACGAGGATAGCGAAGTCCTAACATAAGTCATATGATTAGCTCTTATGAGGGAACTTCTTCTCCTTGAACAAATCAATCAGTGGCTTGGTGTGCTCGGGACACATATGGAATGAAGGTTGCAAGTCTCCAGACCACAGAATACTTCGCACGTGTGCATGACTGACTTAGGATGATTCCAAAGGAAGCAACATTGTCTTTCTCGAATCCACGGTGGCAACTTGCATCAAATGCACATGAACTAGAGGAAGTCACTTCTTACATTCGAACATATGCTTCATGAGCTAGCATGAACAAATGCTTTAAAAAGTTTCCAACACTAGCTTAATGTTCAACAAAATTATGGAGAAGACAAGGATGTTGTCGATGGGCTCAACAACAATTCATCAAGATTCCCATGAAGATGGAATTCCATAATTATGTGAACAAGTGATAGCATTGGTCAGACCTAAAAGATATAATGGTGTATGCTCGAGGAAAATCCACGAGTAAGACAACATTACGAACATCGTTGGTTCTGATTTGATTTGAGAATAGCCCACACTCAAATCAAAGTTTTCGCAAGACGATAGCTCCAACAACTGGTTTCGAGGATCAATTGATGAAGATATCATCTTTCTTCATCACACGCACACAAAAAGATATCCCTTAACATGAGCTAAGTCGGACAAGCTTTTATCTTCCAACTCTCCAAGTTGTTGTTTAGCTTAGCCAACTAGCTCAGGGGTACTCGATACAGATCCTTGGAGAAGGGGTGGTTACAGGAAACCAACTTGATCACGAACTCAACATAGCGGTCAGGTGATGACCTGGTGATACTTCTGAGAAGATAATCAGAAAATCACGAACCACCGATATGTTACTAAGCTCGAGAACAATCTTGCTTTTCAGGGCAAGACGATATGAGCAATAGAGCAAGGGTTTGACAAAATCCTAACTCAACGATCGAAGAGTGCACCGGAAATAGGGACTAGGTAGCACAACCAACCTTAGGGTGACGATCCAACAATCAACATGCTAAGAATGAGGTTATCGTCCATTTAACTACCAAGCAACGGAGTTGCCAGCAGTATTGATTTCACACACCACGATTCAATTGTCGGCATTCCGGTTACAATAACACGGGAACCGAGGAATGAACAATGATGGCAAGAAGTATTACTGCGTCAAGAATTCATAAGAGGTAGTGCAATTCTCATGACAGTCCTGACATAAAGATGGTAACACTCCAAGGTAGAATAGAACAAAAGCTGGATTGGCATTTTGATCTATGGAATACAACTGCTTTGACCCAATCCTAGAAATGGATGAGGTACTGGAGTTTGTTTCTCCTAGTCATTCCAGAATAGAATGGCTTGACGGACCACAAGAATAATAGGCATCGATGAACGAATGCACGACTACTCTTGACTATCAATCGATAGACGAAGGTCGGAATTCAGCTAAAGGGGGACAACTCAAGGAACATATGATTTTCTGAGTTGTGGATGCATAGATTAGTATGTCGAGCGAAGCTCAACATTTCTTCCGGATAACCCATGCGGAAAGGGTAGAACTGGCAGATTCACAATTATGAATGGAGAACTCCTCAAGAGTACTCTGATTGTGATCCTTTGGTTCAGCGAGGAACTTCTGCCATAAGCGGTTCATAGTATTTGGAAGGAGGAAATACCACGGACCTCGAGGACTAATGCAAAGGTTACTAATAACCTAAAGGAACGAGCAAACACTATCAGCATGAAGTAGGTAGGGTGAATCTCGGGTTCAAGAACCCCGGAATGGAATACCTACTAACTAATAACATCACGGGATGCTTTCGAGAATGATGGTCAGAATCATCACATGGGGAACACAAATCATGGCTGGTTTACTAGATGATCCCCTAAGACACCTAGGGTCATAAAAATAATTCCAACATATACGTCGAGGCAATAGAATACCTCAACTCACCGATTAGTGTGGTTAATCTGGCCCAAAGGGACATCGGAACGGGAGGAAGGGATTTTGCAAATGCATCAGACTATTTAGAAACCTGGGATGACTCGGACAGCGTAACGGCTGTAAATGCTCAAAAAGATTTGAGACATCCTGCAAAATAGTGGCATGACCACTCAACATCACAATACCAAGGTTCTGAAGCCAGCTATGAACATACGGAAGTAGTAAAACTGAGCTGAGATTTGAAACTAACAATTCTATAAGTCTATGGATTAGTAACACGTCATCCTGATAGATAGATGAGAAGGCCTAGTTCTTAATCCCCGTAGAAAAGAAGAGGTTGACTCAGATCAGAAGGCCATGAGGTATAAGGAGTAAAAAGAGCCTTACGTTCCATCCCACAATCAATTCCCCTACATATAACTAAAGCATTTCTAGACTCAACTTCGACCGGTTTGGCTTGGTAATCCTACAGGCAGTCAAGCTCTGATACCAACGCTGTCAGGACCCCGACTCAATGTCACATCGATCTAGCCTGTAACACCTCATATCACTTTGCGGCCTCACGCACGGTATTCCCACGGGTGTCGCCTTACCTTTGCCCGGGACCGTTTGCGCCTTTTGGCACACGTATATGATAGTGTCGCTAGCATCCATATGAAAAGGAGCCCGGGCTGACATGGCTAGTTGTAAACCTAAAGTGGCACAGACTTACAGGGACAGGCATCCATGACCCAGCATCGAACGTGTCGGTCATCAGCGAGTGAGTTCCGGGCTGTAGCACTGGGCTAGCAGGACTCCGGTGAACCGGGCTGTAGCGGGCTAACAGGACTCCGGTACTCAACGCGTGACATTTCCCCGAAGGGACAGACACAGGAACGAAGAAGGACACATGCCGGCCAGCCTAAGTGTTCCGGAGCAGTAGCAAGCTACCATGGCTCGGTGGAAACACTAGGAGACATTTCCCGGTAAGAGAGGCTACTAAAGATAAACAACTAGATAGTCAGATCCCACACATACCAAGCATTTCAATAACATACACACATTATGCTCGATATGTGCAAATACAACATGGCATCACAACATGACTCTACGACTCAAGTATTTATTCATTAGGCTCTGAGGAGCGAGATATTACAAGCAGGGGTCTCATGACCCAACATTCAGAGCAGACAAATCAAACACATGCGGAAGCTAACATGTCTGAGTACAGACATCTACAAATGAAAAAGGCTTAGAAGCCTGACTATCTACCAGATCCTGCCGAGGGCACAAGATCGTAGCTGAGGTATCAAGCTAAACGTCGAAGTCCACGCGGAACTACTAACAAGACCGAAGTCTTTCTGCAAAACGTAAAATAGGCAAACGTGAGTACAAATGTACCCAGCAAGACTTACATCAGAACTAACTACATATGCATCATTATCAACAAAAGGATGGTGGGGTTTAACTGCAGCAAGCCAGCTTTAACTCGGTGGCTATCCTGAACTACGACTGCAAGTAACTCTTTTGAGGTGGCGCACACGAGTCCACATATTCACCATATCAATACACCACTATGGATCCGCTCCGTCTCCCTACGAGAACGCCATCCATAGCACTCACACTTATCTTGCGTATTTTAGAGTATCCACTTTCACTTGTCTATGAACTGTTATAGGCAACCCAGAAGTCCTTTTCCGCGGACACGGCTATTCGAATAGATGACATTAACCCTGCAGGGGTGTACTTCTTCACACACGCTCTCACCACTTACCGCCGTTTACACGACATGTACTCGGCAACCTTCAAGCGGAAGCCCAACGTGGGTGTCGGCCACGACCTACCTAAACACTCAAGTCCCTAGTCCAGGTTTATCGCCTATTTGGGTTCCATCCATGAGGAGATCCGGCCGAAGTTTCGCTCATAGCCCCAAACGATGTGAACAGGGTTCCGTGACACCAAACGGGCGCCCGGTTTACCCGGCCACGTGCCTACCGCATCACAGCCCACCCCTACGGTCAGCGCTGCGCACGGCCTCCAGCATACTACAAACACCAGAAACTACTTGCAACTCCTGGACAGAGGACAAGGGCGATTAAGAAGCCGAGAGGGTCCATTGGTTTCGGGCCCAATGCGTGGTAGTAGCTGAATCATGGATCACAAACACAGAACTCAGTTCCTGAGGACGGCTGCAATGAGACAACCCACCATGTACTCCTACATGGCCTCTCACCGCTACCTTTACCAAATCGTGTTCACACACTTAGCTCACACACAGTAGGACATGTTCACGCACCTCTGATTCATCCCCGATGAATCAGACCCGACTCAACTCTAAGCAGTAGCAGGCATGACAAACAAGCAAGAATGAGTAGGCACAACAGGGCTCAAACAACTCCTACTCATGCTAGTGGGTTTCATCTATTTACTGTGGAATGACAGGTCATGCAAAGGATAAAGGGGTTCAGCTACCGCAGCAAGTAACAGATGAATCGTTGTTGTCCTAATGCAGTAAAAGAGAGCAGGAGCGAGAGAGTAGGATTGTATCGGAATGAACAAGGGGGGTTTGCTTGCCTGGCACTTCTGAAGATAACATTGAGTCTTCATCAGTGTCAACGATCACATCATCGGTACAGCGTCTACCGAGGGGGAACAACACCGGCAAACACAGAAGAAACATGATCAATGTAGTGTGCAATATGATGCATGCTATGACATGGCAACATGCTGGTGTTTTTGAGCTAATGCAACTAGCAACAGATTAGATGAAGTTGGTTTGAATACAAGATTCAAATTCAAACTCCATATGTGATTATTCAAATGCCATTTAATTGATTTGTGCTAAACAGCAGCTATAAGTTGTTCTAACATGCATGAAAATGGTACAGATGGATTCCTTGAATTTTTCTGATAATTTTTCATATATAAATTATTTCATTTGGAGTTACGGTTGAATTGATATGAATTTTTGAAGTTTAAATCATTTTCTGGAATTTCCTGATTTATTTTAAATCCAGAAAATAACTAATTGCATCAGCATGACGACAGCATGACGTCAGCAAGTCAACCGGGGCTGACCAGGGTCAAACCTGACGTGTGGGGTCCACACGTCAGTGACACGGGGTTAAACAGGGGGTTATTTGCTTAATTAAAAGGATTTGGGGGCCGGGGCCCACTGGTCAGTGTCAGTGGTTAATTAGGTTTAGTTAATAATTAACTAAAATTAGCAGGGCCTGGCCTCACTAGTCAGCGACCCTGGGGGGTCAAACCCCAGGTCGATCAGGTCAACCCTGCCGGCGACTTGTCGCCGGCGACGACAGAAACGGTGGGGCGGCTCGGGATTGTGATACAGGGAACCATTCGAGGCGCCGTTGGGCTCTACGGAAAGCTGGCGATCCCGCGCATCCAACGGTGCAACCGGGGCGAGCTGGGGTGGCCGGTAGCGACGGCGAGGAGCTCGGCCGCGGTGGCCGGAGCTCGGTGGTGCACGAGCGCAGGGCTACGGTGCGGCTACGGACGAGCTACTAGGTGCGTTCGGTTCCTAGGAACGAGGTGAGAACGATGACGCGCTCGGGCGCAAGCTGCAGCATCCGTAGCGGCAGCGGCGACAAGGTCGGCGGCGGCCGGAGTTCGGCCGTGACGGAGCTATGGCCTAGAGGGCGGGCGCGACCAGGGAAGAAGGGGGAGAGGAAGAGGAGCTCACAGTGGATCGAACGGAGGGGTCGGCGAGCTCGGGGAAGCTTCTGCGACGGCGAATTTACGGCGGCGATCTCCGGGCACCGGGGATGAGGGAGACGGCGTGGGCGGCGATGCAGGGCTCCCGCAGTCGGACGGGCTGGCGTAGAAGATGCAGGAGACGATGGCGGTTCTTCTGGGCTTATCGACAGGGCAAGGGGTGGCCGGTGGCCACGGTGGTTGCGAGCGACGTCGGCGGCGGCTCTCGGTCATGGGGGGGGAAGCAGAGGAGCGAGGGGGAGGAAGGTCCAGAGAGCGAGGGAGAAGTGAGAGGGGGTCTCGGAGGCGCATGGCGTCACCGGGGCGTCGAGGAGGAGCCAAGCAGGCTGGGAGGGAGGAGGTGGCCGGGGCGCGTGGCCTGCGCGCGCCACCGAGCAGCTTCGGGGCGAGGGGAGGAAGACGACGGAGGGGCTGCGGTGGTGGGCTGGCCAGTTGGCCAGGCCGCCAGCTGGGCCGGCCAGGTGGGCTGCCAGGTAAGGTACAGGTAAGCTCTCTTTTCCTTTTATTTCAGTTTTCTATTTTTCTGCAACTTTGTTGAATTTTTAAAAATACTTAAACAGCCCCAAAATTCACCAAACTGCTCCTGGTCCATAGTTGGAATATTTCCAACATGAAACATTTTAGATTGGGAATATTTGGGCATTTGAAATATTTTATATAATTTTAAATGCCCAAATTCAAATATTTATGATTTAATTCAAAGACCCTATGATGACCTAGGAAATTGTGCATCATTTTTGGCAGAGGTTTTCACCTTTAACAGAAATCATGAACTTTTCCAAAGGGCATTCTGGGTTATTGAAAATATTTTTATTGAACCTAGTTAAATTTCATTTGGTGCTAGGGTTTCAACAATCCCCATTTCAACTTTCATAAAATTTAAACATGATGCATGGATGCTAAAGCTAAAATAAGCAAGGCCTGAACTGGGGATGTGACAGCCTCCCACGGATTGATAAACCTTAGGTCATTCAATTGAGGGAAATTTGTTACTGTCCTACAAACCTCTACACTTGGAGGCCCAACAACGTCTACAAGAAGAAGGTTGTGTAGTAGACATCAATTAGCTCTCTTCCTATTAAGTATCTTGGCTTTCCCTTGCACCACCCTAAAATTAGGAAAGAAGATTTTCAACCTATTGTTGATGAGATCATCAAAAGAGCTATTGGCTAGAGAGGAAAAGTACTAGCCCATAGTGGTAGTGACTTTGTTCCATCCCTGTCTGGCTAGCATCCCTACCTATATGATAAGTGATTAAATAACCTAAAAGGATTTTCTCTCTGACTGATTCTCGGGTGGCACATTGCTTTTTGGATAACTATGATGGACATCACAAATATCACCTTTCCATTGGGATCTCCTTTGCATTGTAAAAGAATTAGGGGTTTAGGCTTACCTAATCTTTTTGAAGTTAATCTCTACTTTTAGGCTCTTGTATTAAAAAGCATCAACTAGATGATAATAAGCTTTGGAAACAAATTACTAATTTGAAGTATAAGACTAAATCTCTTAATATTTGTGTCTGCCCTAATAACAGTGATCTCTCCTCCTTCTGAAATGGGTTTTGTGGGTTACTAAAGCTGAAAAAATTGGGTATCACTAGAACGTAGGCGATTTTAAGAAGATTAAATTTTTGGATGATCTCTGGTTTGGTTATGCTAGTCTAGCTACCCAATTTTGGCACTTGTACATCATCTGTAATGAGCATAACCTAACTATTATTGATGTATGATCCATCCTTAAAATCTCCTTTAGGAGGTGCTTTGACCAATAGCTCATGGATAAAGGGCTTGACTTAGCATTGCCAAGTCTTGTTTCTCTAATGATGAAGGTGTGCTTTGTTTGGCAACGTGAGTCCAACGAGGTTTATTATAGCAGTTCTGTGTATAGTTTGGTTATTTTAGAGGGATTGTCCTAGTTCATACGAGTTGCGTCTAGAAATTGGCTGTGCCACCCAAAATTCACATTTTTTGTGGTTGTTGGCCAACAGAAAATTTTCTACTAAAGATAATATGGTTAAAAGGCAGAATGTGCCTGATCTATCTTGCTTGTTCTGTTGTGGTAGAGAAACCTACTCTCATTTATGTTTTGATTGTGATGTTTATGTTGAAGTTTGGATGAAATTAATGGTGTTGATAATTTCAACTCGATTGCCTGCTGGTGGATTAATAATTCTTCTCTCAAAATTGCAACCATTTTGAATGATCCTACCCTTTTAGTTCCGTGGAAAAATTGTAATGACATTATTTTATTTAACTATTCTTGTTGATCTAGTTTCAGTATTTCTTTCCCAGTGGAAAAGTCTCCTAAATCAAGATCCTAGAGCTCACCTTCAAAGAGTGATAGGAGATTTGTAACACATCACAAGGAGTCCCCCAACGCTTCTATGGCCTGAAATTTCCTGAATCTATACCCTTCCATGGTGCCACTACCCACCCGCCTCTTCTTTGAGTCGAGCCTCCGCACCAAACTAACATGATCGAGGTCCCAATTATTGTCATGTTGCCCCAAGAACCGAATATCATAAGTACACTTGATGAATAACTCTCATTGGCATCGTAGCTCTCTTAACCGAATCTAGCAGAGGTAGCAATGCTACCCGAACCTTTCTCCAGAGCAAAAGAAAGCTCATTCTCGGAAGCAATACTATGAAGAACTTCCATCCAGTTGGCAATGGACCTCATTAAGCTAATCAATTGCTTCCTTCTTGTGGCAAGGCGGCATATGTCAGGGCCCATCTATGCCGCCAATCTTCCATCCAACCATTTATTCTTCCAAGAAGAAGTCATTTCTACCCCCCAATATAAATAGTACAACATGCCACACACAAATCCAAGTGAATATGATCGCACTATGTGGGAGTGCCCTTCCAAGGCATTTCAAGTTGATCACATACAAACAAAAACCTGGTTAATCTCAATGTTATGCTAAAGCACTGAACATGCTTAATGTCAAGCCCCCCCACATTTCTTTTTCTTTTGGGGGGGGGGGGGGGGGGGAGGGTGTAGCTTCCAATTGACCATCCACTTCTTTTTACAATGTTGCCACGCACTTCTTTGTCCCCCGCCCAAAATGAAATTCCTTCTTGACGGTACATAAAGCCGTCATTACCTTCTGCAGGGTAGCAAACATTGCCAGAAGTACCATAGCAGAGGTCGCACGAGGAAGTTACCCAGGTTCGGTGCTCCATGGAGGAGTAACACCATACGTCCTTCTTTTGGTTTGTATTCATGATGGAGTACCTTGTGCGAGGGTTACAATGGGTGTGGTGTATGGCTACCGAGAGTATGTTTCTACGAGTGTAGATGCAATGGCTGGCCCTAGCCCTCACCTTATGTAGGTGATGAGTGCTAGGGTTTTACATATGGAAGATCCAATCTAGCCGTCGCCTTCTTGACTTGCACCCCAAAATGATCCCTTGATGCTCATCAATGCTCCAGGATTCCCTTCTGTGGTCGGGCTTTCGTCGAGCTTCATGGGCCCCGAGATGGTCCTATTGCCGGGATTTTCAACAAGAGAGGCCACTCCCGTGTATTGCACCTTGTCATGTCTAAGACCATCAACCCTTCTTTGAAGCTCATTTGTTACCATCGAAAGGGTGAGGAACTAGGTTGCAAAAGATCTCACCGTTACAAGCCTTTCAGCCCAGGAAAGAAGCTTTCCTTTCAAAGATTTCATCACCTCACTAAGCATCCTACTCTCCTCCGTGTAGATTATTGTACAAGCACTGCCATGGGAATGGTTGTTGTGCTCTTTGAGGGGTGGTTGAGGATAGTAGCCATACCTTCTTCAACTTCATTTTGACCCAATTTAGATGGGATCATCCACGACGTCACCGGGTGTGATTGGGATTCGGCATCCTTCGCAGACTTTCATGCCCTTAGTGGTAGACATTTGGGTTTAGCGCATAGGGTTACGTTGTTCGGTTTTGCGAGTCCCATCGAGGGAATTTCCATTTAGCATCATGCTGACCGCCTATACAAAATGACTATTCTTGCAGCTATGGAAGCAACTCAGCAAGACCAAGTACTGGTCGACCATTGACAACTTGATCCATCACCTATGCGGTCATGTTGCGGTTCTAAGGGAAGGGAACAATTGCCATGATGTGTGTGTGTGTGTGTGCGCGCGCGCGCGTGTGTGTGTGTGTGTGTGTGTGTGTGCGTGCGTGCGTGTGTGAACCTTGGAGTGGCACATTGTGAGAGCTTCAACTCGCTAAAGCCAGGCAATATGCATTCCGTCTAATAGGATTTTACATGTAGAAGAGCAGCCAGTGACGAACAGCTACACCAAGAGGCTACATCCAGTTTCAAGCTTGGGCTCCTTCAGTTAAAGAAGTTCAAACAATCTTTGTTGCTAAAGCAGTAAAAACCTGGCAGGTTTCTGATAACATTGCCATGTTTCTTTCAACTCTTATATGCTAGTTGAGTAATATATGATAAAATGCGAAAGTGCTATTGTGAGCTCGAGCTCACAGGCACCCTTTGCTACAGTACAAACAAAAAAAATATTTAAAAAGTTCAAAAAAATCTGAATTTTTTTGGCAACAAACATTGACATATTTTTCACATGTGTACAAATTTTCATGACAAAATGACATTCATGCAGGTCTCAGCAAAAAAAACAAAATCGATGCTCCAAAATGCTTCCAAAAACAGTTTTTTTGGAGCATGATTTTGTTTTTTTGCTGACACCTCCACAAATGTCATTTCATCACGAAAATTGGCACGCATGTAGAAAAAACATCAAAGTTTCTTGACAAAAAAATTCAGATTTTTTGAATTTTTTACTATTTTTTCGGATTTTACTGTTCATCCGGGATCACTGGTGCCCGGGATCAATTCCTCCGCGTCCGATGGGACTTTTGTCGCCACTTGACATATTACAATTTCGTCATGCCGAGTTTGTTGAACAGTTAGACATTAGAAAGTGACACTCACACGGTCCTATCCCCAGAACCTGATAAGTACGGAAATTCTACATCCACTGGACAACTTACAATCTTATTTCATTGGTCTGCCGTGCCGTACATTGCTTGATTTTCTTACTAGAGGCTGAAACTTGGTGGTTGACAATTGCTAACCCCTAATTAGCAGAGAGAATTTTGGGAATCATTGACATTTTGTATTAGACGACATTTTCCTGCAAGGACAGGACATGATAGCTCAGTATGCTGCAATCTGGTTGAGTTGACCAAATTCAAAGTAGTCTGACAGAGGATACATACATATCAATTAACGGAACTCCGTTTGATGATGTACCTCTTATGCTTTCAGCTTCTGATGCTAATTCAAATAATGGCATCCCCGCTAATCAATCAATTGAGAGGTTATCCAGCTGGTAGTCTTCACATATACCATATGCACAACTTCTGCATGGTTTTGATTGTGGTTCATCTATTGCGATATGACATGCTATCTATTTACTACAACAACGAAGACTAAACAGATACCGATGTTCTTCAAACGAACAAGAATAGTTAGAGTACATTTTCTAGTCGGAGGTACACACGAATAATAAGTGTGGTTGAAAAAAAGGATTCATTTCACTAATAATACTGAACAAATGAATATGTAAATTTGTGTTCATTATTTGTAGTGCGCTTTCGAACTAGATCTGTTTGGGAGTTGGGATTTGCATTGTCCCCATCAAAGGAAGCAAACTATTTTCAGTTTATCCCTTGTGCTGAGGCTTGAGATAAACACATGGAGGAGATGGAGATGATCTGACTTCTCGGCATTATTAGCATGCCAAGGTTTGTCATTTTCCGTGGAATAAAGAGATGTTTATGCTCTGATGCCGTGGTTATAAGTTGACTCCTTTAATGTTAAACATCCACTTGTCATTTTCCTGTATATTATATATGGAGCCGGTGAGTTTTCAGCTTTGATAATTTAATTTAACTGTACGGAATCAAATCTAACGTGTAGGTCTCATGAGATGCAACCAAGAGATGATTAAAGGAGTTTGTGTTGGTGACATCTCAAAAATTTCAATGCTTGATGCAAACATTGACCTTCGTCAGTATAATAGCGGTTGCGTGTCAGTGCGAACTACCGGGTTGATATTGTTAATGAATCCAAATCGTCAAAGGTTAAGCTATCGTCATTCCCGGTATACAATTATATGAGGGCTGCTGTTTCATTTGCTCACTCTTTTTTTAACAGTTATTTTACCACTTTGACTTTTAGGATAACTGTAACATTGTACACTTCAGGGAGATTTAAATACATTGTGTGAGAACGAACCTATTGGATGTACAGTTATCCTTTTATTCTTGACTTCAGATGAGTCCTATTCAAGATATGGTTCAGTTTGCGCTAAATTGGTGCATATGTTTGTAAAAATGTGTTCAATGCACATGCATCCTTGTCATGCACAAAGTAATCAGCAGCTAAATGATGGTCTACAAATTCCTTTCTTTTCTTACCAGCTTCAGGAAATATATTGCGGTCAGGGTTACGCTTTGATCTTTCCCATCATGAGAAGCTTCTGTGAAATAATTCTAGTTAGTTAAAAGTGATTTGGAAAACATTAAAAGATTGAAATATCAGCAAGCCACAGATGGTTTAACAAACAGCATGAGTTCTTTCTTAGTTTTCATACTGTACTGCATAGTCACCTTGGCCACTCCTCTCTGATATGTAATTCCCGCATACTAGAAGTTCACAACCACCGAAAGTGGCAGATACTAAATTTCGCTAACGTCATGAAATGATCGATGATTGAAAGCAAGACTCCCCTTGATATATTCCCAGAAAAAAAAATAGAATGATTGAAAAACTAGACTCTGACTATGTATACAACTGGCCCCCATTTGGTCAATGGTGTGAGATTCTATCTTGGACGCCACCAGATCTAGTCCATTCAAGACACATGGTGTAGATATATAGTCAAATGGGACATTTGGATATATAGTCTCCGACTGCTACCAGCTAGAGCATCAAATTCTACATTAATCTCTGTGGACTATCAAGTCATATATACCAACTCTCACATATGGCCCTATGAAGAAACAATTAAGCACAAATAAACCAAACCATTGCCATCGCAGCCAACACAAGTGCACATATTTGTGACAGCGAAATACATGGAGTTGGAACAGGGTCTGCATGACCTAAGTACCAGAAGAACATACAAGTTCCATGGATATGGTGAAGAGTTTGTTGCCGCGAAGCTGAAGGTAATGGCAGGGAAGGGAGATGCACCACTGACAAAACCACCTAAAAGGTTTCATGCCTGGACAGGATTCAAAGTTTTTTATACGGGATGCTTTGTTCTTCATTCATCTCAGGGATTTCACACATAATTACATGGCTCTCCATGCAGATGCGCGCATCTAGGGAAAGGTATGTTAAATATAGAAAGGCCTGCTGAACTGTTGAAGATATATTCTGCTCTTTGAGAATTTCAGTCAAGTAGGAATGTGGGATACAGCGTACTTTTGCTTCGATGATTGCCAGAAACAAACGGTCATTATTATAGGTGACCTGTCGTGAACTGTATTTGAGAATGTTGAGCTAATAATCAACCGGAACCTCAGACTCACTAGAGAATTATGTAATGAGTGACTATGAGTCTATGAACATACGATTGACGCCACTCGCGGTCAGTTCATGAGAAATGAACACGTCTTCTCATCAGCTCGACCACCTACAATGAACCTACATAATTCCAATACCGAGAATTCTAAAGTTCAGAAACTAGCAGTGATCTTGACCGTCGGATGCCACTTGCGCACATTTTAATGGGGAAAAAAGAGACTCAATCAATAGATGTGATAGGTTGGCACATGCTAGTTGAGGACTCCCAATACTGTGTGTGCGGAAGTTGACGGAAGAATACAAAAACAGGCATGTATCGTGGGGTCATGGCATGGGTAAGAGACTTGCTCTCAGTTAAGCAACAGGTTTGAAATTGGATGATTAATACCCCAAATTTCTCAATTGGTTGTCTACTTAATTCTTTCCCCTCCTGTGGATTGTACTGTTGCCAGGCTCCACTTGTTGACGTTATTGTTGAAAATCTCGGCCCCAGATGCCGCCGCATGATGCATCGATGTCGACAGAGGAATCAGTACTGTAATTTATTTGATAAAAAAATCATAAATATAGGATATTCGGTACACATTTTTTTTCTGCAACGAGGTTAATTATCAGGAAAGAAATTCCAAATTTAATTGTTCATAGATTTGACCCCTCAACTCTGCCTTAATTTTTCTCTGAAGATGTGTTGCTTTCTGATGTGTACTTATCCTACCACGAGTCTAGGACACTTGCATGTTAGGAAGCCGATGCTAGCATAAAAAATTAGTTCATGTCACATAAGCATGACATAGCTTGGGCGTCAACTTGAAGCTTCCCTCTCATCATTGTTGGCACTTACTGAATTAATTAACTACCAAGGACACGTTCTTTCTGTCATGTCAATGTGCTCGTGTGATCGATCTTTTCTCCATGGACCCAACCACCCTATGGGTTCTACTTGCAGTGACCTAAACAATATATTTTATGAAGATCAACTAAGCTATATATAGGCTCCTACAAGATCACCATGTATACTTTCTGATATGATGACCACCACTCATGTCACCATTTGAGTAGCCGACTGAGTTGCAGTACTATAGGTATCACCAAAACCATTTTAATCTTATCATGCACACATTCTTGCTAGCTTTTATTTGTTACCATGTGCATTCAAAGAAATAGAGGCCATAGCTGTATCTGAACAAGCAATCAGCCGTCCTAACTTTATGTATCTAATACCTTACTCCTGATGTTGTTCGCGTCTCACGGATCAGGGATTCCTATGTAAATATACACAAGTAGCTACTCAAGTACAATGCAATTCTTCCTTCAGAACAACTATACAAACTAGGATTCATTCGCAGAAGCAACATAAGTAGTCCCTTGTGTCATGTGTATAAGGACTAGGCTCTACATGGTATATACAATATACATAGATAGGCAGGTAATTAGATACTTGGTGAAGTCACATGCATAGAAAACTGGAAAAAAACGGTAGTCAACTTAAAGGATGAATCTGCATTCAATTGAACATGGTAGCCGTACAATTGGTACTCTGCCTACAAGTCAAAATATTGCTGATTGTACACAGCTAATCACCATGTTCATCTCTAACCTCAAGATATTATGAGTTGAGGTTCCTTTATAAGGAAAGAAGAGTTGACTTCTGGATTCTGATCCATACACAGGCATCAATGCATACTATCAATCTATCATAGTGCCAATTTTGTACGTCTCATTGTAACAACTTGCAAGTTATATTTCCTTCTTCCAATTCAAACGAGTATATATGCACATGTGACGATAAGAAAAAAATCAGAGCTTAAGACATAATCAACTCGCCACTATAACTCTATAAGTACGAAATAATACTGGTTGTAAACTGAAAGAACCAACCAACGAATGTATTGAATTGGTAATGCCACTTGTTACCTAGGAAAATAGAAGTTCACCCAAATTTTCTTTAGAAGGAATAGAAGAAGAAGCCAACTTGAAAAGACCCAACACACACATATTTTTCGGAGCAAGCCACCAAATTGTTTAAATCCAGGTTTTACCTACCTCTTGAATTGCTGAAAATTTCAATCCCTGAGCCACCTAGCATAGTGCATAGTCCGGCCCATGTAAAATTCAAACAGCAAGCTTGACCGGCATTCAGCAACCAAATGGAAAATTAGGGAAGTTGATTATGCTTAGATTAATAAAAAAAACAATGCACTTTCTATAGCCGGGTAAATGCAGGATGTAATTATTGAGAATTTTAGCATACAGATGGCTCTGTTGCAAATGGACGACGAGAGCCATCAACTGTTGCATACGGGGGCAAGTAAGACAATTGAAAAATGAAGGTTTCAACGCATCGGGATCTAAAAAGAATGGTGGCACTAAATCCATGATAACTGTACCGGTAAGAGAGCACCAACTGGATCACCAGAAGAGGCAGCCAGAACCTCAAAGACCGCCCCAAGCTGAATTACACTACTCACACGGTATTCTAGGCAAATGGTGCACCTAATTAACCTTGGATCTCAGCACTGAGCCCTTTCTTAATCCCCATGAGATTAGCCATGATTAAGGTCAATGGTATGACATTTTATTAATGTTTTGATATGTTGATTTCCCAAAGAATTCCATGCAAGTAGTCCACTACTGAACGTGCATGCCTGTGGAAGGTAACCTTGGATCTAGCTAGGGAGATATATCTAAGTCATGGTCCAACCTTTGCAGGTCTAGTCCAGTTTTTGATGATAGATCTAGCTAGCTAGAGACAAATATTAGTTTTAATAAACTTTTGTTTTGTTATTACCGTCTGAAAAAGTTTTTTTATGAATAACTTTGGTTCTGACCACTCTGACTCTAATAATTCCTTTTCCTGTGACATAATGACATAACGTCCTATTCTATGTTTCTTTTGTTGAACACACATCTTACTGTGCGTCATTTCCTATTAGAAGAATCCTAATTGCATGTTCAATGACAGAGCAGCTAAATTAGCAGCATAACTAACTGTATGTTATTACACCACCAGATTAAATGGACTTCTTTCTGGCAGGAAATTCTGACTTGTGTAGAAGACACATGGGGCCGCCTTGTCCTCCCTCCCTTTCACCAAATCTCATGGATTCAAAGACATATATGTAGTATGAGCGATTATGACTGAACTTCCTCTGACGAACGGCCCTACAGGACTGAAAATTTGTCTGAAAGTGATTCCTTTCTTGACGACAGAGTCTCCCTCTCTCTATAATAGTGGGCCGAGGCGACGCCAACGCCGACGACGAGGACTCGGAGGAAGCTTCATCAACGCCGGAGGCGGACACACTCGACTGACGTACGTAACACACAGTCTGGACGCGCATCGTAGTTATAACTGGCCTCCAGACAACAGCAGCATGTTGCGCACGTTGAAGCCTGTTCCACACACATAAATCTCAGTCTCCTGTCTTCCGATATATATTTTTTCCTGAAATCTAAAAAGCGGCCGGCCACTAAATAGACAGAATGAGCGGCCGAACGCTCGCCGCTCGATCGACTCAGATCGTGCGGCCCGCAACGCCAGGTGTTACCTGGTCGGCGAGGCAGTCGCGAGCACCGCACTACACGACAGACGTCCAATCTCTCCTCCTCCACCTTCTCCTCTTCAGCCACGCCCATCTTCCCTCGTCGTTCCCCTTCCCCATCCACCTGCCCCCGAGCAGCAGGGAGCATCAGTGCCTGCGCTGCGTCGCCATGGATGGCCCGCCCCGAGTAGCAGCCAGCAGCCAACGACGTGAGGCTGGGAGTTCCTCTCCTCCCCGGATCCCGGTGACGGCGAGATCCAGCAGATGTAGACCAACCGGCGGTTGTCGTCGCCACGGCACGCGGCCCTCCATGGGCTTGTGCTTCCGCTCGCCAGGCGACGTGGTTCCCAGTGACTTACCACACGGCTGCTTCGATCTGTGCCCCGATGACATGCCTAGTGCCCCAAGAAGGTCGTATCTTCTCCTCATCCACTCCTTTTGCTCTCTTTCTCTCTCTTCTTCCCTGGCCTGATGCGATGATTTGCCCCCAACAAATCCATCAATTTTTCATGTTTCCTTGCCGGGAATGAATAGATTGGATGTGTTGGTTCGTTGCTGCAGGGACGTGCTGGAGTCCTCGTCCACTGCATCTAGTAATTACAGGCCGCAGCATGGGAAGATAGAGAATCTCTGCCAACATTTCTGCTCAGACTGCGTACAACTACAAAGTGTTGCAGTACCCAGATCAGAAGCCTCTGCATCCTGAAACGGCACCTTCGCCACTTGCAGATCCAGAACAAGTATTTACAGGGTAGTTTTAGTTGGCATCTATAGTAGTTTTAGTTGCACACATAGTTGTTTTTCGTTGGACATGATTATTGGAAAGTTGCACATACGGTGATCATTTTTGTTGGCATCTATAGTAGTTTTAATTTAATTGCACACATATTTGTTCTCAGTTGGATACGATCATTGGGAAGTTGCACACACAGCGATCATTTTTTGTTGGCATCTACAGTACTTCTAGATATTACGCACATAATTGTTCTCGGTTAGATACGGTCATTCGGAAGTTACATACACGGTGATCATTTTTTGTTGGCATCTATAGTAGTTCCAGTTGCACACATAGTTGTTTTCAGTTGGACACAATCATTGAAAAGTTGCACACACAAGGATTATTTTTGGTTGGCATCTATAGTAGTTCTAGTTGCACACATAGTTGTTTTCAGTTGGACACGGTCATTGAAAAGTTGCACACACGACGATCATTTTTTGTTGGCATCTATAGTAGTTCTACTTGCACATATAGTTGTTTTCAGTTGGACACGGTCATTGGAAGTAGTTGGCAGGGGCAATAGAAGTAGTTGCACAGAATCTGCTAGGCAGTTGGCCAGGGCAACAGATAAAGTTGCACATCTCACTGACATGAATTTGTTGAATGGTGAAAAAATGCACATCCATAGACCATGAGGGTGCAGAAAAGTTGTATACAGGTGAGATCTTTGAAACTAGATCCAGCATGGGTATATTTTGACGAATTTTTTTCGATGCCAACTTTGGAGCTATATAGTGCAACTCTATTACTGCATTGTGCAACTTTATTACTACATCGTGCAACTTTTTTCCAAAACTAATGTTTGGAGCTGCGCCTTCGTATGAGGTTACAACCTAGCAACCACGACAACTTTGATGTGCGACTAGTCTATTGCCTCGACGAAAGTCGATGTGCAACCTCCTCTTGTAATGTAGTCTAGTCGCACACACATTGATATTTAGTTGGCTTGTAATGTAGTCTAGTTGCACATACATTGATATTTAGTTGGCTTGTAATGTAGTTTAGTTGCACACACATTGATGTTTAGTTGGCAGGAAGACTAATTGCACACGCATATGCTTAGTTGGCTTGTAATTTAGTCTAGTTGCACACACACTGATGTTTAGTTGGCAGGACACTAGTTGCACACACATATGCTCAGTTGGCGTGGCAATCTAGTCTAGTTGCACACACATTGATGTTTAGTTGGCAAGATTTTTTTGGCACACACACATATGCTCAGTTGGCGCGGCAATCTAGTCTAGTTGCACACACATTGATGTTTAGTTGGCAGGACTTTTTTGGCACACACATATGCTCAGTTGGCGCGGCAATCTAGTCTAGTTGCACACACATTGATGTTTAGTTGGCAGGAAGACTAGTTTGTCGAAACATCCCCATGCGGGATATAGTTTTGAAGAGCACGTCGCGAGGATTCCAGCGGTGAAAACGGATCTTAATTCCGACGCGCGGTCTGGAAGATATAGCTTTTTGAAAATTTGAAAACCGAAACAAATGCATATGTGATCTGTTTTTTTCAACTGATTGTGACCGGTGTGAATGTATTAAATGCTAAAAGATACATGCGGGCAAAAATTACACACATGCATGTCTATGCAGAGCAGACGCTAGCGGATAAAAAGTTTCTATTTTAGGCCGGCCGCTCGCGCATGTATGGCTGGCCGCTCCATCGGGCTAGTGGGCAGCCGGCCGCCCACTAGACGCTCCCATATTTTTTCTGGATCTCTGCAAGTCTTCATCAAAGAGTGCGGCTGTGTTTGACATTTCTGACGCTGACCACCTAATCAGCGTAGGTAAGCACCGGCGTACGGCGCTTGTTTATGCCAAATATCTAGCCAGTCCAAACAGGAGAGGGGAAGAGAACGAGAAGGTCCAGGCCATGGTCTAGGCGTCTAGCTAGCTGCCTGCCTCTATATAAGTCCATGGCAAGAAGAAAGGGTTGGAACTTGGAAGGCTAGAGAAGCTAGAGAGAGGGGGAGAGTAAGAGACGTTTGCCTTCTGTGAAAAGAGACCGAGATGATCAAGCGAGACCAGAGGCAGCTCGGCGGCCATGAAGAACGGCTGAAAGATCAGGTTTAAAACTGTTTAATTAATTCTCTTGATTTTGTGCTTTGCATATATATATGCTTCAAAGAGTTTGATTCTTTTCTTGAATAAGTACGGATAAGACTAATGGTTAGGACTAAAGACTTGGTTGAGTTTCTCTCTTGTCTGGCCTGTGGTTCTTGAATCTTGATCCATGTATGGATGTTAGGACTTGGCTGAGTTTCTCCCTTCTCTGGGTTGTGGTTCTTGATCCATGAATGGAAGTCGGGGACTTCTCTTTCTGATCGATGTCAAAATCAATCAGGTGATCATCTTTAGGGACCACAGATCCTGGTGCTCGTAGAAAAGTCAAATTAAACCTGTGGATAGGCGAAGAAATGGATTTTTCCACAGCTAGCTAGCTGCTTGTCATCCAATAATTTCATGGCGTTATTAATTGTTTGCTCATCTTATACTCATATAGACTTTCATGTTTGTGTTGCAGATGAGAGATGATCATCGGGCCTCAGATGGCAATTTTATCAAGTTCTTGCAAAACCAGTCAAGCACAAAAAAAGAGGTACATAATTATCAAACACGTTCAACAAACATAAACAGCAGAACTTTTCGTAATAAGGCAGGGCTTGGTGCACTGATATATCCCCCCTTATTTTTTTTATTTACTTCCGAAGGGCGGCAATAAAAACTAGTAATAAGTAGCCTTTAAATTTTGTAGTTATCCTGAAATTCCTCAACTAATTCACGAAAAAAGAACCTACATCTATTAGCTATGTATGCATATTTTTATATAGTTTTTTTCATCTTCCAGCCAAGTAGCCAACTAGGCATTATCATATGTGATTTGCTTAACTAATGAGAAATGACTAATTGAAGTGTCTCGGATGTGATGATTTCATTGATTCAGGCTCAAGAAGACAAGATTGCGTCCACAAGGGCAGAGATGGGCGAAGTGAGAAAAGAGAACGAGATGCTCAAGACAATGCTATCACGGATAGTGGAGGACCATCGCTCCCTTCAGAAACAATTCGACGTTCTCCACCAGCAAGGGCGAGGCAAGAACCTCGCCGTTGGCTCACGGGAGCGTACATCACCGGCCGACAGCCCCGGGTTCGTCTCTTTGCGCCTTGGAACGAGCGCCGGCATGAGCAGGCAGAACATGGGAGAAGAGATCAAGGGCAGCACTAATAATCCAGATGACAAGGGCATCTTTCTTGGACTTTCATCAGCCTGTGGAGCTGTTGGTGCAAGAACTGATGGAAGTGAGACAAAGGTGCGGCCAGATGTGGTGAGGTTGAGCCCTGGAGGCAGCTCCGAGGAGGCCGCCACGGAGACGACAACGTCAGCCGCAGCAAGCAAGATGGCGAAGAACCCGAGAAGCACCGGCAGCGGCGCGGAGACGGAGGAGGAGGTGGCCCAGCAGCCACTGGCCAAGAAGGCGAGGGTGTCGGTGAGGGCAAGGTGTGACACACCAACGGTACGTACATCTACATATACTCCAGGGAACCTAATTAAGAACTTGAATGGTAAATGCGTGAATGGGACGTGGAAACTTAAATGCGTATGTGATTTGAATGTATGGCTTGTTGGCGACCGATCAGATGAACGATGGGTGCCAGTGGAGGAAGTACGGGCAGAAGATATCCAAGGGGAACCCGTGTCCACGCGCCTACTACCGCTGCACCGTCGCAACAGGGTGCCCCGTCAGAAAACAGGTATATATGTATATTCACTGCCATACATCGCAAAATAACCCCAACACATCATACATGGTACCAAAGAATCTGTGGTGAAGTGTGTTTCGCTTTCGCAGACCAAACATGACGAAGAACTATACGTGTGTTGCTTCCAAACATCGCAGTGCAACTTTTTTTTTTTTTTTTGCGGGGAACATCGCAGTGCAACTTAATTAGAACTCCCTCTATTTGTAATTAACGCTAAACCAAAAATGTTTCTATGTTCCACAACCAAACTTGACCAAGGGAGAAGAGATCAGGAAGTTGGCGCCGGCTAACAGATGCGTTATACAGTTCATAAAAAATTCAATGCTGAACTGTTGAAGCTCGACACTTACAGATCAAAAATGTTTACAACCCCAGATAATCCTTTTGTAAAATTCAGGGAGATCTCTTTTTATACATTGCTTTCCACCGAGATCTAATTATGCCTTATAGGCAGAGCCATAGTGTTATTATGTTTGCCCGAAAATTAGCAAGATGTGTTCTCGTTTCTCGTATATTTCCCAAGTGGATGCCTAGTACAGTTCATGTTAGACGTTCAAAACTAGCTAGTATCAAGTTCCCCTAAAAAAGAGTACTAGTACCAAGTGGTACGATCAACTAAATTAAGCCGCCACATGCATGGTCCCAAATCCGGCGTCCAGACTCCATTAATCAAGCGTTGGAGCACTAGAGCCACCGGGGAGGGAGGGAGCTAGCGGGCCTAGACAGAAGAGAAGAGCACGTAGCAGGAGATCGGAGCCTGACCTGATCACGAGGGAGGGGCCTGAACCGCCAGGGAGGTGGGGGCAAAGCCCGCTCCGCCGCTGGCTGCCGGCGCCTCTCCCGCCGGGTTACGCCATCGCCGTCGGGTGCTCTCTGGCGGTGATCGGGTTCCCTCCCCTCTCTAGCCCGGGCGCGGCTTCTCCGGCACCAGCAAGGGCGCTGTTGGGTTTTAGAGCATAATTGGTTTGATGCCAACATTTGGCATTGCCAATATTTGGCAAAGTTAAAAGTTGCCAAAAATTGGCAACTTTTTATGAGATTGACAAGAAAAGTTGGTAGCCAACCAATCACTAGCCAACATTTGGTATTTGTCAAATATTGACATGCCAACTTTTGGCATGGAACCAATTATGCTCTTAGACTGATCGCGTCCAAACAAACTGGTCCAGGTCCCACATGCCAGTGGCCGATGGGGGTTTAATATGCTAGAGCCTGGAAAAGACTCTGATGGGCTTTGGGTTGGGACAGCATTGCCATGCCATTTCAAGCAAGTCCAACATTTCCCCCCTCAAAAAAGAAAAAGAAAAAAAACTGTTTCCCCCTAAAAAATGCAAGTCCAACCTCCCCTCAAAACAAACAAAAACAAGTTCACCTACCAAAACAAGTCCAACCAAAATAGAATCCCTAACAAGGTCAAAAAAAATAGAATCCCTAAAAATGGACTTATTTTCTTTTATATATCTTACATAAAACATACAGGAAAGGTTACATGCCTTTCCAAGCAAATGTCTAATAATCTAACAAATGTCTTCTCGGTGAACCTGTACTACGCATCCAGAGCCCTCGTGCGATCAGTGTACCAATGTCGAAAATATATCCATGGTAAAAGTTCCCAAAATATTGAAAACAACTGAGTTCATAGACATAGCATATCTCATTTTTTTGCGGGTACGACATAGCATATCTCTAACATGGCACAAGATTTCAAATATAAGTTCAGCTTGCGAAATAAATATAACAGATTCAAATGTGGTAGAATTAGCATGCACGGTTCACATCTGTATGTGAATTGCTTACTACTCATAGCATGATTTGTCTTTTTTGTTTCTCAGGTTGCGAGTTCAATATATAATTTAAAATTCATGACATGATAGACGTAAATTCTCTCTACATAAGTACTCAACTATTTAAAGGATTTTTAATAACTTTTAGCATGGGTTTTTAGCCAGTTGCACAAAAACTTCATGTATAAAATGAGTGTGCACATTGTGCACTCGGTATAAGAACAAGCAATCTTCTCACCATGCATTGGATTTGCACTTGAATTAATCAAGTTTTAAAGTGAAATTCTTAACTAACCAAAGATGCTTTAAAACTCTCGCTCATATTTCTTCAGTGGCGCAGCCATGATGACCAACTGACCATGCACTCTTTTTTCCTAGGTGCAAAGATGTGCGGAGGACATGTCGATCCTCATCACCACCTACGAGGGCGCGCACAACCACCCGCTCTCCGCCTCCGCCACTGCCATGGCATCCACCACCTCCGCCGCTGCCTCCATGCTCGTGTCGGGCTCCTCCACCTCGCTAGGCTTCCCCTCTACTGCCTCCGGCCTCCACGGCCTTAGGTTTGGCCTCCCGGGGGCGGCCAGTAGCGCCTTTTCTAACGAGCTGGGCGGCCGACCGTTCTTCCTCCCGGCCGCCGCCGGTGCGTCCATCAATGCTACCCCATCGTACCCCACCATCACACTCGACCTCACCTCGCAGGCCGCCTCGCAGCAGGCCGTCCCCCTCAGCAACAGCAACAGGTTCTCCACCAGCTTCCTCGGCTGTCACGGCCACAGCAGCAGTGCTGGTAGGTACCCTTCCACGAGCTTCTCCTTCTCCGGCTCCGGCGCGAGCAGCATGCCCGGCGGCAACGCGTGGCCGGGCGGCGTTGGATCGTACCTGAGCTACGGATCCTCGCCCAGCGCACCCTACAACGGCGCTGGCAAGAGCTCATTTGAAGCCGCGCTGAGCGGCATCAATGGAAGGCAACAAGGCTCGGCGGCATTCCTCTACCAACCGGTGCAACAGAGGGTGGCTCCCGTGAGCGGCGGCAGCACGGCGCCGACCGTGCTCACCGACACGATCGCCAAGGCGATCACGTTGGACCCGGGCTTCCACACAGCGCTTGCGGCCGCCATCACATCGTATGTTGGCAAGCCGGCTGCAGGAGGCAGCAAGGGGCTCGAGTGGGGTGACCACCTCGGGCTGGGGCCGTCCAGTGCAGCAGCCGCGGCACGCTCCTCGGCAGTGCTGGCACGATCGTCATCAACAGGGGCCGCACAGAGCGGTTCCCCAAACAGCAAGACGATGTTGCAGGCGTCGCTGGCGCTGTCGGGCTCCACCAGTGCTACTGCTTCGACATTGTGAAGAACGGGGAGCACATTAATTTGCTAGCTGAAGGTTCTAAGTTGTGTTTGTGGATCGATTTGAACATTTTGTGTAGATATATACTGACTTGGCATAATTGCCGAAAATGTGTTGATTTTCAGCAATTATCATAGTACGAGACAAATCCAAACTCGGACAAGAAAGTAACTACGCCTGCCGATTTCCCATGTCTCCCCCATTCCTTACAGCCCTGTGCCACTGTCGATCTAGTCTCATGTTGAATTAGTTGATCTAGTCTCATGTTGCTGTTGCTGCACAACCGTACCTTTTGCGTCAAGCCTTCGTCTATAGATTGTATTGCACTGTCGAAGACAACCACCGGATCTGAAGAAGGGGACCCTCCCAAAGATCTTTCGATGCCCACCGTAATCTGTAGCCGGTCACCACCACACGGTGTGTTCACCGTTGCCGCCGTAGTCACCAGACACGGAGAAGCCGGATCCAGGAAATCAAACCTTTCACGGTCGTACCGATCCTGCTCCATAGCCGCGCCTATTCAGATGGTCGCGGTGGTTGCCGCTGCGCCATGGCTCCCGCCAAGCAACCACCAGCCCATCCACACACGCCGTGAGGTGGCTTGGTGGCCTGGCGGATGGAAGCAGTGGAACAGCCAGCAAATAAACGGATGCAGCACATCTGATGCGTCCTTCAGTCCTTGTGCATGAGGCACAGCACGGCAACCCGCCGCCGTTCGAAATCCGACGGCCGTCGCCCAGCCGCCCGCCATGACGCCTTAAGCCGCCGCACGCATCAAGCAACCAGAACAAAAGGCCCCGCGGCCGCCACCGTGGCACAGGCTTCGCCCGGCCATGGCCTCCGGCGGCGCCGGCGGCGAGGGAAGGAGCAGGTGACGGCCCCCCGCGAGAAGTATTGCAACAAGCCACAGCAGCGACTTTAGCGCAGTGAACTTTCCACAGCCACATGCAGCCACTCGACACTTGCTACCACCGCTCACATTTTACCAAAATTATACACCTGCCATTCCATTAGTCATTGCTCAACATGAATTTGACTATTTAAGGATCGTTGCTCAACACGGAAGAAACCATATGCAGCAGCACACATGGAGGAAATAGCTGTGGCAATACCCTAGACGCTCCTAAGAAGATGTCTGATCAGGAGAACCTTTGAACTGTAGGGTTGTACAGGCTGAATAGCTGGACAGTGACAAACAGTTATACCCTGACAGTATGTCTGATTTCATATTCAGAAACAACCTTTGTTTTTTTCAAAAAGGGGAACTCCCCGGCCTCTGCATCAGAACGATGCATACGGCCACCTTTATAAATAAGCAAATAGGTTCAACGAGGTCTTAAGGTCTTAAACGACAGTAAAGGCAAGCTCACAAAGAGCCACAGTGGCAAAAACACAAAAGCCAAAAGGCCACAACGGGCTGGCATGAGAAACATAGGAAAACTGATTGCCTATCCTATTACATGACCGCCATCCAAACCGGTTGAAGATATCCCGTGCTACCATCTCCCACCGGATAGATCCAGTAACCAAACGCTCCCTGGCCTCCGTCAGAGTGAGTAGCGACCACATACGGATCAGCACGGTGGCTCGGAAGATAACCTGCAAAAAATGAATATTTGTTGTGCGGTTAAAAACCAAATCATTTCTGCAGTTCCAAATTTCCCACAATAAAGCACATACTCCTACACGAATGTGTCTAGCTGTTTCGGACTCTATCCCAATAAGCCATGTTCCAAATAACGTACTGACAGAATTCGGAGGAGTAATGTTAAAGGCAATGTGCACCGTCTGCCACAAAACTTTGGCCAACAGACAATCAAGAAAAAGGTGTTTGATAGTTTCATCTCGATCACAAAAACTACACCTAGTAGATCCTGTCCAGTTGCGCTTTACCAAATTATCCTTTAGATCCTGTCCAGTTGCGCTTTACCAAATTATCCTTTGTTAATATGACTCGCTTATGTACAAACCACATAAACACTTTAATTTTCAAAGGAACTTTGACTTTCCAAACATATTCTGAACTAGGAATGGTGCTAGAGTTGATAGCATCGAGATACATCGATTTAACTGTGAACTCTCCAGACCTAGTGAGCTTCCAGTGCAACTGATCGGGCTGTTGAGATAGATGAACCTCCATTAGTCTTCTCACTAAATGAAGCCACGCTTCCCAATTATTGCCGGCAAGCGTCCTCCTAAAATGAATATTAAGGAGGATGGACTGAAGTATCGTTGCAACATAAGCATCACGTCATTGAACAATACCATATAGGGACGGGTACTGAAGCGCCAGTGGCGTCTCTCCAAGCCAGGTATCCTCCAAGCGTGTGGTAGTGCCATTACCGATTATAAACTTTGTCCTATTGAAAAAGGTTGATTTGACTCTCATGAGCCCCTTCCAAAAAGGCGAGTCCGTCGGTGTCACTGTCACCTGGGACAAAGTTTTGGACTGCAGATACTTACTACGGAGAATCTGCGCCCACGTGGCATCAGTCTCAACTGATAACTTATACAACCACTTGCTGAGAAGACATATGTTCTTGACTTCAAGATTTTCAATGCCAAGACCCCCTTGGTCTTTTGGTCGACAAATGATATCTCATTTGGCAAGTCAATATTTTATTTTTAGTTCATCGCTTTGCTAGAAGAATCGGGATCGATAGAAGTCCAGCATTTTCCTAACACCAACTGGGACTTCGAAGAAAGACAAGAGAAACATAGGCATACTCGTGAGCACCGAATTAATAAGAATTAATCGGCCTCCATATGACATGAGCTTGTCCTTCCAGCAACTCAGTTTCTTCTCAACATCCTAGAAGAATCGGCCTCCATTGTTTGGATCCTCGATACACTTCCATTATCTGTTTGTCTGCTTATAATGGTGAATGGTACTTAAGTACGTGAAAGGTAAAGTCCCCAATTCGCATCCAAACAATTGCCTATAAGCCTCTTGTTCCTCATTGGCTCTACCAAAACAGAACAATTCGCTTTTATGAAAGTTAATCTTCAACCCGGTCAATTGTTCAAATAAGCATAATACCAGCTTCATATTTCTCGCCTTTGCCAAGTCGTGCTCCATAAAGATGATCGTATCATCAGTGTACTGTAGGATAGACACACCTCCATCAGCTAGATGAGGCACCAAACCACCCACCTGGCCAGCCTCCTTAGCCCTTCCTATCAGAATTGCCAACATATCAACCACAACGTTAAACAAAATAGGAGACATCGGATCACCTTGTCTCAGGCCCTTATGTGTCTGGAAATAAAGACCTACGTCGGCGTTCACTTTAATTCCAACACTCCTTTTTGCATGAAATATTCTACCTGACGTCGCCAGGCTTCATCAAAACCCTTCATATGTAAGGCCTATTGAAGGAAAGGCCATTTGACTTTATCATACGCTTTCTCGAAATCCACCTTGAAAACAACTCCATCTAGTTTTTTGTGTGAATCTCATGGAGCGTTTCATGAAGGACCACAACCCCTTCTAGGATGTTTTTGTCCGACATGAAAGCAGTTTGGGAATGCTGCACCACAGAATGCGCAATCTGCGTGAGCCTATTAGTCCCAACCTTGGTAAAGATTTTGAAACTAACATTAAGAAGACAGATGAGCCTAAACTACTCAATTCTCACAGCCTCTGTTTTCTTAGGAAGCAGGGTTATCGTTCCAAAATTCAGGTGAAATAACTAAAGTTGTCCTGAGAATAAATCATGGAACATTGGTAACAAATCCCCCTTGATAATATGCCAGCATTTTTTATAGAACTCCGCCGGAAATCCATCCAAGCCTGGAGCCTTATTATTTTTCATCTGCGCAATAGCCTCAAACACCTCTTTCTCGGAAAAAGTGGCCGTCAAGATATCATTCTCATCAGCAGTAAGTTGAGGAACATCCTCAATCCTTGACTCATCCAGAGATACACAGTTATCCTCTGGAGGCCCAAACAACTGCATGTAGTATTCGATTATGTATAATTTTAGGTTCTCCTGTCCTAAAATCATTCCTTCATCTTGTTCAAGCTGAAAAATCCTCTTCTTTCTGTGCTTCCATGGGCGATCATGCGAAAGAATTGAGTGTTCGCGTCCCCCTAGTCAACTCGACGAACCTTGGACCGCAGCGCCCACTTTAATTCCTCTTCACGGAGAAGCTCTTTTAATCTCATCTCCGCCTCGAGCTTAGCATGAAGCTTGGAGGCCGGTAGAACCGTGGATTCGGCCTTTACATCTAGGGACTGAATAAGGTTAAGAAGCCTTTCCTTTTCGACCTTATAAATCCCACTAAGATGCTTAGCCCACCCATGCAGGAAACATCTCAAGTGCCTAATCTTATTCTGCCAAAGCTGAAGCGCAGTCCTGCCTCCTGCATCCTTAGACCATTCCCTGGCTACGAGATGGAAGAAGCCTTTTCGTTCAAACCAAGCCAGTTCGAACAAAAACGAGTTTTTGTTCGCCGAGTGGGTTGCCTCACCAGAGTCCACAAATAAAGGTGTGTGGTCTGAAATACCATGCGAAAGTGCCTGAACCGTTACGAAGGGAAACTTCTGCTCCCATTCATGCTAGCTAGGACTCGATCCAGCTTTTTAAACGTCGGATTTGGCAACGCGTTGGCCCAGGTGAATTTTCTACCCGAAAGCTCTATCTCTCTCAGATCCAATGTCACGCCCAATATGCGATACTATCCTAAAGAGACTCGAAGGTCCCACCAAGGATAGAACCGCATATTGAAACACTTTTGCAAGGTGGATATCATTACATCAACATTACATAATAGATGGGGATACATACAAGGCATACAAATGCCACAAGAGTACATCAATACAACATACATAAGATCAACATCCGACTACGGATGAAACACACACAGAAGCTCAAACAATATCCACCCTGCTAGCCCCGGCTGTCGTCCTGGAACCTATCCCCTGATCGAAGAAGAAGTAGAAGAAGAACTCCAAAATAAGCAAACATCGCTCTCGCATCATGATCATCGCATAACCTGTACCTGTAACTGTTGTTGTCATAATCTGTGAGCCACGAGGACTCGGCAATCCCATTACATGGGTATCAAGACCACCAAAGCTTAATGGGAAAGGAAGGGGTAAAAATGGTGAGGTTGCAGCAGCGACTAAGCATATATGGTGGCTAACATACGCAAATGAGAGAGAGAAGAGAAACAAACGGAACGGTCGAGAAGCTAGAAGTGATCAAGAAGTGATCCTGAAACTACTTACGTTCATACATAACCCAAAAACTGTGTTCACTTCCCGGACTCCGCCGGAAAGAGACCATCACGGCTACACACGCGGTTGATGCGTCTTAGTTAAGTCAAGTGTCAAGTTATCTACAACCGGACATTAACAAATTCCCATCTGCCACATAACCGCGGGCACGGCTCTCGAAAGTTTAAACCCTGCAAGGGTGTCCCAACTTAGCCCATCACAAGCTCTCACGGTCAACGAAGGATATTCCTTCTCCCAGGAAGACCCGATCAGTCTCGGAATCCTGGTTTACAAGACATTTCGACAATGGTAAAACAAAACCAGCAAAGCCGCCCGACATGTTGACAATCCTGATAGGAGCTGCACATATCTCGTTCTCAGGGCAACACCGGATGAGACTAGCTACAAGTAAAACCAGCCCTCAAGTTTCTCCGAGGTGGCCCCGCAGGCAGCTCGGTTCGGACCAACACTTAGAGAAGCACTGGCCCGGGGGGGCTAAAATAAAGATGACCCTCGGGAGCGCGACTCCCAAGGGTAAAGTATAGGTGGTGGTGAGGAAAATGGTAAATCCAAGGTTGGGCCTTGCTGGAGGAGTTTTATTCAAAGCGAACTGTCAAGGGGGTCCCATAAATCACCCAACCGCGTAAGGAACGCAAAATCAAGGAACATAACACCAGTATGACGGAAACTAGGGCGGCAAGAGTGGAACAAAACATCAAGCATAAGGCCGAGCCTTCCACCCTTTACCAAGGATATAGATGCATTAATTAAATAAGAGATATTATGATATCCCAACATAATCCTGTCCATCATGGAGCAATCTTCAACTTCACCTACAACTAACAACGCTATAAGAGGGGCTGAGCAAAAGCGGTAAAATAGCCAAGCAAAGGTTTGCTAGGAAGGGTGAAAAAGGTTAGAGGCTGACATGGCAATTTGGGAAGGCCTAAGAACAAATGATAGGAAGCACAACATAGCGATAGAACGAAGAAACTAGCATAGCAATAACAGCAACTAGGCATCTAGCAAGCATCAAACAATATGCTACAGCATCTCAACGTGAAAACAAAAAGCATGGGCATGAAGTACAGGTAAAGCATGACAAAACATGAACACTGAGCTATCTCGAGAAAACACAATAACATGCTCAAAAGAATGGCAAGGTTGCAAATAATAACAGTTTACAGACTTAGCAGAAATAACATCAGGTTGAATGTTTAGAGCTATCAAACAACATGTTAAAAGAACTTAAAATGGCAAACAAAGGCATGGCATGGTAATACTAAAAACAAAGAACAAACATCCCTTACTGAACATATTCCAAAGATCAACAGAAAAGATGGTAGCATCCATGCAAACATTGCAAGTGATATGACAGATTCAGACATGGCAGGAACAACGATAAGTAGACATGTTGGTAAGCTTGTACCACTCACCACAGAACAACACATGGCATGAAAAGGTGACCAACAGTAATATGGAATATTTATAAAGCTAAGAATGGCAAGAGCAAGTTCATAGATTACATGGATCACTACCAAAACACATGGCAAAACTAAACGTAATGTTAACAGGCTGACAGCAACATTATTTAGCAATTTGAGAGCAAGATTACAACAATCTACAGCAGGCTATAAATGCAACCAGGGGCGTGAATGGCTAGAGCATGACAAGTATAACAAAACATCCTTAGTGAACATCTCCAGATTGTGCATAGAATGACTTGTATCAGCAGGTTTACATAGCATCATGATATAACAGATTCAGACTGGCAAAACAGTAACAGCAAGTACCCTACTTCATGAGCTCGATGCACTCACTACAAGACTCACAAAAATACAAGGATTGCATCACTGTAAAGATTGCATTATGTAGCTCAAAACTCATGTAGACATCAAGCTCAAAGGATGCACACACACAAAATGCAATGAAAAAGACAAAATAGCAAATTCTGTTAACAGACACCAGATTAACATCATATAGCACTCTTGCAACGATGATTAGAACATCAAGATGAACTCAAACAAACATGGCGCAATGGAACAAAATGAAGATCATCTCACAATGAACATTTACATCTATCATACATGCAAAACGGAGTTACAAGCAGGGAGTTATTCTAGGTCAAACAATTGCACAAGAGATGAAAATTCTGGGACTTGGTGGAAAACTTCCAGCGTGAAAACGGGATCCATTCCTCATACACAGCTGCCATGGCGATAGTCAACGCCGACGGGGAGGGTGCGTGGGACTCCGGCGGGGCTCGGGATGGCCGGGAATGGGTAGATCAAGTCGTGGGCGGCCGAATCCGGGCAAGGACGGTAGTGGACGGAGCTCGGGGCGGCGCTGGCTGGACTTGGAGCTTGGGGCGCCATCCGTGGCGGCCTCCTTCTGCATCACAAGAGAGAGAGGGAGATGAGCACGGGGGAGAGGAAGGATAGGGAGAAGGAGGAGGAGACGGGGCCGGCCTGGACCGGTGGCGCTCCGGTCGCTGTAGTTGGACGGTGGCGAGGCGGCGGGGCGGCTCGGGCGGAGCTCGGGCGGAGCGGCGACGGGGCGCTCGGGCCCGAGGCGGCCCGGCGCGGGCCGGCCGTGGGCTCCGCAGGCCCGGCGGCGCGGAGGAGAGAGAGAGGCCGGCGGGGACACGTGGCGGCGTGCTATTGGACAAGGCGACGGGCGGACATGTCCGGCGCGGCGGAGACGCGTCCGGCAGCGCGGAGGAAGAGGAGGCTAGGGTTCATCCGCGAGAAATGGAGGGGGAGGACCTATTTATAGGTAGAGGGAGCTAGGAGACTCCAAATGGAGAGCGGTTTTTGCCCACACGATCGTGATCGAATGATCGAGAGCATGGAGGGGTTTGGATGGGCTCATGGGCTGTGGTGAAGAGGGGCTGGGCTACAAAGAGAGAGGGGTTTTGGGCTACGCGGTTAACTATTGGGGCATCAAACGACCTCCAAATGGAACGGAATTTGACGGGCGGTCTACCTACTCTAAAACAACACCACACGCCAAGTTTCATCCCATTCCAAGAACATTTTCCCCCGCTCACGAAACAAGGTCTGAGAGGTGCGACGGGCGTAGCGAGAGTGTCTGGACTCCGAACATACAATGGAGAGAACCGGGGAAACCCGAACGAAAGCAACTTTTGAAAAACATGCAGATGAAATGCAGATGATGGCATGGAAAAATGCAACACGCAAGAAAATGACATGGCAACTACGGTGAATAACTGGAAGACACCTGGCGCATCAATCCAGGGCATTACAACTCTCCTCCACTAATAAGAGATCTCGTCCCGAGATCTTAGGAACGAGACGGAAGAGAAAGAGGAAGAGGTGAAGTAAGAACGCAAGAGAGAGATGAACAAAATCAAGGGCACTCGGTTAGAAAAGGTGAACGGTGAATATGACGAAAATGAAAAGCTCAAGAAAAGGATAGACTCTGAAACCACTCCGGTTAGAACAAGATAGGAAAGGAATAAGAATGGAAGAATTTAGGCAGCACTCCGGCTGAAAATGGAAGGATTAGAACATGAACTTCACCCAATGAAATGGCACTTGACGAGATGAACAATGCAATGCCTCCGGGACAATTGAAAGAATTGAATGAAAAAAAACTTAAAAGGAAGGATTGAACGGAGTTGTTGAGAAAATCAACAACGAAAGAATAAGCTTGTTGTGGACTTATAAAAAACAACTCAAAACTTGAGGTGAAATTATACCACAACTAAAAGTTTGAATAGCTGAGAAGAATGAAGAAATGCAAAACTTCACTTTAGGAGAAAACTGGGAATTAATTACACTTCGAGATGCAAGAAGAAAAGATACTTGAATTCCTCCAACAAAGTCTTGATGAACTCTTGGAGAATGAATTAAATCATGAAGAACCACCGTGAAGAACTCCGGTAACAAAAGGATGATGAGATAGAATGAAGGAAGAAAGAATAAGATGAGCCTTGCGATGATTTAGATGGAGGTTCCGACGAAATGGCTGAGGAAATTTGAACTCCAGAAAAGAAAAGATGAAAACACTTGGAACTAGAATTTATTCATCAAGAACAAACTCTAAGGAAGGGATTACTTGACGATGATGAAGTGAGAATAAAAATTACGTTATGCTATCCTCACCAAATTAAATTCATGACAAGCAACGGATTTTGCATACTACTTATTCTTCTTGAAAAGGATTAAGGGGGTATAGCACAAAACTTGAGAAAGTCTTCATGAACCACCGGTAGGATTGGAAAGAATGAATGAATTAAAATGATAATCAAGGAAAAACAATCTTGAATGAACCACCGTAAGAATTCAAAAATGACTGCCGAAAGAGAATGAATCACCGGGAAGAATTAGAAGAACCAATTGATGACCCACAAGTATAGGGGATCGCAACAGTTTTCGAGGATAGAGTATTCAACCCAAATTTATTGATTCGACACAAGGGGAGCCAAAGAATATTCTCAAGTATTAGCAGCTGAGTTGTCAATTCAACCACACCTGGAAACTTAGTATCTGCAGCAAAGTGTTTAGTAGCAAAGTAATATGATAGTGGTGGTAACGGTAACAAAATTAAAGATAGTAAAAGTAATGTTTTTGGTATTTTGTAGAGATTGTAACAGTAGCAATGGAAAAGTAAATAAGTGTAAACCAGTATATGGAAAACTTGTAGGCACCGGATTAGCGATGGATAATTATGCCGGATGTGGTTCATCATGTAGTAGTCATAACATAGGGTGACACAGAATTAGCTCCAGTTCATCAATGTAATGTAGGCATGTATTCCGTATATAGTCATACGTGCTTATGGAAAAGAACTTGCATGACATCTTTTGTCCTACCCTCCCGTGGCAGCGGGGTCCTATTGGAAACTAAGGGATATTAAGGCCTCCTTTTAATAGAGAAAGGGAACAAAGCATTAGCACATAGTGAATACATGAACTCCTCAAACTATGGTCATCACCGGAGTGGTCCCGATTATTGTCACTTCGGGGTTGCCGGATCATAACACATAGTAGGTGACTATACTTGCAAGATAGAATCTAGAACACACATATATTCATGAAAACATAATAGGTTCAGATCTGAAACCATGGCACTCGGGCCCTAGTGACAAGCATTAAGCATAGCAAAGTCATAGCAACATCAATCTCAGAACATAATGGATACTAGGGATCAAACCCTAACAAAACTAACTCGATTACATGATAAATCTCATCCAGCCCATCACCGTCCAGCAAGCCTACGATGCAATTACTCACGCACGGCGGTGAGCATCATGAAATTGGTGATGGAGGATGGTTGATGATGACGACGGCGACGAATCCCCCTCTCTGGAGCCCCGAACGGACTCCAAATCAGCCCTCCCGAGAGAGATTAGGGCTTGGTGGCGGCTTCGTATCGTAAAACGCAATGATTTCTTCTCTCTGATTTTTTTCTCCCCGAAAGCCAATATATGGAGTTGGAGTTGGCGTCGGAGGGCCACCAGAGGGCCCCTGGGCGCGCCCCCCACCCTCGTGAGCAGGGTGTGGGCCCTATGGTCTTCATCTTTTGCGAGGATTTTTTTTATTTTTTCTAAGGTGTTCCGTGGAGTTTCAGGACATTCTGAGAATTTTTATTTTCTACACAAAAACAACACCATGGCAGTTCTACTGAAAACAGCGTCAGTCCGGGTTAGTTCCATTCAAATCATACAAGTTAGAGTCCAAAACAAGGGCAAAAGTGTTTGGAAAAGTAGATAGGACGGAGACGTATCAACTCCCCCAAGCTTAAACCCTTGCCTGTCCTCAAGCAATTCAGTTGACAAACTGAAAGAGAAAAAAGAAAAACTTTTACAAACTATGTTTGCTCTTGTTGTTGTAAACATGAAAAGCCAGCATTCAAGTTTCAGCAATTATTATGAACTAACCGTACTCACAATGACACGTAGGTCTCACAATTACTCATATCAATAGCATAATCAGCTAGCGAGCTATAATAGCAAAACTCGGATGACAACACTTTCTCAAAATAATCATAACATGATATAACAAAATGGTATCTCGCTAGCCCTTTCTGAGACCGCAAAACATAAATGCAGAGCACCTTTAAAGATCAAGGACTGACTAAACATTGTAATTCATGGTAAAAGAGATCCAGTCAAGTCATACCCAATATAAACCAATAATAATGAATGCAAACGACAGTGTGCTCTCTAGCGGGTGCTTTTTAATAAGAAGGGTGATGACTCAACATAAAAGTAAATAGATAGGCCCTTCGCAGAGGGAAGCAGGGATTTGTAGAGGTGCCAGAGCTCGATTTTGAAAGAGAGATAAATTATATTTTGAGCGGCATACTTTCATTGTCAACATAACAACTAAAAGACGACGATATCTTCCATGCTAAACAGATTATAGGTGGTTCCCAAACAGAATGGTAAAGTTTATACTCCCCTTCCTCCACAAGCATCAATCCATGGCTTGCTCGAAACAACGAGTGCCTCCAACATTCAACAGGTCCCCAGGGGAGTTTTGTTTGCAGTTATTTTGATTTAGTTTGCACAAAGCATGGGACTAGGCATCCCGGATACCAGCCGTTTTCTCGTGAATGAGGAGCAGAGTCCACTCCTCTTGAGAATAACCCGCCTAACACGGAAGATAAGGGAAGCTCTAGTTAACATATGAGCTATTCGGGCATGCAAAACAGAATGTTTATTTGAAGGTTTAGAGTTTGGCACATACAAATTTACTTGGAACGGCAGGTAAATACCGCATATAGGTAGGTATAGTGGACTCATATGGAATAACTTTGGGGTTTAAGGAGTTTGGATGCACAAGCAGTATTCCCGCTTAGTACAGGCGAAGGCTAGCAAAAGACTGGGAAGCGACCAACTGAGAGAGCGACAACAGTCGTAAACATGCATTAAAATTAATTCACACCGAGTACAAGCATGAGTAGGATATAATCCACCATGAACATAAATATCATGAAGGCTATGTTGATTGGATTCAACTACATGCGTGAACATGTGCCAAGTCGAGTCACACAATTCATTTAAAGGAGGATACCATCTCATCATACCACATCATAATCATTCTAATAGCATGTTGGCACTCAAGGTAAACCATTATAACTCATAGCTAATCAAGCATGGCACAAGCAACTATAATCTCTAAATGTCATTGCAAATATGTTTACTTCATAATAGCTGAATCAGGAACGATGAATCATCATATTTACAAAAACAAGAGAGGTCGAGTTCATACCACCTTTTCTCTTCCCAATAAGTCCATCATATATCATCATCATTGCCTTTCGCTTGCACGACCGAACGGTGTGTATAATAATAAGAGTGCACGTGCATTGGACTAAGCTGGGATCTGCAAGCATTCAACTCAAGAGAGAAGACAAGTAATATGGGCTCTAAGTTAAATAATCAATCATGCATATAAGAGCCACTAAGCATTTCCAATATGGTCTTCTCGGCCCCCAAAGAAAGGAAAAGAAATAAAAACTACAAGTAAAAATAAGAACGGGAAATATTTTTGGGTTTTCTTTTTAATTCTACTACAAGCATGAAAAGTAAACTAACTAATTTTTTTGGTTTTTCTTAAAGTTTATCAAACACACAGGAAGAAAGCTAGAAAAAGAAATTTAAACTAACATGGATATTACAGTGAAAGAGTATGAGCATCGACATCTAGCAATGAGTGTGTGTGACCATGAATGTAATGTCGGTGGGAAATACGTACTCCCCCAAGCTTAGGCTTTTGGCCTAAGTTGGTCTATTGCCAGGGATGGCCTGGCGGATATCCGTAGGTGAAGCTGGGGTCGTACCGTGACGCAGTGGCTATCACCGCCTGAGCTGTAGCGTGGAGTCGAGCAGCCTCCACCCTCCTTTCGTACTCATCTGCCTCCTCTCTGGTAATAATATATCTTCTTTTTGCCTGTGAATCAAAGAAAGCAGGAACAGGAAGAGCAATATGGAGTACACGACGTCTGTCAAAGATTAGTCGATACTGGAGAGGTGGTTCAGTCCTCTCAACAAACTGCTGGGAAACCATAGAATCAAAATCTAAATAAGAAGGGGGTAACTCCATGTCACCCTCGCAAATGTCTACCTCAAGAAAATTAGCTAAGCGGGTTGCATAAATTCCTCCAAAGAAATCTCCGCTATGTCTATTCTGATGCAACTTGCGAGCTACAATGGCTCCCAAATGATAAGATTGGTATCCTAACACATCACTTCTGAGAATACTGAGATCAGGGACACACATGTGACATGCTTCATCCTTAGCATTTATACATATTCCTATGAAGAGAGCAAAATAATGTATAGCAGGAAAGTGAATGCTCCCTATAGTGGCTTGTGTTATATCTCTAGATTCCCCCACAGTTATTCTAGCAAGAAAGTCTCTATATTCGGATTTAGGGGGATCCCTGACATTACCCCAAGATGGAAGTTCGCAAGCAGAAGTAAAATCCTCTAAGTCCATGGTATAAGATTTGTCATAAAGGTCAAACATGACTGACGGAGAATTTCACGAAGATGAAAAGTCAAACCTCCTCACAAATGAACTTGTGAGATCATGATACTGGGGGCATTTGTCAGCTTCAAAGTCCTCAAGAATGGCGTTACTCAAATATGCGCTAAATTCTTCTTTGATTCCCACTTGATTCATAAAATTTTCCGACGGCCATTCACAGGGCCTCACAGGAGCGTCTCTTGGTGGTTCCTCATCAGCATCTCGTATTGCAAGCCTGGAACCTTGCTTCCTTGAAGGACCACCTTGGAACATCCTCCTAAGCATATTGTTTCCTCTGAAAAATTTCTAAATTTTTTAGTAACTTCAAATAAAGGTGAACCAACTTCAATAAAATTGATAGTAACAACTCCCGCAAGTGCCTAGGGCCTATATCAAGCATTAGAACTACTTGGAACCATATAAATTTGTCATGCAAGCTCAAGAACATGGTCACCTATGCAGCACAAATTTGCAAAGAATAAAGCACTAGAACAAAAACTAATTGGACCAATGGAGGAGTCACATACCAAGGAACAATCTCCCCAAGCAGTTTTGCAAGAGGTGCTTTGAGCAAGGAGATCGAAAATCACAGCAACGGGGGCTGGAACTCGTGCTTGAGTTGGTTTTTCATGTTTGTGTGAGGCAGAGAAAGAATATGGGTGCAGGAATAAGTGGAGGAGGGCCACCGTGGGCCCACGACGTAGGGGGGCGCGCCCAGGGGGGTAGGGCGTGCCCTCCACCCTCATGGCCAGGTGGCAGCTCCCCCCGTGGTAATTTTTGCACAGTAAATTCTCAAATATTCCCGAAAAAATCATATTAAATTGGCATGGCATTCTGAGGACTTCTATTTTCGGGATATTTTTATATTGCACAGATAAGTCAGGAAACAGACAGAAAAATATTATTTTACTTTATTTCTACTAAATAATAGAAAATATAAAGAGGGTACAGAAAGTTGTGCTTCTAGTTTCATCCATGCCGTGATCATCAAAATGAACCCACTAACAAGGTTGATCAATTCTTGTTAACAAACTCATTCCGAATAATCCTGGAACCGGAGAAATTTCGAATGACACTAAGTTACCTCAACGGGGATATGAAAATCCCCAACAATAAGAACATCATACTTTTTCTTGACAGTAGGGAGAGGAAATTCGAAACCTCCAAATATAATCGATGGAACTTTTCCAATAGAGTTGATACTATAAACTTGTGGTTGTTTCCTCGGAAAATGCACCGTGTGCTCATTGCCATTAACATGAAAAGTGACATTGCCTTTGGTGCAATCAATAACAGCCCCTGCAGTATTAAGAAAGGTCTTCCAAGAATAATAGACATACTATCATCCTCGGGAATATCAAGAATAGCAAAGTCGGTTAAAATAGTAACATTCGCAACTACAACAGGCACATCCTCACAAATACCGTCAGGTATAGCAGTTGATTTATCAACCATTTACAAATATATTTCAGTAAGTGTCAACTTATTCAAGTCAAGTCTATGATATAAAGAAACAGGCTTAACACTAACACCGGCTCCAAGATCACATAAAGCAGTTTTAACATAATTTCTTTTAATGGAGCATGGTATAGTAGGTACTCCGGGATCTCCAAGTTTCTTTGGTATTTCACCCTTAAAAGTATAATTAGCAACCATGGTGGAAATTTCAGCTTCAGGTATCTTTCTTTTATTAGTAATAATATCCTTCATATACTTAGCATAAGGATTTGTTTTGAGCACATCAGTTAATCGCATACGCAAAAATATGGGTCTAATCATTTCAGCAAAGCGCTCAAAATCCTCATCATCCTTTTTCTTGGATGGTTTTGGAGGAAAAGGCATGGGTTTCTGAAACCATGGTTCCCTTTCTTTACCATGTTTCCTAGCAACAAAATCTCTTTTATCATAACGTTGATTCTTTGATTTGGGGTTATCAAGATCAACAGCAGGTTCAACTTCTACATCATTATCATTACTAGGTTGAGCATCAATATGAACATTATCATTAACATAATCACTAGGTTCATGTTCATTTGGATTCTCAGGTGGTTCAACAATAGGTTCACTAGAAGTTTGCAAAGTCCTATCATTTTTCTTTTTCTTCCTTTTGGAAGAACTAGGTATATCAATATTGTTTCTCTGAGAATCTTGCTCAATTCTCTTAGGGTGGCCTTCAGGATACAAAGGTTCCTGAGTCATTCTACCAGTTCTAGTAGCCACTCTAACAGCATAATCATTTTTCTTATTATTCATTTCATAAAGCACTTCTTTCTGAGCTTTAAGTACTTGTTCTACTTGAGTGGTAACCATACAAGCATGCTTGCTAACAAGTTTAAGTTCACCTCTAATATCAACCATATAATCACCCAAGCGTTTAATCATAAAGGTATTCTATTTTAGTTGTCTACCAAAATAAGCATTAAAGTCATCTTGCTTAAACATAAAGTCATCAAACTCATCCAAGCACTGACTAGCAATTTTAGTAGGAGGGACTTCAACTTTATCATATCTATAGAGAGAATTTACCTTTACTACCTGTGTCGGAATATCGGGAGGTTCTTCATTAAATAAGTAATTGAGATCATATACTTCTTCAATAGGAGGTAAATTAAGACCATGTATTTCTTCAATAGGAGGTAAATTCTTAACATCTTCAGCTTTAATACCTTTTTCTTTCATAGATTTCTTTGCCTCTTGCATATCTTCGGGGCTGAGAAATAGAACACCTCTCTTCTTTGGAGTTGGTTTGGGAATAGGTTCAGTAATGGACTCTGGAACTGGCTCAGGAGGTAGCTCGGGAGGTGCCCAATTATTTTCATTAACCAACATATTATTCAATAGAAGTTCAGCGTCATCCGGTGTTCTTTCCCTGAAAAGAGAACCAGCACAACTATCCAGGTAATCTCTGGAAGCATCAGTTAGTCCATTATAAAAGATATCAAATATTTCAGGTTTCTTATGAGGATGATCAGACAAAGCATTAAGTAACTTGAGAAGCCTCCCCCAAGCTTGTGGGAGACTCTCTTCTTCAATTTGCACAAAATTGTATATTTCTCTCAAAGCAGCTTGTTTCTTATGAGCAGGGAGATATTTAGCAGAGAAGTAATAAACCATATCCTGGGGACTTTGCACACAATCAGGATCAAGAGAATTGTACCATATCTTAGCATCACCCTTTAATGAGAACGGAAATATCTTAAATAAATAGAGGTAGCGCGATCTCTCATTATTAGTAAACAGGGCAGCTATATCATTTAACTTAGTAAGATGTGCCACAATAGTTTCAGATTCATAGCCATAAAAAGGATCGGATTCAACCAAAGTAATTATATCTGGATCAACAGAAAAATCATAATAATCCTGATCAAGAACACAGATAGGTGAAGTAGCAAAAGCAGGGTCGGGTCTCATCCTATCTCTAAAAGATTCTTTACTCCATTTAATTAGAAACCTCTTAAGTTCATATCTATCCTGGCAAGCAAAAATAGTTGCAGAAGATTCAGCATCAAAAATATAACCCTCAGGAATAGCGGGCATAGGTTCATCATCACTAACATCATCGTGTTCAGGTTCAATAATTTCTCTTTCTCTAGTCGACCTAGCAATTTGCTCATCAAGATATTCACCAAGTGGCACAATAGTATCAAGCATAGAAGTAGTTTCATCATAAGTATCATGCATAGCAGAAGTGGCATCATCAATAACATGCGACATATTAGAATCAATAGCAGTAGTAGGTTTAGGTGTCGCAAACTTACTCATAACAGAAGGAGAATCTAGTGCAAGGCTAGATGGTAGTCCCTTACCTCCCCTCGTAGTTGAGGGCAAAATAGTAGTTCGATCATCTTTCGAGTTCTTCATAGTGTCCAGCAGATATAAATCCCAAGTGACTCAAAGAATAGAGCTATGCTCCCCGGCAATGGCGCCGGAAAATAGTCTTGATGACCCACAAGTATAGGGGATCGCAACAGTTTTCAAGGATAGAGTATTCAACCCAAATTTATTGATTCGACACAAGGGGAGCCAAAGAATATTCTCAAGTATTAGCAGCTGAGTTGTCAATTCAACCACACCTGGAAACTTAGTATCTGCAGCAAAGTGTTTAGTAGCAAAGTAATATGATAGTGGTGGTAACGGTAACAAAAGTAAAGACAGTAAAAGTAATGTTTTTGGTATTTTGTAGAGACTGTAACAGTAGCAACAGAAAAGTAAATAAGTGTAAACCAGTATATGGAAAACTCGTAGGCACCGGATTAGCGATGGATAATTATGTCAGATGTGGTTCATCATGTAGCAGTCATAACATAGGGTGACACAGAACTAGCTCCAGTTCATCAATGTAATGTAGGCATGTATTCCGCATATAGTCATACGTGCTTATGGAAAAGAACTTGGATGACATCTTTTGTCCTACCCTCCCGTGGCAGCGGGGTCCTATTGGAAACTAAGGGATATTAAGGCCTCCTTTTAATAGAGAACTGGAACAAAGCATTAGCACATAGTGAATACATGAACTCCTCAAACTATGGTCATCACCTGGAGTGGTCCCGATTATTATCACTTCGGGGTTGCCGGATCATAACACATAGTAGGTGACTATAGACTTGCAAGATAGGATCTAGTACACACATATATTCATGAAAACATAATAGGTTCAGATCTGAAATCATGGCACTCGGGCCCTAGTGACAAGCATTAAGCATAGCGAAGTCATAGCAACATCAATCTCAGATTATAATGGATACTAGGGATCAAACCCTAACAAAACTAACTCGATTACATGATAAATCTCATCCAACCCATCACCGTCCAGCAAGCCTACGATGCAATTACTCACGCACGGCGGTGAGCATCATGAAATTGGTGTGGAGGATGGTTGATGATGACGACGGCGACGAATCTCCCTCTCCGGAGCCCCGAACGGACTCCAAATCAGCCCTCCCGAGAGAGATTAGGGTTTGGCGGCGGCCCCGTATCGTAAAACGCGATGATTTCTTCTCTCTGATTTTTTTCCCCGAAAGCCAATATATGGAGTTGGAGTTCGTGTCGGAGGGCTACCAGGGGGCCCACGAGGTAGGGGGCGCGCCCAGGGGGCACACCCCCCACCCTTGTGAGCAGGGTGTGGGGCCCCTGGTCTTCATCTTTTGCGAGGATTCTTCTTTATTTTTTCTAAGGTGTTCCGTGGAGTTTCAGGACATTCCGAGAATTTTTGTTTTCTGCACAAAAACAACACCATGGCAGTTCTGCTAAAAACAGCGTCTGTCCGGGTTAGTTCCATTCAAATCATACAAGTTAGAGTCCAAAACAAGGGCAAGAGTGTTTGGAAAAGTAGATACGACGGAGACGTATCACCAATATGCTAGAGGGGATTTAGATGCAAAAGAACAAAGAGATCATGAGCTGATTAAAGAACACTTGAATGAAGCACCGGAATAATTGGATAACGGTAACTGAAATGTGAGGAAGAAAAATTCTTCTGGAACGATGGCCTCTGGTGAAAAGAAACGGGAAAACAACTTCTGACATACTCCGGATGGGTAAGAAAAGGAATATCTGACAAATGGAATAATTCAAGAGGATAACATGAAGAACCACGAAACTTCGAGAGAACGGACAAGACTTAGAGGAAAAACTCTTCTTCTATCTTCGAATGACAACGAGAAACACCACCAAAATTTGTTAAGGCACTCCGGGAGAACGAAAAGCGAAGAGGTTGAGGCAACAATGAAAATGATTTGAAATCGATCTTGGAAAGGCATCTGACTGATGGGGTCCATTCTTACGTCACACTAGAAAAGAATTGAGAATAACTCCGGGGAAATTAGAAGAGTCAGGTAAGATCCTGGGAAAAGACTTGTGGGTTAGGGCCCACTAAAGAGAAAAATACCGTTGGAAACGGATGTTGAACAGATAGATGATGCACCGGAGCAATTGAAATATTTGAATGAGGTGACAACCTCGACTTAATTGGAACACAGACGAATCTCCTGAGATGTCTTCCAAACTCCGGAATGATTGAATGGCGAGAGGCAAACGAGCAAGGAAAACACTTGAGCCGAGGAAAAGAATATAATCACTATCGAAAATTAGAATTGAATCCACCGGAGAAGAAAAAGAGATGATGAATGTCGAACAAAACGAGAATTCTCCGGTTGAAACAATTGACAAAAAACTGAAGATGCTCCACAGGAATGAAATTGATGGTCGAAAGAGACTCAGACTTCGGGAATAAAAAGGGTTGGGAGAGCGGGAAAACAAAGGCAACTTGGAAGGGGGAACCGACGAATATCTTGAAGAGAAAACACCGGTTGAAAGAAAGCAAAGGCTTCACACGAGTAGGATGGATACTCGATTACGGACTCCAGCTCCGAGATGAAAAAGGGGTGGGCGGTTGGGAAAAAGAAAACAACTGAGGATTGAACTCAAAGATGAAGAGGCTCGAGTCAACTTGACGAGAAATGCACCGGATGAAAAGAGCTGAGAACCAACGATCGGAAAACCAACTGCATGATCCTAAAGAAAATTTTGAAGGGGAAGAGGATTAATTCAAAACACCTACGTCAAGATTCCTCACCAGAGCGACGGAGGGGCTGAGGAGTAAAAATAATTCCTACTCTCCGATATAACTAGACTCCGAAAACAATTTTCTTCTAGACGCAACAAGGGCCAAACTACATGATCAATCAAGGGGCTCCTATGGTCAGTCGAGGCTCTGGTACCAACTTTTCACGCCCAATATGCGATACTATCCTAAAGAGACTCGAAGGTCCCACCCAGGATAGAACCGCATATTGAAACTCTTTTGCAAGGTGGATATCATTACATCAACATTACATAATAGATGGGGATACATACAAGGCATACAAATGCCACAAGAGTACATCAATATAACATACATAAGATCAACATCCGACTACGGATGAAACACAAATAGAAGCTCAAACACTATCCACCATGCTAGCCTAGGCTGCCGACCTGGAACCTATCCCCTAATCAAAGAAGAAGTAGAAGAAGAACTCCAAAACAAGCAAACATCACTCTCGTGTCATGATCATCGCATAACATGTACCTGCAACTGCTGTTGTAGTAATTTGTGAGCCACGAGGACTCAGCAATCCCATTACCATGGGTATCAAGACCAGCAAAGCTTAATGGGAAAGGAAGGGGTAAAAATGGTGAGGTTGCAGCAGCGACTAAGCATATATGGTGGCTAACATACGCAAATGAGAGCGAGAAGAGAAACAAATGGAACGGTCGAGAAGCTAGAAGTGATCAAGAAGTGATCCTAAAACTACTTACGTTCATACATAACCCAAAAACCGTGTTCACTTCCTGGACTCCGCCGGAAAGAGACCATCACGGCTACACACGCGGTTGATGCGTTTTAATTAAGTCAAGTGTCAAGTTATCTACAACCGGACATTAACAAATTCCCATTTGCCACATAACCGCGGGCACGGCTCTCGAAAGTTTATACCCTGTAGGGGTGTCCCAACTTAGCCCATCACAAGCTCTCACGGTCAATGAAGGATATTCCTTCTCCCAGGAAGACCCGATCAGTTTCGGAATCCCGGTTTACAAGACATTTCGACAATGGTAAAACAAAATCAGCAAAGCCGCCCGATGTGCCGACAATCCCGATAGGAGTTGGACATATCTCGTTCTCAGGGCAACACCGGATGAGACTAGCTACGAGTAAAACCAGCCCTCAAGTTTCCCCGAGATGGCCCCGCAGGCAGCTCGGTTCGGACCAACACTTAGAGAAGCACTGGCCTAGGAGGGGCTAAAATAAAGATGACCCTCGGGAGCGTGACTCCCAAGGGAAAAGTATAGGTGGTGATGAGGCAAATGGTAAATCCAAGGTTGGGCCTTGCTGGAGGAGTTTTATTCAAAGCGAACTATCAAGGGGGTCCCATAAATCACCCAACCGCGTAAGGAACGCAAAATCAAAGAACATAACACCGGTATGACGGAAACTAGGGCGACAAGAGTGGAACAAAACACCAGGCATAAGGCCGAGCCTTCCACCCTTTACCAAGTATATAGATGCATTAATTAAATAAGAGATATTGTGATATCCCAACATAATCCTGTCCATCATGGAGCAATCTTCAACTTCACCTGCAACTAACAACGCTATAAGAGGGGCTGAGCAAAAGCGGTAACATAGCCAAGCAACGGTTTGCTAGGAAGGGTGAAAAAGGTTAGAGGCTGACATGGCAATTTGGGGAGGCTTGAAGAACAAGTGATAGGAAGTGGAGCATAGCGATAGAACGAAGCAACTAGCATAGCAATGATAGTAATGAGATCCAAGGTGAAGGTCATCTTGCCTGAAATCCCGCAAGGAAGAAGAACAAGTCCATGAAGAAGACGAACGGATGAAGCCAAACCAAGTGTAGACGAACGAATCCTCACGATCGCAACGAAACAGGAACTATCGAGAAGAAGCACACAACATGGTAAACGCACTACACATATACATTACATGATGCTCAACCAAGTATGATGCATGACAAGGCTACATAAAGCTACTCATGGCAAGAGATGATGCATACAAGAACAACACATCAAAGCAAGTTTAAATGAGGCCGGAAACAACATATAACAAATCCGGTAAGACCTCATATGCAAGTTTCAAAGTTGGTCCAGATCTGAACAAACATTAAGTTGAATTTGTTAAACAGCAAGTTAAAGAGCACCAAGAGGATCTACACAAAATTCTAGTCAAGTTACATATAAAGTTCATTTAATTCGGAGCTACGGCCTAGCAGATATGAGCAAAACAAGTTAAACATGGCATTGATGCAAAATGCATATCAACATTAAGCAAACACTCTCAAAACATGGATGCAACATGACAAGATGAAACTACATGGAATTCTAAGAAAGTTTCATATAGAGCACACTCAAAACGGAGCAACGGTTCAACACATACACATGAAACAAGTTTAAAGGACAAGCTGTCCAAAACAGCAACTAGGCATCTAGCAAGCATCAAACAATATGCTACAGTATCACAACATGAAAACAAAAGGCATGGGCATGAAGTACAGGTAAAGCATGACAAAACAAGAACACTGAGCTATCTCCATAAAACAAAATAACATGCTCAAAAGAACATGGCAAGGTTGCAAATAATAACAGTTTACAGACTTAGCAGAAATAACATCAGGTTGCAATGTTTAGAGCTATCAAACAACATGTTACAGGAACTTAACATGGCAAACAAAGGCATGGCATGCTAATACTAAAGATAAAGAACAAAACTCCCTTACTAAACTTATTCCAAAGATCAACAGAAAAGATGGTAGCATCCATGCAAACATGGCAAGTGATATGACAGATTCAGACATGGCAGGAACAATGATATGTAGGCATGTTGGTAAGCTTGTACCACTCACCATAGAGCAATACATGGCATGACGAGGTGACCAACAGTAATATGACTTGGCAGAACTGAACTTAATGTTAACAGGCTGACAACAACATTATTTAGCAATTTGAGAGCAAGATTACAACAAGCTAAAACAGGCTATAAATGCAACAAGGGGCATTAATGGCTAGATCATGACATGTATAACAAAACATCCTTAGTGAACATCTCCATATTATGCATAGAATGACTTGTAGCAGCAGGTTTACATAGCATCATGATATAACAGATTCAGACTGGCAAAACAGTAACAACAAGTACCCTACTTCACGAGCTCGATGCACTCACTACAAGACTCACAAAAATACATGGATTGCACAAATGTAAAGATGACATGATGTATCTCAAAACTCGTGTAGACATCAAGCTCAAAGGATGCACACACAAAATGCAATGAAAAAGACAGAACAGCAAGTTCTGTTAACAGACAGCAGATTAACATCATATAGCACTCTTGCAATGATGATTAGGACATCAAGATGAACTAAAGCAAACATGGCGCAATGGAACAAAATGAAGATCATCTCACAATGAACATTTAGATATATTATACATGCAAAACGGAGTTACAAGCAGGAAGTTATGCTAGGTCAAACAAGTGCGCAAGAGATGAAAACTACCAGCGCGAAAATAGGATCCAGATCGGGGGAGATCCATTCCTCATACAGAGCTGCCATGGCGGAAGTCAACGTCGACGGGGAGGGTGCGTGGGACTCCGGCGGGGCTCGGGATGGCCGGGAATGGGTAGATCAAGTCGTGGGCAGCCGGATCCGGACAAGGGCGGCGGTGGACGGAGCTCGGGGCGGCGCTGGCCGGACTTGGAGCTTGGGGCGCCATCCATGGCGGCCTCCTTCTGCATCACGGGAGAGAGAGGGAGATGAGCGCGGGGGGAGAGGAAGGATAGTGAGGAGGAGGAAGAGACGGGGCCGGCCTGGACCGGTGGCGCTCCGGTCGCCGGAGTTGGACGGCGGCGAGGCGGCGGGGCGGAGTGCAGGCGGCGGTCGCCGGTGGGCGGCGCGGAGCTCGGGCGACGGACGGCTCGGGCGGAGCTCGGGTGGAGCAGCGGCGGGGCGCTCGGGCCCGAGGCGGCCCGGGGCGGGCCGGCCGTGAGCTCCGCGGGCCCGGCGGCGCGGAGGAGAGAGAGAGGCCGACGGGGACATGTGGCCGCGCGCTATTGGACAAGGCGACGGGCGGACATGTCCAGCGCGGCGGAGACGCATCCGGCGGCGTGAAGGAAGAGGAGGCTAAGGTTCATCCGCGAAAAATGGAGGGGGGGACCTATTTATAGGTAGAGGGAGCTAGAAGACTCCAAATGGAGAGCGGTTTTCGCCCACACGATCGTGATCGAACGACTGAGAGCATGGAGGGGTTTTGGATGGGCTCATGGGTTGTGGTGAAGAGGGGCTGGGCTGCAAAGAGAGAGGGGTTTCGGGCTACGCGGTTAACTGTTGGGGCATCAAACGACCTCCAAATGAAACTAAATTTGACGGGCGGTCTACCTACTCTAAAACAACACCGCACGCCAAGTTTCATCCCATTCCAAGAACATTTTTTTGCCGCTCACGAAACAAGGTCTGAGAGGTGCAACGGGCGCGGCGAGAGTGTCTGGACTTCGAACAGACAACGGAGAGAACCGGGGAAACCCAGGCGAAAGCAAGTTTTGAAAAACATGCAGATGATGACATGGCAAAATGCAACACGCAAGCAAATAACATGGCAACTACGGCGAATAACTGGAAGACACCTGGCGCATCGGATCCGGGGCATTACGTCCAAGCTTTCAATAATGGTATTAAACATAAACGACCACCTCCCGTCGAAATTATCATTGTTCTTTTCCTCTCGCCTTTTAATAATGTTGAAATCACCCCCAACCATGATTGGGAGCTGCTCAGAGCCGGAAATCCGAACAAGATCTACCAAGAACTCAGGTTTGAGTTTGGGTTGTGCGGCACCATATACCGCCATCAGAGCCCAATTAAACCCATCGACCTTCGATCGCACCGTAAACTTAACAGCGAAGTCTCCCATCACCACACTTCGGACTTCGAGTGAGTCGCATCTAACTCCGAGTAAGATCCCACCCGATCTTCCTCTCGGAGGCAGACAATGCCAATCAAAATCAATACCTCCCGATAAAGTATTGAGAAACTCTGGCGAAAAATTATCTCTACTAGTTTCGGACAATGCAATAAAATCTAGCCTATGCTCGATAGACGCCTCTGCAAGAAACCTTCTTTTAGCCAAGTCTTTCAGACCTCTGCTATTCCAAAAGATTCCTTTTATATTTTGTCATGAATTTTTTTTAGCAGTACGGATCCTAGCACTCCTACGCACCGCCGAAGCTGGGTAAATCTTCTGCTTCGACTTGCGTTTAGGTTTGTTCTGATCCTCCAGCCAGTCCTCACAACCAGGCTCTGTGGACCTAACTACTACAGCCTCAAAGGTGTCATCCTCCTCCTCAGACTCAGGAAGGGATGGTGCAAGATCCGCACAAAAATTATCGAGCACCCTGACCCGCAATGCATCAATATCGGAATCATTCATGGGTTTAACCGCTGCTAAGTTTCGAATCATTTCTAAAGTGCTCTGCCTCCAAATCCAGGATATCATTAACGGAATTTGAAATTTCACTATCATTGCTACCTAGTGAGACTCCTAATTGGTTTGCATTATTAATAATCTCATCATTAGAAAAATGCAGAATGTAATTAGAGGTATTGACCGACATAACAGTAGTGACCTCAATGTCACGAAGCTTGGCCGCCCTCATGGCGCACCGCTGCTGCATGTCATCAACCTTCGGATGATCCTGGAGACAGCAGCTCATCCGTCGCCCCGCCGAGACCGGATCCGAAATCCCTCCAAACGCAATAATCTCCTCCCGAGTGACCCTGCTCGGAGTGGGGCCTCCTGCCTCACCCCCGACACCCAGCAGGTTAGCCTCCATCGACGAAACACCAGGAGCGCCCGAAAGCGGAGTCGGGGAACTCCACGGCGCCGCTGACGTCATCCGCGCACCGCGGCGCTGAGGCGAAGGCGTACCGGGGGAGGGAAGTGAATGGGCCGCCTGCCCGTACTCCCCACCCATCCCGGCCCTCTGGCTAGAGGGACTCGCCAGCGCCACAAGAGGTGCGGCCACCCTAGGCGCCCCAGGGGAAGAGGGCGCCGAGGCCACCTGCCCCGAGCCCCCTCCTGAAGGCGGAGCCGCCAACCTCGGCTCCGTCGCCGCGATAGTAGAAGAAGGCGCCGAGGCCACCTGCCCCGGACCCCCTCCTCTAGGTAAGACGTCCAACACCGAAATCGTGACCTGAGGTGAAACAATCTTTGTTGCTAGTGCAGTAAAAACTTGGTAGGTTTCTGATTGATGCGTTGCCATGTTTCTTTCAACTCATAATGCTAGTGGAGTAATATATGATAGAATTAGACTTTTCTTGCCATTTGACATCTTACAATTTCGTCATGCGGAGTTTAGTATGGAATTTGTAGACATTAGAAAGTGACACTCACAGAGTCCTATCCTCAGAACCTGATAAGTACGGAAATTCTACATCCACCGGACAACTTGCAATCTTATTTCATTGGTCTGCCGTGCCGTATACATTGCTTGATTTTCTTATTATTAGAGGCTGAAACTTGGTGGTTGACAATTACTAACCCCTAGTTAGCAGAGATAATTTTGGGAATCATTGACATTTTGTATTAGCTGGCATTTTCCTGCGAGGACAGGACAGGACAGCTCAGTATGCTGCAATCTGGTCCAGTTGACCAAATTCAGAGAAGTGGTCTCACAGAGGATACATACTTCATACATGTCAATTAATGGAACTCTGTTTGATGATGTACCCCTTATGCTTTCAGCTTGTGATGCTAATTCAAATAATGGCATCCCTGCTAATCAATCAATTGAGCGCTGTTATCCAACTAGTAGTCTTCACATATACCGTACGCTCAACTTCTACAAGGTTTTGATTGGTTCGATCTATTGCGATATGCCACACTATCTATTAACTACAACAGCAAAGACTAAACCGATACCAATGTTCTTCAAATGAACAAGAATATGGTTACAGTACATTTTCTAGTCAGAGGTACACAAGTAGTAAGCGTGGTGGAAAAAAATGTTCCCTTCCATTACTAATACTGAAAATTGACTATGTAAATTTGTGTTAATTTTCATGGTGTGCTTCTGAACAAGATCTGTTTGAGAATTGGGATTTGCATTGTCCCCATAAAAGGAAGCAAACCATCTTCAGTTTATCCCTTGTGTGGAGGCTTGAGATAAACACATGGATCTGACTTCTCGCCAGTATTGGCATGACCAAGGTTGTCATTTTCCGTTGAATAACACACGATCGAGAGGCTTCCATGGAAAGGGCTTAAAGAGATCTTAGCTGGTTTATTCTCCGATATCGTGGTTATAAGTTGACTCCTTTAATGTTAAGCATCCACTTGTCATTTTCATATATATTATTTTTAGAGCTGATGAGTTTTCAGCTTTGATAATTTGATTTAACTGTACGGAATCAAATCTAACGTGTAGGTCTCATGCGATACAACCAAGAGATGATTAAATAAGTTTGTGTTGGTGACATCTCAAAAAATTCAATGCTTGATGGAAACATTGACCTTCTTCGTCAGTATAATAGCTATTGCGTGCAAGTACAAACTACAGGGATGATATTGTTAATGAATCCAAATCGTCAAAGGTTAAGCTATCGTCATTCCCGGTTTACAATTACATGAGGACTGCTGTTTCATTTGTTCACTATTTTTTTAACAGTCATTTTGTGATAAATACATTGTGTGAGAACCAACCTATTGGATGACTGTTAAATAGGTTGGTTCTCACGCAATGTATTTAAACCCGGGTAGCCTGGGGATACCAATGTCCTCCTAATCATCCAACCATAGGTTGGTTTGCAACTAGACTATATGCTCTCTATGTGTACATCGCCTCCATTTGGTCAATGGTATGAGATTCTATCATGGACGCCACCAGATCTAGCCTACTCAAGACACGTGATGTAGATATATAGGACGTTTTGATATATAGTCTCCGACTGCTACCAGCCAGAGCATCAAAATTCTACATTAATCTCCCTTGCTCTGGACTACCAAGTCATCTATTAATTGGCTCTACGTAGAAACAATAGCAGGCTCAACAAACCAAACCATCGCCAACCGAATTGCACATAATTGTGACAGCAAAATAACATGGGGTTGGAACAGGGTTTGCAAGACCTAATTACCAGAAGAAGCTACAAGTTCCATGGAAATGGCGAAGAGCTTAATTCTTGCCGTGAAGCAGGAGGGGAGATGCACCAATGAGCAAACCACGACATTTTGAGAGGATTCAATGTTTTTTGAGAGGATGCTTTGTTCTTCATTCATCTCAGGGATTTCATACCGGGAGAAAAGGTATGGTTAAATATAGAAAGGCCTACAGAACTGTTAAAGATATATTCTGCTATTTGAGAAATTCAGTCAATTAGAAATGTGGGATACAGCGTATTTTGGCTTTGTTGGTCGCCAATATATATTATCTGTCGAGGAAAAAAATTGTCATTATTATTGATGACCTGTCATGAACTGTATTTCAGAATGTTGACCTAATAAAAAACCAAAACCTCAGACTCGCTGGAGAATTATGTAACGGGTGACTGTGACCATACGGTCGACGCCACTTGCTGTCGAACAGTTGATGAAGAATGAACACATCTTCTCATCAAGTCGACCACCTACAATGAACCTACATAATTCCAATGCTGACAATTCTGAAGTTCAGAACTAGCAGCGATCTTGACCGTCGGATGCCACTTGTGCACATTTTAATGGGATAATAAAATCCAATCAATAGTTAGCACATGCTAGTTGAGGACTCTCAATACTGTGTACGCCATGGAAGTTGACGAAAGAATACAAAAAAAGGCATGTATCGTGGGGTCATGGCATGGGTAAGAGACTTGCTCTCAGCTAAGCAACCAGTTTGAAATTGGATGACTACTGCCCCATATTTCTCAATTTGCTGCCTACTTAATTCCTTCCCCTCCAATGACAATGAGTAGTTTTCCCCTTGTCCACATGTGCTTTGTACTGTTACCAGGCTCCACTTGTTGACGTTATTTTTGAAAATCCCGGCCCCAGGCGCCCCTACACGATGCATCAATGTCGACAGGAGAATCAATTTTGCAATTTATCTGATAAAAAGTCTGCGCATATATTGGATCCTTGGTACACATCTTTTTTGCAAGGAGGCTACGAAATTATTAGCAAAGAAATTCCCAAGTTAATTGTTCATAGATTTGGCCCCTCATCTCTGCCTTAATTCTCTGAAGAAGTGTTGCTTTCCGATCTGAATTTATCCTACTAGCTAGCTTGGACACTTGCGTGTTGTGAAGCCCACAAGGGCACAGCTAACCTCCGATGCTAGCCTAAAAAAAGTTGTTCATGGCTTGGGCGTCAACTTGAAGCTTCCCTTTCATCATTGCTGGCACTTACTGACTTAATTAACTATGAAGGACACGTTTTGTCAATGTGCTCGTGTGATCGACCTGTTCTCCATGGAGGACCCAACTACCCTATGGGTTCTACCTGCCAAACTCCTCTTGGTGACCTAGACAATATATTTTATCAAGATCAACTAAGCTAGATATAGGTTAGCTAGATCCTACAAGATCACCATGGAGTAACCGACTGATATCTACACTTTTGATATGATCGATGACTACTAAGGGTATTTGTAACCGATCCTCTAAAAGTTAGTGGAGTAAAACTTGGAGTAAAGTTAGTGGAGTAAAAATTTACTCCACTAACGGTGACCGCACCTAGCCGATCTCCTATAGTTAGCGGAGTAAAATCAAATTTGCGGCCGTTTTGTATACTAGCCGCACAAACACAAGCTCTACACAATACATATCTTAAAATCATTCAAATTAAAAGCATGGATAGCAATAATCGCCATAGCATAAAGTTTCATCACCGTATGTTTCAAATTTAAACATGCAAAGTTCACCCAAAAGACATCACTTCAAACACAATTTTCAAAATCACCACAAACATAGCATGTATATGTTGTGGATCGAGCCAATCTTTGGCATGCACCACCACCCTCTCGGTCACCACCACTCAAACAATGTCCTAGGCAAAGAAATCAATCTCGAGATCCTCTCGGCCACCATCACCACCACCACCATCACCACCCCCTCGGCCACCATCACCACGGCCATCACCACCACCCCCTCGGCCACCACCAACATTCCGAAGAGAGGACAAGATTTCTCCAGAGTGAGCTCCCAATACTTTCTTGCGATTTCATCCATTGTGTTTTGATTCATGAACATGATAGCACGCTCTTCGGCCTACTTCGCATCACGAATCCTCTCCTCCTTAAGTGCAAGCCTATGCTCCTCAGCCTTCAACTTTCTCTCTCCGGCCGCCAACTTGATCTTCCACTTCTCATCCTTCAAGACCTTGAGCTCATTCCACCTCGCCATCGTGTCTTCTTTGCATTCGGCCGCCAACACCTTCTTGGTATCGATCATTGCCACAAGTTCATCCTTATAAGTGCCACCGAGAATGCTTTCATCTTCTTTCTTTATTTTGCAATCTTGTTTCCTTCCGGTCTATTGTTGGGATCTTCATCAACCTCGTCGTCGTCCTCAACGGATATGCTC